>OZ005648.1:269259829-269999702 GCA_963930645.1 Salticus scenicus
ACAACAATTTATAACAATTAACATTTAACTTTTAAAATTAAAGAAAATTGATAATAAGTATACAAAATATTTTATCAGTTGCTGGAAAAAATTACACTGAATTATAAATGAAGAATTTAAATATAAATGAACTAGCTAAATATATATATATATATTATGTATTTTTTTTTCCATAATATATAAACCAAATTAATTAATTTTGTACACAAATTCAGAAAATATCAAATTTTAAATGAAAAAAGTTACTTCAGTTTCATTTCCAATTCTTTTAGTAAATGAAGCCTCTTCAAAACACACCATGCATACAGCTGTTAATTTGATGACACTCTCAGCCAAAGGAACCAGTTGCAAAATATCACCAAAGCTCTGTTTAAATTAAATAATGCAGTTCATAAGAGAGGAAAGAAATGAATAAAAATAATATAGATTTAAAGAAATTTAGATTGAAAACTTGTATGTTAGCCATCATCACAAAATTTTCCTCCATATTTTTCTATACAAATTCACACAATACAAGGGACCGTGGTAGCCTGGTCAGTAGAGTGTCAAACCGTAATTGAAAACCTATGGATTCAATACTTGAGCCGGCCAATCATATACACTAATGGTAGCTGGTGTACATAAAATCTATCTTGGCTGCAATGTCCTCCCCATTCCTATTCAAATTATACCTCTGGGGGTTATCGAAGTGGGGCAGCCATCCGCTCTGTGAAGGATCAAAATTGTGATAGCGTGTCTCCGAACCACCCTTTGGGGTGAGTCCCAGACCGTTGCCGATTGCCCATAGTATAGCACTAGTGCAATGTTAAATCCAATCAACCACACAGTACAAATTATTTATTAAAAATATTGTCCATGATAAATGAAGATGATTTTCCTTACTTAAATATTTAAATAAAATTTCCTGTTTATACATAATATAAATTCAAGAAAATGGCCTACTTGGAAATTCTTGCAAAATTTTCGGTGTGGATCCACACCGAAAAATTTTGCTAGAATTTGCAAGTAGGCCGTTTTCGTGAATTTACAGTCGGCTGCAAAATTATTCGAGCACTAGCAATAATCCTTGCCAAGAAAAAGTACACTTAATACAGCTTTGTTAAATAAATCCTTGTCGAGTCATGTTCTTAATCAGTCTAAGAACATGATTCGACAAGGATTTACTTAGCAAAACAGTCTTAAGTGTACTTTTTAAACATAGGAATTATTGGCTAGTGCTCGAATAATTTTGCAGCCGACTGTATATTATGAATTTCCTTTTCAAAGGGAAATCAATTTTGCACATGATAGACAATATTAGAGGAAATTAGAATATGATAGAAAATTTAGATGTTTTGCTGTGTAAAAACATTAGCTTTTTTACTGAATCATACTTATAAATGCCTCAGTTAATTTGGTTTCTGATGAATCTAAGTTTAAACTGGGTGGAGAAGTTGGTATTGTAAGATTTATGAGTTTCAAATTTTAAAGTAAAGAAAAAAATTGTGAAATTTTTGCACGGTTTTGCTAATTTTTTTTAATTTCACAATGAAATGAAAAACATAAATTAGCTTGCTTATAATTTGCTAAAAAATGTTTTGCTTGGAGATAAATGGAAAGTTATAGTTTTTTCAGAAGAGAAAAAATTTAATTTCGGCCAGGTGGCTTTAAAAAATACTGACATAATATTAAAAAATAAATAAAAGTTTACTTTTTCAAGCGGGAATATGAGGGTAGATCAGTAATGGTATAGGGAGTGTCTACTACTAATGGCATGTTACTAATTATGGTAATTGATACACCAGGAGATTGGACATTTCAGCAGTATGATGCCAGCATCTATGCTGCTCATTCAACGAAAGCTTGGTTTGAAGCAAATGAGGTCTGTCTGCTTGATAGGCCATCCTGCAGTCCAGATTTAAACTCAATGGAAAATATTTGGGGGCATACTTGTGCAATTTTTTTTATAAGAACATGCGACAGTATCGAGGGAAAGGCGAACTCATCAATACGATCAGGAATGCTAGGAAAATATCAACAATGAAACTTTACCTCGACTTGTTGCAACAATGACTGATCGACTGATAAAAGTTACTGAAAAAAAAGGTGAATTTGAACAGGGTGGCTACAGAAATTCCGAAAAAAAGTTCCATGATTTTCTTGACTAATTCTGACAAACTTCCATAATTTCCATTACCTATGTATACATTCCATAATTTTGTGTATATCACACTCTTGTGTAACACGATCGCTAAATCACTGCAATTCAAAAAACTATACTAATATCCAAAAAATATCTCAATATTTATTTTTTCTTTCTTTGTTCACTTGCAAAAAGGAAAATAAAATTCAAAATTCAAAATTTTGGAGAAATTAAACAAAATTATAAAAATATGACTCATTTTAATTGCACAACATTTTAACATCAAGACAAAATTATTCAAGTTGTTGCACTAATTTTTTTTTTTTTTTTAATGTCAACTTGGTAAGATTTAACAAGAAAGCAGCCAGTCTTGTGCAATCATGGTTAAGATAACACCTGTTTGGCGACCTTTCAGTCATGCTTGCTAAGCAAAAATGAAAATTTCCATGATTTTTGGGTGCTTTTACAAAATTTCTGATTTTCCCCTGATATTTCCAGATTGATAAAGTACCCTGATTTTTCCATGATTTCCCTGATTGTCACCACCCCGTAGATTCATCAAAATCAATTATAGTTCGTGTGTGATGGTGACCTACAGTAGAGGTGCACAACCTGCGGCCCAGTAGCCATCAATTTGCGGCCCGCCAAAGGACTGGCATTTTAGATCGCATTAATCATCAGCTGGAGGAAAAAATAAATAAAAAAGAAACAAAGGAAAAATATTTATTTGTTGCATTCAAAAAACTGGCATTTACAAAAATTTCTTTTATTTCTTTATTTATTTTTGGAAGGGGGGAAGGGATGAAAATGTTGATTTTTATACATATTTCTGTTTGAGAGCTAAGTTTTCTATTCAGTTTCTTAATAATGTTCCACAGTATGTTCCTTAATTTTTTATTGTGAAAATTATAGAATAGTCTATTGGTAAGTGGTTATATCTTTATTTATCTGAGAAGATTAAAAACTGAAAAATGTAACAATCAGAAAGTAAAAGCTCCTTCCCCCCCCCCTTCCCCAAATTTTTAAAAATCTGTCTAAAAAGAAAAAAACAATAATAATTATGTGTGTTAAAATTAATGATGATGAAGCATAAATTTATAGAAGTAATTAATTACCATAAAAAAAAAAAACTTCAAAAGTTTAATTTATGTCTGTCTGGTGAAATAAAAAAGACAAAAAGACTGAATGATGCTTATTATTTTATTGAACTGATATAAATACAGTTTATGATTTATGAGGTTGCAAACAGAAATGGAGCAGCGGCTAAAAGAATGTACAGGGAGGGATTTCAACACAGGCATAGCGGACAAAACATTCAAATACTTTTACTGGATGAGAACAGAACGTTTTGTGCTTCAAAACGACCACCAAGATTTTCACTTGCCGCACATGTAATGGGGTTGCATTTGCAAAAATATAAAACATATCTCAGATTTTCAGTAGTAGATGCAGTTGCTGACTGATTACTATCATGATAGTTTAGCTGGTTTCTAATAGAGGTGTAACCACAAACAGAGGGCATGTAGGAGGCTGAGATGGATTTCCTAATTTGTTTAAAAGATCAAAAATAAAACTTTATTTAATTCAGGAATATCTGTGCTCCAATACCCCCCTCCCCCTTTCCTTGGCTATGCCCTTGGTTGCTATTATAATAATTTAGCAACCAAATCCTCATCAAACTCACTGCAGCTTTTGCAGACCATGTTTATGTTACATCAGAACAGGAAGGTGACACAATGCATTTTGTTGGAAATTTATGTGGAAATGACAATTATGACCATAGAAGCATTTTCACTCACATATCTTGCCAGTGCCGTCTAATACCTCAAAGTGATATTTTCATACCCATATACCTACATTAAAACTGCTTATTTTGGTATCCTATATCAGCCTTTACATATGATACAAACATAAGTTCTGCACACAGGCACATGATAATGATAGTGCACCTCTTTATATATATATGTGTGTGCGTGTGTACATCTTATGTATATATAACATGGCAAATATATCTGTGTTGTTTATTTTTTTTTATATTATCTCGTCTGTGGCCCTTCATATCCCAATGATCGTGGCCCTCCAGCCGAAAAGGTTGTGCACCCCTAACCTACAGTATGTATGTTAATTTTCAGCTCAATCAGATAAGGTATTTAGATGCTATAGCACATTGATTTCAGCCCATAAGCCATAATGATAAACAATTTTTTGTTGTGCCTTTGTAAAAAAACCTATGTGTGTTAGATTCACCAAAATTAATAGGGTTCATGCTACAGTGACCTATGGCATACATACTAAATGTACTAACTAGGGTTAGAAATTAGAATGCAAAAATGAGGCGTCAATGGCACTTAATTATTTTTTCTTAGTTACCATAATTTTCTTCGACATAATTTAAAAAATTTTTATTGGGATTATAACAGGATAAAACTTGTTTTTTTTTTTTATATGTTTATTTAAATAATAAATACAAGCACAAAAGTTAAATATGAATAATTTATATTTTTAAATAATTAAAAATTTAGTTAAGATGGAACCAATAATTAAATTATATATAAAACATTTATTATGATAAAATTAATTTTTTAAAAATATGATGAAAAGTTAGGCGTCAAAAATGACGACTGTGTGGTTGCCAAACTTAAATTTCTAGTTGCAAAATACGCCTAACGACTGCTAATTTCGAACCCTGGTACTAACTTTCACCTCATTCAGATAAAACATTTACATGTTATCATGTTCACTCGCATACATACATCACGAAAAAATGTGTAAAATCATAGATATCTCTGAATGGGGTTCATATGAAAACCAGAGTTAGAGGTGTACTACCATAACAGTCATAAATATAAATTTGCAACATTCTACAATTATTAATTATGACAAAAAATTCAACTTTGAGATGTTAGTGTATCTATATGTTTTGAAGTCCCCTGTGTTCATTTTTACTTTACATATGTTCGGAAAGTAAAAATGAACACAGGGGACTTCAAAACATATAGATACACTAACATCTCAAAGTTGAATTTTTTGTCATAATTACAATATTTTCTTTAGCCATATGTGTATTCAAAAAGTAATAAGGAAATACAGCATTTGATTTCGAAAAAAATTACAAAAACAAAAATATATACATTTAATACTTACTTTTCTTTGAAAAGTCCCATCAAGAGCAGCAACCATTACAACTTTTCCTTCATTTGCCATCATTTCAGAAAAAGAAACTGTGTCAGGAAACTATTGCCAAAAATGAAGTAAGAAGTGTTATGAAAGACACTATGTGAGAATAAAACAGCCATATTTTATATTCTATATAGATAAATATGAAGAAAAAATATATAGAAAGTATCAAGTTTATATATTATCTTAAACCATCTCCACCCCACCCCACCCCCACTTCTTTCAAGTAATTTTAATGGGTAAAATTTAACATTTCTTGATTTCAACTGAAACTCACAAATGTATAAATTAATACATTATTTTTATTTTTTTAATTGTGGTACATTAATAAGATCAAGCTCATAGAAAAAAATTGTCAATTCTTTTCAGAAAATTTTGGAGTGGAAGGCTGATTTTTTTTTTTTTTTTTTTAAATACCAACTATGTGAAAAATACCAAAGCCGGGAATCGAGCCTTGGCCTTCCGCTTTACGTGCGGATGCTCAAACCATTGAGCTACCCTGGCTGATTACCAGCTAGGCATTTCTCACATAACATACGTTGGCAAAGTCACCGAGTCTGTAAACACAGCTATATCAAGTGACATTGTTAATTGTGGCACAACTCCAATAGACCACGAAATTTTAATTTAATTTAGAAAAAAAAAATTTAAATTTTTTTTCTAAATTAAATTGTCAATTCTTTTTCAAAAACCCCATTTTTGTGGGAAGGGGGAGATACTACAATCCATTTAGCATGGAGGAGAAAAATGCAGAATCAAAAGTGTGAAAGAGCAACAAAATCAGCTGATACCAATTGAAGTATGCACAGAAAATAAATAAGAAAAATATATCAATAGAGGGGAGGGTAGGGCTTGAAACTTGAATCATTGGAAAGAAATTGCTGATTCCCAAATTCTGTGAAAAGTTCAGATGTTGTGTACACATTTATGATAAAGAAAAGTAAAGAGTTTCTAAGGACTTTTTAAGGACTATGTAGAATCCTAATTTATACATTAATTTATACCCCTATATATATATATATATATATAGGGAGAAAAAGAGCGCTTTTAATAAACATTATACTCTAACACAATATAAAATTTCATAAGTTCAAAAGAAATTGAAAAATCTAGAGTGACTCCACTCGACTTTCCGAACATTACATACATGCATCACTGAAAGAATAACAAAAATGAACTCAGAAGACCTTAAAATATATAAATACATCAAAATCTCTGTCTAATTTTTCATGATTACAATCCCAGTGGCAGAAACACCGCGACATAGTCGCAGACACAAAAAAAACGGCTTACAGACAGTCTTTGTCTGCACTAATAAAAAAAATTGTTTGCAATTGACAGACATTTTTCACCCACAGCAATGCGCTACTGATGTATGACAAGAGGTTAATGGTTAATCCAGAACAAATTTAGTGCCGTACTGGGGCATTTTCACAAAGTCAACTTTTGGCAATGAGGTACCTTCACAAAATCAACTTTCAGCAAAGAGGCACATTCACAAAGTCAATTCTCAGCAATATAACAACTACACTAAAAAATTTTATCAGCTTCGCTGTATCGAACACTTAAAAATACTCTCAGTTTGGATGTTTATTAGAGACAGCGGTAAATATCTAAGTAAACAACTTTCTTACACATAAGAAATAACTTGCCTACATATATATTTATTTTACAACTGCTCCATTTTATTTTTTAAATGTAAGTTAAAATTTTAAAAAACTGCTTTCCACATTTCGGTTAATTGTTCTGAAGCATTATTAATTTTCAGAAACTTATTTGATTTTTTCACAAATTATTTCACAAATTCACAAATGGGGTACCATTTTTAAAAAGCTGGATTAAACCCTAATGACATCTTACAAGGGAAGTATGAATGAGTAAAATTCAGATTTAAACAAAACCGGGCTTAAATTAAAGAGCATGGTCGAAAACATACGGTAGCGTATAAATTTGCTGCAACCCCCCCCCCCCCCCCCCATGGAGCGAGAAAACGACCCTAAAAGTTTTAGTTGTTCCTGTAAAAACCTACGAAAGAGACTCCGTTAGCAAGACGGTGTGGGACAGAGGTTAGAGTGTTCAATCCCATTGCGAAAGGTCGTGAGATTGAACCCAGGCGACTGCTTGTATTTTTTTTTTTTTAAATATTATTATTAATATATATAAATGAAATAAAACAAAATATTAAAATAAATGAATAATTTTAGAGAAAATAATTATGAAATTTAATTATGAAATTAAAAATAAATATACTCTATACAAAGATATTATCTATAATAATAAAAGAAGATGTCTGTCTGTCTGTCTGTCTGAGCATCTATACGTTCAGCCCCTACTGAACGCAGAACTACAAAATTTGACATACGGGTGCTCAGAAGCCCGCCCGAGGGGATAGTCAAAACAGAATTTAAAAATTTTAATTAGTTGCGGAGATATTAATTAAAATGTAGACCTATGTCTTAATCAAAAAGCGATCTCAATGACTCAGAATTCACCGAGATTGCATAAAAGTAGATATTTTAACGGAGTTAAAAGCAGAAAAAATGGAAAATAAATTAGAAATATTAGTCCGATCATTACAAATTTGGTACCAAATGAAAGGGGAATTTTTTCCAAATCTAAGAGTGCAAGCGACTTATCGATACGTCAATTAGATTTTTTAAAATTAACTAAACTATGAAATTTAGTTGGCAACAGGCAGACGATTTTTTAAGCGGTCTCGATCGGAAACAAAACACATACGAGACAACTGTCTGTGATGTCTGTGATGAAAACGGAAATGGTTGTAATCAATTAAGATATCATGTGTTTTATACTGGGGAGGAAAATTGCAATTTTCAATTTTTTTCAAATTTTCATTCACGTTACATTTGAATTAATATTCGGCCTAGACAGCATATTATAAAGCTACTGTTCAATTTTCATGAAAATATATGAATAATTAAAAAAATGACATATTTATTGGAAAAAGATTGTCTTCTTTTATTTTTAACACGCTTTTATTAGCTTCACCTGTATGTATGTATGTATGTTTGTATGTATGTTTGTATGTTTTTAACTGCTCAGGGAGCAAACAAAAAATTTATATTGTAAAAAAGTACTTTCCCTGCGTGAACGATGTGGCGTTGAAGTAAGGCTCCGCGCTACGAACCTAAAGGTCCAGTGTTCGATCCCAGTCAGGGAAGATTTTTTAAAAAAGGTTTTTGTTTAATTCTAAGTTATTTAAATTAAAGATTTAAATGTATGTAAATATTATGGTGTGCCATTCACACGATTTTCTCTTACCCTGCATTTTAATACTAAGATAGATAGTTTGTGCTTTACAGTTCACATTTCTACAAAAGCGTGTTCTTTATTTTTTTAAAACTATAATATTATTTTGCAGTATTTGCAGTAGTCGAAATTTCGTAGTATGTAGTTTTAATGCCCAATAATTCGATTGCGAATATTTTTGAAAGAGTACGATTATTAGGGAGGGCTTGAGGAACAGGGAAAAAAGGAAAAAAAAAAAAAGAGTTGCAGCGTTTGAAATTGGTTGGCATATTAAGATTTTAAGGCAAGGTATTTGGTTTTCTTTTTTATCCCAGCTTCTAATTAAAACAATTTCATAAGTAATACATCATTTGAAAGCTTTGTTGATTTGGAATTGAACAGTAGATTACAGAAATTTCTACCGCCAGATGGCGCTGCTATATTTTAAAATTTCAATATTTCAAATTCCAATGAGCGAGGAAGGTGTTGTAAATTCTAAAACAGGGATAAGGCGCCGCAGGCGTCACCGAGCGGGACTTAGCTAAAGTTAGAAATTTGAAATATCAGCACCGAAGGCACTACCGCACGGGAGTTTACTGCAATTTAGATAAGCTATTTTCACGATATATCAATAAGCTGTTATTAGATCTGATACGGGAAAAAGGCGCCGCAGGCGCCACCGAGCGGGAATTTCGTAAAGTCGGATTTTTCAGGGATCGCGAACCAGCTGGTCGCCGAAGGCGGCTAGTTAAGGAATATAGGGTAAAAGTATCTCTTCAAGGGAAAAAAAAAAGAATATATATATATATATATATATATATATTATATATATGCTTAAATTTACGAATTTAGTGTCAAGTTAATAATGACTATGATTAGAAATAAAAAAATCTGGAGTGACTCCACTCGACTTTCCGAACATTGAGTAATTAACAGTTTTGTAGATAAAATAAAGAAAGAGGAGTTGTTAAACAAACAAAAGAGAGAAAACCATAATAGAGTGTTTGAGTATTTTTCTCCATCTATTACACGATGTTTTATTTAACGCTACTGAACTTTGAGCCCATAGATCATAATGATAAAGAATTTTTCGTTGTGTCCCTGTAAAAACCTATAAATGCTAGATGCCACCAAAATGCTTATAGTTAGTGCAACAGTGATTTATAATACTCATATAAATTTTCAGCTCAATTCAATAAGGCGTTTAGATGCTATCGTACTTTTAAAAATTTAGTCCCATAGGCCATAATGATAAAGAATTTTTCTTTGTGTCCCTGTAAAAAAACTGTAAGTGCTAGATTCACCTAAATCTATACAGTTAGTTCAACTGTGATCTATAACATGTGTACAAATTTTTTGCTCAGATTAATAAAGCGTTTAGATGCTATCACACTTTTAAAAATTTGGCCCCATAGGCATAATGATAAAGAATTTTTCTTTGTGTCCCTGTAAAAAAACTATAAGTGCTAGATTCTCCAAAATCTATACAGATTGAGTATTTGTGACCTATAATATGTGTATAAATTTTTTGCTCAATTGAATAAGGCGTTTAGATGCTATCGCACTTTTAAGATTTTGCTCCCATAGGCCATAATGATAAAGAATTTTTCTTTGTGTCCCTGTAAAAAAACTATAAGTGCTAGATTCACCAAAATCTATAGGGTTCGTACTATGGTGACTTACAATATGCGTACCAACTTTCAGGTTAATCGAACAAAACGTTTAGACGCTAGCGCGTTCACTCACAGACATACACACATACATACACACACACACACATACATACATCATCGTAAAAATAGTGAAAACGGACTCAGGCGACCTCAAAACGTATAGAAACATCAAAATCTCGAATTCGGATTTTTGACATGATTACAATACTTTCCTCACTATAGTGTTCGGAAAGTAAAAATGATCAAAACATAAGCATTTTTCAATTTATAAGCTCAACGTATAAACGAAAATTTATCACAATAACGACTAAGTAAATGTTCTTTCTTTTTCCGTATGAAAAATAATTCAATTAAAAGCAGACGATCAGCTTTTGGAGGCGCTTTATGCTTTAGCAGCGTTGGCAAAAAATATTAATTAAGAATTTATATAAAGCAAAAATAAATAAATAAAGGTAATATTTTTCTTTGAATTATTCATTTATTTAATTTAGAAAGAAAAATTAAAAGCATTTTTTCACTTGAAATAAAATGTTTTAATAATTTAATAGAAATACTATTCATTTTTATGTACGAAGAATAACAAAATTAAAAGCAGACGATCATCATTTGCTACTAGTGGCTTTAACGTAAAATATTGATAAAAAAATTAACTGAAACTTTAGGAAAGAAAAAAAAAAAAAAACTGTAAAAAAAATTTATTTTCTCTTAAGCTCGTCATTTATATAAATTACAAAGAAAAATTAATTTTTTTTTTTTTCAGTTGAAAAAAAAAAAAAAAGTTTTAATAATTTAATTAAACATTTAAATATATTTTTTAATTAAATTTAATAATTATCTTCCTTAATTTTTTTCCTTTATTTTATTTAAAAAAAAAAAAAAAAAGTATGCATATAATATATCTGTATATGCATATTTGGGAAAGAAAAAAAAAAAGAAAAGAAAGGTAACTGTTCCATCGGGGCTCGAACGCAGGAACTACGTAACACGAATCCAAGACCTTGCCACAGAACCATGCTTCTGCGAGCTGGAGTCTTCTTTTTTCGATTTTGATAAAAAGCATCTAAAAGTTTAAGGGTCATTTCTTGCCCCCTGGGGAGTTGTTGCAGCAAATTTGAATGCTATCCTATGTTTTCGACCATGCTCTTTAATTGAAGCTTGATTTGGTTTAAATCGGAATTTTACTCATTCATACTTCCCTTGTTAGACTCTCTGGTAGGAACTCCAGAGCCCCCCCCCCCTATAGCTGCCTTGGTAGGAACACACAAAACAGTGCTTAACAACGGCGATCTCCCTTTATTGGCAACGTTATGCATGTATTTCCAAAGGTAACACACCTGCTCCAAAAGTACTAATTTTATTTAAAACTGCCCCAAAACATTTCTCCCATTTCAAAATGCACTCATAAAAATTTCTGTATCAGAACTAAAACTAATACTTTTATTATTTATATTGTGTTGTGTCAAACATTGCTATAAAATATTTAATTTAATGAGTTCAACTTATTTTTGTATAATTGTTTATACTATATTGTTCTAAAGTAAAATTGTATTCGTGTATTGTTGCACGAGATTATCACTGTTGTTAATCCTACCACCCACCCCCCCTTCCCTAGATTGCCGCTATCAGCTTTCAGGCTTTTTGAGTGTAAGCCATTTTCACCCCTGATTACATGCAAATTTTGCAGACAGATTATGAAATTTTAAACGCCTGCCGTGGACAGCTACAAAACTTTCTGCCACTGGGATTACAATACTGATTTATGTTCAGAAAGTAAAAAAGGAGAACAAGATAAGGGTTTTATAGATTCTGCTTTTAAAACATCATAATTTCTTAGATATTGCTGTACAAGCTTTAATAAATCTGAGGGGGGGGGACGCAAGACAGATAAATTTGTTTGATAAAATGTCAGAAATGGTTTGTCATATCATGGCTGATCAAAATTTAATCATAAAAAAATAGTTTTACATCCCTTTTTTCCCAGTTGTAATGTTAAAGTCTATGATATCATTAGTAGGGGGAGGCACTCAGCACTAAGTTCGATAGCTGTGATAATTACGGAATGGAAATAGTTCTCCAAAATAGCTCCAATATTTCTCCAATAGTTCTCCAATATTTCTCAGTGGCAGATTGTATACGTACCACTAAACAGAACAAGAGTGACTGGCTGTAAGAGGCTGGTCACTCTGCCTGTTTTTTTTAAGAAAAGAAAGGGGGTGGAATTTATCAATTACAGAGATGCCAACTTCTAATGACCAAAAAGCAGGAGATTTTTAACAGAAATCACGAGACATTTTCCAACAAGAAAGTTTGTAAGAAAAATGAGTAAAATAATGCAAATTTAATTTTAAGTAAAGCTTTATAAGCTTAGGAGGTATTTACAAAGCATCAGTATTAAAATTAAATGAATAATATATGTTTCTTGCAGTAAAACAAACTATCAAAAAAAAAAAAAAAAAAAAAAATCTCAGACATACAGTTGTTTAAAATTTAAGCCAAAATAGACAGATTCGATCATTCTGCTCCTAATATAAAACAATAAGAATCTTAATTATCTTTTTAAAAGAAAAGATAATAAAGAAATGAAAATATCAGCTATATTCTGATGAAAATTGAATTCTTTAAGTTTTCAATAGTTATGGTATTTAAATAAAAGAAAAAAAAAAAAAATCTTTTGATAATAAGACATTTTTCATTATGCAAAAATGAAAGTTAAAAATTTATTCTTAGCAAAAGTTAGTTTCAAAGCATTGTACAGTAATTCACATTCAAACTGAACTTGATAAATTGCAGGGCAAGATAAATTTCAATTTTCTTTCAAATTTTTTTACCCAATCCCACAAATTTTAAGCATAAATTATGCTAAGAGGGATAGATAAAAATTACATCAGAAAAGCAGGAGAAATGAGTGGAAAAGCAGGAGCATAGAAAAACAAGCAAAAAGCAGGAGACTCCTGCCAAAAGCAGGAGACTTGGCATGTCTGCAATTATTTGCCATTTAAAGAGTAGGAAAATAAAAAAACATTATCAAGATTTTCAGGGTACATAAGATTTCTGATTAATTAAATGTCAACGAGTAAAGCTTTTACTGTATTTAAAAACATTAATTACAAATAAAACAAGTGGTAAATTACATTCAAAATATTTAAATGGCTTAATCAGGGTTAGCAAGTTTTTGACAACTGACGGTTTTATCCAGATTTAACCATGGTTTTAAAACAGTCATGTCGAAAACTCCTTTTTGACAACTATTGTCAAAAACCTAAAATTCTGTACAAAAAGTATTCTGAAACTATTTTTTGAAACTAATTTATATCTACATTTTATTACTTTTTCCTAATTTTTGGCTTTAGTCCCTTGAGTAAATTTTATAACAGTTTTAAACACAAAAACCTACAAGTCCCATCAAAAATTAAAAGTGTGATTTTTGTCAGTAATCTTCTTTTTGAAAATAGAAAATAATTTTATGCTACTATCAAATATGGAATGAAAAATTATAAATAGAAATGCACATTAATAAAATAATCAATGCACCAATTCATTTTAACTTTTAAAAATAAAAATATATATTTCAATCTTATACTGTTACTTTTAGCATTTCACACCACTCTAGTCCTTTTACTCTTTAGAGTAATTATGCAATAACAAAATACTAGTTGGAAAACCTTTTGTATTATCTCTTTCTTAATTTAGAATAGATTTATACAAAATTAAAAGAGATCCTCTACAATCAATGCTGAACTGAATGGTATAATATGCATTATAAGCTGAATAAATTCTATTAGAATATTAATGTTTATTCTACAGTGAACTTTCAATTTTGTAATTAGTATTACAAGGTTCTTAGCATGAAAGACACTCAAAAGTAGTTGCTTTAGAAAGTCTTTATTCATGAACCTTAATTAATTTTAGAAAAATTGGAGTGGAAGGATGATTTTTATACCAACTATGTGAAAAATACCAGAGCCGGGAATCGAACTCGGGCCTTCCGTTTAACACATGGATGCTCTACCACTGAGCTACCCTGGGTGATAACCAGCTAGGCATTTCTCACATAATGTTCATTGGCAAGGTCACCGAGTCTGCAAACGCAGCTATATCAAGTGACATAATTAATCGTGGCACAACTCCAATAGACCACGAAATTCTAATTTAGAAAGTCTTTATTCATCAACCTTAATTAATTTCAGAAAATTTGGAGTGGAAGGATGATTTTTATACCAACTATGTGAAAAATACCAGAGCTGGGAATTTAACCTGGGCCTTCCGCTTAACGTGCGGATGCTCTACCACTGAGCTACCCTGAGTGATAACCAGCTAGGCATTTCTCACATAATATTCATTATAAAAATCATCCTTCCACTTCAAATTTTCTAAAATTAATTAAGGTTGATGAATAACGATTTTCTAAATTAGAATTTCGTGGTCTATTGGAGTTGTGCCACGATTAATTATGTCACTTGATATAGCTGTGTTTGCAGACTCGGTGACTTTGCTAATGAACCGGGGTGGCACCAGCTATGGGGTCGGGGAGACTCCCCCCCATCGGAGTATACTCCTAAAATCTCTAGGGGGAACAAATACAAAATTTTCAGTTTTTCTACTTTTAGCAGCATTTTTCTTTCCTTTTACAAATTTGGAGCATTCCAGTTTTTCCATTCTATATTCAATAGAAGAAAGTATTGGATTTGTAAAAATTTTCAGCTTCCAGTTTTCCATGAATATACACGTTTTGAGAGGTCCAGAACAGGTTTTGACCACGATATTTTTTAGAAAATGTCTGTCTGTGACACGATCAGGGTTTAAACTGCCATTAGTTTTTTTAGCATTTTGCTAAAAGGTATCATCTATATATTAATAGGCAAGCATAAAATTTGTTATCCCTTTTTAACATATTAATTATGGGAGTAGAGGGTTGAAAAAGGTATCATTCGAAAGGTATGGTTAGCCGGAAGGTGCGAATACAAATATTATTTTCTTACGATGTCAAGAAGGTATTTAAAAATACATTTATTTTTTATGCATTTTCCCGCATTTTTCCCTTTCATACACGTATTCCTTTACATTAAAAAATACCTAAAAGTAGAAAGTTGTTAAATCTGGCAATTTCATAAAGCTCAAGTAAAACCATAGACACAGTAATTTGTATAATGTAGCATCACTATACGCAAGCGAAGTGATGACGTCACTGTCTTTCCATGGAGCCATGAAAATGATTTTCTTTGTTAATCGTCCATTTGATTTTTTGTAAAAAATTATTAAAAAATAACGGAAATTATCTGCCGATTTTAATTCCGATATTTGGGTACAGTTATATATAAGTTACTGTCTACATGTGTTTGATTGAGTTATTTTTTCTGTAAAATTGATAAAATTTTAATTTAAAATCACAAAACTCCAGAAAAAAAAAATGGCAAACTTCCAGTTTCGAATGTAAACATAAACATTTCATTTCCAAGGATGATATTTAAACAATAAATATTCAACTAATATACTAAATAAAAGGAAAATGGATTTGTTACTAACTGCTGCATGTATAAGTAGACGAGACGATACGGAAAAAATTCCGATTTCCGTTTTTTGCTGAATTTACATGTTTTGAACGTTCTTTACGTTTCAATTAACTGAAATTGGCTACTTATTTTTTAAAAAAGTGTCTTTATTGCTAGCTTTTGTGGGTAGAAGAAGCAAGTAGAAGATACATAAAAACTTTTGATTTCCGGTTTTCGATGAATTTACACGTTTTGAGATTTCTTGCATTTTAATTAAGTGAAATTGACTACCTATTTTAATTTTTTAAAAAGTGGATTTATTATTATTTCCTCTGCATATATAAGTAGAAAATATAAGATTCAGAAAAGTTTTAGATTTTCGGTTTTCGACAATTGCCGCAGCTGTGTTGCAATTGCATTCCGTTTAGGACAAGGCAATAACTTTGCTTTGCCTCGCTTTGCAAAAAAAAATGGTCAAGTTTCGACCACTGGGCGATACTAGTATTTTGCTAAAACAAGTCTGTCAGAATTTCACTAAAAAGCTAAAACTGGATAACTGTATAAAATATCTCAATATAATAATTCAGATTTTTTTTTTGTTTTTTTTTTTGTAATATTTGCAGGCAAAAACTACGAAAAAACTGAAATTTTTGGGAATCCTTATTTATGTAGTAATTTGGATTTATTTTTAATTTTCAATGATTGAATTTAAATGCAAAAATATTTAAAAGTATGTTAGAATTCAGAATTTGCTTCATAGAAGCATTTTTAGCACTAGTATTTCACGATTATCTACCACTACACTTGATTTTTAAACTGCTTTTTCATTTTACACATATGATATGAATACCTCTTTTTCTGTTGATAAAATCAAAACATAGTTTCCCTGATTCATATTTTTAAAGTCACAAATATGGATGCTTGGTTAAAATCATCAATGAACAAAAGGAATAGAAAACAAAACTGAAGATAACAAAGCTAAGTAAAAGAAATCAATGGTATCCAAAGAATTAACTTTCGAAAAAGCTAAAATAGTGCTTGCCTATTTTCGCTAAAATGCTAAAGTAATTTTTTTGCCAGATTAAACCCTGGACACGATGATCTCCAAAACCAGGAGGAGTACTAACAAATGGAGTGCTACAAATATTAACAGTAATACTATTAACAGTATTGCAGTTTTTGATAAATAACTCATATAATAAACTCTCTTTATGTAGTGCCCCCCTGTCGGGGAGGTGGTGTCCCCCCGTCGGGGAATTTCTGGTGCCACTACTGCTAATGAATATTATGTGAGAAATGCCTAGCTGGTTATTACCCAAGGTAGCTCAGTGGTAGAGCATCCGCGCATTAAGCGAAAGGTCCAGGTTTGATTCCCGGCTCTGGTATTTTTCACATAGTTGGTATAAAAATCATCCTTCCACTTCAAATTTTCTAAAATTAATTAAGGTTGATGAATAAAGACTTTCTAAAATCAGAATTTCCTGGTCTATTGGAGTTGTGCCACGATTAATTATGTCGCTTGATATAGCTGCGTTTGCAGACTCGGTGACCTTGCCAATGAATATTATGTGAGATATGCCTAGCTGGTTATCAGCCAGGATTGCTCAGTGGTAGAGCATCCGTGCGTTAAGCGGAAGGCCCGGGTTCGATTCCCGGCTCTGGTATTTTTCATAGTTGGTATAAAAAATCATCCTTCCACTCCAAATTTTCCAAAATTAATTAAGGTTGATGAATAATGACTTTCTAAATTAGAATTTCCTGGTCTATTGGAGTTGTGCCACGATTAATTATGTCGCTTGATATAGCTGCGTTTGCAGACTCGGTGACCTTGCCAATGAATATTATGTGAGATATGCCTAGCTGGTTATCAGCCAGGATTGCTCAGTGGTAGAGCATCCGTGCGTTAAGCGGAAGGCCCGGGTTCGATTCCCGGCTCTGGTATTTTTCATAGTTGGTATAAAAAATCATCCTTCCACTACAAATTTTCCAAAATTAATTAAGGTTGATGAATAATGACTTTCTAAATTAGAATTTCGTGGTCTATTGGAGTTGTGCCACGATTAATTATGTCACTTGATATAGCTGCGTTTGCAGACTCTGTGACCTTGCCAATGAATATTATGTGAGAAATGCCTAGCTGGTTATCACCCACGGTAGCTCAGAGGTAGAGCATCCGCGCGTTACGCGGAAGGCCCGGGTTCGATTCCCGGCTCTGGTATTTTTCACATAGTTGGTATAAAAATCATCCTTCCATTCCAAATTTTCTAAAAGTAGTTGCTTTAGTCGCCTTTAATGTACAAAATAGTAGCCCTAAGGATATGAACAGTAGTCTTTGATTAAAAATAATAATAATAAATTACAAAAGATAAATAATTAAAACTTTAATTATTTCAAGGAAATTAACCTTTCAACTATTTCAAGGCATGGAAATAAATTTCCTTGCCTCACACTTCCACTGTTTTACCCTAGGTAATGGAAATATTGCACTAAATTTCAAAAATTAGATAAAGAAAAATAGAGAACAATTTTCTGTTTAAAAAAAAAATCTCTATTTTTCTTGAAATAGAGCTGATTAACCTTAAAATAATAGCTTTTAAGCTACTTTCGCACAAAAATAGTTGCTGTAGTAGCCAGGGATTGATTTTAGTAGCAAAAAGTTACTTTTTAGTCGCCACTGGGAGCCCTGTATTACTTATTACCTAAAATATATTTTTTAATATTTAATTTTGAAGCTATAAAATGCAAAAAAATACACACTTAGTTCATGTGACACACATTACAGCTTTAAAATTCAATTTTCGTAAAGAAGTTCTAAATTAACAATTGTGAATTTTATGATAGTAAAAACTGAATTTAAAAAGTAATGAATAATTTTAATAACATAGAATAGCTTGAAGTTTAGACATTTATGACAATAAGTGATATGTCACTTTAAGCCTTTCCACCATCACACCTTTGTGGAGACATCCTGCTATTAAAAATAATTGCCTTTCCAACATCACACCCTTGTGGAGACATCCTGATATTGATAATAATTAACCCTTTATTATGAAATATTAATTTAAAACCTGTAGCTATAATGATTTCAAATTATATAAGATTAATGTTGTAATTGCTGCTTATGTCACGTCTATGTACAAAATGAAATATTTAGGTAACTTAAAATCAGTGAATATTTATATCATTAGTATTTTTTTAATTAAATTTTGAATAGTGCTTTTTTTTTTCTTTCGGGGGAAAAAAAAAAAAAAAAAAAAAAAATGGTAAACTACTAAAAATATTATTCTGGATAAACATACCATACTATATCATAACATGTATTTACATAAAAACAGTTCCCAGTCCCCTCCCCACGAAAAAGTCCAAAGTTTCTTTTGTTTGTTTTTTACTTTTCTATTATGAATCATTTGTTTTACCTTCCTGTAAGTTATAAAGTAGTGAGAAATTAGCGCATGTGTAGTGTATGATTCACAGTTAAATACATGCTTTCATATTAGTCATTTTAAGTATAGATCAGCTTCCAATTGTAATTTTGGTGCATTATTTATTTCTTCTTGAGCAGGTCTCTTCCAAATGTGTTTAATTAAATCACAATATATATTTCATTTATATTCTCTGTATATATATACTCTATAACAAAAAAAAAAAACACACACCAAGAAGGAATGATGCAAACTGGACACAAATTGACATACATACAGGTTTCGATGGAAAATGCAAAATTTTAAAGTCTGGTTGCTATCGCATAAGTATTCAACGCTGCAGCGCATCTTAACTGCACAACTGGCAGAATATTAAAAATGAGAAATTTTGATTCCAGGTCATAAATTCTTAGAGAATTTTATTCCATCTACTCAGAAAGACAGTAACTATGCCTCGCATACAGGTGTGCAAACAACATTGTGCAGAAGTCAGCATTTGAGTGTGGTATGTAGTTGGGCTCAAAGAAGCCAGTTGGTCTAATCTGCTAATTCTTTAACAATTGGATAGGAGCTGTACCACTATTAGATGATATTAACAGGAATGGGTGAACCGTGGTCGAACACAGCGTCAGGGAGGAAGCGGTCGGCCTAAAGAGAGGACAAAAAGTGAGAGCTAGTCAATCGTCAAAACGGTACTCAAAGCTCCAATTCATCATTATCATCGATCCTGTGTGCAACTGGTACTTCAGTAACTTCAAAGACCCTTAATAGGCGGCTCAGTGAAATGGGTTGAGCTCAGTCTGCGGATCTCTCTTCCACTGAGGATGTTTGGAGCATCATAAAAAGTATCCTACAACCAGTTCAGGATTTTGCCAATCTAACACACCAATTGGAAGAATTTGGCACGCTACTTCACAGGAGCACATCTGCCAACTCTATCAATTAATACCAAGCCGAATAACTGTGTACATAAGGGCCAGAAGTGGACCAACGCATTATTGACTTGTTTAATTTGTGAGGCCTTTTCTCTTGATTAAATCATTCAAATTTTCTGAAGCTGTAATCAATTGTTTTTCTCCACATATGTACATCACATCTACCAAATTTTAGCCCATTTGGATAAATCCTTCTTTGTGCGTTTTTTTTTTTTTTTTTTATAGTGTAAATGTGAATAGCAAGAAATTTAAAATTTTGTTAATGTAAAGGTAAGGATTGAAATTCACAGCAAACATAGAAAAAATGAAGATATATATAAAATGTAAATTGCAGAAGAATATGAAAGTAACACTATTCTGCAATTCAATTATTCATAAACTAAACACTTACAAACTGGCCTTCATCAATGCCAATAACACTGTAATTAAGAGCCTCGTCTTTTAAATCACTAAGAGTAGTAGCAGAAATAGCTTGAAGTGTTTGGCTGGAAAAAAAAAAAAAAAAAAAAAAAAATTAGTACATAAATTGCACAAGAAGTAAATAATATATAATAATAAATAACATAGGTACCTGTCATGAGTTGCAATTCCTGTTGAATCATACCTCAAATCATTTGCATACTTTACAATCAAACATTTATGGTTTGCAATCTGATACCTCCGTAGTCTGCGAATAAGTTCTGTTCTGTAAATCAAATAGTATACAAGATGTACAATAAATTTTATTTAAAAAATAAAATATTTTTGTATTATTATTCAGAAAAAATAATTTATTTTACCTTGCATACATCTTATACTCTATAAAATTTTTACATGCAATCCTTAGCAGAAACAGTGCATTATGACAGCAAGTGGTGCAGACTAATTTAACAGTTTAAAAAGAAATTACAGAATTAAAAATACAAATACAATTAAAATTATGTCTGTAATAGATTATTGTTCCTGTTGTACATTCCTAATTTTTTTTATTTCTTTAGTTACGGCAGATGAAAATTATATATATTTTATACATTGCTAATACCTCTTCTGATAAACTTTATCTGGCATTTTTAGATCACAGGTAAATTTTGTTTTTCTATGGATATATACGGAAAATTCTTTTACTGGGTTAACACTCAGAATTAACCAGAGTTTAAGAAATTTGGTTCACCAGGTTAGGGCTGAGAAAATTACAGGAATCTACTCACTGATGACGAGTAAATTTTTTTAACGTGGCGACAGCAAGTGAAATTTTAAGTAGTGGAAAAATGCACCACCAAATATGCCAAAGTAACAAAAATATGATTGTTTATTTTAATCCTGATAAACTAAAAAATAAAATTAATATTTGTAAGTAAATTATTTAGTTAAAGTAATTGCAACGCAAATATGAAATTTCATTAAAAAAAAATTATATACAGTCAACTGCTGTTAATCCACAGACATATAATACGAAATTTTTTTAATACGCAACAAATTTGTCAATGTAAGTGAAGAAATTTACAACTGAAGTTTTTAAAAAATTCACAATTTTTCTTATATTTTTACTCTTTTCTTTAATTGAATTAACCATTTAATTGAATCAACCATTAATTAAACTAAGAGTTTTAATTTATGAAATGATGCAATAGATATGAACACTCATGTTTTTGTTAGATGAAATCAAATTTTGATAAGTTTCATGATTTTGATGCAACGTTTAAATAAAAAACATACACAAAACCATTAAATGATCACAGATTATAAATGTAATAAACATGACTATAAATGTAACAAAAAAAAAAAAAAAAACTAGCAAGATTCTTGTAATTTATTATCCTGCAATTCATGATAATCTTCCATTTTAACAGTCATTCTAAGTAGTTTTTAAATATCAAATTAACATAGTTTAATTGAACCAGTTATTTAAAAATACTGAAAATATAGAAAAAGGATCACTTTTATAAAATAAAAAGGCTCATTTCATAAATTTAAATTTTGTGAAGGGTCCCTTTTTATGGATTTGAATTTTGTGAAGGATCCCCATTTATGGATTTGAATTTTGTGAAGGGTCCCCATTTATGATGTGGAATTTTGTGAAGGGGCAGCAAAGGGGACCCAATTTTTGCCTGGATCGACTCCTGCACTATTACATCAATGTTAAACAAAATTAAAAATAATCAATGAATTTTTATTTCTGCTTTTTTTTTTTTTTTTTTTATCTTTAAAATAAATAAGTATGTACGTTTATATATTTTATTGCTATGCATTACATTTGAGTGATTTACCTTCATATGAATGATTAGTTTCAGGGTTTAAAGTTTAAACTGCCATTAGTTATTATTATTATTTTTTTTTTTTTTTTCAGCATTTTGCTAAAATATGTCATTGAAAATTTCACTGAAATGCAAAAAACAAAGAATTTAATAAAATATGCTATGTTCTATATAATAACCTCCAATTTTTATTAAAATATTTGTGGCCTAAAATTACAAAATCACTAAAGATATTAGGAATTGTTTCATTGGTTTATAGAGTAGAACAAAATTCTTCGAATGTTCTATAAATGACTAACAAGACCATAAAAAAAAGAGTGATTACTGATGATTGTAGACTGTAACTCTTTACGTGCTACTTTCTATACAGTGTTATAGTAAAAGTGAAAATAGATGGTAGTTTTTTATTTCCACAAAGGGGAATGTTAATTTAGCATCAAATTAGGCATTCAAATGTGGGGAAAAGTGGTAATTCAGGATTCCCAAAGATTGGAAACTAACTTTAATAGGCATCAAGTTTTGGAACTTTTGCAATGATTCATTGGTTAGTAGCATAGAACTACATTGAAAATTCTATAAACACTGGCAATACTCTTGACAAATTCAAATTTCATTCAACTTCAAAACTTTCAGTTTTCACTGAATTGAGAAATTTCTGTTTTGTAGTATATTTAACAGTCGCTTTCCCAAGATGGGGTCATTTTGACCCCATTTTGTAGCTGAAATTTAGTTAAGCCCACCTCATTCAAAAAAGGTGCTAATTCACCAGAGATAGCAAACTTAACCAGTAGAATGTTGTACAACGATTTGTTCTAAACTATACAAAAAAAGGCGCAGTGCTGATAATTTTCGCCAAGCGTGCCAAGTGGCACCTGAAAACAATTTTTCTGCAGAACGCCTTGATCTTGGGAAAGTGAGGGTTAATAATTTTTTATTTAATTTCTGTAATAAGAATGATTGTTACATTAGTTTGTTACATGAATTTTCATTGATAATTGATTTTTGTAGTATGAAAAAAAGTTTTATTCAATTGTTTCCTGAATATACATTAAATAAAGTGCATTCATCAACTAGAACCTGCTTATGCCTTTATGAATTACTTTCTACATGCAAAAATTTCGACAAATTTCATAATATCATTTAGGGATGTCCCGAATAGCAGTTTTGGCCGAATGTCGAATATTCGGCTGACTGATTTACAATTATATCTAGGTGTCAATCCCTTAATTTTTTGCAAACTTTTTCAGTAATACCATTTGCATTTAGTAATATTTTATTTATTTTTTATTATTATGAAAAAATATTATAAAAAAACTACTATTCAGAAACAGTGGTTTATATAAATGTAAACAAATATTAGGAAATACAGTGGAGCACCGTTTATACGTTTTTCAAGGGGACGTTCTTAAAAAACGTATAACTGAAAAAAACGTACAACTGAAAATTCGTTTTAGCATTAATACACAATAAATTGTCATATTAATAATAAAAGTCGAATCAATTTTCATGATTTCGTTTATATTTATTCGACTAAGATATATTTTTAATTAAATTTAAAATATTTTTAAAAGGTAGGATAAAAATTAAATGATAATTAAAAAATATAGAAATTCAGAAAAATTTCTCAAGATTTCGATTTTAAAATTTAAAGACAAAGCCTTTCGTTCTCTAAATGAAGATGACACTTTTGCAAATGATTAAAGGGAAAGAAAAAAAAAAAAAAAAAAAAAAAAACCTTGTTCCTCCAACCAAAATTTCAAATAAACACGATAAGAAATAAAATCTTTCTGTATCCTATTCAAGTCGCATAACGGAAGTGAGTAATAAATCTTCAAGTTTACAAAATGCCTATAAAGTCATAGTTTTTTTTTTTTTTTTTTTTCCCCTTTCATATCCCATCCCAGGAATCAATTAAAGGAGAGAATGGGAGGTCTAGTGGTCACTGGCTACTTGTATACCTACCATTCAACCCAGTCCCGAACTGAAAAATTTTCTCACCCGCTTACCCCAGGCTATCGATGCAGGTCGCACTTTTTTCTACAGCCACACATTGTTACCATAGTTCTAGAAAGAATAATCCGAAAAGAAAAAAATAAAACATAGAGAGCATACATCTTTTTCTTCTTTTTTTTTAATCCTGGAATGAAACTCAAACTTGGGATTCAACAAGGGGCAAAAAAACGTATAAGTGAAATTAAGAATTTACTTGTGTCGTATAAACGAAATATTTTAACATTAGAATTCAATGGAATGATTTGGGACCGAAGTCGAAAAACGTATAAATGAGAAACGTATAAAAGATGCTCCACTGTATTACTATACATAATTTTCTTTGACTGTGAATTCAGCATTACACCACTACTATACATAAGTAGTGGTGTAATGCTGAATTCACAGTCAAAGAAAATTATTAATCGTTAGGCTTCTTGATAAACACATAAAATTTCTTAAATAACAACATCTTGTCTCGCCACCACCCCTCCTTCAAAAAAAAAAAAAAAAAAAAAAATTCAACCCAGAAATGCAGCATTTGAGAAAAATTAATTTAAAAGTAACAACGTATTGGCTAATCTATATTAAAACTAACGCAAATGCTTCTCACTCTCATGTGGATAAATTGTGGGATAGAGATGTGATGCTTTTCGTGCATGTTGGGGCATTTCATATGCATTTTTCAATGACAAATTCAAAATTGCTATTTTATGACTTAAGAATTACATTGTACATGCAAAAATGTCGATGACTTTCGTAACAATATCATTACAGGCACTACTATCATTAGCTTATTTTGAAATCTCTACGATGGTAGGTCATGTATAATGACAAAACTTTTATATTTTTGGTCATTATGAATATAATTTTCGTAAATATCTCCAAAATGGAAAATTGCAGAAAAACCAAAAAGGGAGGTGCACAACTGGATGTTATAACAAATCTATATACCAAATTGGAATGCTCTACGCCCAACCGTCTTTGAGTTATGTGAGACACACACACACAAATATATGTATATACAGACATCACGAAAAATCGTGTAAAGTCATAGATATTTCGAAAATGAGAGCTTGTATTAAAACAAAAGTTGCAGGTGTAAAACTGGACATCATGACAATCACAAATATAAATTTGCAACATTCTATGATCACTAGTTTTTGAGCTAAACGAGATACAAAATACATTTTGCAAATCAGGATTACAATACTTCCTTATACATCTGAAAAAAGGAAGTAAAAAAAAAAAAAATCAATGGATACTCCTAATTCATAATGCATGAATCAGAAAATGTATGAAAATCTGTACTATAGCAGTCATTATCCCGATATTATAAAAAAAAAAAAAAAAAAAAAAAAAAACACTAAATAGACCTCAAATTTGAGGTGCATGAATCAGAAAATGCATGAAAGTCTGTATTGTATCAATTACTACCATGTACTATTTTTTACCCTAAATAATTCCATTTATTTAAAAAAAAAAAAAAAAAAAAAAAAAAAAAACATAAAATTCAGCTGTGCCGTATTATTATAAACATAACTGAGCAGCCAAAAAAAAAAAAAAAAAAAGTTCCGAGACAGTTAAAGGAAAATTACTAGTAAAAGTGTCAATACATTGAATCACATTACTGCATCACAAATTGCCAATGGGTGCCCTATAGTAAAGCTTAGCTCTTTTGATGTATGACTGGGACTGCAGAGTTAGATAGATACCACCCCCAATGTAGCAATAATGCACTGAGCAATGTATAACTCCATCAACATTTCCTTCAAGCAAGGGTCGATCCAGCCAAAAATTGGATCCCTTTTGATGTCCTTTCACAAAATTCCACATCATGCAAAAACGGACCCTTCACAAATTCAAATTTGTAAAATGAGCCCCTTCACAAGATTTTGTCTTGATCCTTTATAAAATGTTTCCATGTTTTCAGTATTATAAATTAAAACCTGGATCGACCTTTACTTCAAGATACTCCTTGTTCTTTTATTCTTCAATTCTATGCTTTTTACTACTCTCAGCAGGGTTGGCAGGTTTTTGACACATGACAGTTTTTGACGGTTTAAACCATAGTTAAAACCGTCATGTCAAAAACCTCTTTGTCAAAAATGTCAAAAACTGATATTTATAATATGTCATATAAAAACTTAGTTTAACAAAATATAGTTTATAAAGATTTTTCGAAAAGCAAATAGATTGATGTTCTTTGATAAACACATTGTTACAACGATTAATACAAAAAACAAAACTTTAGGCTTTTAAAATTTTATTATGAATTGTTCTATGTTCATTCAAAATATGCTGTGATACTTTTATATATTATTATGAAATTTATTTATAACTATGCTTAATATAGTATATATTAAACTTAGTTATGTGATACTTTAAAAAATATAGTTGTTTTTAACAAGATATTATTTATAAGTATGTTTTAAAAGGTAAACATATTAACGTTTTTGGAGAAACATTATAACATTTTGATTAATATAAAAACAAAACTTTAGGCTTCTAAAAATTAATGATTTATAAAACATTCATAGATCATTTTGATTGATAAATCATTTTATTTGCAATATAACATTGTATATTTCAATTTTTTTTTTAGTATTGTGCTTTTAGTATTATATATTTAACCAGTAAAATAAAAACGCATAGCCTAATATTTCGTATTTAAATATTTTATAGAAAAATATACATTTCTTTTTTTTTTTTTTTTTTTGTAAATGACTGCTGATATTGCAAGTTTATAAGAAAAAGCAATAATTCTGAATGTTAAACAAGCTTGAACTGCGTCTGAAATTCTTATAATTATTGTGAGGCAAGAAAAATATGAATGTTTTCTGGACATGTATAAATTGCAATAAATTTAATATTTACTCGTACAGATTTAAAAAAAATTTATTAGTCTTAAGCTGTACTACCCACCAGTGGCCAAACGGTTCTAAGCGCAAAGCTGGTAGACGTTAGGTACCACATTTACTCCCAGGACGCGCTCGGCGACTTAGACGTTTAGAGTTTTTTGTGGTTTTCTCCAAAACTTGCATAAATACGGGCTAGGACCCTTTAGAAAGACCCCCCCCATGGAGGGCACTTCCCCTTGGGCCTAAGACCCTAGAATAGTCAATCAGCCTTACTCCCAAAACACTAAAAATCCAAGCTATAAACAGGTACAAATATTTATACAATCAATAATAATTTTACTAAATAGATAAATATGTATTAATAAATGATAAAGTGTAATCAATAGAAATACAGATTATAAATATAATTACTTTCAAATTCCTATTAATTTACTGTCCACATATATTATGTTTTACTTAAAGAGATAATTACAAGATAAAAAGAACTTTTATATACCAAGTTTTTTAATTTTCTGTTGAATCATATAAACTTTACTGAAGGCAGTGGGAACCCAGAACAATTAGATAAAAGTATTAAAAAAAATTCCTTGCTATCGTGTTTTGAGCTATTAGAAAAGTTGCAAATGGCTATCTAGCCGGGAAGTTAGTTAAAAAGTTGATTGCAAGCTTTGTACTGGTAACGCTGCCGAGGGCAGCAGGGTCCCGAAGCAATTGGTTAAAAATACTTTTTAAATGCATTTTCACGGTATTCTGAACAATTTTGAAAGTTTCAAATGTCTTGCTACTCGGGAAGTTAGTTAAATAAATTTTCTGTTGAATCATATAAACGCTTTCGAATACAGTAGGGACCTGAAACAGTTGACTAAAAGTATTAAAAAAAATGCATTGTCACCGTGTTCTGAGCTATCCTGAAAGTTTTAAATATCTAGCTAGTCGGGAAGTTAGTGAAAAATTGATTGCAAGCTTTGTACTGGTAATGCTGCAGAAGACAGCAGGAACCCGAAACAGTTCGCTAAAAGTATTTAAAAAAATGCATTTTCACCGTTTTCTGAACTATTGTGAAAGTTTCAAATGTCTCACTGCAGGCCCCGACTTACGGCAGGGCATACGGGGCAAATGCCCTGGGCCCCCCTACAGGCGAATACAGAAATTCTGCAATCTAAAGACCTCTTATGCCACTGCAAGGGAGCCCCCCAGAATAGGCTTGCCCCGGGGCTGCAGGTAGTCTAAGTCGGGCCCTGTCACTAGTCAGGAAGTTAGTGAAATAAATTTTCTGTTGAATCATATAAACTCTGCGGAAGGAAGTAGAGACCTGAAGCAGTTGACTAAAGGTATTTAAAAAAGTATTGTCACCGTGTTCTGAGCTATCCTGAAAGTTTCATATGTCTAGCTAGTCGGGAAGTTAGTGAAAAATCGATTGCAAGCTTTGTACTAGTAGCACTGTCGAAGGCAGCAGGAACCCGAAGAAGTTGGTTAAAAATATTTTTAAAATACATTTTCGATGTGTTTTGAACTATTCTGAAAGTTTCAAATGTCTAACTAGTCGGGAAGTTAGTAAAATAAATTTTCTGCTTAATGATATAAATGCTGCCGAAGGCAGTAGGGACCTGAAGCAGTTGACTAAAAGTATTAAAAAAATGTATTGTCACTGTGTACTGAACTATTCTGAAAGTTTTAAATGTCTAGCTAGTCGGGAAGTTAGTTAAATAAATTTTCTCTTGAATCATATATAAGCGCTGCCGAAGGCAGCGGGACCTAAAATATTTGACTAAAGTTATTAGAAAAATGTATTGTCACCGTGTTGTGAGTTGTCCTGAAAATTTCAAATATCTAGCTAGTCGGGAAGTTAGTTAAAAATCAATTGCAAGATTTGTACTGGACAAATAAACAAGAATCGAAGCTAATAAAAACATGGTAAAAATAAAATCCTGTATTCCTGTGTTTTCATGGATTATGTGAAAATTCATAAATAACTTTGGAATTTTAGAATTTCATAAATATTAATATAAATAAACATAAACATACAAAATATATCTATGCATACTTTATATATATTTCTTAGGTTATAAAACCAGTTAATTTACTTAAATTTTTATAAATTATCTACAAATTGTTTTAAGATTTCTTAATTTATAAACAGCATAATATTTAGATATTCACTTGTATTTGGCAAATATTACTAAATCTTATTTCTAACCAGATTCTCATCTATAGATTTTGACAATACAGGTTTCTGACAGGTTTTTGACATTTTTTTAAACCATTGTCATGTCAAAAACCCAACCCTGACTCTCAGCGATCAATTCTGGTTGGCTTAGAATCCAGAACAGTGGAATTTTAAACAAAATTCAAAGAATGAAGTCATTGTGAACATTGAGAAGAGATATTTTGTTTGAATATTTACATTTGACTAGTATTAAGCTGTAAGAATTATGATTTGATTAACATCAGAATTTTAATAATTTGGAATTCATTAAAACTTTAATAAAATATACAACCTTTTATTACTTCATGTTTCAAATTGCCGAACTAGTTTCTTCTGGGGCGCCCCAGCTTGATCACCGGCATCCTGGTGTGTGAAGTCGCTCGAAACTGATGTTTCTGGTTTCTTCCCTCTTATATAGACTGTCTAATTTGGAATTCTTTGGTAAGAAAACAGTCTAACTGCTTCAATATGTGTATTGTGTACATACTTAAAAACGAAATATGAATAAAATCTTTTTAGAATAAATACTCTACAAAAGATTAATATTAAATATTTTTTTTATTATAGTCACGTCATAATGGGGTGCTAAAAGATGGCAAACAAAACCTAGTTGGGCTGTTTAATCCTTTTCTTAAAACTTACAGTGAAAACTAATCAAATTTCAGCTTAGAGTGATATCTGAGACATTATGTATTTTGGGGGCTAATATTCAAAATGTAGGATCATTTTTGCACTGTGTGATGTGATTTACTAACATTTAACTGATGAAACACACAATTTGCCAGATTAATAAAATCTGTGCTTATAAAGCTAATGGAAAAAGAAAAAAAAATCTGAAGTGTTTGATTTTTTTTAAGTTCACTAAAGTTACACGTATTTTAAACAACACTTTAAACAATTAGAATTTAAATTAGTATAAAATTCTGTTGAGCACCATGAGATTCTTAAGGAAAACCCTGTCAGGCCACACGCTTAGAAGTGCGTTATCCTGTTATCAGACATGGTACAAGCTTACAGAAAAAAAGGCTGAACTTTTCACGACCCCCCCCCCCCCCTCCCTCTCAAAAGTGGTATCAGGCAACTGACACAACATAAATTTTTCAATAATAAAAATAATGTTAAATCTGATTGCATAAATGTACACACAATAAACAAAATCAGAACAATAAATCTTACATTAAATATCATATTAATTATAATTAAAATAGGTGTAAGTGCTTAAAGAACAGGCAAAATTATTACATATACTTGAAAATAAGTTTTTTCTACAGAAGCATTGTTTGCTGGGGCAATTGATTAGCAAAATACTGTAGTTCAAGTTTATTAGGAAAATGCATTCGAAGTGCTATTTCTTTTTCATTTTCTCCAAGTTTGAATTTAACATTTCTTGAAAGCCAATCACATAGAAATTGCTAATAATATATTGCACAAATTCAGGCTGACCCCACCCCCCCAACACATGTTCAAAAAGTTTTAATGTGGATTTGCATTGATCCCAAGAATAATAATTTTCAAGCTTAAAAAGGCTGAATTCAGCCTTAAGGCTGAGAAGTAACATGTCTGTGTTATGTTTATCGTGTTTCAATAAAATCCATTAAAATGCCTTAATGCATGGGTCTGTCCAGACTTTTCAGACAGGGTTCTGTTTTTATGAAATTGTGAAAAATCTACATGTAATTTTGTGAATCTAAATTTACTGTGGAAATCAAGTTTTTCTGAACTTTTTGTCTAGGGTCCTCTCTTTGTGAAATCGCGAAAAATGTAGTTTTGCAAAATAAAATTACAATTAATGTTTCATTTTAGAAAATAACTGTTAAAGCTAAACTCACACATATCTACAGAAACCTTTTGTAAATTAGAAAGTGAAAATTAGCTTTTCAGGGAAATACAGCAAAGCACGTCTGTTTACCTTATAGGTGGCCTGTTCATGCCATGGAAGATTAATTTTCAAAATGAAACAGATTAATTGCAGTTTAAAGGTCTGTTTTTAAGGATGGAAATTTTTGTGAAGGCTTTTTTTTTTTTAGGACAAAAAATTTTTGTGAAGAGTCCTTTTTTAAGATAAATAATTTTATGAAGGGTCTTTTTTTAAGATATAAAATTTTGTGAAGGGTCCTTTAACGGATCTAGGTTTTTCTCTGGACAGACCCCTGCTTAATGATATCCTGTAATAAATAAAAATTAAGTAAATTTTAAATAATTTTTCAGTAATTACTTAAAACAATGTAAATTTTTAGTTCTACATCATATTTTAAACTATCAGCCAACGATACTTGACATTGCTTTAAATCATGTTTTACACTGTCAGTCACTGGTGGTTGACGCGGCCTAAACGTAAAATTCAGTGTCAGCCACCGATGACTGACATGGCACTCAACATGGTAATTTCCTTCAGACAATTACAAGAGAAACCTAACACTTTCATATTTTTAATTTTTTTTTAAACACAGGGATGAGATTAGCAAAAAGACAAAAAAGCTGAAATGGCATGCAAAGGAAATGAAATACTAGAACACTTATGACAAAACCTATTATATTAGAGTAATAAATATTTTTTAATCTTCATTTTGTATTTATTCAAGTTTCATTAGATTAGCTGATGTAACAAATCAAAACTAAAAAAAATTTTTTGAGAAAACTGAAAAATCTCATCCCTGAACACAACTTTCTTAATTACCCATAGTTCTGAACAATAGTAAGCGACTTAAAATTTCCTTCTGAACTATACAGTCTCTAAATAATACACTTTAAGAAAACGTTTTTGGAAAAACACAAGATTTCTCAGGCCAAATACTTTGTATTGTTTTATTTTCTTTGAGTGTTATAACTTTCCTCCATAAAAGAACAAAAGAAAATTGCTTTTTCAATATATGTAATTATACATTTATCAATAATAAATGGATTCATTACCCTGAAACAAAACTATAAAAGCTTGTGTTAAAAAATAAATAAAAATTAAAATAACGTAAGCAACTTACGTCTTTCCTGAAAACATTGGACCAAATATAACCTAGATAAACGAAAAAATGGATACAATTAATTTAATTAAGGAACACGAAAAAAATACAGCAATTCTAAGAAAACACAAACCTGAATTTGTCCTTTGGGGTAAATAGCTTCAGTAGAATTGGCGTTAAATACAAGCATCTTTTTAAATACGATATTCACACTAAGCAATGATTTACAAGATTTGAAATTTTTAATTCCCGCGCAAAAACGAAACCCGCCAATCCGAGCGTAAACAAACATAGCTTTGATAATGCCATTACCTATTTAAAAAAGTTATTGTGTGGTATGGGACAATCATATAAGCTTTCATTACTCCGTGGCTTTCATCAAACCATAGCCGTGGCCATCGATAAGATAGCCTTACTCATATCATATGGCTCATGTTGAAAAGTCCCGTGACGTTAGCTTAGTAGGCGATTGGTTTCTCAGTCAACAACATGCGCAAATACGCGAAGAATATTATTACTTTTCACACCAGTCATAATTTAAAGTGATTTTACTCTTATTTAATCGAAACAACATTTGAAGAGAATTACTCTAAAAATAAAACAGTGTGAAAAAAGGGACGTTTTTTCAAGAGGCGTGAACAATTGTGCTGTTATTAATGAGATGGTTGGCAAGTATGTAATATGTAAGACTACTATATAACAGGCTGAATCATTCGCCGCCATTTGTACGTCAAGTCCGTCATTGCTAAACTTAAGATTACTATAAAATAGTCTTATATAGTCTCATATAATAATGTTATGTGTTAGTTCGTCACTGCCAAACCTAAGACTATTATATAATAGTCTTATATAATCTCATATAATAGTCATATACAATAGTCTTAGTTTTAGCAATGACGGACTTGACGGACAAATGGCGGCGATTGATTCAGCCTGTTATATAGTAGTCTTAGTAATATGATGAGTTATCATATTAACACTTTCGCGACCGCTGACGTAGATTCACGTCAGAGCCTGATTAAGGCAGGGGCATACGGGGCAGTTGCCCCGGTCCCCCACATTAGAGGGGGCCCCCAAATAGAAAGTTTATTTAACGTTTCCTTCTTTAATGAACTTTTTTTAAACAAAATATCAGTACAATGTAAAATCCGGCTTAATTGAGCCATCGTAATTGCGAAAATTTATCTGAATTCCCTAATGTCAGCAAGGATATGAATTTTTTGCAGCTAGATGACAAAGTTAACAATCAGAAATAAAATGGATCTATAGTGAGGTGAAAATTTTAAATACCTCCATAAAGTTTGGTTTTTTATTACTGAAGTAGTGAAGTAGAGGGGGGGGGGGGCAAAGAAGTGTTTGCCCCGGGCCCCAATTAGGCTAAGTCGGACCCTGATTCACGTCATTTGAAATTCTGTAATTCCACCAGTAGGCATTTCTTTCAAAATTTGTATGTTATTTATTCTTTAAAAATATATCCGATATTCATATTTTTGCATATTTTGTAATGGGAGAATAATTTTCATATTTTGTAATGGGAGAATAACGCCCACAGGCGGACCTTACTGTCAAAAAGACAAAAGCATGCGGTCGCGAAAGTGTTAACATGAAGATGAGTTTAAATTTTAATTATATAAGGATGAATGAAAACATTGTGAGCAAATTATTTTAATTTAAAATAACAACAATGCGCAATTTAAATATTTTTAAATAAATTATTGTAAGGTAACACTTACAGAAATTGTATCTTAAACATTTTTAATAGTACAGTCGGTAACAAAAGTGTCCGAACACTAGCAAAAATTCCTATGTAAAAAAAGTACACTTCATACGGTTTTGTTAAATAAATCCTTATCGAATCGTGTTCTTACACTGACTAAGAACAGGATTCGTCAAGGATTTATTTATCAAAACTGTATGGTGTACTTTTTTTACATAGGAATTTTTGCTAGTGTTCGGACACTTTTGTTACCGACTGTACTCAGTTTAACTCTGGAAAACTAGAATAATTTCTCAGAAAATATAGAAGCGGTTTAACAAGTCTGCCTTGCATTTCAGTGGTTGTAAATAAATAGCTTGTCTTTTTGTTTATTTTTATTTTTTTAATTGACAACTTTTACGACCACCTATTTTTCTATTTTAAATAGTAAGCTCCGCCTGTTTACTTGATTTTACACAGTAGTGCATATAGATGCCAACATCTTAATTTATTCCAGAATATTTTTAGGCCCGTCTTTATTCCATACCACTCTTTTTTTAAAAGGAACTATTTCTTATTTTATCGAAGTTATATATTGGAGAAAATTCTTTTTATAAATAAAGTGGTGCGAAATAAAGGCAGGGCTAATAATACTATTCACTGTGTAAGGAAAAAGACTTCTATACAAGAAGAAAAGCACTGTAGTTATGAACGTCAAGTCCTTTCAATAATGAGGCTCTGAAGTAATTTAGGAATTATATGTTAGGCAGTAAATTTAAAGTTTACACTGACTGCGAAATTTTCACCAAAACCTTGGGTAAAAGAAAATTAACTCCAAAAGTAGCCAGGTGGTTTTTTATTCTACAGGAATTTGATTATGAAATGGTACATCGCCTCTGTAAGCAGATGCAACACGTAGATGCTCTCAGAGAGCACTCCGTAATGATAGTGACTGCAGACGCACTCACCCATCGAATTGCCACTGTTCAAGAAAATGATGAATTTATCAAAATAATGAAGTCCCTTTTGCAACAAAATCAGACTGATGAATATGTCTTGAAGAATAATGCTCTATGCAAAGTATTAGATGACAGAGATATTAGTTGTTCCGGAAACAGCGCAACTTGAAGTAGTAAAGAAATCTCATGCATTAGGACATTTTTCGATTGCTAAAACTGAAGAGTTAGTAAAGAGAGATTATTATTTTCCTATTATGAAGAAATGTATCGAAAATGTAGTAAATAGTTGTATAGAATGCATACTTGTGGATAAGAAAAGAGGTAAAAGGGATGGTTTTTTTTTAATCCCATCGCAAAAGAAAACATCCGTTCCTAACTTATCATACTGATTTTGTGGGTCCTTTGCCGACCACAAATGAAAAATATAATTGCATATTCACCATTATTGACGCCTTCACCAAGTTTTCGTGGTTATATCCGGTGAAATATACTTCCTCGCAAGATGCTACACAGCAACTGAAACAACAACGAGCTGTTTTTGGTAATTCTGCAAGGATAATATCTGATCGCGGAGCTGCATTCACCTCCAAAGTGTTGAAGGATTACTGTGAATCAGAAAACATAGAACATATTACCATCAGAACTGGAATTCCAAGAGGGAATGGACAATTTGTCGACGCTGTCCAGAGAACTGTAAACTCCACCGTACGAAGAAGTACCAAAATAACTCCATTTTAATTGCTTACAGGTGTCACCATGAGAAGAAAGGAAGAGAAAAGAGTATTAGAACTCTTAAAAGAAGAAAGAATAAATTCTATACTAGATCACTTCAACGCTGTTCGGGAAGAAGCACAAAAAATATCCTCTAGATTCAGGAAGAGAATCGTAAATGCTATAACAAGAAAAAAAGGAAAGCGCATGTTTATAAGCTCAATGATCTAGTTGCCATATGCAGCGTACTCAGTTCGGAACGGGCATGAAACTCAGACCTAAATACCTGGGCTCGTATAAAGTTCCACGTATAAAGCCCAAAGACTGTTATGATGTTGAAAAGTTAGACGACCATGAAGGCCCAATTTAGACTAGTACATCAGCTGACAATATGAAATTGTGGGTCAAAGACTGGATAAAATCTTCATAGACTTCAGAGCTCTGTGGGAGGTGTTCTTTCACCACTCAATTGAGAACGCTGCATCCGATGTCCATCTGAGAACCAGATGTGAGTGGGAGTTTTTCCTGTATCCATCTGGTTGTGGAGCGAGAAAAAACTATTAGCGTGCAGGCTAAGTGGGTTGTTCATTCTGGTGTTAGCACTAAGAGCGCCGAATAACTGGGCGCCGAATAACTGGGTAGAACCATGGATGGCTCTATCCAGTATGGCACACGTAGATTCTAACCCCTGTTTATACTAATGTTCTACACCACTTGGAATGTGTTAAGCTGTGGAATAAGCATTATTCTACCATCTTACGTCTGTCTATAAAATTATCTTTCTTTGTATACCATCTATATTATATGACCTGAGCAGTCTTCATTAAATGTAATGTTATGATATATCTTGTCTTCATTGAGCTTACCCCTAGACAACGCCAAAACCTACTTATATATATATAATATATATACAGGGTGATTATAAAAAAAACTACCCCGATATATGAGACCATAGTTATCATGCCGTTCACAGTAACTGAATAAAATTTTGATGGAAGGTATTTTGAGGTATGCGCTCAAGAATCATATAAAAAATAACAGTTACGGTTACAGTGATAAAATTTCAAATGGCAACACCTACTTTTTTATTGGAATAGGATCTCCATACCAAAAAACCATAAATAACGTTGAAACGGTACCTGTAGCACAAAAATTGACAACGCTAGAAGAAAAAAGAAAACCACTGTGATGTGCCGATCAGAGCAAGACAAATGACGTTACAGTTCCCACTGTGTCTTCGGATTAGGGATCCTATAAACCCAATCCGACTTGTGGAGGCTGGTTTACAGCCTCAACGTGTGGCTTATCACTCATCTTAAATAAAAAGTGTGTAAAGGAGTGGATTGAAGACGACAACTTAAAACTAATCTTTGTTCAACCTGACACTTTCACTGAAACCATCGCCATCTAACAATAAAATCAACTTTTGACCTTGACACTTCCAATGCAACACTTCCTAGAAAAAGAAGCTGACTCAGAAGTCAACTTGTTAAACTTTTGTTTGGGCATCATTTTCGATGCGAGTCTGTAAGGTACGACATGTGTTGAGTTGCAAGAGTGTAGGTCACCAGTCAGATCTAGTGTTGAATAGTAGTAGTTTCAATGACAGCGTTGAGCTGAGCATAGATATATTGAGTTGTAAGTTTTAAGGTCACCTCTCGGATCCAGCGTTAGATGGGGGTGGTTTTCGGCGACAATGTCGAGTTCAGCATAGAAGTGTTGCATTGGAAGTGTCAAAGGTCAAAAGTTTATTTCAGTGTTAGATGGCGATGGTTTCGGTGAAAGTGTCAGGTTGAACAATGACTAGTTTTAAGTTGTTGTCTTCAGTTTACGCCTTTACACACTTCTTATTTAAGACTAGCAGGCTACGCCCGCTTCGCTGGTCACTATTTTTGAATGAATCACTGAAATTAATGAATTCTCACAATTGCATTAATTTTTATCATATGATAAAAAAAGAGAAAAAAAATTCTGATCGGGAAAAATGTCGCAAAGGGTCCCCACCAGTGTTGTGCACGAACGCGTTCATTTGAACGCGTTCATGAGCGTAGCTCAAAATTTTTGAGTTTTGAGTTGAACTTCGCTCGTTTTTTAAATTATGAACTTGAGTTGAGCGAAACTCGTTTTTTTCACGAACTTGAGCGTGAAAAAGCAATTCAAACTCAAACTCATATTAAATATTTCTGTCTGAAATATAAAAAGGAAAGTAGAAGAAGAAAAGGACAGAAAAGAGAACAATTGTGCAAAATGGATCCCGGAAAAAAGGGCACTTGGAAAAAAAGGGCACTTGGGAAAAAAGGCACTCATAAAAAAGGCACTCATAAAAAGAGCATCCGGAAAAAAGGGCACAGGAAAAAAGGGCATTTTTGCAATTAGCAAATCGCAAAAATAATAAACATCAAAGAATAAATTTAAAGAATAATTTCATAATACATTTTTTGAAATTTCAATCAATTAAATTGTTACCATTTTCACTTAGTATATGCCTGGGGAAAGGGAGCGGGTGTCTAGGAGCAGATTGAAAGAGAATAATTAACTTTATATCACCTTGTTACTGATTTTAATGAAAAAGTGCATCTGCATATAAATTTATATGGAAATTCATGCAGTAGTTCCTGAGATATAGTGTTCCCTGAAATTGAAGAAATCGCGGTACAGCAGTGCCACCTGTTAAGTAATGAACACCAAAAGTTAACAGGCACTAATCTGGATCAAAATGCATCCCCATATAAGTTTATATGCAATTTCGTGCAGCAATTCCTGAGATATAGCCTTCCATGAAAATGTGGGAATCGCGGTCTAGTTGAGCCACCTGTTGAGAAATTGGTACCAAAATTTGCTGACCTCTAATTTTGGTCAAGGTACATCTGCATATAAATTTACATGCAATTCTGTGCTGTAGTTCCTGAGATACAGCCCCCAAAAATTTTTGTCTCACACGCACATAAACAGACATTTTCTAAAAATTGTCAAATCGTGTTCTGGATCTCTCAAAGCGTGTAAATCCATCGAAAACGGGAAGTCAAAAATTTTTACGAATCCAATACTTTCTTCTATTGAATATAGAAGAAAGTAAAAAGGGGGAGGGGGAAAGAAATACAAAATTAGAATTTGTAAATTCATTATAGATTTTGACGGAAAACTGTTTAAGAAGTTTGCCAAAGGTTTGAAATTTACCAAATCTACCAGTTTGTTTTAACATTGTGTGTGTAGGGTTTGCGGGGGGGGGGGGGGGGGGATGAGTGTTCCCTCTTACCTCCCGTTTGCAAGTGTTCATAAAAAACGATGTGTTCGCATTTATCTGCATTTTCCAAAAATTCAAAGAAATCGCCTTAAACCAATAAACATGAAATAATGTCTTCTTTCAAAAAATAAGCGATTTTTTTGTATAAGTTTCGTCTACAATATACTACATATTAAAAATAGTATTAGTCTCTCTCTCTCTCTCTCACTTTTTTAATAGTTTTTAAGAATTATTCAATTTATTCAGAAATATTAGCGAGAAAAAATGTGTAGTTTTGTAAACTTCTCAACTCTTCGTGGAATTACTTGGTATCAAAATTTGAACATATTTATATGAAATCAATTTAAAAGGAGTTTAGAGAACTATCTAATAGTTTCAAATGCACGATTTTCTCACTCATGAACTTAATCTCTGCTATTGTAAATAGCATGCATACTTAAATTTTCCTATAGATTGAAAAATATTTTAGATGATTATTTTAATTTGTTTCAAAATTATATAAACAAAACTTCTTAGTTCAAACCATTTTTAATTTTAGAATGTATATTCAAGAAATATCAATTGGAAATGATCTAACAGAACTTGAACCTCAAATTAACAGCAATTTTACAATCAATTTTGAACAATAAAAAAATACAATTAAAATTTTAGGGCTTTTTTTTTTCTTCAACCCAAATATTAAATTATAGGGATGTGACTGACAAGTAAACAAACAAATAAATAAAGATATGTTGAAACTTTATGTGTGTGTGTGTGGGGGGGGGGGGAAGTCATAAAATAAAATACCAGAATTTGGATGGCGAAAGTATCATTACAGAAATTATTTTATCTTTAGGAAATTTTATCTTTTATTTAATCAATTAAGAAAAAAAAATCACTTAACTTGATCATTTATAAGCTTTAATTATGTAAACAGTATATACATAATAAAATTCTGTCTTTGATTTATAAAGCTGAAACTTTATTAAATGTAGGGGAGCACGGGGCACAGTGGACCACCCCTATTTAAATCTATTAATATTCAACTCTTTTACTTCATATGGATACTCATGTATGGCAGCATGGAACTAGTAACTAGTTGTATCTATGCAGCCAAAAAAACCACATGGGAAATAGTAAGGTAATCATTTTGAGCAGATTTTTTGTTTTGAACTGTTCAAAGTAACTTTTCCACATTGAAGGATTTTAAAATTTTATAAAGATTGAACTAGCAACTATAAATACTATATAGCTGTTAAAGGAAGGCAAGATATTGCTGTTTTTAAATTTCTAAAAATTATTAGCATATTTGTAGTCTGTATATTATTTTATTATTATTATCTGTCTTACTCTGGCACGGGGCACAGCGGACCAGCTTCCAATGTGCATAGAAATATAAATTAGTTTATTACTTATATTAGTTTTAGTTAAATTTATAGATGCAAATATAATGTAAAGTATTAATATCTCAAAATAATAATATCTTAATGTTATGATAAAATAAATAAAAATAATTATAAATTTCTGAAAAGAATAAATATTTGAATAGTAATATAATAATTATTGATATCTAAATTTAATAACTATTTGAATTATATAGCATTAATAAAAGGAAAAATATCTAATTTAATAAATTGTAGAAAAAATTATTATTATTGTTAGTTTTAGAGATCATATGTAAAAAGCAAAATAAGTAGCTTAATACATTTTAGTTGAATTTATTCTACAAATATAATGTAAATTAATTATACCTCAAAATAATAATTAAATAATAATAATAAATATTTGAATAGTAGTATAATATCTTTTAATATTTGAATTTAAAAAAATATCTGATTTATAAAATATTAATAAAAGAATTTAAAAAAAAAATTATCTACTTCAACTTAATAAATTTTCTTAGTGGGATTTGATTTCTCATTCGTTTATTTTAATTTTTTTATTTTATTTCATGAAAATGCCTGAATTATATTTTTTAGACTAGAATAGTATGAGAAATTAATTTTAGAGAAAAAAAGAAAGTAATTTATAATAATTTAATATAAGCAAAAGAGGCTGGTCCACTGTACCGCGGTCATGGGGCACAGTGGTCAACTTTGTAAGTGCTCACAATTGTTTTTTTTTTCTTTTTTTTTTCCATTCATAATGTATTCGAAATATTATTATAAAAAAAAATTAAGACATGTCAAGAAGAGCTTAGAGATTGTTTGCTGTTTTTTTTTTTTTTTTTTTTTTCAAGTACATTGCTTTTCTGTTTTTTGTGGAAAAAAAATTGTAAAAGTGGTTCACTGTGTCCCGGTCTCCCCTATATTACAGAACTTAAAATAAATCTTAATAAAGCTTAAATCAGTTAAAAATAAATAAATAATAATAATAATAAATAAATAAATAAATAAATAAATAAAAACTCATCATTTTTCATAGTAATATATAATTGATAAATCTGAGACATGTTTATAAAATTTCTTGGAAACATTGTGAATAAATACATTTTATTTTAAATAGCAGTTCAGTGGTAAGTTTCCTTTTCAGTAACTCTGTTGACCATTTTTGAAGAGAGGGATTTCTTTCGTGTTTTCTAAAAATAATTAGTAAGAGGAGCGCAAATATTCTTTGAGAGTAACCTAGTCTTTCGTCTCCGACAAAACATGTACGCGGCGACATTGGATTCAAAAGAAAAAAGCGTGAGAATCTACTATAAAATACTAGAACATTACATAGCTTTGCGCGGGTGCAAGACCACCCAGCCAGAGCCACGGGAGATGTACTACACCCCACAGCCCTGAGGCAGTGTGGCCGCCCTCTCATAGAAGTACCGGACATTTCTTTTCGCTGATAAAGACCGATACTAATCAGAGTCAGAGAAAGGATCTGCTTTCACAGGACTATTGTCTATAAGTCACATGTCCATAGAGTCTCTTTTTTTCTTTAAAAATAATGAGATTCCTGTTATTTGCGAAAGTAATTCTTTAATTGATGAAAATAATCTTTATTTTATAACTTTTGCATTGAAAGATAGCATCTTTAAAAATTAAAACCTTTAGACAAGGATTACTGATTTAACACATATTACACATAGATTAAATAGAATAATAGTATAGTTTTAAATGTCTATTTATATTTTTAATACTAAAAATAAAAATGCATTCAAATTATTGAAATAATTTCATGTCGGAGATGTAGATTTTATATCAATGGTTATTTTATTTTCAACACTTTCTGGAAAATGCAAACAATAATAATTAAAAAAAAAAAAAAAAAAAAAAAAAAAAAACTAGTTTGCATAGGTGGACTCTGCTCAGTTCCCCATCATATTTATGTTCTCATAAATTTCTAGTGCGAGACATATTATAATCATGTTAAAAGAAATGAATTTGACCAAAGCTTGATTCAGTAACAAAATGAAATCCCCGCCTAATAGGCTATCCACCGTTCACTTCGATATATTTATCTTATTCTAATCTATTAATTTAATTAATGAGGGTCAGTTCCATTGTTTAGTTTTCATGCTACTATTTCCAATGCAATAATCCTCAAAATTCATATTTATATGAAAAATTTACAATTTCGCTATGTTGATAAAATCGTAAATTACGAATAATTTGCGAAATTTTCTTATTAGAATATTTGTATTCATACATGTTCAAACAAATATCATAAATGTAATTTTTAAGTTGTCTAATGTATTTATGATCCTCAAAATGGAAGAAGTTTATGCTCAATTTTGCCTTATTCTGACATGTTAAGTAAATCGTAAATTCCAAATAACTTACGAATTTTTTAAATTGTGAAAACCATAGTCTATGATATTCATGCCAGTATCCTAAATAATATTTAGAAAGTGGTTTGGCATCTTTACGAGGAAAATATCCCTCAAGATTGACGTTTATGTGAAATTTTGCTCTATTTGGCCATGTTAAGAAATTCGTAAGTTTTCAATAACTTACGATTTTTTTTAAATTGGAAAAGCGATAGTCTATGATATTCATGCCAGTATCCTAAATAATATTTGGAAAGTGGTTTGACATCTTTACGATGAAAATATCTCTCAAAATTGACGTTTATGTGAAATTTTCCCCTATACTGCCATATTAAGAAATTCGTAAATTTGCAATAACTTGCGAAATTTTCAAAGTAGCATATTTATAGTTACTGATGTTCATTCCGGCATCAAAACTGATATTTTGAAACTGGTCTGACATTTTCACAGTAAAAAGTTTCCATTTAATGCACGTTTAAGTGAATTTTTGTCCTATTCTCCTCCCATGTTAAGAAAATCGTAAATTTCTAATAACTTAAAAAGTTTTTTAATTCGAATGTTGCAAATGAATAGGGTTCTTGCCAGTGTCGGAAGTAATATTTTTAAACTGATTTGACCTCTCTGCGACAATTTGTTCTTGAGATATCGTGTACACAGACAAACAAATTAACGATCTAACACACTAACGCACACCCTACAGACAGACACCATACAAATTTTGTCATTTTCGGATTCCTCACACCTGAAAACGTGTAAAAAAGTAAAAAAAACCTAGGTCGAAAATTTTCACGATTACCTAAGTTCCCCATACCTATAGTATGATAAGGAACTAAAAAAAAAAAAAAAAAAAAAAAATGAAATAAAAAATAAGAAAAAAAAAATAAATGAAAATAAAAAAGATAATCCTCCTTATTGCAATAAGTTATTTATAATCTAATTTAAATTGTCTTAATGTTTCTTTTTTTTTTTTTAAATGAATATATATATCCACGAATATATCCACAAAAATTCAAATATACGTGTACTAAACTAAAGATTATTTTTCTTTTTTTAAATGTACAGCTAGTTTTAAAATATCATTTATGATAATAGCAAACATGATTTAATATTATACTTTTAAATTTTTATATTTTTATTCATAATGAAAGGCTTTCTTAAAACTTTTCTTAAATCACTCCTAGAATTTCCATAATTTTTTATAATACGAGGAATTTCGCATAAATTTCTGTTATTGAAATAGCATGGATTTGATTGCATGAAAACTGAAATACAAAAATGACAACAGTATAATATCGTGGAAAACTGGGGCACAAAAAAATTACTGTAGCAAGGAAAAGGGTAGCCTACTGGATAGGGCATTTAAGTCTTCAATAGTACAAGGTGACCAGCGGAATTTATATTTCTTCTTATGAAAGGACTGGCTTAGAGTCCTGCGTGGTTCGAGTAAACTTGACTCGCAGCCGACCCGTCCTGCAAAATGACTTTTGACCTTCAACCCGAAATGAATCTGCAGCTTCTGACCCGCCATATTGTTAAAATTGTGTTAGATAATAAGCTGAATAAAAGTTCTTTTACACAAACTGCAATTATATTATTGAAGAAATCTTTCAGAAAATTCAATATTGAATAAAAATATTACAACAACGTATTAAAATTTATATTTAAAAAATCCACTGTTCCAAGTATTTTGACAGTAAAATAAGGAAGCAAATATAGGTTGGAAAAAAAAAAATTCCATATAAAGCTTTAAATGTTAATTTTTAATATTTAGGTAAATTCATGTTATCAGTCATGTCTTTAAATTACTAGGAAGGAAGACAATGTCATCCAATTTCTTCATTTAAAAGTTTAGATTCATAAGTGAAGCATAAAACAGTCTTCGAAGAAAACATTTTGAGAATAAAAATTATTGCAAATTTTACCTGCACCTGACCAGCAAAGCAGGTAATACGCGACTATACCCGACCCGATGCGTTTCTCTCTTGTGAGAAATGCTTTCTCTCTTGTGATTAAAAGGGTAGAAAGTATTGCTACCAAGAATATAAAAAAATTTCACAGAGGAATAAAATCCATATGAGTTTGAGTTGCTTTTCCCGCTGAAATTCATGAGAAAACGAACTTTGCTGAGCTCAAGTTTACAATTTAAAAAACGAGCGAAATTCTGCTCAAAACTGAAAAAGTTTTAATTAAACTCATGAATGCGGTCCTGCGCAATACTGATTTAAAACAACGGAACCTCTAAATGATAGAATTTGTCTCCTATTAATAAGTTCTCATGCGCATAAACAAACGTATTGAAAATTTGAGAATAAAAAACCATGCAAAAACAGTGGGTACACTATTCAGAAGTGTTTGCTAAATAAATTTTTACTACAATTAAATTAATAAGTTATAATTAAGAATTGTCAGTTAATAAGTTTAATTAAGCATAAAATTAAAAATAATTTTCACGGTAATTGGTAATTTTAGAAAAAAAAGGGAAATTACCTATAAAAGTGTTCAAAGAGGATAAGATCTATTAAAAAAAAAAAAAAAATGTACATAAAAATGAACTTTTAGTGAACTTCGCTCGTTTTTAAAAATGAACTTGAACTGAACGCGTTCATTTCTTTCAGACATGAGTTTGAGCGCGAACTAACTCGTTTTTTACACGATGAACTTGAGTTTGAACTAGTTCGTTTTTTTCGTGAACTTGCACAACACTGGTCCCCACTGCCTTCGGTAGCGTAGACCCGTGCGCGATGCGCACGAACGAATGCATATATATAAACGCTGCGCGTGTATTCCTTCACCACCCTTATGATTTCTCAAAATTCCATATTATTACTCATAAACTTTTATTCTTAAGAACAGGATTAAAAAAAAATCATTTCTGATCGGGTAAAAACTCACAACGGGTCCCCTCTACATTCGCCCGCTAGCGGGTCAGTATTTTTAAATGAATCACTATAATGAATGAATTCTCAAAATTGCATAGTATAACTCATTAACATTACTCTTAAAAAAAAGGGGAAAAAATCATTTGTGATCGTGTAAAAACTCACACCGGGTCTCCACTGCCTTCGGCAGCAAAGACCCGTGCGCTACGCGCGCGTATTCCTTCACCATCCTTATGATTTCTCAAAATTTCATGTTATTACTCATAAACTTTCATTCTTATGAAAAGGAATTTTAGAAAAAGTCATTAATCATCGGGTAAAAACTCGCATTAGGTCCCCACTGTCTTTGGCAGCGCAGACCCATGCGCGCTGCGCGCGCACGTGTGAAGATATACGTGAGCTGCGCGCACTTATTCCTTTTGAAATCAAACATTTATTCTTAAGAAAAGGAAATTTAAAAAATCATATCTCATCGGATAACAAATCGGACCGGGTCCCCACTACTTTCGACAGCGCACTCCCGTGAGCGCTGCGCGAGCCTATTCCTTCCCCGCCCTTTCAGCCCCTCCTAATTAACCTACGTATACCAATTTTGAACGGTCTAACTGAATTAGCTGAGAGCAAAAGAAAACCTAATTAATACACCTTAAAACGTGTAAATCAGGTGAAATCTCGAATTCCACTTTCGATAATATAAAAGAACTTTAAATTATCTTTCGAATGATGTATTAAAAACAATTTAATCATAATTAGAATTTAAAATATTTAAACTTTAAAATATTACAGCGCCATCTGTCGGTAGAAATTTCTGTAATCTACTGTTCGATTCCAAATCAACAAAGCATTCAAGTGATGTATTACTTATGAAATTATTTTAATTAGTAGCTGAGATACAAAAGAAAACCGATTAAGGACACCTCAAAACGTGTAAATCAGGTGAAATCTGGATGCTCACTTTCGATAATATAAAAGTACTTTAAAACATCTTTCGAATGATGTATTAAAAATAATTTAACCATAATTAGAATTTGAAATATTGAAATTTTAAAATATTACAGCGCCATCTGGCGGTAGAAGTTTCTGTAATCTACTGTTCTATTCCAAATCAGCAAAGCTTTCAAATGATGTATTACTTATAAAATTATTTTAATTAGTAGATGAGATACAAATAAAACCTAATCAGGACACCTTAAAACATGTAAATCACGTGAAATATCGAATTCCATTACCTACGGTAGTCGGTTAATGGAAGGCGACAGAGATTTGTGGCGTCTACTCTTAAAATTCAATTCAAATAAGTTTTAAAATGACATATTACTTTTGAAATTATGCTAATTAGAAGCTGAGATACAAAAAATGATATAAACACTATTATAAAACGATTTATGTTCGACTTTTTCGTGGTTTTCTCCGAAACTTGCGTAATTCCGGACTAAATACTGTTAAAGATCCATAGTATGAAATGTGAACGGAGTATCAGAATTCGAAGCTCTGCAAAATATAAAAGAATAAAAGCGTTCTGGGTTTTCCATCGTTTTCTCCGAAACAACGGTCCCTTTTATACATTTTTGCCCCTCCCCCCCCCCCTTATTTCCGTCCCTTCTAATAATTTTACACTTGAAAATATCCGCAATCGATTTATCTTGCCTTAAAACCTAATAATACCAATTTCAAATGCTGTAACTCTTTTTTTTTCTGCCTCCCCCCCCCCCCTCAAGCCCTTCCTAATAATTCTACATTTTTAAAATTATTCATAATCGAATTATCGGGCGTTAAAACCAAATATTACGAAATTTCAACGGCATACCTGAATTTAAAATACTACTGCAAAATATCAAACAAAAGTTAATCTTACATTGTGTTTTGGTCACATGAGTCGTGATAAATATAATTCCCAATAAAAATGTAATTTTTTTGTTTATTAACATATTTTCATAAAAAATTAACAGTAGCCTTATCCGCGATTGTAATGATCGATAGATGGCGCTTTCTCAACACTGCAGTCGTTAGTAAACATTATAGCCACGTGTGTTCCATTAGTGTTCTTTTTGTTATTCGTACTATAATTTCTCCGCCATTACATTATGGAAAATTGATTGCTTTTGGAAAAAATACTTCAGTTTATTCAAAGTTCGATCGGAAGTAGATTTTTAACTGAAGTTGAACAAATATTAATTTCAAATCATCTGATTAATTCTTTACCATTAGCCGAAGCAACTGAAATTTTAAATTTGTCATTTGGAAATAAATGGAAGCTCAATCTTGGATTTCTTGATCCTTTGGAGTTAGATTGTAGCACACAACAGTATGTGTTATCTTTTTTACCGTATTTATTCATTTTTATTCAATAAATATATGTGAAACTAAATATCGGCAAGCAATGGCGGCTGTATGGAATTCGAATTAAACCATGTTTATTGTAATTTCACCTTAGCCCACCAGAGGGCGAGCATTTCATTACAATCGCGGATAATATGCTGTCTGGGCCGAATATTAATTCAAATGTAACGTGAATGAAAATTTAAAAAAAAATTGAAAATTGCAATTTATCTCCCCACTATAAAACACGTGACATCTTAATCGGTTACAATCATTTCCTTTTTTATCCAGACTGTAGTCTGGCATTTGAAATGATGTTGCCACAAAAAATTCATACTTTAGTTAATTTAAAAAAATCTAATTATTATACCGATAAGCCGCTTGCACACTTAGATTCAGAAAAAATTCTCCTTTCATTTGGTACCGAAATCGTAACGATCGGACAAATATTTCTAATTTATTTTCCACTTTTTCTGCTTTTAACTCCGTTAAAATATCTTTTTTTATGCACTGGCGGTGAATTCTCAGTCATTGAGATCGCTTTCTGATTAGATATAATTCTTGTATTTCTGCGTTCAATAGGGGCTGAACGTATAAAAGAACAGACAGACTGACAGACAGACAGACAAACCTTTCCATTTATTATTATAGATGGGAGATAATCCACAGGTTGAGTCTGTAAACCAGCCTCCACAAGTCGGCTTGCGTTTATAGGAGCTCTAAGTCGAAGACTCAATGGGAAATGTGATGTCATTAGTCTTCTCTGGTAGGCACATCGTAGTTGTTTTCTCTCTTCTTCTAGCATTGGCAATTTTCGTGCTACGGGTACCGTTTCAACGCTGTTTATGGTTTTTTGGTATGGAGATCCCATTCCAATGAAAAAAGTAGGTGTTGCCATTTGAAATATTCGAAATTTTGTCACTATAACCGTAAGTGTTTGAGTTTAACTGTTATTTTTTATATGATTCTTGAGCGCATACTTCAAAATACCTTCCACCAAAACTTTATTCAGTTACTATGAACGGTATGATAGCTATGGTCTCATATATCGGGGTAGTTTTTTTATAATCACCCTGTATATATATATATATATATATGTAAAGTTATTTTATGTGAAGATATAAACAATTGGTGCGCTTAATATGTAGACGACCTCAAGTCAAAAATTTCACTATATTTTCTAAAAGTACACACAATTTCCTGTCGAATGATACCTATTATATTTTTCTGCATTAATTATAAAAATGGGCATTACATCGCATAATAAGATAAATAGTAATATTAGTGCGATATAGCCTATTAACATAGTTTACTGACAATTCTCTAATAAATAAATAAAGCTTCAAATTTTTATCTCTTTGCTCGGGAATACTCACATCTTTGGATTATGCCAAACTATTCTCTTAAAAGAAATGAATGAGTGCCTTCATCTCACCAGCGTTCATAATACTTATTAATTTTTGGAAGATTTTATATTATTCAAATAATATTTTAAAATAATAATTTCGGTCCTGTGGCAGTATGCCAAAGCGTCACTAGGAGAATTTAGTTTGCCTGATGCTCAATTTCGACATACACATCAACATTGTGGGTCCATTATCTTCTTCTGACCGTCGCAGCCATTTATTAACAATTGTCGATAGGTTCTCAAGTCAAGTTGGCCAGAAGTCATTCCCATTGCTGATACGGCAGCCAAAACCATTTGTCGAGCAAATTTTCATACTTGGATATCTCGTTTTGAATGCTCTTTGATAATTACCAATGATCCAAATTCACAGGCCCCACGACTAGCTGAGAGGTTCTGCTCTCTTAGCCGGTGGATGAGAGGCGCCTAATTCAATTCCTGGTCATGTACGCTGGCCCATCCGTTCGGAGTTTTCCATGGTTTTTCTCCGAAAACGTGTAAATATGGGCTGGGACCCCTTAGAAAGACCTCCACAGAGGACCACTCCCTAGAACGTAACACCAGCGGAAAATGGGTTAACTTGTTATAACTCTCAGTTTTACAAATTTTTCCTACTTTATAAAGTAACTTTTTGTGGAACCGGTAGACGGTTAAAAAAATTTACTACTAACAAACATACAAAAGTAGACGGTAGGAGGTATAAAAGGTTGACTACCCCTGGAATAGAGTATGCATAGAATGCTCTTGTTAGACGTGTTCTCAAAGAATCCACCTTCCCCGAACCATGCAAGAACTGAAAAACTCCTTGAGAGAGGAATGTGACACCATCCTCGCCGCAAGGACAACTCAATAGTTTAGCAGAGGACATAAATAGCATATGTAAAATGTCCGCTGATGTCCGAGGAGAGGATGTTCTTCACTAAGAGACCGGTGTCACTCATCCTTCTGTTTGAAAAGAACTTTTTTTGTGACTCTGAAAAATTTTAAAGAAAGCTGTACACGTACACTGTCAAAAAAAAGTCCTGTTTGCTGCAGTTTGCTTGCAGAAATTTTCTGTAATTTAGAAAAATACGTTCTATCAACGTAATTTTTCCGTTGATAGAACGTATGTTTCTGAATTACAGAAAATTTCTGGCAGCAAACTGCAGCAAACAGGACTTTTTTTTGGCAATGTATTTATTATTTTATTATCCTGCTTTCTCATGTGGTGAAATTTGTACCATTTTGCGTGATAAATTAACACTCCACTTCTATTACATATTAATTTAGTTTTATTTCTTCAATCATTATACGAGATTATTTATTCCGAAAAAGTCTTTGTTCCTTTGTAATTGTCAAGTAGCATAGATTTTCCTAAATGTAGGATTTTTTCCCCCTAACATGGATACAAAATATAATCCATATATATTTCTCTAACGTGGACCAGTTACGATTAAAGTTTGTCGAAATAGTGACGTAAATTCTTATTTGATTGGTCAACCAAGATCGAATACTCTGCTCTGCAAAAAAAAAAAAAAAAAAAAAAAAATCGAGGTCTGATACCATTCTTGCTAATTCTTATGTAAAATGACCTCCGGAATCCGAATATGACTCCCATTTTGCTCAGTCATCCACCGTTTTCTAGAAACACCACCCCCTCCCTCAATTTATTTCCCTTTTCGATAATTTTATGACCATGAATTTGATTTGAAGAATGAAAAATAATTAATTTAAAACCTAAAAACAGAGTTTAAAAAATAACATTAATAACAAATTAAAAAAGATAAGATATATAATGCATAATTTCAGTGGCAAATCCCCCCCCCCCCCAAAAAAAAAAAAAAAAAAAAATCTCTTGTCGCAAATGTCCATGTTTTACAATTTTCTAACACTGTAGCCCCTCAGAAGTTATTTAACGGTTAAAATAATCCTCCCCCTTCCTAAAAATCAAATTTACAGCCATAATCACCGAAAAATTATAAAAATAGGGGACCATTTTTAAAAAACGGTAGGGGATAGGGCAAAATGGGCGTCATATTCGTATTCAGGAGGTCATTTTACATGAGAATATGCTGAAATGATGTTGAAGGCAATTTTCATGCCGAACAGTGATATTAATCAAACCATAAATTCTGCTGCTACAGATTTCGGCTACAAAAATTTAATCTAATACATTTGAAATGCACATTTTCTCAAAGAAACTGAAAAAAATATTAGCTTTTTATGTTGAAACATTATGCTCAAAATCTCACGTTTAGAAGTATATTTTGAAGAATTTAAAGCCTTGCATTGCACTTCATGGTTTATTTCATTCGGCAGGACGCTGGTGATGCCATCTGTTGATCTTAAAATAATGCTATATTGAAAAATGTTTTTCATACTTTATATACAAATTTTATATTTCACAACATTCCGGAAATTTCCCAGTAAGGATGACAGATTCGGAGATACAGGACAATCAATTTAAAAATGCAATTCTAAATAAAATTTTGAAAGCTGAATATATATTGATAATCAGTCAGTGAAATTTAAGGATTATTAAATATTATCAGTATTCAAACAATTAAATTGGTCGAAAACAAAAACCACCAAATCAAACTAAAATGGAATAAATTGGAAATAGATAAATACATATTTGCATTCTAACGTTATCGATGGCCTGGTAGAACACAAATATGCAAAAAGAATGTTTTTCTGTCTCAAAGATAGCAATAGAAAACTAATTTCAAAATGAACTCACCACAAAACGAGATAGACATATAAGAATTATGAAATCAACATCACTAATAAATGTAGTAAAATATATATTTTTTATATTTTTCTTTTATTATAAATAGAATGAGCATTATTTCTTTTTATTTATTTATTTTTAAAAGACATTTATTAACTATGGAATTTCTATTATGTATGGTAATACAGTAATTGAATTTCGTTAAATTTTAGGAAATACTCGATTTTACCATGTTTTTATTAACTTCGATTCTTGTTTGTCTGTTTGTTTGTTTGTCCAGTACAAATCTTGCAATCAATTTTATTTTTACCTTCCCGACTAGCTAGACATTTGAAACTTTCAGGATAGCTAAGAACACAGTGACAATACATTTTTTTTAACACTTTTAGTACTCAACTGTTTCAGGCCCTTACTGCCTTCGGCAGCGTTTATATGATTCGACAGAAAATTTATTTAACTAACTTCCCGACTAGCTAGACATTTGAAACTTTCAGAATAGTTCAGAACACGGGGAAAATGCATCTTTTTAATACTTTTAGCCAACTGTGTCTGGCTCCTGCTGCCTTCGGCAGCATTACCAGTACAAACCTTGCAATCGATTTTTAACTAACTTCCCGACTAGCTAGACTTTTGAAACTTTCAGGATAGCTCAGAACACGGTGATAATACATTTTTTAATACTTTTTGTCAACTGTTTCAGGTCCCTACTGCCTTCGGCAACGTTTATATGATTCAACAGAAAATTTATTTAACTAACTTCCTGACTAGCTAGATATTTGAAACTTTCAGAATAGTTCAGAATCAGAACACGGTGAAAATACATTTTTTAAATACTTTTATCCATTTGTTTCGGGTTCCTGCTGCCTTCAGCAGCGTTACCAGTACAAAGCTTGCAATCGATTTTCAACTAACTTCACGACTAGCTAGGCATTTGAAACTTTCAGAATGGTTCAGAACACGGTGATAGTATTTATGAAATTCTAATATTCCAAAGTTATTTATGAATTTTCACATAATCCATGAAAACACAGGAATGCAGGATTTTATTTTTACCATGTTTTTATTAACTTCGATTCTTGTTTGTTTGTCCAGTACAAATCTTGCAATCGATTTTTAACTAACTTCCCGACTAGCTAGGTATTTGAAATTTTCAGGACAACTCACAACACGGTGACAATACATTTTTCTAATAACTTTAGTCAAATATTTTAGGTCCCGCTGCCTTCGGCAGCGCTTATATGATTCGAGAGAAAATTTATTTAACTAACTTCCCGACTAGCTAAACATTTAAAACTTTCAGAATAGTTCAGAACACAGTGACAATACATTTTTTAATACTTTTAGTCAACTGCTTCAGGTCCCTACTGCCTTCGGCAGCGTTTATATGATTCAACAGGAAATTTATTTAACTAACTTCCTGAACTAGCTAGATATTTGAAACTTTCAGAATGGTTCAGAACACGGTGAAAATGCATTTTTTAAATATTTTTAACCAACTGTTTCGGGCTCCTGCTGCCTTCGGCAGCGTTACAAGTACAAAGCTTGCAATCGATTTTTAACTAACTTCTCAGCTAGCTAGCCCAGCCATTTGAAGCTTTTTTTTAATAACAGCTCAAAACACGGTAACAATGAATTTTTTTAATACTTTTAGCCAATTGTTCTGGGTTCCCACTGCCTTCGGTAGCGTTTATATGATTCAACAGAAAATTTAAAAACATAGTATATAAAAAGTTCTTTTTATCTTGTAATTATTTAATATAACAATACAAACTTAATTCTGAGATTTTGTAACTTAGCAGCGGAAAAAGTTATATTCTAAAATTAAAATTATAATGAAAATATCATAGATTTAAATCTCTTTCATTGAAAAGTAAAAAAAAAAAAAAAATCATGCAGTACGCATTGATTATTAACACTTTCCAACTGCATGTATTTGTTGTATTATATATCTTTCAATATTCTATACCTACGTTATCAGTTATCACACAACAGACAGACAGAAGCACTGAAAAGTATGCAGATAGACTAATTGAATTTAAAATCACTCTTAGACATTTTTGGAAAGTGTTAAAAAGGCTTATTAACACAAAAGAAAATGCAGCCGTTAGATTGTAATTGCAGCCCTGAATGAATCTTAATATTTTAGTGCAGCCCTGTAAATCTGAAGGTTAATCCTATTACAAAATATTATGATACAATATTAACAATACATATATATATATATATATATATATATATATATATATATTTAATGATTTTTACAGTGGAAAGATATTTAAATGTGATTTTTAAAAGTGTATCACTTAAAACTCAATGTATTGGAATTTTGTTTTGGTTGTCCTTGTACATAAACTAGTTGTACAGGACATATTAATACCATTTTAAATAGGAAACATATCATAGAGAACTTGACTAATATATAACATTTTTTAAAAATTCTGAAAATATTAACGGACGCTGGGGCGGGAGAAACACAGATAGAAAGATAAACAATCGGACAAGCAAATGTACAAATTGAAATAATTTTCACACTTAAAAATTGTTTGAAAGTGCTAAAAACGCTTAATCTAAACGAAAGTGCAATTCAGCAAATTTTTATTAATATCTCTAAAAAAAACTAAATATTTTTGTGTGTCCCTCTAAATCTAATGCTCATCATACAATATTCTATAGCAAGCATTCTTTTGTGCATATGAATAACATATTTCAATTTCATTAAGCTTTTTGAAAAGTAAAGTTATTAAAATTTGGCTTACAGAAATACTTCTCTTTGAATGCAATGCTTTCGAATACTTTCGAGTATCCTTGTACAGTCGAGGAAAAAAAAAAAAAAAAGAAAAACGCAACACCCGCTGTAATTTCGTTATTAATTGACGCAGGAACATCTAATAGACATAATTCAATAGGAAATTAAATGTACTTTCTGAAAATGTCGTCAAATTTTTAATTAGGGGGTCTTCTACATATTGAAATGAGCGCCATCTTCGATTTTTTTTAATAGCAACACCCAATTTTGACTTTGTATTCGAATTTCTGAGAGTCTGGTAGTGCGAAAAAGTATACTGTTTGTATACTTTATCTTTAGTATTTTTGAGTTATAATCAAAAATGTGTTAGGGGTTATCTGTAAATGTAGAAAAATAAAATTAAGATCCTATAAGAAACAGACAAAATTTTAATGCTTCACACCGGAAATATTTCCGGAAAAGAAGAATTATAAGAATTAATAAAAGCATTGACCTCTTTTCTGTTCTTTAATTATCCAGAATGCAGTTTTTTAGATTTGTATATACTTCAGTACTTTTTTAGATAATTTTAGATCTATTTAAATACATTACACTTGCGATTGATCCAGACAGTACTCTTTGAGAAAAGTGCAATATTTTTCAAGTAAAAGTGCCTATTATGCTGCACTGATCACCAATAAACCTTAAATTTTCTTTCGTATGTGTAACATAATAAACGAAATGAAATAATAGTAATAATAATTATAATATATATACAACAATGCATAAACTAAATTATTTCGGATAAATTATTGTAAGGGTTCATGAAGTAAATATTAAATAATTTTAATCGCACTTACCAGTTTTGGGTCAGTTGAACTATTTGGAACTGTACGATTCTTTTTATAATTTCTAGGTAAATATAATTTCTTAATTAACCCTTTCGCAACTGCTGACGTAGATTCACGTCATTTGAAAATCTGTAGCTCTGTCAGTGGGCGTTTCTTTCGTAATTTGTGTGTTACATATTTCTTAAGTGTGTACCCAGTGTCCACATTTTTGCAATAAAATATACTATGGATAGAAATATATTGATTAGAAAGATTATAATTACAATGTATATCAATTTGTAATATAATTGTGAATACAGAAAATTTGTTCTGAAATATTTTATTTTGTGAGAATAATGCCCGTAGGCGGACCTTACTGTCAAAAAGACACAATCCTGTGGTCGCAAAAAGTGTTAAAATATATTTATAAAAGTTAAAGTATATTTTAAAAAATATATAAAGTTAAAATATATTAATAAAATTTTAAAGACTAAAGTATCCTTAAAATAATAATCCTCCCCCTTACGAAATAAATAAATAAAAATAAAGCAATATGTGAAGCAAATGATTAAGTCTTTTAACTAAGACGGTAGTTAAGAAACTATTTTACAAGTCTGTGTTGCATTTCAATTTCATTCTTTTGTTTTTTAATTGACAATTTTACATTAAACCTATTTCTCTATTTAAAACAGTAAACCCCGCCTATTTAGGTAATTTTTTTTCTTCTAGTGTTCGTTTAAAAGATTCAAAATTTATCACCAGTAATCGATGAAGTAAATACCAGTTGTGCATATTTTTGTCAACATAAAATAAGGGGTTTAACGTGAAATCAACACTCAATGTCACATTTACATTTCTTTTCTGTATTGTTTTGTTTTAAATAACGATGAAGGCGGGGCTTGTCTTCTTTAGAAAACAGGAATTCTTTATGCTAACACTAATGTCTAAAAATCATCATTTTTGTTTCATTTCTTTGCGTTTGACGTTGTTGTTATATAATTTGACCCGTAAATAAAAAATAAAAATATTTTGTTTAATTTTCTTTGCTATTTTTTAACATTTGATTCGTTATCTCATGCAAAACTTTATAAGAGACGGCTGCCTAAACCACATAAACGAAAGTGCAATTCCAGCAAACTTTTATTAATATTTCTTAAAGTATCTGAAAATTTTTGTGTGACCCTGTAAATTTAATGCTAATCATACTATATTCTATAGAAAGCAATCTTTTGTGCTTCTGAATTACATATTTCAATTTCATTAAGCTTTAACCCTTCAGTTAAGCCTTAGAAAACGGAAAATTTTAATGTTGTTTCCACAATGCATTTTTTACAATATGCTAAAATAAAGTTTATTTCAATATGAAATGAATATGTAATTAACCATTTGAAGGTAAGTCTTATGATTATTATGTAAGATATTCACTGTTCGAAAACAAAGCTGTTTTATCTGAATATGACCATCACATATGTGCATTGCATCATATATAGCAGGTTCTGCTCTCGAAATACTTCAGTCCTTTCTTCATTCAATGGATTTGGATTTTGGGAATAAGACCAATTCCCTGCTATAGGTCCTAGGCCAGAGGGGGAGTGCCCTCCGTGGGGGTCTTTCTAAAGGGTCCTAGCCCGTATTTACTCAAGTTTAAAAAAAAACCGTGGAAAACTACGAACGGCTAGGCCGACGAGCTTGACCTGGGATCGAACCCGGCACCTTATGTCTACCAGCTTTGAGCGCAGAACCCCTCGGCTGCTGGTGGGCTCCTTTCAATAGAATACATCTTAAAAAAAAAAAAAAAAAACTCTTCTGTTATTCTAAAAAGTGCAAATACGCCTAACACTTCATAAACACAGTTTGAAATCGGCCTTATAATGAAAACCTGTTTGGATGAATAAGAATTAGGACCTAGTTATTTCTTCTTTGCACCCACTACTGAAACCATAAAGGTCGAAAACCATGAAAAAAATCGTATTAATTGGAGATACAAATTCTCTGTATTTATGTAAATGATTTATTATTATTATTCAAAGTTTATTCTGCGTCTCGGTTAATTTTCAGAGATCTCTCATAGTTTTCAAAAGTTTCATTTTGTTTTTGAAAAAGGGTGAGAAATTCTCACCCATTATTTACCTCTAATGAGAACCTTGAAATAAGACTACCTCTTTAGTGCTAGTGTTTACGAATAAAAAAGGCCTACCAGCGGCCGAGCGGTTCTGCGCTCAAAGCTGGTAGATGTGAGGTGTCGGGCTCGATCATAGGTCGCGCTCGTCGGCCTAGCTGTTCGGAGTTTTCCGTGGTTTCCTCCGAAATTTGTGTAAATACGGGTTAGGACCCCTCAGAAAGACTCCTCGGAGGGCACTCCCTCTCAGGCCTAGGACCTACAGCAGTCAATCGGCCTTATTCCCAAATCCAATCCAGTCCGTTTACAAATAAAAATGATTTCGAAAAATAATTAGATTTTCTTTCACAAAATTCAGTATCGTAGTCTTTATAGGGAAAAAAAAAAAATGCTTTTGTTTTTTCAATATGAGAATTGACTGATTGTTTAATTTTGTCAAAAATAGCAAATTTAGATTTTAAAATAGTCTTAAAATAAAATAATTTTTATGTATAGTTTGAACGTTAACAATTTAATCACTGTAAAAAATTTCTGTAAAAATAAAGCACTTTTTTAACATAAATACAGCATAGGTTGCTGTAAATTTGTATAGCTAGTTCTGTAAAAATAATTGAAGATTTGTTACTTCACATTGTGCTGTAAATCGGTTTAAAAAATTTTTCCAGAAGTCTTTTTGTGCGTATGACAAGATTTATCAACTAGTCAGTTCTGATGTTGACTTTATCTATTTTTGTAAAGGAAAGCTTCTGTGATCCCAACGGCGCGGTTGGGAAATCGCTGGTCTCTAACACAGGTGATTGTGAGTTCGAATCCCAGGCTACCCACCCAAGACAGTTTGCTTCTCATGAAAATTAATAAATTAGCTCTTGCGTGTAAAAAAATAAATAAGTTTTTTAGTGTTGTGGATTTCTCCCTACACGCATGTGTAATAATTTCAGGAAACTTTTTTAAAGCATTCGAGAAACTCAAACTTTAAATTTTAACTTTACGGTCAATGCTACTTATTTTCCAGGTTGGTTGTATGTTTCATCACAACGTAAAATTACTGGCGATACATCATTCATCATCTAAATGTATTTTTACGGGCTTTGAGTGGAATCTCTGCTGCCGGGCTTTGCCCGTAATTTTACTGCAGCATTTTTTACAGTGTACCTCCCATAGAACACAATGCTTTAGAATACTTTCGGGTGTCCCTGTACATAAACTGGTAGAGGTACGCACTCCATTTTCAGTAGGGAACATCCGACAGTGAACTTGAATAACATATTTCAATTTCATTAAAATTTGTGTACAGTAAAGGTATTAAAAGATGCTCTATAGAAATACCTCTCATAGAATGCAATGCTTTGGAATACTTTCGGGTGTCCCTGTACACAAACCAGTGTTGGTATTCACTCCATTTTACATAAGAAACATCCGATAGTGAACTTGAATAACATATTTACATTTCATTAACATTTGTGTACAGTGAAGGTATTAAAAGATGCTTTATAGAAATACCTCCTGTGAAGACGATTTTATTGTCCGTGAAATAGTGAATCCATCAAGTACATTACTTACCACAATAACCAGGCTGGAAGTCCATAACCACAGCAGTTTTTTAAAAAGAGTGTCACTTGACATAAATAATAGAAGTCACTTGAAATAGAAACAGTTTTTTATTCTTATGTTAAAAACATGAATTGTTAAGCAATCACTTACAATGGTCCTCATATGATCTATAGGGCAGAGAGAGAGAGGGAGAGCAAACTAGGAGAGATGTTTATTAAACCAGTAAACAAGAGATATTGACTGTTTGAGAGGGAAAAGTGAACTCAATTGCATTCGGCAATTCAAACCCGAAATTAATAAACTAATGCCAAATAAAGCGCCAAAAGAATGTTCTAGTTGGTTAATTCAAAAATTTAATTCGTTATTCAAAAGACAAAGCCAAGGTTGGCAACATAAATTATGCCAAAGTAATTACTTTTTATCGGCGCCACCAATATATCATTAAGAATTTATTTGCTCTTATTTTATTTTATTATTATTATTATCCCCTTAACGCGCGGTGTCCTCGCCACGAGGACACAAAATTTAAGATCCAGCTGCAAAAATTCATCCCGGAAATATTTTAGCAAAAAATTCACGTTTATAAAATATCAGAAAAGGCCGGTTTTTTAAACCTTAAAATTTAAAATTTCTTTTAGTTTAATTTAGTTCATGAATTCCGGTGGCAGTATAATTTAAATGTTTCAAATTGTCTTGCGCCGCAAAGGGTTAAAAGAAACGAATCCACATCTGTTGACGCCAATAAGACTGAGCTGAGCTATTATGAAAGCACAAATCACCGGAAATGAAATAAATTTTGCAACTTCTGTTTATATTATGAAGTAATTTAGACAAATAAATTATTATCTATCTATGATTAAATGAGATATTGAACATAACGTTGATGAAAATGGGGAAATGTATCTATCTACAAACGAATAAGTCCCCTAGTAAAAATACAAATTAAATTAAATAGAGATTGACTTTTATAATAGAATGAATTGAATTCAGAGGATATTACAGAATAAAATGTTCTTTTTATTGGAATAAATAAAATTAGATTTTATATGTTAAATGAATTAATTAATTTCATAACTATTCTTAATAAATTGACTTTTTTATTTAAAATTATAAATTGAATTATTTTGAAAGAAATTAAATATTTAAAAGAACATATGTGTGAACTTGTTCTTACATATTTCTCCCCAATGCCCTAAAAAAAGAAGAAAAAAGTTTGCTCTCTCTCACCTAGAATCAGCACATGACAAATTGAATATCTAAAGTAATATTGCTGAAAACAATACAAATAATCTTTTGTCAAACAACACAACAATTAAAACAAAGGTGGCATATAAGTATAAATTTGAAAATCTGAATAATATACATAGTTATAGAACAACTCACAAGACATATCATTGTTATAATACTGCGTATTGAACATGAAATAGTTATCTAATTAGTGAAGTATACTAGTGTGACGCAATAATATAACTTGTTGAAAGTATCAAAGTTCTTATTAATAACATGACATATATGCTTGAGAGAAAAGGAAATCAGTCGCCAAAAAAATCTACAAATCAACTGATTTATATTCTTAATTGTTAATTAAAAAAATAATAATATAGCATTAATATGAAAAATATTCCAAACAATTTTAGAGTGTATAAAAAAAAATTATTCTGCACTTGAAAATCTAAATTTTTAACAAAATGAGCTAGAGAGTGTAGAATAGTACAATAGCTATGACCAAGATGGTTTTGTGATGCCATACCGAACATAGCATAATGAACTGTATGAGAAGCAGAAGAGGCTTCATTTTGTGCAAAAGATGACAACCAGCATTCTGCAAAGAGACATAATGAAATGTCTTATGTGTAAAAAAAGTGTAGAAAAAAAAAATCTAGCCTTATGTTAAAATAAGGGCGCACATGTAATAGTTCTATTAATGTTTTAAAGAAAAACAAATTATTTTTATTTTTTTATTATAATTTATTTTCTCTGCAGAAATTCTGAACAAACTTTATTTCAATCTATTGTGTTGTTCAAAAATTATTAAAAAAATACCCTTAAGAAATAATTTCCTTTTCCCGAACAGAACTCTAACAAGTAAGTATTATTTCAAAAATTAATTTATATAATTTTTTAAACAAAATTGGCAGCGATAAAAATTTAAATCATTTTAATTTAGATGTAACAAGACAAAACCATGAAATGTTACCCGGATAATTTTATAATACTGCTCAGCAAGAAATAGTCTCAAAAAAAAAAAAAAAAAAGAATGAACCAGCCACATACTTCTGCAAAGACTACCTCTTGCAACACACAGATGATTTCAAGACGTCCTTCAAAATGCATCTGTGGTGCAAAACATAAATAAAAAAATATATTATTTTAATTAAGAAATTTTAAACAAATAAGTATTTAATTTAAGTTGAAAGAAAATAAAAACAAAAAAAACTTGACTTATTAAACAAGAAATTATTTGTAAACCAAAAATTTTCTAACACGTACAGAATATGTACGGATATTTCACGTTTTATCAATGACTTTATTTTTATTCGAAAACCACATAGACTCTAAAAAAAATATCAGAATTTACTGTAAGTTGACAAAGAAATAAAAATTATTTATCTACTTATTTACTTTTGTGTATGTGTGTTTTATTAATATTACCTGTTTTTTTCTCCTTTTTTTTTAATTCTTGTGTAAAAATTTTTGTAAAAATTTAATAAACAAAAATGTAAAACGACATCACCACATGTGAACCAATAAAATATCAACTAAATAGGTCGGAGAAAATTTTGTGAAAGTGTGTGTGTGTGTGTGTGTCAAACATTGGGTTGTGAGGCCAAGTCTGATAATAAATCAGAAAAGCATGGTAAAACATGCGTGTACAAGAGAATAAAATAATACTATTGGATATATTTGTATTATGACTGACAAGCTTATAAATCAGCCAATAATACAATGAAATTCCGACCCAAAAGAAAACATATACGGGAACACACATAGAGATCTAGCAACATAAATATATAAATTTAAACTCTTTTTATTTGTGTGAATTAATTATTAATTTATAACTTTAAAAAATGTTGTAAAAAATTAGAAGTCCCCTACACAATTACAGGTGTTGAAACCAATACATATAATGGTCGAAATCCAAAGATTATAGAAGTCATTAATATACTGACAACCAGAGCAACACAATTGTGTTTACAGGGCAAATGTGTAAGTCTAATTAAACTTGTAATCAAATGGGTGATATGTTTTAATATTTAACTAGATTTGTAAAATATCAACTGAAATAATTTGAACTATTAAAACAATTCTAGTATATGTCTGTAAGTGTTCTCCAATGTATTAAAATTACAATAAATTGCCACAAAAAACAAATTACCATAGCTGTAGTGAAAGCTCTCTAATCACGAGTTTAACGTGCACTAAAATGTAAACAAAAAGAAAAAGTAAAAAACATGTTTATTAGTGTACACATAAAAAAAATATATAGGCCTTTTCTTTATTTACTTATTATTTTTTCTTTTTTTTTGTGTGTGTGTGAGGATCCTCTTAAAATAGCGCAAATAACATGTAAAGCATGGCCATAATAATAACGGTTGACCTTTTCAACAGAATACGTCAACTCAATTTAAATCATCAGCTGGAATAAAATTAAACGGCAATTACATTTGCCTTCAACAAGTGTACACAAAAATATGATTCATATGATTGAATCTGCTAGCATATTTATTCATGAATTCTCATTGACAAAAATCATTTGATCTAATTGATCATAAATCAATTCCCGTTTTTTTTTTGTTTTTATCTTATTATTTCTCTTAAACATTTCTCTTCTTCATCAAGCATTCAACTGCTATCACCATGTGTTTATACAAAAATAGTCAATTAAGGTAAATGAAAAAAAAAAAAAAAAAAAAAAAAAAATGTGTAATTCAAAATATTTGATCATTTAAAAAAAATAAATTTCATTTAACTGCATTAATTATTAAATATGGTAAATTGACAAATGAAATAAATAATGTATTTTAAAATGAGTAAATGTGTGATTGTATTTTAAGACATGATGTGTTTAATTCACGACTGACATAATTTAAGATCTCGATGATCCAGCCAGGTTTATGTGAACACATCATAAGTAAATTTTAATCTTTGTGTGTGTCAAAATAAAACTTATAAATAACTTTATGGAACCAAAATCATATTTGGCACAACAATTAATTGTTCGTTATTATGTAAAAAAAAATGTGTCTTGACGAAATGCAATTTCTGTGCCAATACCATAAATAAAATTGTAATGTGCAAGATAAAAATAAAAATATTGAAACATATGAAAGGTGATAAACTTATACCTGTATGAAACCTGTATTATACCTGTATGAAAAAAAATTGCTAAATTGCATTATGATTTATTTAAAAAATATTAGCATATCAAAAACAATCTGAACAGACTAAAAATAATTATATATTATGCAGTAAGAGGGGGAAAAAACTGAATATGATTTGTGAATGTTTGAATAAATTTAATGTACGAAGTATTTAATTTTTTTTTTTTTTTTGACTGAGGATGAATTATTTTTCTCATAATTTATTCAAGACCCAATACCTGCAATACAACTACTTTCAATTATTAAAATATAAATAAATTCTGTAAATAAAATTGTAAACTTTTGTGTTTTCTTAAAGGTTTAAAAAATGGGCAAATAGACATTGACTGAAAAAAATATACATGTAAAAAATGGTGTATTTTGTAGAAAATATTTTAGATTGTGTGTACTATGCATATATAACACTGTGACTAGCAAAATTTTCTTTTTTTTTTTTTTTAAATAAAACAGACAGGCTAGATTTACAGAATCATGCATAGTTTGTTTTGTAAAATAAGAAATCAAAACTAGCAAAACAGCTTCAAGCAACTGACACGACTAGAATTACTTGATATTTTATAAATGTTAAATTGTGAAAATGTTTATAGCTAAAATTATTTTATGAAAGTGTAATAAAATGTGTATTATGCAAATTAAGTTACTCAAACCATACCCTTACTCAAGACAAATTTTTGGCCAGAAATCAAGAGAAAGGATTATGCATTGAGCATCAAAATACCATTTCTGCATTTAAGCCGGCACTCAACACAGCAATGGGGCACAATTACTCAAGATAAAAATAAAATGCAATTATGATAAATTGCCCAAAATTGAATTTATTAAAAAAATGAATATTATCAATTCAGTGCGATACATGTTTATAGTATATAGAATGTTAATTTGTAAAAACATATTGCAGTGTAAAAGCTTCGTATATAACTAAATTAAAGCAGATAAAATTAATCTAAGTCATGATCTCAGTAATGAGTTAAAATGAAAATCATCTATCAATGTATCTATAAACGTTATCTATCAATGAAGTAAAAAGTCTTTTATCATCAATTCTTGGTAAATATTCATGTAAGTGACTTAATTTGTAAATGACGTGGGTAAAAGCATAATTTTAAATGTCCATAAATATTCATATCAATAAAAAATTGGCTAAAAAATACATAATCATTTTATGCAAAATACCTTTGAGAAAATAAATATATTACTACAAATCACTGAAAATCAGAGTGCATGCACAATTTCTTTCTTTCTTTTTTTTTAAAACTATAATTTTAAATTGTTACCTTATGTAAATTTATGTAAAAGGTTCATAAGTTATAAATTTATAGTATACTTTTTAGGAAATTGTGTGTAAATGTGAATTTAAATGGGAAGTACAAATGTACACATTTGTTGTAAGTATATTACAATTATACACTTCCCTAAAAATAGTTTGTTTGCAATAATAGTGTAAAAAAATGAGTTTTAAATTTATGTAAATTAAATTATTAAGTTAACATTTTAAAATTTCTCAAGTAGGTTGTTTAAAAGTGTATGTGAAAGTGTAAAATAAAAACAGGAAACATCGGTGTAACGTTATTTACAACACTATAATGTGCATTTTCTAATATATTTAACACATTATTTACACTAGTTCCTAAAAATAAATAAAAACTAATTAAAAAAAAATATGTATAAGTGTATTATTTAAACCCATCGAGAAATTAAAAAATCCTTTGTAGAAATTCAAAATACTAATAAAATTTCAATTTTAATCCTAATAATACATTTTCATGCACACCATTTTCAAGCAACAGTATTGAAAAATTTAACCTTAATAAAATGACTTCTCCATACAAAAACTGACCATATCAAGCATAAGTATAAACACCTATATAAACACAACAAAGAAAAATAAGTAAATTCTCATATCAATTATACAGTCGGCTGCCAAATTATTCGAGCACTAGCCAATAATTCCTATATTTAAAAAGTACACTTAAGACTGTTTTGCTAAGTAAATCCTTGTCGAATCATGTTCTTAGACTGATTAAGAACATGACTCGACAAGGATTTATTTAACAAAGCTGTATTAAGTGTACTTTTTTTTGGCAAGGATTATTGCTAGTGCTCGAATAATTTTGCAGCCGACTGTAAATGACACGACAATAACTCCCAGTGTATTCAATCTATCTACATATGTATAAATATGTAAGACAACATGAAACGATATATTAATTAATTTTCCCTTAAATGTATTAAAACAAGACCCAAAAAATTTAATTCAACATTAAAAATACCTGAAAATTTACGAGCATAACCAAACATAATATACATGTGAAACACTTCCAATTTAAACGTAAAGAAAACGCTTTAAATACACTAAAAGTATACCAAGTCTATGGAAAAATTTTGTGATGGAAAAAATGATATACTCACATGAAAAGAATCTTGAAGAAATTGTATTCAAATAATCCTAAAAGTTCACTAATTTTTGTAATATGTTTTGGAAAACATATTTAATATTCTCCAATCATCCGATGAACAAATTGTTTGTATGAAAACAAAATTCTGGAATTATGTCTTTAACAAAAATTAAAAAATTTTATGAGCGCTGATGTTCATATAAAAGAGGCAGTTTTCTTCCCGTTTACAATTTCTCTTTTGCGAAATACATATGTGCCTTTCACAGTTTGCACACGTAGGGTACCTGAATGTATATATTTCCAATCGTCACTATAAGATTTCACTTGATTATGACGTTCCTTCAAAAAAAAAAAATGTGCACAGACACTTGAAAACGCAAAATAAATCCAAACGGCATCATGGCTTGACTACACAAAATTCGGAAATGAAGAAGATCGGATCGGGACCGAAACAGCTATTGAAAAAATCAAGAGATCGTAAAACTTTCAAAAGCACTGTACATTCACAGAATTATGGAAGCATCATACTACAGGTAACTGTTGCTCAGTGACGAAGCTTGGTGATCGAACGGAGGACAGGAGTTGACAAAAATCTTTTATGCAGATAATCCACTAGCGCATTTTCAATCAAACCAATAATACGCAAAAACTGCACGAAGTTCTGGCTTTTAAATTGTATTGTATGTATGCAAAAATGCACTGTTAAACAGTTGAAAGTTTTTCTCGTTTCTCTATACAGAGGAACATTTAAAAAAAGCTAGTAGCGCAAATTGAGATCCAGTTCATCAACGGAGGTATTGCCGTCCAGTAATATAACTTAACTTGTTTCTTTTTCCTTGTCATGTCCGATAAGCGTATGCGTAATCCATGAGAAAAGTTCGAGTATACTGCGAATAATGGGAACAAAATAAAAATAAATACAGCCCCTCCCTCTCTCTTGATCCTTGTAGAAAATAGAGTACCACTGGTCACGCAGACCAAGATTTGTGAAGACAATTTTATTGTCCGTGAAATAGTGAATCCATCAAGTACATTGCTTACCACAATAACCAGGCTGGAAGTCCATAACCATAGCAGTTCTTTAAAAAGAGTGTCACTTGACATAAATAATGGAAGTCACTTGAAATAGAAACAGTTTTTTATTCTTATGTTAAAAACATGATTTGTTAAGCAATCACTTACAATGGTCCTCATATGATCTATAGGGCAGAGAGAGAGACAGGGAGAGCAAACTAGGAGAGATGTTTATTAAACCAGTAAACAAGAGATATTGACTGTTTGAGAGGGAAAAGTGAACTCAATTGCATTCGGCAATTCAAACCCGAAATTAATAAACTAATGCCAAATAAAGCGCCAAAAGAATGTTCTAATTGGTTAATTCAAAAATTTAATCCGTTATTCAAAAGACAAAGCCAAGGTTGGCAACATAAATTATGCCAAAGTAATTACTTTTTATCGGCGCCACCAATATATCATTAAGAATTTATTTGCTCTTATTTTATTTTATTATTATTATTAAAAGAAACTAAGGTGGCCATATTTTCAAACACTGATTTGAGGACAAATTACCGTTTGTCCCCAAATCGAAGTAAATTTCGAGGACATTGAAAACTGTATTTGGGGACTTTTTCGAGGACACGATAGACCAATATCTATATGCATTATTAATAAAAATAACTCTGATTTATACATTACAAAATGCTTTGAATCACTTTTTTCTATGAAAAATTGCTGAGCCTAAGGTAAGTTTATGCAAATTAAACTATCCCAGCATTATTAAAATAATCAAGTCTACAGAACCCATTTACACTTTATTATGATGATAGGAGAAAACACAAAATAGCACCATTTCATTTTAATCTTCAGAATCCCCACTTAACATAAATCGGGCAAGATAGAATTTATATACTGATTAGTAGTGCATGATTCTTTCTCTGCTCATGAAGTATGAGAGTCTTTATTTCAAAGTTCCGTTGATTTTCAAGATTATCCAATTATTAGACTGCGATTTTGATTGGATTGGAATAGATGGGTTTTACGTCTCATTAGTGCTGTACAATGGGCAATTGGCGACAGTCTAGCACTTACCCCCAGAGGTAGTCCGGAGACATGTTATCACAATTTTGATCCTCCACGGAATGGACTGTGATTTTGAAAGAAATACACGCAAAAATTTAAATTTGGGGACATTTAGCGTCCTCGAGTAGTCAAAGAATTTTTGGAGACAAAAAATAGAAAAGACCAACATTTGAGGACAGTCCTCGAATTTCGAGGACGTATGGTCACCTTAAAAGAAACGAATCCATATCTGTTGACGCCAATAAGACTGAACTAAGCTATTATGAAAGCACAAATCACCGGAAATGAAATAAATTTTGCAACTTCTGTTTATATTATGAAGTAATTTAGACAAATAAATTATTTTCTATCTATGATTAAATGAGATATTGAACATAACGTTGATGAAAATGGGGAAATGTATCTATCTACAAACGAATAAGTCCCCTAGTAAAAATACAAATTAAATTAAATAGAGATTGACTTTTATAATAGAATGAATTGAATTCAGAGGATATTACAGAATAAAATGTTCTTTTTATTGGAATAAATTAAATTAGATTTTATATGTTAAATGAATTAATTAATTTTATAACTATTATTAATAAATTGACTTTTTTATTTAAAATTATAAATTGAATTATTTTGAAAGAAATTAAATATTTAAAAGAACATATGTGTGAACTTGTTCTCACACCTCCCATAGAACACAATGCTTTAGAATACTTTCGGGTGTCCCTGTACATAAACTAGTAGAGGTACGCACTCCATTTTCAATAGGGAACATCCGATAGTGAACTTGAATAACATATATCAGTTTCAGGGAATTTCATAAATAATTTTGGGAGTTAGAGCGCAGACAGACAGACAGACAAACCGAAGTCATTAACACTTTTCAACTTTGTTGGAAAGTGTTAAAAAAACGCAGGTGTTCTGCACAGGAAAGAATGGTTCTTATATATTGCGGCCCGGAGACCCAAATTATTTAAATTTCGTTTCTGTAATGTTAAATTGTTTAAATAAGAAAATGAAACACTAATATATAATGCATCACTTTTCAAAAAATATTATCAATAATGTACGCATTACTTGAAATTCTAGGGAAGTATGGAAAGAATTTACTTCTGGTGTTGCGTCCTATGGGGACTAATTATCTCAGTTGCATTACTGTGTAAAAGAGAAAAAAACAGTTATATGTTTTAAATTTTTGCTGCGGCATAGTCATTATGGGAAACTGCGTGCTTATTATACAAAGATGCACGAAAGAATTCAGATACATTACGGTTTATATAAATAAACGAACTTGGTAAAAATACTCAAAAATCCAGTTATATTTTTCGTTTTTGTTTATTTAATAAATATTCGCTGATTCAAATTTATTTAAATGCCTGTTAACTACTAAATGTTCGGAAATTTTAAATGTAGACATTCTAAAATTTTCTCTTTGATTTGGGGAGTAAATCCGTATTGGGGATTTTATCTTTCCTTTACAAGATTACAAGATGACTTTGCAAGAGGAAAGGTTATTATCGTGCTCTTGTACAATGGCGAGCTAAGATTTCTGTCTACTCATCTGTACTGGAAGCTAAGCTTAATCATCGATCTGTACCCGCATAGGAATAAGGGTTGCCTGGTCGCGAGTATGGTAACTAAAATGAAACATTTAGTGCACCGGTGAATTCAATGTAAATTTATAACAACACACTGAATTGCACACCTACATTATATGATAATATAGAAGAAAAGTATAGCACAGTTATAGTTAATGTTACAGTTTTATTTATTTATTTTTTAATTAACAAAATGAAAAATGAAAGAAACAAAATAACGCTATTTAACTTTTATGGCGCCCAATTTAAATTATTTTAATCCAAGTGAAATTTTTTTGAGGATAAATGAACAGTGATTGGGCGCCAAATGGATATAAATTTTAATTCCGTTATTAACCAAAATATAAATTTAAAGAAAACGCTAAGAGACTTATGATATAAGTAAAACACAATAATGCTCAGTGCATCATATATATATATATATATATATATATATATATATATATATATATATATATATATATATATATATATATAGGTCATTAAAAAAATTTTGCTCACACAACATTTGAAAATTTTTAAATTTAAAAATCATCAAAACTTTGTTATTTTTAGGATACAGGCATGAAGAGACAATTAATATTTGAGCCTAATTTTTCTTACAACCAGAGGTTTTACCTTCAAAAGTGAATGTTTGAGTTTTATTGTGATGACGATGAGTGTTACCAGGCAACACGACTACATTCTTTAAAACTTTACAAATGTTTATTTTTCCAAAAAAATATACATTTGAATAGTAAATTTGTCCTTTGACAATATTCCACACTCTCATAAATAAGAGTGCTAAAGCGTTTTTTGTTTCATTAAATATTAAAATAATTAAAGCCTTAGAATAGCATGGACAGTGAATTGGCAATTTTTTTTGAAAATGATCCATATAATCATTATTATTTTTAATTGATCCAAGGAAAAGAATATACAATAAAAGTACAGCCGGTTAAAAAAAAAAAAAAAAAAAAAAAAAACACCTTACGTAACTCATTACCTAATTATCGCAGAAACATGCAGTAGGCACCAATCGTCAGGAACTTAATTTTACTTTTATTGTATGTAGGAAAAAATTACATAGGGGTCGTCTACATATTAAAAATGGCTCCCACTTTGAAAATTCGAATGTTAAACCACTAATTTGACAACAGAAAACGATTACAGAGCATCAAAATAGCCTAGATACAAATTTGCACGAAGATCCCAACAACAGTTCCTGAGATATTCTTTCGGGGCTATCTCCAAGTTTATTACTTTCTCTTACCCATAGGGTCAAGAAAGTATTGTTTTAGGATCAAATTTTCGAACGTGAGTTTTTGTTATATTTACATGTTCTGAGGTCCCCTGAATATGAAAATCATATTTTTAGCGAATGGTCTGTGTGTCTGTTATCAGCATATTTCAAGAATAAATAGTAGCAGAGATTCCAAACTCGGTATTCTAAATGTGTATCATATAGGGATGCTACAGTAAGCTTTTTGTTTAGATGAAGCGAATGGTTCGTGTACAGGGACACTCAAAAGGTCAAAAGTATTCAAATATATTACATCTATGGGGGAAATTGCAGGTAAGTAGAGTTTAACATCTATAGACTGCACTAAACCAATTGAAACGATTATATATTTTTTGTAATAAAAATAGTCAATTGGGAAAATTTTTTTTGTGTATGTAGGAGCCTCGTCTCCCCCCCCCCCCACTGGGGAGGAGGGAAGTCCCGCCTCCAGGGGAGTAAATTTTCATGATGGGTATCTTTCAAAAGAGCTCGCCAATACCTTTAAAACGAATGGTTGAACCATCGATCTGCGATAATTTAAAATAAAGTTATCAATTTTTCTCATTTTCAACGGAAAAAAAAAAAAAAAAAAAAAAAAAAAAAACAGATAAAATTTTTTTTCTGATTTACAAAAAATTGACATGACATCTTTCGGCATTTAGTGATAATATAATACTGTCAGATAAAAATCATCTGCATTTATAATGGAAAATAACTTGATAATTTAATAAATAACTTGTATTGAATAAATTTTGTGTAAAATTATATAGAAAAAAGTCATGTGGTGGCCACATGAAAACATTTAACAAAAAAAAAAAAAAAAAATATTTTTCTTTTTTAAACTTAAAACTAACTGTTATACTACTTTAAACTAACTGTTATACTACTTTTCTAATATGGAAATCGTCTGCATTATCATAAAAGAGAATTTTTTAAAATAATAATTTTAATAAATTATTTTTTAAACACAGAATTATTTTTTAATAACCGAATTTAATTCTGTATAAATGTGGGTGCATTAATGAAACGGGGGGTTGAGGGGTCGGTAGCCCAACTCACACAGAACTAATTATCATATAAAGCTCTTTCGAAGCCTAATTTGAATTGTTTAACGCAGGTTTACATAATAATACTCGTTATCTTACCTCTTAATCTGCAACCTGTATTTATAGTATTAAATTTCAGGGTACGAGAAAGTCGTGTGAGTGACACACCAGATTATTTATTTTTCTTTTAGGTCAGATTGAACAAATTTATTATAGCTTTCTTCTATTATTCAATGCATTTCATTCATCTAGAAATCTCTAATTACATCAAAAGGAATATAATTTCAATGAGCATATTAATGTGGAAATTTCGTACTATAAAAAATATTCTGTCCAAAAAGGCTAACACAGAGAGGTCTGTTAACTCCTATGTGCGTGTGTGTGTGTGGGTGGGGGGGGGGATGTGATTCAAAACTGATGTTTTATTACCACATTTTCAGAAGCTTTTTATTGAAATTAGATTTCTGTTATCATGTTCTTTTTTTTTTTTTTTTTTTGCTAGGTATCAGGCTAAAAACGAACGCGTCTCTACTTTAGTGAAGTGCTTGTATATTGAAATGCATGCATATGCCTGTATGTGTGTAGGAGGAGGGGGTGGGCGCACATGTGAGCATGAGTGCGCATGTGTGTAAGTGAGAATTTATTTATGCCTATAACAAGTGTTATTTGAATTCAAAATGAGAGATTTCTGTAAAAATAAAGTAATGTAAGGTAAAATTTAGACAGCAGAGTTATTTAAAACACTGAATGACATTTTTGTGAAAGTTGTCAACATATTTGCATGTAGAATGTAATTCGTAAAATCATAAGCAGGTTCTAGTCAACGAATTCATCCCCCTCTTATATTAAACAAGTAAACCACGTGATTTGTTTTATATATTTGTTTTCGGGATCTTGGAAACGACTTTAACGATTTTGATGCAAATTTAGGGTTAGGAGTTTTTTAGTTTTTAAAAACGATTGGACAGATTCTCATCTTCTGAAAAATTCATGTTCGCTGTTAACCCTTTATTGGCTCATTGGGTCATATCGTCGAAATTGGGTATGGATATAGCGATTTTCAAAAAAGTTTGCAGCAATGTGTTTTTCGGGATGCTTGGACCTACCCTTATTTCCAGAAAAATTTGCGTTCGCTGTTAACCCATTATTGGCCAATGGCAACGTATGGCAGAAATTGTGTTTACTCGGAAATGGTTAGAGGTATTTTGATGAAAGTTTGGGTTAAGTGTTTTCGGGATATTAGACTTTCTACCATCTTCAGAAAAATTTGCGTTCGCTGTTAACCCGTTATCGGCCGATGGCAACAAATGGAATAAATTGGGTTTATTCGGAAATTGATATAAGGATTTTGATGAAAGTTTTGCGTTAAGTGGTTTTGGGGATGCTTAAACGAACGGAGTTATACTCATCGTCATAAAAATTCGTTGTCGCTGTTAACCCTTTAAAGACCAATTGCAACATATGTCAGAAATTGGCTTTACACGGAAATGAACAATGCGATTTATATGAAAGTTTGGAGTTAGGGATTTTTCATGAGAAAAAAAAATTGGATCTCATCTTCAGATACATTAGCGTTCACAGTTAATCCTTTATCGGCCAACTGCAACACATAGCAGAAATTGGGTTTATTCGGAAATAGATATAGCGATTTTGATGAAAGTTTGGAATTAAGTTTCTTCGGGGAGTGCTAAAACGATTGGACTTACCCTCATCTTCAGAAAAATTCGCATTCTCAATTAACCCTTTATCGGCCAATTGCAACATATGACAGAAAATGGGTCTACTCGTAAATGGGTATAGGAATTTTGATGAAAGTTTGGTGTTGCATAAATGATTGGAATTATTTTCATCTTCAGAAAATTTCATGTTTGCTGTTAAACCTTTAAAGGCCAATTGCGACGTATGACAGAAATACGGTTTACACGGAAATGGATATAGCGATTTTCATGAAAGTTTGGAGTTAGGGATTTTTTGTTGAGAAAAGGCTATTGGAAATATCATCATCTTCAGAAACAATTGTGTTCACTGTTAACCCTTTACCGGTCCATTGCAACATACGGCAGAAATTAGAGCTACTCCTAAATGGACAAAGCAATTTTTATGAAAGTTTGGAGTTAGGGCTTTTTTATGAGAAAAAACGATTGGATCTCATCTCCAGACAAATTAGCGGTCACAGCTGACCCTTGATCGTACAATTGCAACACATAGCTGAAATTGGGTTTACTCGGAAATGGATATAGCGATTTTGATGAAAGCTTGGGATTAAGTGTTTTCGGGGTAGTTCAACTTACCCTCATCTTCAGAAAAACTTGTGTTCACTGTTAACCCTTTATCGGCCAATGGCATCAAATGGAATATATTGGGCTCATTCGGAAATTGATTTAGTGATTTTGATGAAAGTTTTACATTAAGTGGTTTTGAGGATGTTTAAACGAAAAAATTATCCCCATTGTCATAAATATTCCTTGTCGCTGTTAACCCTTTAAAGACCAATTGCAACGTATGCCAGAAATTGGCTTTACACGGAAATGGACAAAGCGATTTTTATGAAAGTTTGCAGATAGGGCTTTTTGATGAGAAAAAACGATTGGATCTCATCTTTAGACAAATTAACGTTCACAGTTAACTCTTCACTGGTCAGTTGCAACACATAACAGAAATTGGTTTTACTGGGAAATGAATATAGCGATTTTGATGAAAATTTCGAATTAAGTTTCTTCGGGGAGTGCTAAAACGAATGGTCTTACCCTCATCTTCAGATAAAAAATCGCGAAAGAAAAGAATTACTTATTAATAATCATTATGAAATTTAAAAGAATTATTTGTAATAGAGATAGTTAACTGGGGGGGGGGGGGGGGAATGTGTATGTAGAGGCCTCGCCTCCTTCCCCCTCGAGGGGAGTAAATTTTCATGATGGGTATGTTTAAAAAAAAAAAAAAAAAAAAACGCCAATACCTTTAAAACGAAGGGCTGAACCATCGATCTGGGATAATTTAAAATAAAGTTATCGAATTTTTTTTTTTTTTTTAACGTAATATTGAGAAAAAAATTGAGTTATATATACATATATATACACATTTATATTTAGTGTTATACTATTTCTCTAATATGGAAATCGTCTGCATTATCATGGAAGATAATCTTTTTAAATAATAATTTTAATAAATTATTTTTACTTAGTGAATTTTGTATAGGAAAATATTGAAGAAAGTCATGTGGTGGCCACAATATACTAGTTTTAAATGAGTAAGGTAAATATATTTTCTCGATTAAATAATGATACTATAAATTTTAAAGCAATTTTCAAGAAATTGAACGAAAATTTTATAATTTTTTCATGTTTCACCGGGAAAATAAAATCTCGTGAAAATACAAGCGACCAGGTTTCAAAACGAAAAAAATTCTTTTACCATTTATTTGTTTATTTTGAATAAACTGAAATTTATAAGTGTATTCGTTCCACTCACAGTTTCGAGTGAATAACACAAATCCACAAAATCAAAATCAAGGGAGTGTCTCGATTTTACCTATTTTCCCGCCTTTTTTCAGGTTTCATTCTTATCACGTATTCGTAATACGTAATAAAAATAAATAGCTGAAGGAGAACACTTTACAGAAGAGTAAAACAGAAATGAAAGTATAAAGTATGGGGGGGGTTGGAAATCTGACAAATGTCAATTTTTAAGAACATTTTTCTTTCACGCATTTGGCTCATTTTCTTTCTCGTTCAGTCACGGCTACATTGAGTATGAAGCATAATCGATTTAGAAGGGAAAGAAGGTAGTAAGCACGTGGTGGCCATCAAATAGCTTGTTTTTAGAATGACAGATGACTTCTTTAACGTGATTCTTTCGCAGCAAGCGGACAATTTTTGGGCATGGATCGTATATTTAAGGGCATTTTTTTACACGTGAGTGGGTAGTCGAAGTGTTTTTCGAAAATCAGAAATGATTACTCAAATTCTTTTGTGGACACGTTATTATATATCTGAAGTCACTGTTTTTTTAAAAAATAACTTGCATAGTTTAAAATGAATAAAAGCATATTTTAAGTTATGGAGTTGAATTTGAGTAGGGTAAAAAAACTTTAAGTAACTGTGCGTGGTTGGAATTTTCATCACAAATGACACTGAAGGTACAGTTTCAAAATCGTTTCTTTCGAAATCAGCATTGGACATGGACAAATACAGACACAGTTTGGATCTGGAGAAAATTTGTATATCGAAATTTCTAATTTAAACGTTAACACACCTGAATAAAAATTTATTCAAAAATGTCTACGGAAAATCATCATTGTCTAGTCTACTATGCTAATCAAATTACACCAAATAAGAAAATAAATTTAATACAAACGTTTGTAAATCATTTATAAGTACAATATCAAACTCATATAAGGTAAAGCTAGGAGAGTTAGCGCACAATTCAGCAAAATAATATAAAAAATCCGAACATTATTTTTTCTACTAAACTATTGCTATTAAACCTTTAATTCATTCGTTTTCTATGCATTATAATTACTATTTTGTTGTTACGCTATAATTTAAAGCAACAGCTGTAATAAAAACAAGAGAACTATTTTGCGCAATCTTTCCTTACAGGGTAGTTGTGATTGCGCGTATGGGTAGGAGAGACTGCGCTTAATTATAACTACAATAAAAAAGTTAACATTAATAATTTCACTTAAATGACATTGCTGTAAGACTTTTGTGCACAAATTCTTTTGTACTAGCAGGCTTTGCCTGTTTCGATAATCACTATATTGAAACAAATAATAATAAAAAAGAATCAATTTTTTACTACATAAATAAAAACTATTTTGCGCAATCTTTCCTTACAGGTTAGGTGTGATTGCACGCGTGGGTAGGAGAGACTGCGCTTAATTATAACTACAATTAAATTGCTAACATTAATAATTGCACTTAAATGACGTTGCTGTAAGACTTTTGTGCACAAATACTTTTGTACTAGGAGGCTTTGCCTGTTTCGATAATCACTATATTGAAACGAATAATAATAAAAAAGAATCACTTTTTCATCACATAAATAAAAACTATTTTGCGCAATCTTTCCTTACAGGGTAGGTGTGATTGCGCGCGTGGGTAGGAGAGACTGCGCTTAGTTATAAATACAATTAAATTGTTAACATTAATAATTGCCCTTAAATGACGTTGCTGTAACACTTTTGTACACTAATATTTTTGTACTAGGAGGCTTTGCCAGTTTCGATAATCTCAATATTGAAATGAATAATAATAATAATAATAATAAAGAATAATCACTTTTTCACTACATAAATAAAAACTTAAAAAAAAAAAAAAAAAAAAAATACATTGAAATTCCTCAAAACTTGCTTTGGGTCTCCGCTGCCTTTGACAGCGTCACACGCAATATCTGGGGTCCTGTCCGGATTGCCTGAGAAAACCAATGGCTTACCCTTGCACTTTAATTTGGATGTTTATTGGATAACTGTTTCGAAACGGATTAAAATATATATATATATATATCGAAGTATTTTTCTCATATTTAAATCGCAATTACATTAAACAACACTATACGGACTATACATAATATGTACTACTAAATAATTTCTTATATTTTATTTGATTTACCTGGTCGACCATTATTTTTCAAATATTAAATAATTTTTGCTTTCATAAAATTCGTATGTTCAGTGCTTTTCTAAAAAATAGTAACTTAGGGATGTTTTAAAACAAGATATTCTTGGCTTACAGTTAATTAAAGCTTTTTTAAAACATATTCTTACAATGTGCAATATTTATAGGTATTTTTATTAAAAGTATTATATTTCATGGACGATTTTGTCTCGAACTCAGAAAAAAAGAAAAAAAAAAAAAAAAAAAAAAAAAAGGCCGGTAACAAATTAAGCAACAACAACAATAATAATCATAACTATGTTTGAACTCACTCTATGAACAATAATACATAAAATGCGTTGTTGTAGTATGTAAGTTTTTTTTTTTTTTTTTTAATTATCTGTATTAATTTTTAAGTCTATTACAATTATAATCATGGAGGAATAAACGATTCTTTAACAAAATCGAAAAATTTTCTTGTCTATAACCTATAGGTTTTTCAAAACAATACAATGTCTTTTTTAGAAAGTTTATCATACTACATTAGACACAACATAATGTAATCAGAATATAAAAATAATAAATATCGACGCAATAGGAATATTTTTAATTAATAATTTTTAACTGCGCATACGCAAGCATTAACACAACTTCTTTTGCATAATTAATTTGCCATATCAATAGTATTACCCCGAGGAAAAAGAAAATAAACGCAAACATCGTGTAGATTCTGAAAGATATCGTCGATAGAATTAGTTGTTTATTAAGTGTATTCCAACAGAAGCAAAATCATGAAGGTTTTACTCATATTTTTATTTTTAATCATATAATCACATGATCATGTTGTACGTTTATTCTAATTAAATATATGAGTAAAAATTATTATAATTTTTTCTTTTGAGAATTTAAAATTTAATTAAATATATCAGCGGTATCTTTCTTAATCCTATATATATATATATATATATATATATATATATATATATATATATATATATATATATAATCCTTTTGATAGTAGAAGCAAAGAATGAGAACGAAGAATAGTTAGTCAAACAATTCACCAAAGAGACATACACACGTCAAACAAAGCAACAAGATTTCCCAAATTGAATCAATTATCAAGTTCAACAATAGCACTGACGCCAATCCACTGTACAACAATACCTGTTGAAAATTGAAATAGGACCGTGTAATTAGACTCTGATGAAAAGAAGGTTGACTCTAGGACAATATTTCAAGGTGAAAAAAGAGAACCCTGTAATGAACAATAATGACCCATTAAGCGCTGTAGAAGCCAAGCAACAGACACAAGATCACCAAAACCACAAAGAGCGCAATAAGAATGAACAATTTCTCTATTATATATATACATTTTTTCCCCGAGACTATATTCATTTATTTAGTTAATAAATTATGCAAAATAAATCTTGTTAATGTTCCGTTAAAAACTATTTAATAAAAATGCTCAAATATTTAATATCTTTCCGAATGTAGCCAAATCTAACACGTTAAATGTAGCATTGTCTTTGAATTGTTTTGAAATACATATGTTATAAACAAAAAAAGTATGAACATTTTTCAGTTTTGATAAAGAAATCTTTATATTCCCATGAACATGCTATACATGCAAAGTATACATGCAAATAAATACAGAGTATACATGCAAATAAATACAGGAGCATACATGCAAATAAATACAGACGATTAAAAGAAGCTTCATGATTACAAGTTACAACTGCCACGCATTTCGAACATTATTTTTTATGTGATGTTCAATTTTTTTTTTATAAAGTACTGGGTGGACATAAAATAAGTGTTTCTATTTAGAGCTGCCTGTAGCTGTTGAATAATATAAGTGATACCAAAATTGGTACACTTAATATGAAAGAAGGGGAAAGGGAAATGGCTCAACAAGTGTAAAAAATTATCTGTAGAGGGTGCTTCAGTGTTTGTCTCAAGAATCGTTTATGTAAATTGCATCGCAAAAGCGCAATTAAGAAGCTAGCTTCTATAAAAGCAACGTGAATGATACGGCTATTAGCTTCCCATTTTTTGTTTAAAAAAATGTATGGTAACCACAACCAGCCCATACTGTAATTGCTTTACAGGAATTTAATTGAGTGGAAACTATGTTTATATATATATATATATATATATATATATATATATATATATATATATATATATATATAAATCTCTCTCTCTCTCTCTCTCTCTCGCTCTCTCTCTCTTTTTTTTTTTTTAATTGCTGGGTGCGCAGAAAGGAATGGTAAAAAAATTCAGGGGGACTGGATAGTTTGCTGTTAAACGGGAAAAGGGAAGAATACAGTGCTTTTGTTAAGAAGAAATTGTTACTGCGATATATACGCCATCATCGACTCTAAAAATTTGTCTTAGTCATAGCTGCCAACTTGTACGTTTTTTGCTACCGGGAAATTTTTAATAGGACACTTTTATACATTTTCTAGTCTAGAAGTTTTCAACGATTAAATAAGATGAAAATTTTTACTCACAGAAACTAGTGTAAGAAAAACGTAGAAGTTGGAAGCTTTGCTTAGTGCACAGCATATGCAGTGATGCAGTTACAACAAAGAGCTTAGATCTCTTGCTGTTCAAAAATATGTTTAAAGAATAATTTAATTTCATCTTTATGAAATTTGATTCCTTTAGCAAGTGTTAACAGCATAAATGTAAAAGACACTGAATATCCAGTTCATGATTTTAGCGAGAGATTGTGTTCTATGGAGGTCGACGATCGCTTTCAATAGATGATTTAATGGGACATGAAATCTATTTTCTAAATTATCCCTATAAAAAAGGGTTAAATTGAACATGTGTCATTTGTTAATTATATTAATAATCTATTTAAAAAATCTTAAACCCAAATTCTTAATGTATATCGTATCACATAAATCTTTTCGAAGTTAAAATAAAATTTAATTTGAAAAAAAAAAAAAAAAAAAAAAAACCGTATTTTTTTGTTTATTAACCAAAAAAGTTTATGAAATTTGAAATGCAAGTTAGTCTTGTGGGGTACAGGTTGTATATTATATTTTTGTGTTCGTAAGAGAAAATTTAAAAAAAATTGAAAACTGCAATTTTTAATCCCATTTCAAAAACATGTGACTAATTTCTCCTAACGGTTTCCATACAATCATCTGCTGTTGCCACCTAAAATTCATACTTTAGTTAATTTAAAAAAAAAATTAATTGTCCGATCGATAAGCTGTTTAATCCATCAGATTCACAAAAATTTTCCCTTTCATTTGGTACCTTATTTGTAATGATACTACTGATATTTCTAATTTATTTTCTAATTTATTTTCCGCATTTTAAATAAATGTACGTTTATTTATTTTTTTTTATTCTGTCGGGGGAAAAAAAAATAAAAAAAAAAAATAAAAAAAATTGCGACAATTAAATTATGTTGAGATTCACAAACATACCATAGTGAATGACAGTAAGTACATAAGAATTTGGGGAAAACACTTTAAAAACACGTAAAATTAAATTTTATTTAAAAGATGTTAAACATTTTATCCGAAGCTTTCCGCTTTTGAATAGTAAAGCATCATCAGGGATTTTTATTACTCTTTTCCAAAGCAGTTTTTAAATATTTTTAAATGTTTTAAAGGAAAAATATTTAAAAACTGCTCATTAGAAAAGAGTAATAAAAATCCCTGATGATGCTTTACTATTTAAAAGCGAAAAGCTTCGGATAAAATGTTTAACATCTTTTAAATAAAATTTAATTTTATGTGCTTTTAAAGTGTTTTTAATATAAATATATTTTCATCTGAATGGTGTATATATGATAAATTCTTGAATATGGGTTTGAAATCCGTCAAGTGTTTAAAAAAAAAAAAAAAAAAAAAAACAATTTTCGGCAAGCTTAAAGGCAAAGGTGGTTTCCTTTACGTTAATGTTACAAAAGTAAAGAAATATTACATATGCATTAACACATATTTAGCGAATGGCTTTGTTCCCACACATTCCATTATTTACGTCACTATATTCTGTTTTCAAGAAATTTAATTTTCAACTACAAAAGGGAATTTGTAGTTGAACATTCTACTTAAAATTCATTCATTCTACTTAAAATTTTAAGTTAGATTTATTCTGTAAATGTCTCAATTTTTAAAAATTCAAGCTCATAAACATTTAACAAATAGAAGTCATAAAGATATGCAATCCCAGCAATGGTGAATCCGGGAGGAGGCGATTGGGCTACATTCCCCCTCCCCACCCAAGCTGAATCAAAATTATAAATTATATTTAAAATCCATAGAACTCAGGGGCGAGGCGTGGTTCAGAAAACTATGGAAGCGTCGAAGCGAAACGCTTCCAAAAGCTGAGGAAGAATCAATTCAGTCTTTTGACGAGGCGACGTTACTTGAATACTTTTTTAAAATTTTAAATAGAGAAAGCGCTGCTTCCATCGCTACCATGGACGCTTCGCCATTGATATAACTGTTGGTTCAATATCTGTCTTTTAAAGAAAAAAAAAAAAAAAAAAAATAGAAACGTGAAAATGCATTTGTGATCTTAGTATGGTCCTCACTGGTGAACCTGGAGTTGCTATGGTCAAGTCAAATACAGTTAAGTGATAGCGGTTTTTGGATAGTTATTTCATTGTAATTTTTATTGAATTATTGAATGTTTTGTATTTTGTTTTTGTGATTCTTATTGTCAGATGAGTAAAAATTGTAAAGTGAAACTGTTTTGGTTCATTTAACACTGAACATTAACACTAACATTAACATTAGCTAACATTGGACCATTTGGGCACCACTAAATTTCAATGTTAATTGTTACGAATTTAATAAATTGTATGATTTGGTGAGATTTTGGTGGCAAAACTTGCAACTTAGCAATGAAATTTGTGATTTGGCGAATTTGATAGTTGACGACGAAATTTTTGACTTGGTGACGAAAGTCGTTATCTGACGACAAAATGTGGCGAGCTTGGTGATGGAGAATGTCAACTTTGGCGTCATTATATTTTCTTCCCACGCAAAAACCTCATATCTCTTCACAGACCAATATCTTGTTTCCACAAGATAAAATGTCAAAGGAAGCTGTAATGTATTACTCTCAATTTCTATCGTAAATTAAAAATTTTTTTTAGAACGTCTAAACTATTCGCCACAAACGGTATTTGTAGTAAGACTAACGTATTACTTTAATTTTATATTTTTAAATGATTAATTAAAGCGGTAAACATGGTTTTTAGATAGATTCCTTATAGGAAATCTACCTATTGCAATGGTCCTCATGACACGACTTCTGGGAAATTTCTTCATATCTTCACCGATCATGACCCCTAAAACCCAAAATCACCCTCCGTTCAAAAGTATATATATATAACGCTTTTTCCCATGTTAAGTTGTGAACACGATAACTGGAGTGATTTTTATTTAAATTTAACCAGCTGGGGATATGTTGTCAGGACAATAAAAACCTCGGTCGTGTTCGTAGATGGGGTATCCAGCTCAAAGGGGGTGGAAACATAGACCTTATATGCTAGACTGGCCCACCAATAGGACTGACCATTAAAGCGAATGTCTTCAATATGAGGGTGTAATCTGATACCTTCATCCTTTGTTCAGAGCTTCGGAAGTCACGTGAACTGGACCTAGGGCGATTCCTCAGAAAATATAATCACGTACTTCTCTGACTGAAGTAAGAATTCAAACGTAATTTTTTCGCTTGCAAAGTGATTTATCATATATATATATATATATATATATATATATATATATTTTACTATGTAATTAATCTATGAGATTTAAACTTTCCAACCATGTGTAAATCTAAATGCTAAAGTAATAAGTACGCTTACAATAAAAATATTTAAAAACCTAAAATTCGTTCCTACGGAAATAAAAAAAAACCACAGCTCTTCGCTCTTTCTTTAGGTCCTTATCACGTGACAATTTTGCTGGGAAAGGTCGCTCATGTTTCGGACAGATAATGAGGGGGGAGGGCTGGTCTATCTATATATATATCTATCTCTGGTCTAAGGGTGGAAATGGTGGGGTGGTGGAAATTTTCATTTGCCCATAATTTCTTTAATATTGAAAATAGAAAAATACTTCAAATCAGGTGAATTTCCACCTTACCCTGAAGAAAAATTTTTGTATTTAAACTTTTTCGATAACTTCAATTGCTTAAAAGTTACAAGTTAAAAAGTGATTTTTCGTCAATTGTAATGAAGCCGACTTCTTCTTTAGCTTTAATTGCTTAAATTTATAGTCTCATGCAAACAAAAATAAAAAAGATAGCTGAAAATATAAAAACCATGGTAACAGCTTTAATTAATCATTAAAAAATATAAAACTAAAATAATACGTTAGTCTTGGCGAAAATATCGTTTGTGGTGAATAGTTTGGAACACCGGTTTACGCAAGAATTTAAATTTACGATTGAAATTGAGAGTAATACGTTACAGCTTCCTTTGACTTTTTATCTTGTGGAAACAAGATATTGGTCTGTGAAGAAATATGAGGTTTTCGCTCCGGAAGAAAATATAATGACACCAAAGCTGCCATTTTTCATCGCCAAGCTCGCCAAATTTTGTCATCAAATAACTAATTTCGTCGCCAAGTCAAAAATTTCGTCGTCAACTATCGAATTTTGCCGCCAAATCACAAATTTCATTTCTAAGTCGCAAGTATTGTCAGCAGATTGTATATCTTTACGGCTTCTATTTGTTGAATGATTATGAGCTTGTATTTTAAAAAATTGAAGCATTTACTGAGCAATAAATCTAGCCTAAAATTTTAAGTAGAATGAATAGTAGTAGTTGATAATTAAATTTCATAAAAATAGAATAACGACGTAAGTAATACAATGTGTGGGAACAAACCCATTGGCTAAGTATGTGTTAATTAATATGTAATATTTCTTTACTTTTGTAACATTAACGTAAAGGAATATGCCTTTGCCTTAAAGCTTGCCGAAAGGGATTTTTGTAATTTCAGTGATCTTTTTTATTATCGTTTGCACGTGACATAAGTATCAGATTATAAATTTAAGCAATGAAAGCTATAGAAAATGTCGGCTTCATCACAATTGACGAAAAATCACATTTTTACTTATAAATTTTAAGCAAATGAAGCTATCGAAAAAGTTTAAATAGAAAAATTGTTCTTTAGGGTAAGGCGGTAATTCGCCTGATTTGAAGTTTTTTCCTATTTTCAATATTAAAGAAATTATGGGCAAATGAAAATTTTCACCCTCCACCATTTCCACCCCCTTTGAGCTAGATACCCCATCTACGAACTCGACCGAGATTTTTACTGTTCTGACAACACATCCCGAACTGGTTAAATTTAAATAAAAATTACTCCAGTTATCGTGTTCACAACTTAACATGGGAAAAAGCGTTATACATATATAAACTTACCTATATGTCAGTTCTATTCAATTACCAATCAGTTCTATTAGGTGGATTCCTTATAGCAGATCTATCTATTGCAATGGTTCTCCTGACCCGACTTCTGGAAAATTTCTTCATATCTTCACCGATCATGACCCCTAGAACCCTAAACCACCCTCCGTTCAAAAGTTTATATATAATAACGCTTTTTCCCATGTTAAGTTGTGAACACGATAACTAGAGTAATTTTTATTTAAATTTAACTAGCTCAGGCTATGTTGTCAGGATAGTAAGAATCTCGGTCGAGTACGTAGATGGGGTATCCAGCTCGAAGGGGGTGGAAATGGTGGGTGGTGGAAATTTTCACTTGCCCATAATTTCTTTAATATTGAAAATAGGAAAAAATTTCAAATCAGGCCTTACCCTAAAGAACAATTTTTGTATTCAAACTTTTTCGATAGCTTCAACTGCTTAGAAGTTAAAAGCTAAAAAGTGATTTTTCGTGAATGGGCTCTTCCCACCTGACGTCAGAGGTCACATGATAGAGGAAAAACAAATAGCAGACGAAGTCTTGTTCATCTATAGCGATTGCTGAAATAACATATTTTCTATTCTTATTTTTGATCAATCGTATTTAATGTGTTATTTTTTTATACATAATTTTAAATCCATTTTATATCATTATTCATCATCTTTTGTTTGCTGTATACATTTACAATCATCATTTAGTTTATATTTGTTATTGATGTTCATGAAGAACATGTTAAATACTCTGATTTTTAGTGCTTAAATCAGTGACAGTGCAATATCGTAGTGCGTAAACCCATTTAGACCAGTAACTAAGTTAATTAACTTGTTGTAACACCTTTATGCAATTAAATTAAATGAAAACATTATAAAATTCAAATTATAATCCATAAACATTCCACAAGTACAAGCTATTATTTATTGCTAGATCAGATAATGTAACAGTTACACTAGAACGTACGAAAATCGATTTTTACAGTTGAAAATAAATAAACACATAAAGTGTTTTAAAAAAATTATTAATTTACAAATACAACTATTCTACTGTTTACAAATGCACAATATTAATTTAATTTAATTTTATATTAAATATTAACATTTTTGTTCTTAAGAACAATATTTAATTGAATTCGATTCTCAGAATTCGATTATTCGTTTTCCTCTATCACATGATTGAGCAGACGAAACTGGGAAGAGTCCATCGTGTTGAAGCGGACATTTTCTATCCGCGTTTGTAATGATCGATAGATGGCTCTTTCTCAACTGCAGTTGTTAGTAAATATAATAGCCACGTGTATTTATTATTGTTCTTTCTTGTTGTTCTATCATTGTTTCAACATGAAAGCTATCAGTGGTATGATAATTTCACCTTAGCCCACCAGAGGGCGAGCATTTCATTACAATCGCGGATAGCTTTCATTGCAAAAATTTATAATCTGATGCTTATGTCACGTGCAAACGATAATTAAAAAGATCACTGAAAATATTATCCGCGATTGTAATGAAATGCTCGCCCTCTGGTGGGCTAAGGTGAAATTATCATACCACTGCATATCATCATATTATGCAATCGATTTTCCATGATGTAATGGCGGAGAAAGAACAATAATAAAAACACGTGGCTATTATATTTACTAACAACTGCAGTTCAGAAAGCGTCATCTATCGATCATTACAAACGCGGATAACATTTTAATCATGTTTTTAAACAATATAATAATCTGATAAAAAAAAAAAAAAAAAATGTTTAATTTAACAGAAAATATGACGTCACAATTACAACAATGTACTGAGAAAAATGAAATAAAATTTTATCCGTGATTTTAAACAAATAAAATAAAAGTTTATAAATAAATAAATAAATATGTACATAAAATCAAGATATCTTAGGGCTAAGCAGATTTAGACTTAGTTTTATGACATAGATGCTATAATGTAAAAGATAAATGTCATCGTTAAAAAATAAAATAAAAAATCGTGTAAATCGATGCTAAACGAATTAAACTGGCGTGATAGAAAAAGTAATAAAATTGGGGACATTTAGGTATTATCCCTTTGACAAATGAACTAGCAACGAGATATATAAATTAGAGTGCTGATTCAATGGACGAAGGATTAGCTTTCCGTGGTTCAAGATGAATCATGTGACATGAACGAATAGGATGCTGTGTTTGGCTTTTTATCACTTTTTTGGCGACTGTCCGCGAAAGACTCTAATTTATCTAAGTGCAGAATGATTTGAAATTGATATAATGACTTTAATAAATATGTGATATAATTGCTACACACAATTAAAAAACAACATAAAATAAGGACACAAGTGAACTTGAAAATAAAACTAAAAGCATGCGTATAAATCATAGAACTTAAACAAACAAAAGCTTTGGTGACAATGGTTGGCTGGGTTTGCCAAGCGGCGCCATTTACAATATTATCTGGAATTATGCGAAATATACTACCATGAATGCAAATAGTAAGAAAAGTTGTTTCGAATGAATAATAAAAATATTATTTAAGCAATAAATAAATAATTAAAGTGTACGATCTTTCATAAAATGCATTATTTTCAGCACATGATTTACTTCCATAGCCTTCGTCGAATAATTGAAAGAAAAATAACAAATATTATGTATTAAAACATACAAAATAAAACAATTTTAATTTACCTGTGAAAAGTTACTGGTCAGCGCCTACCCATTTATTTTTATAATAAAATAAATTCTTTTCGAAAGAGTTTTACAACTTTAAAAACTGTGTTCTTCCATAGAATGTTTTGAAATAAGCTAGCTGTAACCAAGGAAACCGCCGAATACGCAGGCGTAAGGGGAGCATGTCACATGATTCATCTTGGACCTTCTCAAGGGTTACCATTTATCATTCTACTTTATATATCTCGTTGTGAACTAGGGACGATTTTGATGAATTTTCCGTTGAAGTTTATTTTAATATAAACTTAAATTTAAAGTAAAGTATTTCATTACTCGAATTCCCTTATTTTGATAAATAAAATTATACCTTTTTAAAGAAATAAAGAACCCTCTTTTATTGAAATGTGAACTAATAAAGGTTTTAGAAAACTTAAATCCTTATTTAAAGAAATTAATTGTTTGCCACTCGACGTTATACAAATATATCCAAATCCTGTGACACATACGATAGTTTTGTATAAGTATGGATGTTTTGTTTGCCCCTGGAACCTGCCCCTGATGCGAAAAGTGCCTGGAAACACTTGTATCTAGTATTGCCATTAATTATGAAGTCGTGTGCAAAATTTCAGGTCCTTCGGATGACAAGAAGTTGCCGAAAATTGAATTGCAAAATAACGTTACATACATTAACAGTTGCATCATATCAAGTTAATAAAAGTGTGTTAATTAAAAACCATGTTAAACGCTTTAATTGATCATTTAAAAATATAAAATTAAAATAATACGTCAATCTTAATACAAATATCATTTGTGGTGGATAGCTTAAAATATTGGTTCAGGCAAGAATTTAAAATTTACGATTGAGAGTAATACGTTACAGCTTCCTTTGACTTTTTATCTTGTCGAAACAAGATATTGGTCCGTGAAGAGATATGAAGTTTTCGCGTGGAAAGAAAATATAATGACGCCAAAGCTGCCTCTCTCTATCGCCAAGCTCGCCAAATTTTGTAGTCAGACAACGAATTTTGTCGCCAAGTCAAAAATTTCGTCATGAACTATCAAATTTTGCCGCCAAATCACAAATTTCATTGCTAAGTCGCAAGTTTTGTCACCAAAATCTCTCCAAATCATACAATTTACTAAATTCATAACAATTAACATTAAAATTCAGCGGTGCCAAATGGTCCAATGCTAACTGATGTTAATGTTCCAGCTTATGTGAACCAAAACAGTTTCACTTTACAATTTTTACTCATCTGACAATAAGAATCACAAAACACAATACAAAACATTCAATAATTCAATAAAAATTACGATGAAATAGCTATCCAAAAAACGCTACCACTTAACTGTATTTGACTTGACCATAGCAACGCAAGGCTTACCAGTGCTTGACCATAGTAAGGTCACAAGTGCATTTTCACGTTTCCATTATATTTTCTTAAAAAAAAAAAAAAAAAAAAAAAAAGATATTGAACAACAGTTATATGAATTTTAAATAAAAATTATAATTTTGATTAAGCTTGGGTGTTGAGGGGGGGGGGGGGGGGGGGGGAGGTAGCCCAAGAGCCACCTCCGGGATTCACCATTGTTGGGATTGTATACCTTTAAGATTTCTATTTGTTGAATGATTATGAGCTTGAATTTTAAAAAAATTGAAACATTTACAGACCAATAAATCTAACCTAAAATTTTAAGTAAATTGAATAAAACCCTTTTGTTCTTGAAAATTAAATTTCTTGAAAACAGAATAGCGACGTAAATAATGCAATGTGTGAGAACAAAGCCATTGGCTAAGTATTAATGCATATCATATGTAAAATTTCTTTACATATGTAACATTAACGTAAAGGAATCTGCTTTTAAGCTTACCTAAAAGCGATTTTTTGTTATTGTGTTTGTGAAGTCGTTCCTTCACATATATGAGTTTTAATTATAACTTTAAAATAAAGGCAATAAGTAATTATTATATTTTCAATAAATTAAATGGCTAATAAAAATAGATAACGAAATTCTAAATTACTTTTATTTATTCGCTTTTGTCTATAATAAATATCTTAATTCTAATAATACTTTATCCCTTATGCTATTAATAAATCGTGTGAGAACAAAAACATATTCCTTTTAAATGACATCTCGCAAAATTATAAGCTCTTCTAAATCATTTAATAACTAAATATAAAAAAATATTATTTCCATGTTATAAACCGTTGGATACATAATTACATTTTCATTCTGTTAAATTGCGTATGTTTATTTATTTGAAGCTAAATTAAGCAATACATTTCCGTTATAATATCAATAAAGAGTAATTTATATTTTTTAATGATAGGATATGCAATAAATCGCAGACTTGATGTCTCGCTTATTTAACGGTCTTCTGGCGATAAAACTTGGCATAGATGTTTGGCGTTGTTTCTTCAACGGACGTGCTAAATTCAAAATATTTATATTAATTTATTCTAGAAACAATGGAATATCTTTGGCTATAAAATTTGGCTCTTTTTTAAAATTCTTGGCGTAATTCAGCAGTCTGATCTTAATTGCAATAGAGTCAACTTCAGAATTCGCTTGTCATCGACTGGTGTAAAAACACGTAATCGCGAAGCCCTCTCTCTCTCTCATCTAACCCTCTGTATGTCTATTAGACTTAATAATAGATTTTTTAAAATACTTTTCATAAAAAAAAAAACTTGTTTGATTTCCATGCTGCTTAATAAAGATGTTTGCTGCAAAATTAATAGTTTTTCTTCATCACGGCCTACAGTTTATTGTTCCTGGAGTTTTATTGCGACTCTTGTCCTATAGCTCAAGTCTTCTTCAGAATCTTCTTGATAAACTTTGGTGCCAGACCTCTTCAGAGTGGTTACGAGATAAAAAGAGAGAGAGGGGCACTTGTTTAGATAAATCTACTAGCTAAAGAAACTATTTTATTTCTGTTGTTTCAAAGTTATACGGACTGACTTTCTTCAAAAAAATAAATCGGCTCCTTGGAGACAGATGTGTAGTTAACCTTATAGTGGATATTTAGCAATCTGCTTAAATTTCTATCTTATGCATGTACTATTTGATGTATGAAATTGATTTGATGTATGATGTATTGATTCAACGACAGCGGGATATCCAAGTATTCAATGAATGATCTTCACATCTTGTTTTTTGGTTTTGACGCAATGGTTACCCCGAACTCTTGGGAGTTTTTTTCGCTGCACGCTGGATCTCGCTTTCTGGAGGACGGGCTGGTGTTCCTCCTTCGTCCTCTCATATTATATGCTATGAAGGCTCACACCCTCAATGTTGCAAACCCGTGTTCATGTGGAGTGACGGAGTGACTTCATTTTTTATTGTTCGTCTTTTCGACATTTTTCAAGTTATTAAAGGATTTGTGTTTACGGAACTGCTTTATATGCAATACACTTCGCGTCTTCTTCTTCTACTGTGGGCTATGGAGGCTCACTGTGTGTTTTTAAACAGCATTTAGGTAATGTCTTCATTTTTTTAATTCGAATTTTTCAAGTTTTTTTTTGGCAAGTTGTGTTTACATTCATGCTGAGACATTCCTGCATTCATACAGGGAAAATGCCGCATCTGTTTATGGACAGGATTTTGAGACTTAAGTATACATTTTATTTCGGTACCTTCATAAACTATCAAATTTTTGTTTATTCATACTGGACATGAAACTAAAATGAAGGACTGGAAGTCTACAAACTTAGGAAGTTTTTAATTTTCCACGAGCGTTCATTAAAAGAAATAATAATGAAAAATAATTAATTATTGAAAATGAAAGAAAATAAAACAAATATATATATATATATATTTTCTTCACACCTATCTTTTATAGACTGACAGGTATGTCCATCAAACTATGGTAAGTGTTTTCCATATTTTTACTCTAAGTATCCTTGTTAATACATAATTCCTCTTAGCACATTATTATTTAAAATTTTTGGATAATACAAACGACAAGGATGCTTAGATATTTTCAGATTTTTGTACATATTTTTCTGTTCTTATATATATGCTAATTTTTTCAATCTTAAAGATAATGATAAAAATAAATAAATAAATAAGGGAAAAAAGAAAGGGAATTTTTTAATTTGTATTTGTAATATATATACAGAGTTGCATTACCTTTCGATATATTGTTTTTATTTTCATATTCATATTTTCCTTTTTATGCTAATACTGATATACAATGGGTTTGGAATAAATTAATTTTGTATATCATGTGTAAAAATAATTTTTCATTGATAATTTTGGTAATAATAATTATGAAATGGATCAATTAATATTCTAGAAGAAAACTAAAATATTTCCATTTAGTGCAAATTTATTTCAAGATTTATGACATGAAGCACATATTATTTTCACAACTTAAATTTAATATTGAATTTGTTTGTTTATCACAGTGAATATACATGTGTAAAAATAAAATAAATAAATAAATAAAAAAAGGGAATTAAGTAATTACATAAAATGATGTAATGTTTACAAAATTTTAGCGAATCTTTATTTTTTTTAATTCATTAACATCGCAATATTTATTATGTTTGAGGTGTTGAATTTTCCATGAGGTAAATTTCTTATCTTTTAATCAAATGCTAAAAAAAAATTCGTTCTTGTTTGTTAAGCGAATGTTTTTTATATATATTTTATTGCAAAATAATTATCACTGTTTATTAATTGAATTTAATTAATATTTTTAGTTTAAGAACTAAACTTGAAGTTATTTCTCATGTTGGTGTTTTCCAGGCAGGTTGGAAATACACATACATACTTTTTATATACTTTTGGGAGATGTGTCGCAAAATTTTGCTTTGATATCAGTCGGTATCTTGACACCTATTTCTCCTCTTTTTACACACACATATATATATATTTTTTTTGTTCACTGATTTTAGCCTGCTTGGAACTGCCATTGCATAACAAATTGATAAATAAATAAAATAACTAGAGTGATAATTTCAGCTATTCTCATACTTTTGTTCCATAAACTTATGTTTTCATTACTTTTTAAGGTCATATTTTGAGGCAAAATTTAAAAAATATATATTTTAGAGAATTTAGTTGATTTTTTTTTTTACGTATGTTTTACATGTATAACTTTCACACCTTTACATAAATCATTGATATTCATTTTTAATTTTAAAGATAATAGGTTTATTATTCTTATGGTTATATTAAACCAAATATATTCACAAATGGTTTCTTGGAAATTAAAGATGTATAGTTTTGTGCATCGCTGTGTTTCAAATACTAATTCTCAACACACTACATTTTTTCTTTAAATATCATTATTTATCCTTTCATTTAAGATAATTGAGCAAATAAAATAATTTATGTTTATGCATCTAATTTAAGTCCTTGAATTAAAAAAGGCACAATTAATATATTAGGATTTAAGTTTATGTAATTTGGTGCCACAATGTGTATTAGTAGCGCGCCTAATTGCACGTGTGTTGTTGACATTCAGTGCTGTCTTCCCTATCTTGAATTTCTGGTCAAATTTTTCTTGGTGGAGGGACCTGCATTGATTGTCTTAGTTTGCACGATTTTACATTAAACTTCATTTAATTTGAGTATTACTATAATTAACTTACATTTTTACTATTTAAATTTTACATAAAATTTAACATATTTTCAGAATCGAATAGATTTGCTTGTATTTATTATTATTTCTTTTTTCATTGTTTACTAATATTGTTTATATAAAAACATCTTTCTCACAACGCATAGGTACATACTCACGCACACATTGACAGAATAAATAAATAAAATAAAATATTGAGGATAAATATTAATCAATTAGTTATATCTCCAACAATTTTCTTTTTTAAAACTCTATTTGTATTCATGCAATTACGTAAACCCAGTACATAATATTATTTTATGAATATATACTGGCCGTATCTTGTTGCATGCAAGTCTCCTAAATAAATTTAACACACAATTTTCTAATTTTCCAAATTTACATATTTCTTTTCTCATTTTTTCGGATATTATGTACATTGACTTTCATGAAAACCTAACACATTTGTTAGTCTTGAACACAAGGTTCAATGTTTTATTTATTATACTTTCTAGGCATTCTTAAATAATCATGTATAATGACTTATACAGAAAGAGAATTGGTTGTATGTCTTAGATACCTAAACACATAAACATAATTTTATTCTAATATTATTTTTGGTTGTCGAATTTTTTTCAAGTTTTAATTTTTATAATAACATAACACAGTATTTTCTTTGCCCATTTTAACTAAAATGTTACATTTTAACACAAATGTTTTAATTATTTTTTTTCTAATTTCATAAACTTTGAGAAATTTTGTAACACATTGTATATTTTTGTCGGTTAGATGTTATCGCGTAAATCCAGGGATTCTTATGCTGGTTGTGAAATTTGACATCTAATGTAATTTTTCTTTTCACACATTTTTTTTTTTCCCACATTCATTCAATTTTGTTAGATGAAACCTATTATCATTTTCTAAAATTTTAACCCTTAATTACCTTTCATACGAAATTTATTTTATGTGCATAATAGTTTTATTTCGTTCATTTACGTAAAAAAAAAAAAAAAAAAAAGGAAAGTTTCAGAGTATTCGTGATAAGATTAAAAAAAAAAAAGAAAGAAAGAAAGAGAAACAGAAGACTGCTTAATTTTTTTTGAAACAAAAATAAACATCTCGCCATTCCGCCTGAGTTTGTTTATGTTCTAATAAAAATAATAGTGATGTATTTTTTTTCATTCAGTTCAAATACGTTGATTGCAGAGAAGTTTTTTCTTTGTTTTTTTACTGTACATATCATGGCATATTTTATCGCATTTATTTGCTAGTTCATGTTTGTTTATTGGTGTTTATATTCAATATGTCTATCATATATATATAGGAATATTTCTCTTCTATTGCTAGCTAATAATTATGACAATACATATATGGTAGGCTTACTTTAACATCGAATTGGGCCCACTGCTGAATAATTGCAGTTAAAAAAAAAAAAAAAAAAAAAAAGCCATTTTATGGCACATGTGTGAACAGATTTATTTTACTGTTCTTTTTATCAGCTGATTTGGTGAAAAATTTTTTTATTCACCTTTTTGAAGTGAGATTACACTTCTTGTACTCGAGTCTTTTATTATTTTACTGAGCAATTTATAGCCTTTGAAGCTATTTATATATCTACTTTATGCGCATTTTTAATTTTTGAGGCCTCAGCTCAGCTCGGCTCGGCTCAGCTCAGCTCAGCTCAGCTCATCTCGGTTCATATATGCTCAGTTCAGTATATAATACTGTTATTTTAGTCATGATTTTTTGCTTTTACTTTTTGTTTATAATTTTCTGCGCACGTTAAATTCGCAATTTTAGCGCTTTCATCTGCGGCAATGGAAATTTATTTTTGTGGCATTTTTTTTTATTTTTTCAATTTTAATATTTCTTGGAACACTTACAGACAATATACTAAATTTTTAATAGTTTAAATTATTTCAGTTGATATTCATTTTTTTACAATATTGTTTAAATATTATAACATATCACCTGTTTGATTATATTTTTAATTTTCACATATACACATTTACCCTCTAAGCACAATTGTGTTGCTCTGGTTGTCAGTATATTAATGACTTCTATAATCTACGGATTTTGACCATTATATTGGTTTCAACACTTGTAATTGTGTAGGGGATTTCACACTTTCACAACAATTTTTGAAGGTTATGTTTTATTGGCTTTCAAGTACACTTATAATTCATGAACACATGTTCTATAAATATTTCGGGTGACAAAATAAATAATGAAAATAATAATAAATAAAAAGATATTGATATAAAATTACTTACTAAATTTTAAATAAATAACATGAGGATGTATGTGACTTTTGGAAATATTTGGATTGTATATTTTTCCTAATTATATTTTCATTGGTTGTCAAAGTTTCAAGGATTCTTTGCGTGAACACATCACCTCTTTCACAAGATGCATTTTTTTTAACAAATTCACACTATTTTTTTTATCTCATTTGAATAACATGATCAGTTATTTTAACGTTTGCAAACACTTTATAATTAATAATTCTCTCACACACACACACCAAAAAGAATATTTTTTTCCCCTTATGTTTCTACATGTGTTCCTGTATATGTTTTCTTTTGGGTCAGAAATTTATTGTATTATTGGCTGGCTGCTCAGTTTGTCAGTCATAATGCAAATTTATCCAATAGTATTCCATTGTCTTTCACATGTATGGTTTTCCATGCTTTTCTACATTATTCTCAGACTTGGCCTCACAACCCAATGTTTGACACACATACACACTCTCACAAAATTTTATCTGACCTCTTTAGTTGCTATTTCATTTGTTCACATGTGGAGTTAATTACATTTTCTTTTATTAAATTTTACATTGACTTTATACAAATAACACTAGTTACAATATATAATAATACACACATACACAAAAAGTAAATAAAGGTATTTTTGTCAACTTGCAGCAAATTCTGTTATGCTTTTAGAGCCATTTTTTTTTTTTTTTTTTTTTAAGAATTACATAGATGGTGAAATTTCCGTACATAATCTGTACGTTTTAAAAATTTTTATTTTTATCAAAAAAAGTTTTTTTTTTTTCTTGTTAAAGAGTAAAACTCTTGCAGAAAATTTTCTGTCAGTTTAAATTAAATATTTAATTATTTAAAATTTCTTAATTAAAATAAATCCTTTTTGTAAGGTTTGCACCACAGATGCATTTCGAATTTTACCATGGCCAAATTGAAATCATCTGTGCGTTGTAAGAGATAGTCTGTGCAGAAGTATGTGGCTGGTTCACTTTTTTTAAAAGATTATTTCTTGCTGAGCATATTATACAATTATCTGTGTAACATACAGTATCATTCTTAAAAAAAAAGATATTGAATATTAATTGGGCTCGATAAAATAATAGTTCAAGTGTAATTATAAAAAACAATAGTGTATTTAGATTTTTTTTTTTGCTGTTTTTGACAATTTGTATGAGTTGTATTCTTCTCACCTATTTCAGGTCTACTCAGAGTTTATGCATTAAAAATTATATTATTATTGAGATCATGTTTTTGTGAGAAATTCAAATGCTAATTCATTTATTAAAAATTTTGTTCAGGAAAAGGAAATTATTTCATACGAGTAAATTTTAATATTTTTTTTACCAACACAAGCTATTGAAATAAAGTTGGTTCATAAATTTATATATAAAAAAAAATAAATTAGAAGGCATAAAAATAAACAAGAGTTAAAATAAAATAAAATAAAATAATTTTCTTGAACTCTTACATGTGCGCTTTTATTTTGACATAGGGCTAGATTTTTTTTTCTACACATTTTTACACATACAAGGGACATTTCATTATGCCACTTTGCAGAATGCTGGTTGTCATTTTTGCACAACATGAAGCCTCTTCTGCTTCACACATATTGTTCAGTACGCTATGTTCAGTTAGGCATCACAAAACCATCATATCTGTCATAGCTATTGTTCTCTTATACACTCTCTGGCTCACTTTGTTGGAATTTAATTTTTCACGTGTACGATAATGTTTTTTTTTTTTTAATCAAAAATGTTTTTTTTTTTTTTTTTTTTTTTTTTTCCCATACTAATGCAATATAATTTTTTTGAAATTTAACAAAATACAAATGTAATTATTTTTCATATTTCTGGTTACTGATTTCCTTTTCCTTATTATCAACCATACATGAATGATTATTTTTAATATTTTACACATTTTATATATCATATTTATATAATTTATTGATTATGCAATTTGTTTCAGAATGTCACTTTAGCATCACGATGATTGAATATGTCTCATTGTTCCATAACTGTCATTATTATTGTTGATTTTTTCAAATTTATTGTTATATGCCACAATTTTTTTTTTTTGTTTAACAAAGGATTACTTTACATGTTCCACAATGGTATGCAGGAATTTTTGGAATTGTATTACACTGTTGTGAAGGTGAGAGAGAGCGTTCTATATTTTTATAATTTTCGTCCCTTTTGACGATTCATTTTTTTCCCTCGTCGCTGGGGAGAAATATGTGAAGTCGTTCCTTCACATATATGAGTTTTAATTATAACTTTAAAATAAAGGCAATAAGTAATTATTATATTTTCAATAAATAAAATGGCTAATAAAAATAGATAACGAAATTCTAAATTACTTTTATTTATTCGCTTTTGTCTATAATAAATATCTTAATAATAAATATCTTAAAAGTGTACACTTTTTTTTTTTAATGAAAAGACAGAGAGACATGGTTAGGGATATAAAATAGAAAATACAAAGTTTTTAGGAAAACCCATTTTAGCAGTGGCTGTGATCAGTTTATTAATATTCTTGCTTTTATACTTCGGAGAGCATAAATTATTAATTCGAAATAAATGGTTAATGATGATGTTTCTAAATACCGAAAGATATATATATATATATATATATATATATACACACATATATATATATATAATATAAATGATAGTTATCGTAATAAAATGTAACCTTAATATTTAGTAATTAATAGATACAAAACAATACCAAGTTTATCAAGAAGATTCTGAAGAAGACTTGAGCTATAGGACAAGAGTCGCAATAAAACTCCAGGAACAATAAACTGTAGGCCGTGATGAAGAAAAACTATTAATTTTGCAGCAAACATTTTTATTAAGCAGCATGGAAATCAAACAAGTTTTTTTTATGAAAAGTATTTTAAAAAATCTATTATTAAGTCTAATAGACATACAGAGGGTTAGATGAGAGAGAGAGAGGGCTTCGCGATTACGTGTTTTTACACCAGTCGATAACAAGCGAATTCTGAAGTTGACTCTATTGCAATTAAGATCAGACTGCTGAATTACGCCAAGAATTTTAAAAAAGAGCCAAATTTTATAGCCAAAGATATTCCATTGTTTCTAGAATAAATTAATATAAATATTTTGAATTTAGCACGTCCATGCCAAGTTTTATCGCCAGAAGACCGTTAAATAAGCGAGACATCAAGTCTGCGATTTATTGCATATCCTATCAGTAGGTAAAAAATGAGAGTTCTAGGTCAGCAGGGGGGTGCAAGGGTGCAAGGAAAGTCGTGCGGGTGTCGCACCACCCCCTGAGGGGTCTAGATGGGTTGACATTGACCTTGAGACGTCCTCTAACTTAATCGTGAAAGATGATGAGGGTATTAATGAGGGAATTTAATTAAAAAAATTAATGAGTGATTTTTTGTAAAAGGTGACGATGGTTTTAAAGCGATGTTTGTGGTAGAATGAAAAAAGCAGGATATTGTTTGTGACTCATTAGAAAATTAATTAGGAGGTTAATTAAGAAATTAATTAGGAGGTTAATTAAGACATTAATTAAAAATTAAAAAATTGAGAAATAAATAAGAAATCGATTGAATTTAAGGATGTGGATGTGCATAGAGTATGCAAGAAATAGAGTAGTCTGACTGGGGTTCGAACCCGGTACCTTGCAGTAAAAATATTTCCATAAGACAGTAGTTTTCGCGTGTGTGTGAGTGATTTTTATAGTATATGTCTGCACTGTTCTTTTAAAACTATGAATGCTAGTGTCCGAAAAGAATTCAATCGTTTTAATGATATTAATTAGAGAATAATAATTAAGAAAAATAATAATTGAAGATCTTGTAAAAATTCACCAAATATTTTCCGAAAAAAAGGCAATGAAAGCAAAAATTAAGTATAAAGAATGAAAGAAAGTTTAGAAACATAGATTTTGACTGAGATTCGAACCTGCTACCTTGCAGCAAAAAAATATTTCAGTAGTTTTCGCATATGTGTGAGTGATTTTTATAGTATATGTCTACACTGTTCTTTTAAAACTATGAATGCTAATGTCCGAAAAGAATTCAATCGTTTTAATGATATTAATTAGAGAATAATAATTAAGAAAAATATTAATTAAGGATCTTCTTGTAAAAAATCATCAAATATTTTCCGAAAAAAAGGCAATGAAAGCAAAAATTAAGCTAAAAGATGTTTAAAATCTCAAATGTATAAGTGAAATTAGATTAGGATGAAGGACGAGAATTGTTTTTTTGATAGATAACTAAAAAAGAGTGATTAAAATTTCTTATTAATTACTTAATTGAAGAAAGTTCGTTAAAAAAATACTTTTCATCATAAAGATTTTTTAATTGTGAATATCTAGTATCCATTTTAAACTGTATATATTCTTTTTCGTTATAAATAGAATAATATCTTAACGCAAAATATAGACTTCATTCGCTAATGGTGACGTCACAATGTTTTGGGGGAAAGGAGGGGACCATTCCTTAGGGCATTTTCTTAGAATTTGGTTGGGTGCAGCATTGTACATTCAATACAAGAAAGAGGAGGAAAAATTCCAGATTACTCGCTGTAGCTACCTTAAGTCGTATTTAAATTTGATTATTGTTAGACGTTTTAAAAATATAAATTCATTTTCTTTCTATCTTTAGAATTATCTACTATTTTGAATTATGTTCAGTTCACTACTTTATAAGAAAAATGTATGTAATGTGAAATTAAAAGTAAATAAAAAACTTTAAAAATTCATCTTTTAAAAATAAAAATAAAACTAAGTTTATCAATGCAAAAACTTCATAGAATGTAAAATTAAAAGATTTTCATTCTCGAAAAATTCACTGTTTGAAAAAAGTCTTAACAAGTTTAAGAAAATATCGTAACATATTGTATTATATTTTTCCTCTATCATTTTTCAGAAGTTACTTTAGTGCAAAATAATAGCTAATGTCAAAAATTTCTCCACCTAAAACAGTTATATTTTAGATATAACTTTTTGGAATCTTCTTATCACTGTCATCGAACATACTTGTATACTTAAAGATTTTTACAAAGGGGTATTTAATTATAAATTATATTTAAATTTCCTTATACTCGTTAAAATACTGTAAGTATTTTTATTTAAAGTTTTGTATTATAGTACTAGAAATCCCCCAACATTCTTAAAATAATATAAGTTTTCGAACAAAGTGATAATTAGAAATTACCATTTTTTTTAGTTTTTATTGTGATCTGGAATCGAACCTGACACTTCCCGAAAATTTTTTGAAATTTATACTCAACATTAGTTATTTCAAGCTATACTATCTAAGAATTATTCAATAATCTGTGTCAAATAAAGACTTCACAACTACCTTTTTTTACTACTTTTCACTACATTCTACCACTTTAACAAAGTGAAATTCCCCACGTCATATGTTACATTCACTCAGTTTTTCTTTACAGATACCAAGTTTGTAAATGATGAACACTAACTTTGAAAAAATTCAGAGCTGAAAAAATATTAATATAAATGTTTTATAAATACATTCATGTTCACAGATGCATACTTAAGTTTTCTAAAGTGTATTTAAACATACTAATAAAATATTTTAACCAACTATTGTCGATTACAAACATATGTATATAAACTGAAAATGTTTTTGAACAAAGTATTTTAGAAATTTAGATAACTTATTCTTGAATAAAAATATAAGAAACTTATTTTTAGAATAATAAGATTGAAAATGTATGATAAAATTACAAAGTTAGCGGCATAAGAGACTAAGTATTTGAAAAAATCATGATGTATGGAATTTTAGTGTTTCACACATGTTAACAACACATCTTATTTTACAAAGTGCTAAGTTTTTTACTCATTTAGTTTGAAGTTTTTCAGACATATGCTTATAAACTGAAATTTTTTGTGAATGAAAAATTTTTTACACAAAGTATTTTAGAAAAAATATCATCTCAGAAATTAACTTACTTATTTTTAGAATAAAAATATAAGAAACTTATTTTTACTAATGATAAGAATGAAAATGTAAGGTAAAATCTCATTCATATAAATTTAAGAGACTACAAGTATTTGAAAAATCATGAAGTATGGAATTTTAATTTTTCACACATGTTAATAACGCGTCTTATTTTACAAAGTACTAAGTTTTTTAAAGTCATTTAGTTTCAAGTTTTTCACACAAATGTTTATAAACGAAATTTTTTGTAAATGAAAAATTTTACACAAATTATTTTAATACAAATACTATCTCAGAAAAATTAACTTTTTCTTTTTAAATTGAAAATATTAGCTAAAAATCGAACACTTATCAAATTTAGAAGCTGCAGATGTATGAAGAAATCATGAACTTGAAACTTTATGTATTAACAACCTTACTTCTTTGAAAATACTAAACCACGAGTTTCAACAAATCTGTAATCAACTGTTAAAAAAACATAGAATGTTTTTCACCCTAAAAAGTTTAACGTAGATGCGACATTCATAAAAATACAGAGTGAAAGTGTCCAAATTATCTGTTTAGACATGTTGGTAAACTAGAATTTTCCACAATATTCGAGTATTATAGCAAGGTATGGGGTAATATTTGACTAAATTTCCACTAATATTGGCGATAGTTATAAAAATTTGACATGAAATAGGAAAATTTGGCGTTAATTCTTAAGTAAAACTGATGAACGGAGAAAAAATTTGAATTAGTTACAATCTTTTCTCGCTGTAGAATTGTCAAAGTTCTCACACTTAGTAGTTTTTAAACATTTTTAAAGTTTTCTTTTTAGAGTGATTTTTTTTATACTTTGCTAAACTGAAGTACAAAATGGATAATACTTTACCGTCTGAGGAGACTCACGTTTCTGTTCTACAACCCCCTTCATCAACTTTTAAGGATGAGAAGTTATCTAAACTTTTTATTTGTCCAATTTGCAATAAGTCATTTTTAAAAAAATCCTATCTTACAAGACATGTGAAGGTTCACAATGACATTAAACCTAATATTTGTTATGTGTGTGAGAAAGGATTTGTTACTTTGCATCGTTTAAAAAGACATATAGAAACCCATAGAAAAATTTCCATAGGATACAAATGTGAATATTGTATTGAAAATTTCAATCGCAAGTGTGATTTATTTAAACATAAGAGATTATTTCATCAAAAAGTCTTACCTAAACATCTATGTATTATTTGTAAAGATGCTTTTGAACACAAGTACGAATTAAAAAAGCATAAGAGGGTGCATTATCGTAAACCTGAGTATATATGTGAGGAATGTTCTATAACCTTTCCAACTAAACATGCTTTTTTAAACAATAAGCGAAAAAGTCATAAAAAGACTTTACATACATACTGTTGTAACGAATGTACTGTTACATTTTCAAACAAACGACATTTTTTAAATCATAAAAGAAATATGCATAAAAAATCTTCAATGCAAACTAGATGTGATGAATGCAGTGAAACTTTTCAGTGTAAGTATGAATTATTGCAACATAAGAGAAAGAACCATCTTAAATACTTCAGCATACGTAGAAATTGTAATGAACGAAGTACTAACAATGAATTACCAACAGTTAATAATGACAGTGAGAATCTGGACTTGTTAAATTTTTTGGATAATTTTCACACTGAATGTATAAATAATATTTTTGACTTACCTTTCAAAAACTTTCAGAATGAAAATATAGACTTAGACTTCAAAAATTTTTTTAACAATTCGAATGTGGAATATACAAGTGAAAATAATGTTGATGACTTATCTACCAAAGCTGAAAATAATGACTTAAATAATTTTAACCTGATACAAACAGATTTACCTCTAGTAAACTATGTTAATGAAAGTCTGAACTTGTTAAATTTTTTGAATAACTTTAATCCCAAATGCTTGAATGGTTTTTCTGCTAACAACAAAAATATGAATTCGGATAATTTTAGTGTGAAGGAAAATGAGTTAGTGACAGATAACTTTAACGATGAAAATCTAGACTTGCTAAATTTTTTGAATAACTTTAATGTCGATTGTATGAACGATATTTCAACAATATAGATTTGTGCGAATTTGCTGTTTTGTATTATTGTGAATGAATTTCAAATAAAAAGATTTCAATGAAAATGGTTTGTTTTAATTTTTATTACAAAATCACCTTTTATATAATATTTTCTATTAGAATACAAACTTAAGTGTCATCTTTTTAAAATAAAAACATGTAAAAAGTTTACTTGTGTGTTAACGATATACTTTTTCATTACTGTAGAAGTATTGTTTGAGTATAATATTTAAACACTAAGTAAAAATCATACACGATAGTAGTTTTATAAACTATCAAACTTACATCGAAGAAGAAAAAACTTGTAAAATTGTTTTACCACTCAACTGTAAAGTACTTGTGAAAATCTTAAATGAATTTATCTTATTAACAATTTTCCTGAAAAACTAACTTATAAAAATTTTAGATATAATTATGAAGTTAGTATTTTCCTAAGTATCACGTTTGAATCTTACTTTGAATATGCATCATCAAAGTGTTTTGTACTTTAACTAAAATCACAATCTCTATTCTAAATAGTGTAAAAATAATTTTTGAGTAACAACTTTTAAATATAGATACTTTCACGATTGTATTTTAACTTTTTTTATTTTTAGAATACAGAAAATATTTTATAAGAATTGTGAAAGATTAATTTTTGAGTAACAACTTTTATATATAGATACTTTCACGATTGTATTTTAACTTTTTTTATTTTTAGAATACAGAAAATATTTTATAAGAATTGTGAAAGATTAATTTTAGGAGTTTGTAAAATTTCACATTTTTTTTTTTTTTTAAGCATTTTTGTCAAATGTTTTTTTCATGTCCAATCACTTAGAAAACTAGTATGTTGTGGCCACCACAAGACTTTCTTCTATATTTTCCTATACATATTCAATCAGTAACAATATTAAAAAAAAAAAAAAAAAAAAAGTTTTTTTTTTTTTTCTTTTTCTTTTTTTTTTTTTGTGAAAATTAATACATATTCAATCACTAACAATAATTAAAAAAAAAAAAAAAAAAAAAAAAAAAATCGAATTTTTTTCTAAGTTTTTTTTTTTTTTTTTTTTTTTTTTGTTAAAAGTAAAAAAAATCGATAACTTTATTTTAAATTATCACAGATTTATGGTTCAACCATTCGTTTTAAAGGTATTGACGAGATCTTTCGAATGATACCCATCTTCAAAATTTAACCCTCCCGGGGGGGTACTTCCCCCCCAGGGGGGGAACCGATGCCCCCCCATGCACAATTTTTTTTTCCTAGTTAACTACTACTATCATCAATAATTCAAATTAATTTTACAATCACAAGTTTAAAATAACTCTCATTATGCCCATTTATACGGAATTTTGTCCTATGCTGCCATGTTAAAAATTTGCATAAAATGCGATTACAGCGCCACCTGTTGAGCTATTGATCCCCAAATCTAATGGGCACCAGTTCATGTCGGGGTGCAACTAAATACCAAGTTTGGTTAAATTTCATTCATATGTTCGTGAGATACAGCGTCCACAAAAAAATGATACAGACAGACAGACACACAGACAGACAGACAGACAGACAGACAGACAGACACACAGACAGACATTTTCTAAAAACTATCAATTCGTGTTCAGGACATCCCAAAACGTGTAGATCCGTCAAAAAACGGAGGTCGAAAATTTTCGCGAATCCAATACTTTCTCTATATTACATATAGAAGAAAGTAAAAATAATTGTTTTTAGCAGAATTGCTAACACAAAGCATTAAGTTAGAAAATTTGTAGATAAAACTTAAAAGGTATGAAAAACCATATGTGATGTAATAACAAAAATATATATAGCTTCAAGTTTAGACATGGTTGAACAAGCTTGAGCAGACACTAAAACCTGTTGCTGACGTCATAACGCGTGTGATGGAAGATTATAATCATTGGATACGAGTTCCCCCTAATACACTGCGTCACGAACCCATGATGTGACAAAAACAACCATTTTGCTCACACTTCTCACCTTTGTTGGACTTATATTATTTTACTCTGCATATTAACGATAATCTGTAAAAAAAAACTTTGTCGTTTTTACACTTTGTTGTAAAAAGTTTTCGTCTAAACATCAAATGATATATTTTAGACATCTTTTCAGTATAAGGAAAGTTGATACTTTTCTCATGTATAGTAAAATTATGATTAATCGAAATCCCGATATGACTTAAACCACTGTCCTATAGAAATATTTCAAACATATATGTTTAAAACACTGATGTTTTACCCCAATGAGAATAATGAGTGTGATTTAGAAGTATTTCAATCATATATACAGTCTCATGTACATGAAAAACTTAAGTCTGAATTAAAAGAAAAGCATACCCTGAAATGGTATATGGTTATGAAAGTATCCTTGGAGCGTAAAAAACCTGATGAAGACATGGAAGAGACACATACATATTTTAGAAGTTCCTGTATTATCGAACTTATTGAAGATACTATTGAACAGCATATTAGCGAAGGATATGCAAAAATTAATATGTCCTTAGAAGAATTCATCCAAAAATTCACTATTTGGAACTAAAAATGGCTAAATACCATCCTCTAGCTGCTAGTAGCTATATTAGGCTACCTTCAAAACTTGTTTAAAAAGATTTAGGGCGTCACATATTTCTACAAATGTGACGGATGGAGGTGGGACCCCAAATAAAAAAATTTAAAAATTTCTATATATCATTCAAAAATAAAACTTAATCTTGAAAAATAGTAGTGTGAATTTGTTTAAGTTCTTACGTAAAAACTTGTACACATATATGTACCTTCGTGAATTAATATGCACTAGTTTTACATATCACTGAGTTATGTTTTACTAATTTCAAATTTATCCTTATCTGTCACGAATACATAATTTAACAAAAAGTACTTATGTTTACCCACAATTCTTGACTTATATTATTTTACTTTGTGTATTAAACTGACGACCTGTAAAAAGCTTTATCGTTTTTATACACTTTGAAGTAAAAATTTTCACTCTAAACATCGAATTATCTTTTGCAAACATGAATTGATATGTATTTGTTTTAAATATCACTAAGTTACATTATACCAAAGTATATTTTCTAATATTTAAACAATTTTCATTTTACAAAAATTAACTTGTATGCATTTCTAGATCTTTAATAAAAATCTTTTAATTTTTTTCTCTCAAAGACTTTAAACTATTGGAGATATTTGTACTTTAAGTACAATCTAATACTATTTGCATAACAATGTGGATCATCATATATTAAGAAAATCTTAAATTTTGGCTAAGTTGCAAATCTCAGTGAAAGTATTTTAAGATTACTTTGCTAAAATTTAGTAAGTATTACAATATTTTTCAGTTATTAAACGAAAAATTGTGTAAAATTTACTAAGTGTTTCACTAAAGAAGAGAATTCCACAAAAAAGTTTTGACAAGAAATACTAAATTCACTAAGTTACATACAAACATGCTTGTAATTATAATCGTTATGAAATATTGTTAAATATTTTTTACAATCTATACACATATACATACACGCATGCTTGTAATTATAATCATTATGAAATATTATTAAATATTTTTTACAATCTATACACATACACATACACATGCTTGTGATTATAATCATTATGAAATATTGTTAAATATTTTTTACAATCTAAAATTAACAATTTAAAAAAATCGTTTTTGCAATAATACTTTAAAGATTTCTCTTATATTATGTGTATGTGACTTAGTGAATTTAGTATTTCTTGTCAAAACTTTTTTGTGGAATTCTCTTCTTTAGTGAAACACTTAGTAAATTTTACACAATTTTTCGTTTAATAACTGAAAAATATTGTAATACTTAGTAAATTTTAGCAAAGTAATCTTAAAATACTTTCACTGAGATTTGCAACTTAGTCAAAATTTAAGATTTTCTTAAGATATGATGATCCACATTAATATGAAAATAGTATTAGATTGTACTTAAAGTACAAACATCTCCAATAGTTTAAAGTCTTTGAGAGAAAAAAATTAAAAGATTTTTATTAAAGATCTAGAAATGCATACAAGTTAATTTTTGTAAAATGAAAATTGTTTAAATATTAGAAAATATACTTTGGTATAATGTAACTTAGTGATATTTAAAACAAATACATATCAATTCATGTTTGCAAAAGATAATTCGATGTTTAGAGTGAAAATTTTTACTTCAAAGTGTATAAAAACGATAAAGTTTTTTACAGGTCGTCAGTTTAATACACAAAGTAAAATAATATAAGTCAAGAATTGTGGGTACTTTTGTTAAATTATGTATTCGTGACAGATAAGGATAAATTTGAAATTAGTAAAACATAACTCAGTGATATGTAAAACTAGTGCATATTAATTCACGAAGGTACATATATGTGTACAAGTTTTTACGTATGAACTTAAACAAATTCACACTACTATTTTTCAAGATTAAGTTTTATTTTTGAATGATATATAGAAATTTTTTAAATTTTTTTATTTGGGGTCCACCTCCAACCGTCACATTTGTAGAAATATGTGACGCCCCAAATCTTTTTAAACAAGTTTTGAAGGTAGCTTAATATAGCTACTAGCAGCTAGAGGATGGTATTTAGCCATTTTTAGTTCCAAATAGTGAATTTTTGGATGAATTCTTCTAAGGACATATTAATTTTTGCATATCCTTCGCTAATATGCTGTTCAATAGTATCTTCAATAAGTTCGATAATACAGGAACTTCTAAAATATGTATGTGTCTCTTCCATGTCTTCATCAGGTTTTTTACGCTCCAAGGATACTTTCATAACCATATACCATTTCAGGGTATGCTTTTCTTTTAATTCAGACTTAAGTTTTTCATGTACATGAGGCTGTATATATGATTGAAATACTTCTAAATCACACTCATTATTCTCATTGGGGTAAAACATCAGTGTTTTAAACATATATGTTTGAAATATTTCTATAGGACAGTGGTTTAAGTCATATCGGGATTTCGATTAATCATAATTTTACTATACATGAGAAAAGTATGAACTTTCCTTATACTGAAAATATGTCTAAAATATATCATTTGATGTTTAGACGAAAACTTTTTACAACAAAGTGTAAAAACGACAAAGTTTTTTTTTACAGATTATCGTTAATATACAGAGTAAAATAATATAAGTCCAACAAAGGTGAGAAGTGTGAGCAAAATGGTTGTTTTTGTCACATCATGGGTTCGTGACGTAGTGTATTAGGGGGAACTCGTATCCAATGATTATAATCTTCCATCACACGCGTTATGACGTCAGCAACAGGTTTTAGTGTCTGCTCAAGCTTGTTCAACCATGTCTAAACTTGAAGCTATATATATTTTTGTTATTACATCACATATGGTTTTTCATACCTTTTAAGTTTTATCTACAAATTTTCTAACTTAATGCTTTGTATTAGCAATTCTGCTAAAAACAATTATTTTTTTTTAAGTTATGTGACATGAAGAAAACATTTGACAAAAATGCTTAAAAAAAAAAAAAAATGTGAAATTTTACAAACTCCTAAAATTAATCTTTCACAATTCTTATAAAATATTTTCTGTATTCTAAAAATAAAAAAAGTTAAAATACAATCGTGAAAGTATCTATATATAAAAGTTGTTACTCAAAAATTAATCTTTCACAATTCTTATAGAATATTTTCTGTATTCTAAAAATAAAAAAAGTTAAAATACAATCGTGAAAGTATCTATATTTAAAAGTTGTTACTCAAAAATTATTTTTACACTCTTTAGAATAGAGATTGTGATTTTAGTTAAAGTACAAAACACTTTGATGATGCATATTCAAAGTAAGATTCAAACGTGATACTTAGGAAAATACTAACTTCATAATTATATCTAAAATTTTTATAAGTTAGTTTTTCAGGAAAATTGTTAATAAGATAAATTCATTTAAAATTTTCACAAATACTTTACAGTTGAGTGGTAAAACAATTTTACAAGTTTTTTCTTCTTCGATGTAAGTTTGATAGTTTATAAAACTACTATCGTGTATGATTTTTACTTAGTGTTTAAATATTATACTCAAACAATACTTCTACAGTAATGAAAAAGTATATCGTTAACACACAAGTAAACTTTTTACATGTTTTTATTTTAAAAAGATGACACTTAAGTTTGTATTCTAATAGAAAATATTATATAAAAGGTGATTTTGTAATAAAAATTAAAACAAACCATTTTCATTGAAATCTTTTTATTTGAAATTCATTCACAATAATACAAAACAGCAAATTCGCACAAATCTATATTGTTGAAATATCGTTCATACAATCGACATTAAAGTTATTCAAAAAATTTAGCAAGTCTAGATTTTCATCGTTAAAGTTATCTGTCACTAACTCATTTTCCTTCACACTAAAATTATCCGAATTCATATTTTTGTTGTAAGCAGAAAAATCATTCAAGCATTTGGGATTAAAGTTATTCAAAAAATTTAACAAGTTCAGACTTTCATTAACATAGTTTACTAGAGGTAAATCTGTTTGTATCAGGTTAAAATTATTTAAGTCATTATTTTCAACTTTGGTAGATAAGTCATCAACATTATTTTCACTTGTATATTCCACATTCGAATTGTTCAAAAAAATTTTGAAGTCTAAGTCTATATTTTCATTCTGAAAGTTGTTGGAAGGTAAGTCAAAAATATTATTTATACATTCAGTGTGAAAATTATCCAAAAAATTTAACAAGTCCAGATTCTCACTGTCATTATTAACTGTTGGTAATTCATTGTTAGTACTTCGTTCATTACAATTTCTACGCATGCTGAAGTATTTAAGATGGTTCTTTCTCTTATGTTGCAATAATTCATACTTACACTGAAAAGTTTCACTGCATTCATCACATCTAGTTTGCATTGAAGATTTTTTATGCATATTTCTTTTATGTTTTAAAAAATGTCGTTTGTTTGAGAATGTAACAGTACATTCGTTACAGCAGTATGTATGTAAAGTCTTTTTATGACTTTTTCGCTTATGGTTTAAAAAAGCATGTTTAGTTGGAAAGGTTATAGAACATTCCTCACATATATACTCAGGTTTACGATAATGCACCCTCTTATGCTTTTTTAATTCATACTTGTGTTCAAAAGCATCTTTACAAATAATACATAGATGTTTAGGTAAGACTTTTTGATGAAATAATCTCTTATGTTTAAATAAATCACACTTGCGATTGAAATTTTCAATACAATATTCACATTTGTATCTTATGGAAATTTTTCTATGGGTTTCTATATGTCTTTTTAAACGATGCAAAGTAACAAATCCTTTCTCACACACATAACAAATATTAGGTTTAATGTCATTGTGAACCTTCACATGTCTAGTAAGATAGGATTTTTTTAAAAATGACTTATTGCAAATTGGACAAATAAAAAGTTTAGATAACTTCTCATCCTTAAAAGTTGATGAAGGGGGTTGTAGAACAGAAACGTGAGTCTCCTCAGACGGTAAAGTATTATCCATTTTGTACTTCAGTTTAGCAAAGTATAAAAAAAATCACTCTAAAAGGAAAACTTTAAAAATGTTTAAAAACTACTAAGTGTGAGAACTTTGACAATTCTACAGCGAGAAAAGATTGTAACTAATTCAAATTTTTTCTCCGTTCATCAGTTTTACTTAAGAATTAACGCCAAATTTTCCTATTTCATGTCAAATTTTTATAACTATCGCCAATATTAGTGGAAATTTAGTCAAATATTACCCCATACCTTGCTATAATACTCGAATCTTGTGGAAAATTCTAGTTTACCAACATGTCTAAACAGATAATTTGGACACTTTCACTCTGTATTTTTATGAATGTCGCATCTACGTTAAACTTTTTAGGGTGAAAAACATTCTATGTTTTTTTAACATTTGATTACAGATTTGTTGAAACTCGTAGTTTAGTATTTTCAAAGAAGTAAGGTTGTTAATACATAAAGTTTCAAGTTCATGATTTCTTCATACATCTGCAGCTTCTAAATTTGATAAGTGTTCGATTTTTAGCTAATATTTTCAATTTAAAAAGAAAAAGTTAATTTTTCTGAGATAGTATTTGTATTAAAATAATTTGTGTAAAATTTTTCATTTACAAAAAATTTCGTTTATAAACATTTGTGTGAAAAACTTCAAACTAAATGACTTTAAAAAACTTAGTACTTTGTAAAATAAGACGCGTTATTAACATGTGTGAAAAATTAAAATTCCATACTTCATGATTTTTCAAATACTTGTAGTCTCTTAAATTTATATGAATGAGATTTTACCTTACATTTTCATTCTTATCATTAGTAAAAATAAGTTTCTTATATTTTTATTCTAAAAATAAGTAAGTTAATTTCTGAGATGATATTTTTTCTAAAATACTTTGTGTAAAAAATTTTTCATTCACAAAAAATTTCAGTTTATAAGCATATGTCTGAAAAACTTCAAACTAAATGAGTAAAAAACTTAGCACTTTGTAAAATAAGATGTGTTGTTAACATGTGTGAAACACTAAAATTCCATACATCATGATTTTTTCAAATACTTAGTCTCTTATGCCGCTAACTTTGTAATTTTATCATACATTTTCAATCTTATTATTCTAAAAATAAGTTTCTTATATTTTTATTCAAGAATAAGTTATCTAAATTTCTAAAATACTTTGTTCAAAAACATTTTCAGTTTATATACATATGTTTGTAATCGACAATACTTGGTTAAAATATTTTTTTTGTATGTTTAAATACACTTTAGAAAACTTAAGTATGCATCTGTGAACATGAATGTATTTATACAACATTTATATTAATATTTTTTCAGCTCTGAATTTTTTCAAAGTTAGTGTTCATCATTTACAAACTTGGTATCTGTAAAGAAAAACTGAGTGAATGTAACATATGACGTGGGGAATTTCACTTTGTTAAAGTGGTAGAATGTAGTGAAAAGTAGTAAAAAAAGGTAGTTGTGAAGTCTTTATTTGACACAGATTATTGAATAATTCTTAGATAGTATAGCTTGAAATAACTAATGTTGAGTATAAATTTCAAAAAATTTTCGGGAAGTGTCAGGTTCGATTCCAGATCACAATAAAAACTAAAAAAATGGTAATTTCTAATTATCACTTTGTTCGAAAACTTATATTATTTTAAGAATGTTGGGGGATTTCTAGTACTATAATACAAAACTTTAAATAAAAATACTTACAGTATTTTAACGAGTATAAGGAAATTTAAATATAATTTATAATTAAATACCCCTTTGTAAAAATCTTTAAGTATACAAGTATGTTCGATGACAGTGATAAGAAGATTCCAAAAAGTTATATCTAAAATATAACTGTTTTAGGTGGAGAAATTTTTGACATTAGCTATTATTTTGCACTAAAGTAACTTCTGAAAAATGATAGAGGAAAAATATAATACAATATGTTACGATATTTTCTTAAACTTGTTAAGACTTTTTTCAAACAGTGATTTTTTCGAGAATGAAAATCTTTTAATTTTACATTCTATGAAGTTTTTCCATTGATAAACTTAGTTTTATTTTTATTTTTTAAAAGATGAATTTTTAAAGTTTTTTATTTACTTTTAATTTCACATTACATACATTTTTCTTATAAAGTAGTGAACTGAACATAATTCAAAATAGTAGATAATTCTAAAGATTGAAAGAAAATGAATTTATATTTTTAAAACGTCTAACAATAATCAAATTTAAATACGACTTAAGGTAGCTACAGCGAGTAATCTGGAATTTTTCCTCCTCTTTCTTGTATTGAATGTACAATGCTGCACCCAACCCAATTCTAAGAAAATGCCCTAAGGAATGGTCCCCTCCTTTCCCCCAAAACATTGTGACGTCACCGCATTAGCGAATGAAGTCTATATTTTGCGTTAAGATATTATTCTATTTATAACGAAAAAGAATATATACAGTTTAAAATGGATACTAGATATTCACAATTAAAAAATCTTTATGATGAAAAGTATTTTTTTAACGAACTTTCTTCAATTAAGTAATTAATAAGGAATTTTAATCACTCTTTTTTAGTTATCTATCAAAAAAACAATTCTCGTCCTTCATCCTAATCTAATTTCACTTATACATTTGAGATTTTAAACATCTTTTAGCTTAATTTTTGTTTTCATTGCCTTTTTTTCGGAAAATATTTGATGATTTTTTACAAGAAGATCCTTAATTAATATTTTTCTTAATTATTATTCTCTAATTAATATCATTAAAACGATTGAATTCTTTTCGGACATTAGCATTCATAGTTTTAAAAGAACAGTGTAGACATATACTATAAAAATCACTCACACATATGCGAAAATTACTGAAATATTTTTTTGCTGCAAGGTAGCAGGTTCGAATCTCAGTCAAAATCTATGTTTCTAAACTTTCTTTCATTCTTTATACTTAATTTTTGCTTTCATTGCCTTTTTTTCGGAAAATATTTGGTGAATTTTTACAAGATCTTCAATTATTATTTTTCTTAATTATTATTCTCTAATTAATATCATTAAAACGATTGAATTCTTTTCGGACACTAGCATTCATAGTTTTAAAAGAACAGTGCAGACATATATTATAAAAATCACTTACACACACGCGAAAACTACTGTCTTATGGAAATATTTTTACTGCAAGGTACCGGGTTCGAACCCCAGTCAGACCACTCTATTTCTTACATACTCTATGCACATCCACATCCTTAAATTCAATCGATTTCTTATTTATTTCTCAATTTTTAAATTTTTAATTAATTTCTTAATTAACCCCCTAATTAATTTCTTAATTAACCTCCTAATTAATTTTCTAATGAGTCACAAACAATATCCTGCTTTTTTCATTCTACCACAAACATCGCTTAAAAACCATCGTCACCTTTTACAAAAAATCACTCATTAATTTTTTTAATTAAATTTCCTCATTAATACCCTCATCATCTTTCACGATTAAGTTAGAGGACGTCTCAAGGTCAATGTCAACCCATCTAGACCCCTCAGGGGGTGGTGCGACACCCGCACGACTTTCCTTGCACCCTTGCACCCCCCTGCTGACCTAGAACTCTCATTTTTTACCTACTGATAGGATATGCAATAAATCGCAGACTTGATGTCTTGCTGATTTAACGGTCTTCTGGCGATAAAACTTGGCATGGACGTGCTAAATTCAAAATATTTATATTAATTTATTCTAGAAACAATGGAATATCTTTGGCTATAAAATTTGGCTCTTTTTTAAAAATCTTGGCGTAATTCAGCAGTCTGATCTTAATTGCAATAGAGTCAACTTCAGAATTCGCTTGTTATCGACTGGTGTAAAAACACGTAATCGCGAAGCCCTCTCTCTCTCTCATCTAACCCTCTGTATGTCTATTAGACTTAATAATAGATTTTTTAAAATACTTTTCATAAAAAAAACTTGTTTGATTTCCATGCTGCTTAATAAAAATGTTTGCTGCAAAATTAATAGTTTTTCTTCATCACGGCCTACAGTTTATTGTTCCTGGAGTTTTATTGCGACTCTTGTCCTATAGCTCAAGTCTTCTTCAGAATCTTCTTGATAAACTTGGTATTGTTTTGTATCTATTAATTACTAAATATTAAGGTTACATTTTATTACGAGAACTATCATTTATATTATATATATATATGTGTATATATATATATATATATATATATATATATATATATCTTTCGGTATTTAGAAACATCATCATTAACCATTTATTTCGAATTAATAATTTATGCTCTCCGAAGTATAAAAGCAAGAATATTAATAAACTGATCACAGCCACTGCTAAAATGGGTTTTCCTAAAAACTTTGTATTTTCTATTTTATATCCCTAACCATGTCTCTCTGTCTTTACATTAAAAAAAAAGTGTACACTTTAGTGTATGTTAACAAAATGTTATAAAATAATAAAAGACAATAAAAAAGGTGGCGGAGAGAGAGAGAGAGAGACAGACGGACAGACAGACATTTTCTAAAAATAGTCAAATCGTGTTATAGACCTCTCAAAACGTGTAAATCCATCAAAAACCCGAGGTCGAACATTTTTACGAATCCAATACTTTCTTCTATTGAATATAATAGAAGAAAATAAAAATAAAAAATTCTTAAAATACTTACGGACGCTGGAGGCGGACAAACGGACAATAGAATAGACAAATACAAATGCTAATTCAAATCATATTCACATTTTAAAAAATGGTAGAATAAACGCTTAATGTAAATGCAATTCAGCAAATTTCCAATAATAACCCTCCGTGAAACTGAATATTTTTGCGGAACTCTGTAAATTTAAAGCTAATCATACTGCATTCTATAGAAAGCACTCTTTTGTGCATTCGAATAACATATTTCAATCTGCCACATGCACACCTTATTTCCGCTAAGGGCACGGCTTCTTCTATTCCTCTTTCTTCCCTTTCACCCCATTCCGCTAAGGGCACGTTCCGCTAAGGGCACGGTCGCTAAGGGCACGACACCCAATATTTGCCCTTTCCAGTTTCTGACGTCACAGTCAACAGGGAAAATAAAATGTCACCCATTGTGTAAATAAATAAATAAATAATAATAATAATAAAAACAGATAGTTAAAAATTGGCATCCTCGAGATTCTCGAAAGAAGAAAAAAATATTAGAATAGTGAAAACATCTAAAAAGAACCAAGATTTAAAAAATCAAAAATCTTATTGAAAAATTAATCCAGATGAAATGAAAATGAATATTAGTTTTATTTGAGCATTAAGCGGAAAAGATTTAGTAATGGACATTATGATTATGTTAATGTTTTAAGTCCAGAGACTTTTCAAATGAAATTTAAAAGCTGACAACAAAGACCAGTTTACGTAATTTTTTTTTTTTTTGTTTTTTTCTACTGAAAACATATTTAAACAATTGGCTAAACGGGAACAGCTTTAGTATAGGGCTCATTTGGCGACTTTTAAAATTTGACGTTGAAGTAGCTGGAACGCTTATCGTCAAGGGCTTCATTTCCGCGACCACGATAGCCAACTGTAGCCGTGCGTTAAAAACATACATTGGGGTGGTTCTTAAAAATTAACATTTACATTTTTGTATGGGGCACCCATTTATTTTGTTCTATGTATAAAATAATGACTTCCACAAAAATTTCAAAATTTTAAAACAAGTTTTAAGGGTGGCTACCGAAGTTTAAAAAAAAATTAAAACTTGACAAATTTGAGATATTTTGTAATTTCATTATAAATTATTATATTTCAATTACATTAAAAATCGAGACAATATACATTAAAATATTCAATTTAAAACATTAAAATACACTAAACATTTCGAGCCTTATTTTAGGCTCCTCATCAGTAAAATACATCGAAAGTAAAACTAAACGCTGAGAAGAACAATAGATTTCCTTTACGAAAGTACAGCATATTCAGCAGGGACTGCCCATGCCTCATTAAGCGGTGAAAAATGCTGTTTCGGAAAATTCTTGAGTGGTAATTTGAACAGTTAGATATGATTATTTTAGTATTGTTAAAATCAAGTAGATGGTCGGTTTCTATGGCATGCTGCACTATTTTAGAATGAATATCGCGGTTTTTGAAATTTCTTTTATGTTCGAGAATTCGAGAATGAACAGAACGGCCAGTTTCACCAATAGAGAGCGGCAACATTTACAAAGGATACCTCTCTCTATATAAATGGCAAAGACAGTTTTCTTCCTGTTTGTCTGTGTGTTGACGCAAGTTGATTGGCTAAGAGGTATTTTCTTCTGTTTGTCTGACGCAAGTTGCCACTAGCTTTTCATACTTTAGTTAATTTTAAAAAAAGGCATCAACTTTTCCTACTTTAGTTAATTTAAAAAAGTATAATTGTCCGATCGATAAGTTAATTAAACCGACGGATTAAAAAAAATGCATCTTTCATTTAGCAGCTTATTTATAAAGAAATTTTGATTAGATTTTTTAAAATTAATTAAAATGTGAAAATAATAACCTGGTAAAAGCTTTAAAAATGGACATTTAAATTTTTAATTGTTGCCCAAAAAAATTACTTTTTTTTTTTTTCCAACATAAAATAAAATATGCTTTCACGCAAAAAATAAATAAATAAATAAATAAATAAATAATAAAAAAAATAAAATAAATACTCAATTTTAGATCCCCCCCCCCACCCTTTTGTTTAAGTAGTATGTTTTTGGCACGGATGAATCGCGCTTGGCATGAAAGCTAATTCAGCATTACATTAAAGAGCTTTAGTTATTGATAATCCTGGGTAATTTTAAAAATTTTAACGCTGAAATAGATCGGACATTTTTCGCCAAGGACTCCACTTTCGTAAAAGCCACTTTAAGCCAAGTGGCGCATAAAAAATATAAATAAATTATAAAATATTGAAAAATAGAAAGGAAAGGAAAGGAAAGGAAAAAGGAAAAGGAAAGAAAGAAACAAAACAAAACAAACAAACAAATAATAATAATAATAATAATAATAATAATGATAATAATGATAACAAAAATTATGTACTTTGTCTAAAGTGACGATAAAAATTCAAAGGTCGCCAAGGGGAGTTACATTAAGGCTGTCCCATGATCAGGTTTACATATTTCATTATTTATTTTCCTATATACCAACTACTATTAACGACCCGAAACAGTTGGTTAAAAGTATTTAAAAAATGCATTTCACCGTATTCTGAACTATTCTGAAAGTTTCAAATGTCTAGCTATTCGGGAAGTTAGTTAAATATATTTTCTGTTGAATGATATAAACGATGCCGAAAGCAGTAGGGACCTGAAACAATTGTCTAAAAGTATTAAAAAATGCATTGTCACCGTGTTCTGAGCTATCCTGAAAGTTTCAGATGCCCAGCTAGTCGGGAAGTTAGTTAAAAATCGATTGCAAACTTCGTACTGGTAACGCTGCCAAAGGCAGCAGGAACCTGAAACAGTTGGCTAAAAGTATTAAAAAAAATGCATTTTCACCGTGTTCTGAACTATTCTGAAAGTTAAAAACGTCTAACTAGTCGGGAAAATAGTTAAATAAATTTTCTGTTGAATCATATAAACGCTGCCGAAGGCAGTAGGGACCTGAAACAGTTGACTAAAAGTATTTTAAAAGAAAACTGTCACCGTGTTCTGAGCCATCCTGAAAGTTTCAAATGTCTAGCTAGTCGGGAAGTTAGTTAAAAATCGATTGTAAGCTTTGTACTGTTAACGCTGCCGAAGGCAGCAGGAACCCCAAACAGTTGGCTAAAAGTATTTATAAAATGCATTTTCATCGTATTCTGAACTAGTCTGAAAGTTTCAATTGTCTAGCTATTCAGGAAGTTAGTTAAATAAATTTTCTGTTGAATGATATAAACGCTGCCGAAAGCACTAGGGACCTGAAACAATTGTCTGAAAGTATTTATAAAATGAATTGTCACCTTGTTCTGAGCTATGCTGAAAGTTTTAAATGTCTAGCTAATCGGGATGTTAAATAAATTTTCTGTCGAATCATATAAACGCTGCCAAAGGCAGTAGGGACCTGAAACAGTTGACTAAAAGTGTTAAAAAAATGTATTGTCACCGTGTTTTGAGCTGTCCTAAAATTTTCAAATGTCTAGCAACTCGAGAAGTTAGTTAAAAATCGATTGCAAGATTTGTACTGGACAAACATACAATCAAACAAACAAACAAGAAAAGAAGTTAATAAAAACATGGTAAAATAAAGGTTTTATAAATAGAAAACAGATATTAAAACAGAAATGAATACGTGCACAATTCTTTATTGAATTGAAAGATTTTTTTTCTTTCCTTCTAGTGCCTATGTAATAAATTTAATTTCGTATTTATTATATAATGGACATTGTTTAAAATTTAAAATTGTCTGCTGAGTACCATCATTTTTTTTTCCTCTAGTTGTTGCATTGTTTACTCTTCAACATTAACACGCTCTTCGCAGTCATTACAATGATCAAACACCAGGAAGGAAGACGTGAATTAATGAGCAAACAAACATATATGAAAATGAAGCCTTATATAAGGCAAAAGATATTTAAAAAGTAAATGTGGATTGTTTCTGAAACATTGGTGAATCATATATACTAAATATGATCAAAGTGTAACAACAACAAGAACAATAATCATAATAATAAATAGAAGAAGAAGAAGAAGAAGGAGTAGAGGCCACCACGGCTTAAGACGGGTAAAGCGGGCTAAACTAGACTGGCAGGGCCCCAACATCTTCAAATTTCAAATAGTCATAGATTATTTCAAAACTGGAGATAATTTAAAGTAACTTACTCGTACAAGCATAGGAAGTAATTTTAATTTACACGTGTGTCTTAAAAAATATGCTTTTTATATGAGGGGGGAGGAGAAATACGCATTAAAAAAATTTAATAAATGGCCATATTCTTTATTCTAATTTAGGTAATGGCGTACTTATGAAATACTTACCCTCTGCATTTGATCCCTCATCTCCCGTTTTTGCCCAGGGGAATATTTCAAGGGGTTTTCTCCCTCGTTCTGGATAGGGAAAAGTTGAGATTTTGAAGAGTCCTTCGTAATCACAAAAGTTTTTCCTGAAATTAACTTTTGAATAAGGCTTTTGTTTGTTTTTTGATATTTGATTAAAGGCAAAAATTTGAAGTCCATTACAGGGTAAACAATAAGGTACTGAAACTGATTACACCATGCATCTTTAAAAAAAGCTTTCACCACTTTGGTAATGATTTCTGTATGTATCTATAAATTCACTTACCAAACTTTAAACATTGTTTTTAAATTTATTCGTTTTTTTTTTTTAGTTATTTATCACACTTTTATACAGGGTGGCCATAAAATAACTTTCTCTGTGTTGGGACATCTGCAGCTAAACCTAATGAACGGAATGAAACCAAATATCATATACAGATTGTGGAAGACGTGGAGAAAATGATTTCCGCACAGAAAAGAAAATAGTACCAAAAGTCGCCGCTAGGTGGATTTTGGCGCTGCTCTCACGTACGCGCTGTGAAATTTGAGTAATAAATGTATAGATGCTTTCCAAGTGCATGCATGATTTTGGAGCTTTTCATATTTTTTTGCCACCATATGTTTTTGTTTTCATAAATTTGTATTACACTGAAAAAAATTCTGTGACTGATATCTAGAAACTAAATTGTGTCTCTAGTAAAAATAGTTCCATGTTATCCTCATAAATTCTAGTTCCCTTTGCTAGCGAGCTCTTTAAATCCCTAATTAGAATTCTAGAACGTTTCCTATATTATTGTGGTCAAGCTTATTTAAAAATCTCCGAAAATAAATGCTAATTCAAGAGGGGAGTTTTAGAAACTATAATTTAGATTTATGACCCAGTTTTAAAAAATCAAGCGAGAATTTCTCGCAGTACAAAGAATTCATAATATTCATAATATTGTTTCACCATTATAAATGTATACACTAGAAATTCTAATTGCTTAACGATTTTTTTATAGCTGTTTTTTTGTTATTTATTAATTTTTTTTTCGATCATTTCGTCTATCCATGTTATTTGATTACCTAATATGCATAACTCGGAAATATATATTTCTAGTTTAGGAATTAAAAAAATGACTGCTTATTCGTTCTAGATGAAGGCAATATATATGTATTTTTCTCAGTGTATAGTGCATACTGCATTCATGTTAAGAAGTTTTTCACGAATACCTAAGTTTCCCATAACTATGGTATGGTGGGGAGCTAAAAACCTATAGAAACAATAAAAAAAGCAAAATTTTATATAAAGATTTTAAATAAAAGTTTTACATAAATATTTCCAATCACTTTACATTATAGCAGTAACAGTATGAAAAATTCCAGTGCGATTCTTCTAGACTTTTGCCAAAGTATCGAATGACAAATTTATTTTTGTAAGTATATTCAAGTTAATTAAAAATTAATTTTGCTTTTAAATGTCAAATGAATCGTGAAGGAATCACTAAATGAATTTTCCGCACAACGTCCTTGCCACGAGGACACAATTAATAATTCCTTATAGCAGAAATTCATTCTGAAATTCATCAATAAAATTTCACTTTTACAATTTAGCAGAAAAAAGTCATTTATTTCTTTTCTTTTAACTTTGTTTTTACATTCTGGTGGCTTTCCATATTAAATGCTGGGAGTAATGGGAGTAATTACCTAAAGGTTGCGAATTGCATGAATTTTGAGACAATTTATTATATTACATTGAAGAATTCATCGAACGCGAGTAAATGGAAAAAGAATTCTACATTATGACGTCAGAGGAAACAAACAACAATGTATATTTAATGCATCCAATAAATAAATGGGCGGATAATCAATGACAATGTTATGCTTAGAATAAACAAGGCTTTTTCGTATTTATTACTCCCATTACCCGACTACCGTAGGTAATGGAAGTATTATATTTGGGATAAAAATTCGATATCGAGTTTTCACCTGATTTATACGTTTTAAGGTCTCCTGAGTCCAAAAAGTAGTTTTTGGCAACTGGTCAGTGTGTGTGTGTAAGTATGTGGGGAATCTCCTGGCTATCATATCTCCGAAACTAATAAAGATAGAACTACGAAACTTCAGAATAGAGACAGGTCTGATGTACAGAGGAATTTTCTAAATTTTGGTGAAAATTGGAAAACCGGAAGTGAGACCGTATATCCGTATCTCAAAAACGGCTCTAACGATTTTCTTCAAAGTTTTCATATAAGCACTCTATTAGATGTCCTTTCGAACGATATAGTCGATTAGTTCAAGAAAGTTGATAGGCGTCCCGTATAAATAGCTTAATTTCAGGTCTCGCAAGTGCGTTTCTTTAAAAACGGCTGTACGGATTTTTTTTTTTTTTTTCACAAACTCGCCATATTAACTCCTTTTTAAATATCCTTTTGTATGTAATTATTGTTTTCCGATCAATAATTGAGTACGTTAAGTTTTGGTAAAAGTTAGTATCTGAAAAACGGCTCTAACAATTTTCTTGAAAATTGTTATATAAATCCATTTGCTTATATAAATCCATATGCTTTCTCATGTATTACGTGGTTGTTACAGGAGAATTAACATCCATCCTGCTTAGATAGGTCAGTTTTAGATCTCGGAAATTGGTGTTTCAAAAAATAACTCTATTATTTTTATTTATTTATTTATTCATTTTTTACTGGCTATGTAAACTTTGTTTTATGTGTCTTTACACGTATACTAAGTTTCTCTTACCGGAAAAATTTTAGGTTTTCTACTTTGTAGGTTAGTTTTATGTCTTCTGATCACATTATCTTAAAAAAAATTCATGTAATACGTGCAACAGTGGGTAATGGAAGTCGTGTATGATTGTTTCACACCAGATTTTATTTATTTATTTATTTATTTAATAAGGATTAAATTAGACACTTCATCTTTCCATCCTGTTATTGAAATTTACAATACATATCAAATGGTGAAGAAGCGAAATATTTCTGGAACATGATAAGTATGAGGAAAAATGCTAATGTTACTTTTATTAATTAATGTTATTTGCTAATAATATACGGATTAAATTATCAATCAACATGTTTACTTTTATTGAATTACTTTTAGAATTTAATTTTACTTTACTGAATTTCTTTTATTCAAAAACTGTTAACAATTTATGTATAATTATTGAAAATTGTCAATTTTTATGTCATTGCAGTTTGAATTTTTACATAGAGTTTTATGAAATATCCTTATTTAGAATTTCATTTACGACGACTTAAAATATTTGAAACCATTAAATGAATTGAAATAATAATAATAAAATTTAAAAATAACACGTGTTAATATTTGAAAACTAATTACACAATAATAATAACAATAGTAGAAGCCTATTTTTGTTTTGTAAGAAATAGATATAAAATGCTGTATAAAATAAAATTTAATTTAGTAACTGTGGTAGCTGTGTTTCACTCCTGAGCAACAGTTACTACATTAATTTCTTAAAATTTATTTGTTACAGCTTTAGTATGGGATTCTCCTTGGCGTTTTTAAATGTTTGTTGCCAATTTGGCGATGGATTAAAATGACTATCGCAATTGCACTAGTAAAGATCTTGGCGAGAAACGTTCGATTTACTTCTGTGAAAATTTCAAATTTCGCCAAAGAAGCCTTATACAAAAGTTTTTACATTATTTTCGTTTGATTTTTCTCAAATTTATTTTAAATATATTTTTAACTTAATGCGAGAGGGAAAAAAAGAAAACCATTTTTTAAACTCGTCTAAATATGCAAAAAGCTTAATAAATAAATCGATAAAATAAAGTAAAAAAAAATAACTGATTTTTTTTTTTTTAAGCTTAAAAAATATGAAGTTGCGTTCCTTAGCAACGGTTACTATATTCATTTCTTAAAATTTCTTTTGCAGGTTTTATCTCAGTTTTAATTTAATATTTATGTTTAACTTGTTACAAAGCGGAAAAACGTCCTGACGGATTAAAGGTGAAGCGCAACAAATAATGACGACGCGGAATGTCTAATTAAAAGCAATATAATCCTGTTGTACTACTACTAATAATAACAATACTACCAAAAGTGATAAAAGTAAACTCGAATAAAAATGTTCATTGAAAGAGGAAATTTAGATTTACATTACAAAGGTTTATAGACGAAGACCAAAAAAAGAAAAAAATTCTTTTATTAATTTTGGTAGTTATTACAAATGTGAATAACCTTCATAGCACTTTTTACGAAATGTAATCTTTGTCTTATTTAATCACAAATAATTATTTTAAAAGAACACTATTAAGAAGTAGTGGTATAGTACATGGGATTACAAACTATCCGTAATGAACAGCTGTGCTATTACATACTACGTTTGCAGAGTCGTCTCGAATGTATTAAATAGTCATAATTTATGGATGTTTATTCTGGCAAGTTTATTTTAATTATGTTATATTATTTGAAATTATATAATGTTTTATTTGCTATTTAAAATATGAGTAAGAATTAAGATTATTTTCGAATTGCCTGGTCATCCTCTAAATTACAAATTTAGTAATTTACAATCAGAATATTCAAATGAAACTGATCGTAGCATTAAAAAATAGTCGTTTTAATCTTAGTATTTCGTTTACAATAAAAAATGTTTAAGAGAATTCGAAAACTGTAAAAGGATTATTATATTTTTATAATGTAATATTTTTATCAAGTTTTACGAAGATTTTGTATTTTTATTATTAAAAAATACATTTGACTAGAAAATATAGTATAATTTTTGCTGATACCTGATAATTCTGATTTCTACATTAACTGTACACTTATAGGTGCTTGTATTTATGAGGAAAATTTTTCTTCTTTGCTTTTTATATTATTGTAAAAAATAATCTGGTGTGTCACTCACACGACTTTCTCTTACCCTGAAATTTAATACTATAAATACAGGTTGGAGATTAAGAGGTAAGATAACGAGTACTGTCATGTAAACCTATGTTAAACAATTCAAATTAGGCTTCGGAAGTGTTTTATATGATAAATGGTTCTGTGTGGGGCGGTGCCCCCCTCAACCCCCGTTTCATTAAGGCACCTACATTTATATAGAATTTAATTCTATTGATAATACAGATGATTTCCATATTAGAGAAGTAGTATACTAAATATCCAAAAAAAGTTGAACTTATTCTCAATATTACATTTAAAAAAAAAAAATGTTTTTTTTTTTGTTGTTTAAAATGAAAAAAACTGATAACTTTATTTTAAATTATTGCAGATCGATGGTTCAAACCATTCGTTTTAAAGGTATTTGCGAACTCTTTCGAAAGATACCCATCCTGAAAATTTATTCCCCTCGAAGGGGGACACCCCCAGGGGGGAGGCGAGGCTCCTACATGCACAAAATTTTTTCCCAGTTGACTATCTCTATTACAAAAAATATATATTTGTTTCATTTGATTTAGTGCAGTCTATAGATGTTAAACTCTACTTACCTGCAATTCCCCCCATAGATGTAATGTATTTGAATAATTTTGAGTGTCTCTGTAACGAACCATTTGCTTCATCTCATCGAAAAGCTTAGTGTAGCATCCTATATGATACACATTTAGAATACCGAGTTTGGAATTTCTGTTAATATTTGTTGTTGAGAATAACTGATAACAGACACACAGACAGTCGACAGACACGCGGACAGACACACAGACAGACACACACACAGACCATTCGAAAAAAACATGATTTTCGTATTCAGGGAACCTAAGAAGATGTAAATATAACAAAAACTCACTTTCAAAAATTTGACCCTAAAACAATACTTTCTCTACCTTTCCTTATAGGTAAAAAAATAAATAAAAATCAAGCTATTTGTTGTTTGACCCCCCCCTCCCCCCCCCCCCCCCCAAAAAAAAAAAAAAAAAAAAAAAAATTAATTTGTACTTGGCTGCAATAATTTGTGTTTTATCTAATAATATTATTATTATTAAATATAATAATAACAATAATACTAAAGCACAAATACATGAATTAATACAATATATAGAATCAAAATGGGGAACCATACACAAATACTTTTTAAGTTCAAAATTATTTAAGTTTTCTTTAAAAAATATTAAATATGTAATTTAGTATTAATGTAAGAAAAAATATTCGCAATAATGGATTTTTTCATCATATTTTCATTTTATTACTTTGGTATTTAGAGCAAATTAATTTACAATTACAATTACTATTATTATTATTTTATTAACTAACCATTTTTAAAGAGAAAAATAATACATAGAAAATTGAATTTTGTTACAAAAGATAATTTCATATAGTATGTTCTCGATCTTCATAAAGAAAAAATTGTATTTTAATGTTTTAAAAGTAATTTTTTTTTTCACAAAACTTTATTCGTGAATAAAATAATTATAGAAAATTACCTGTTTATTTTTTACTTTTATTATTTTTTGACTGATTATTTTTTTTAAAAGATATTTTGTGTCAAATTTTACGATTTTATATATAAAATCGATATCCTTGTCTGAAAATTTAGTTATTAAAAGGAACAATAGATGGCACTACGTATTCTTCTCCAGAAATTCTTAAATAATTCTTGGTTAATAAAATGTTGAAGATATATTTAATATCTAAAGAGGATAGGGCATTATTTAACTTTGATATTTTATTTGTTACAGGATAAATAACTTCGATAATTCCTCCGATAATTCGTTAAATGAGTTTTATTTTGTTAGTTGACGGTTTATTCCTTGTTTAAACATCACAATTTCTCCAATTCATATTTATTTATTCTGGAATACTCTGATATTATTTTATTTAAGCTTTGTGAAACATTTTTGAGAAGTGATTTTAAATAGAATTCTTTAAATGGCTTTCGTATCTATTTTTGAGTGAATGATTTTTCTCGTTTTTCTTTTTGAGTTGAAAGTTTCTTTCTTTTTTTTTTCTTTTCCTCTTTCTCTTTTTTGTTGAATTCTTTTATAAGAGTATTTCTTTATTCTTGTCTTTCATTTTTATCTTTATCACAAAGTTTAAGTTTTTATCTGAATGAACAGAGTGTTTGATAGCAACAGGTGATTTCAAAATAAAACAGCTGTAATTTTCTTTAAGAAGTCGATAAAAATTGCGGAGCATTTCTTATTGAAATCGGTTACAATTAAATTGTTTTGTTAAATATTTAAGTTATATGTAATGCTTTTAAAATACATTTTATTTGGTATATCTCAACGTATTTATTTTAAAACATTCCTCACTGGGAGACGTATATTATTATTAATAACATTATTATCATCATTATATTATAATTTTTATTAAATAAAATTGAAATAAGAAATTGGTTGCGAGACTACGCATTTTTAACATTTTCGCAGATGTTTTACAGAAATTAATTTTTACTTTTTATGTGTTAAAGGCTTTATTTTTTAAACTGACGAAAGAGTGTTTGTATATGACAAATATTGGGCAAGTAAAAGACTAATGCTCAGAGGAAAGTACATTAGTGCCCCTTATTCAGTGCCTGATTATCCAAAAGGCTCAGGAAACACAAGCTTCCCCTCTAAAATTTAAGAGGGGGCCCCATAAGGATTAAAAATATGGTCTTGAATTTTTTGTTTCATATTTTCACACTGAGATTAAATTTTTTTTGAGACAGGTTACCTAAAACAAGACAAAACACTCACTATTGCGGGAAAAATCTAATATTTAACCTAAAAAATCTGAATCTTCTTAATTAAAAAGTTGTATGATTTTAATGTCCTGTGTAGAAACCACCCAGATGTATGAAAAAAAAAATAATAATAATAAACACACACTATTTTTTGGTCTATAGCATTTTTATATTACAATATGTAACAAGAAAACAAGATTTTCCGAAATGAAAGGGGGCCCAAAAATGATGCTGAGCTTCCCCTAGCTTCAAAGCTTAATCGGGCCCTGCCCTTATTAAGTGCAAAACAATAAAATAAAGTGCGAAGTTAGCACCCAGTAGCAATGTTTATAATTGAAGCAAAAGCCAAATTATCTGACGTACAATTTGCAGCTGATTTCAATAAAAATATTTCTTCAATAGTATGGCTAAATTTTATAAAAATCAGTCGTTAAATGTAAGTTCCTTATTTATTTATTTATTTGTCTATTTTTGTGTGCGTGCTGTTAACTTAAATAAGCTAGAGATATTTATTTATTGCATAACTGTAACGTATGTACTGTAACTATTGTAATGCCACTTTCTAGCAATCGGAAATATTAAGGAAAAACTTAAACCTTTTCGTCCTTAAAACAAACTAAAAGAGCAAAAAAGGGTAAAAAAGTAACACCGTTCGAAGATATCTTACTAAAATAAGGTGCATTTTATGAGAACCTGCATATTTTTTCCAAATAATTTTGACTTCAAAATGAATATGTGCTAGTCAGAATTTAAAGTATCGACACATTCTTAAAAATTTCACAGTTACAGGAATCGCAAATATTATTTTACTATAAGTGCAATAAATTAATAAAAGAATGCCTTAAAAAAAAAAAAAAAAAAAAAAAAAAGATACTTTTATCAAAATTAAAGCGCTTCGCATAAAAATTATTAAAGGATTTGATTTGTCTGTTAAAGATTTGTGTAAAAACATATGTGCTCTTTTGGTATTTTTCTTCTTCTTCTTCTTTTTTTTTTTTTTTTGTGAATTTAAAATGTACTGTGTAGAAAAGTCACACAACGGCCATTTTCTGAATAAATTAGAAATTTCATCAATATAGCTTTGTCCATAATTTTAAGGAAAATGTCCCTCCAAAAACCATTTCAGACAAGAAACATTATCTACAATTGTTTTCAACTTGCTTTGTTATATTTTGTACAGCTGATATAAGTATAGGTATACGAGTCAGCCTGAAACTTACAACATTGTTTGTAAAGTTTAATTTTTTATTGTCATGATTTCGAAGATTGCTGTTTGTTGGAATGCATTTGAAACACATTGAAAAAGAATTACTCTCAAATATCGTGATAGAATAATCTCCATCTTTAGGTTTGCAGTTCACAAACAAAGCATAAAAAGAGTAAAATACTGTAATATGTCTGTTAAAATATAGAAAGAAAAAGAAAGGGAAAAAATATTAACTCTTTGAATTCACTTGAAAATAATTTTATTGTTAAAAAAAAAAAAAAAAAAAAAAAAAGTAAATGAAATAAAAACAAAAATAAATAGATAAATAAATTTATTATATTTAAACGTGCTCCAAGAAGAATATTTGTAAGTTAGAACTATCTTTTGATTTTTTACTTCAAACAAAATTTTTGTTTAAACATCCCCCCCCCCCCAAAAAAAAAAAAAAAAAAAAAAAAAAAAAAATCATTCTCTAGTTATAGTTTAATTTTTTCTGAGTATACATTAAAATTTTACATCAATATAATTTAATAACAAATACTACAAAAAAAAAAAAATCTAGATTTAATATGATTCTTTTTCTGAGTATGTATTAAAATTTTACGTCAATATAATTTAATAACAAATCGCTTACATTTTATTTTAAAAAGACATTTTAGAAGAAAAGATACGCGATGAAGAAAGCTGGTTTGAAAGGGCGAAAATATAAAAAAGAAACTGAGAACTATTCTCTAGAAGCACTATAGCAAAACAATGATAAAATATTGAGGGGGGGGGGGAGGAAATCAGTGTTACCACTACATATATGTATACATACGGAAAAAACTTTTTGAAAAATGTAACAGAATGTTATAACTAATGCAACCCATTTCATTAAAATACTATTTATTTATTTATTTATTATTTATTAATAAGTAATCAGCAATAATTGAAAATAATGCACGGAATTAAATTGAAAGAATGTTTGATCCAATTATGCTTGAAAATTCTAATAGGAATAGAAACATGAGAATAAATTATAAAATTATATCACACACACACACTCACACACACAAAGAAACAATAACAAACAATAAAAATAAAATAAAATAAAAAAATAAATAAAAAGCAGTAAACAAAATGTTAAAAAAAAAAAAAAAAAAAAAAAAAAAGAAGAAGAAAAAAAAAAAAGAAACCTTTTTCTTTTCTTTTCAGGAATTGAACAAGAAAAAGTTTTTACAATATATATGATATTTCGAAACAAATGAGCGATTTTGAAACAGGATCTTCTCGTTGTCTTTCTAAGATATTACACCTATATACTGAGAAACAAACAGAATGACGGATTTAAAAGAAAAAACAAACAAACTAAACTGTTATTAAAGAATATATGAATAAATGATTTGCTAAATGTTAGTTAATGTAATTTTTTCTCCATATAAATGCTCTATTTTTATAAAGTAAAAAGCACTAATTAATGAACTCAAATTTACTCAATGACACAACCAATACAAAAAGCAGCAATGCAACGATTTGCAGATTTTCTACTGAAACAATTTTTGACCCACTTAAAAATCAAAATATTTAAAGGGGACTAATGTGCAAGTTGTACTTGACGGGACTAAAGTGAAAGTTGTAACTCAAGGGACTAACGTGAAAGTTGTACCTCACGGGACTAATGTGCAAGTTGCACCGAACGAACAAACTATTTCTTTCAACGAAAATGCCTACTAACCCTGGACGATAGGTCTAACATATCGTATCATATTATATAGCGTATTTATCGTAATATAACTCAATACTTATTTCGCTTCCTTCTTCGACTCGTTTTAATACGAATTTTTTATATGCATGAGCAGCCCCCGAAAAACAAAAACATTAAATTCATTTTTTTACTTATTTTTATTTCATATTATTTCACGCGCACTTTTTATTTCCTAATTCAAAATTATTAAAAAAAACTTTTTCGCTATCGCTTGTAACGATACTGATTATTATTAATTTTATTTTCTTTTTCTTTCAATAATAATAATAATAATAAAAGATTTTGATGAAATTCTGGGAAAAGCAGAATTTAGTTTAGGACGGAGGACTATTAGTTTTTTTTTTTTTTTTTTTTCTTTTTTGAAATTATAACATCGCTTTCAAATTATTCAATTATATTTTCGATAAATTTTAGATTTCGACAAATGTCCTATCGAAATCGACAACGCAAAAATCTCAGATTGAGACTAATAGGCCATCAGTCCTAATATATATATATATATATATATATATATATATATATATTAAAACCCTATTAATGAATAGATAAAAAAGATAAAAAAGATATAAATATAAGAGCAATTAGATAAAAAAGTAAATAAGAGCTAATCTAATAAGAGCATTAGATAAAAAAGATATAAATATAAGAGCAATATTCAACAAGATACAGAAATCACAGAAAAATATTGAAAAATCCACCCAGTCATAAAAACCTTACAATAAGCAGTATAAATATTGAAAGATATCAGGGCTTTACAACATTTAATACGTTACCACAGGGGCATAATCGAGTGATTGAAAGGAAAACAATTAGTGATTTGCGTTTAATCTGTAAGTATATAGACAAGAATTTACAAGTAATGTTCCTAATCATATATTAAAAACAAGTTGTTAAAAGATTGTACATAATACATATACAGAGTGATTCAAAACACAATGTACAAACTTTTAGGAGAGATAGGGCACATTATAAGGAGTGAAAATCGCGAACTCATGGTCGAAACGTGATTTTAACCCTTTAAGAACTGGATGTTTTTGGTTAATTTTTAACAGTTAAACTCGCATATGAACATGGCTTTTGTAAATTGAATTTTTAACTGAATATTATATTGTACGTAATATTGATACATCAGTTTTTTTTTATGTAAACGTTAATATCTAAAAACGTTTAGTTAAAAAGGCAGTATACAAAAGGCACCCATTTGCGTGCTTTACTGTTGAAAATTAACCAAGAATGACCAGTTCTTAAAGGGTTAAAATGACGTTTGCGGTCAGGGGTTGCTGGGTAATTTTTTATTTTCATGGCGTGCCCTACCTCCCTTTGAAGTTTGTACGCTAGATTTTGAATCATCCTGTGTATCGGGTGGTTTAAAACAGATATGTTACATCGATTATCTCTTAAGCATGACCATAGCTGCCAGCATTTAATTTATTCCGGAGTATTTTTAGCTCCACCTTTTTTTTTCATACCACTTATTTTTTAAAAAGTAATTTTTTCTTATTTTATCAAAGTTATACTCTGGAGAAATATTTTCCATACATAAAGTGGTGCGAAATAAAGGCGGGGCTAAAAATACTCCGGAATAAATTTAAATGTTGGCAGCTATGATATTTAAGTTAAGTATTGTAATCATGGAAAAATTCAACTTAAAAATTTTGGTTTAATTATACGTTTTGAGGTCTCCTGAGTTCATTTTAGCTATTTTTATGGTGATGTATGTATGTTGGTAAGTTGATATAAAGTATTCCAAAAGTCATATTGAATGATTTATTTCTGATAGATACATTTTATATCCATAGCAGTTTAGCAGTTTAGCATTGTTATACATTATGGAACGCATACAGCCAACCAAAAGTAGAGAAATGAGGCTTGAACTTTGCTATAAGTTCAAAAGGTTGCTTTAAATCGATAGAATATAATAATCGTAATTATAATAAAATGTTAAGTATTTTATGAGTAACCAGCTAAAATAAGTATAATAAAGAGCAATTTTATAGACGTTATAAAAATATTTTTTGATGGTTCGTTTAAAATCCTTATCAATTGCATTAGAGATCTAAAATATATATGTAAAATTTACCTGAACATTAAATTATTTAAATGTTACGAGAAAAAAAAAAGACGAAATTTTTTTCATAAAACACATGATATCTAAAAGTAACAGAACCATAGATGTTCATTAAAATTTTGAATAAAAGTCTCATAAAAAGAAAATCTGTTAGCCTGTCAATCATCTAAATGAACCTGTTTGTATAATTATTTCTTTTTTCGTGGAACGTTTTGATATGGTAATATATTCTTTCTTTTTTTCTTTTTTTTTTTTTTTTCATCTATTTTTTCTTTTATTTTTTTTTTCAGTTTTATGGCAAATATGTTTTCTTGATTAGCTTTAATATGAAGATTTATAAAAATGACATATTGACAAAAAAAAAAAAAAAAAAAAAAAAAACTTTATATTCAAATTCTTTTTTTTTTTTTTTTTTTTTTTTTTATAAAATGGAAATGTTTTTATACCAGAGAAATTGTTATTTTAGAACATATACTCTTTGTGGCACCTCGCTTAAATTGAGCCTTGTGAAAAGCGTTCTTAAAGAACACGTTTCATTTAAAAGAAATTTTTGTGCCATATTTCAAGTTCTTTTTCGGAATAAATCTTCAGAAAATGCGATAAAACAGCGATATTAGAACGCTTTTACCCCATTTCAACTTTTTCAGTTTTAAATTTTTTATAAATTGTGCTTAGAAAGCATGCGTATTAAAAATAATCTACGTATAAGTTATCAATTTTCTAGACGCAGTATTCAGATAATGATAAAGCACGATTTTTTGGAGAGTTTTTCCTTTGCTACTCCCAACGAATGTATTTTTTATGTAGCAGTAAATAATTAGGTGTGCTAAAAGTTTGGATGAAATCTGCACTGTCGTTTAAGAAAAAAGAGATGTGATATATATTCAAAACTCCCTGTTATAACTTCTATGATTTATATTTATATAAATATTTGTTATTACTTTAGTCGTGGTTTAATAAAATCGACCAGTTTTCGGTGGATTTACACGTTTTGATAGGTTTAGAACACGATTTGACCATTTTTAGAAAATGTCTGTCTGTGTACGGTTACAAAAATTTTGTGGCAACTGTATCTGAGGAACTATGATTTCGCGTAAATTTATATCGATTTGCACTTTGATATAAATTAGTACCAATCAATATTTTGAAGAAATCGCCCCGTTTTATCTGAATTTTTAATATGGAAGTATAAACTGTTAAAAAAATGCGCAACTTTGCTGCCAGATATTCTCTGTAATTTGAGAAAAAAGTCGTAAATTACGGAAAAATTGCGTTGACAAAATGTATTTTTTTGTAAATACAGAGAATTGCTGGCAGCAAAGTTACAATTTTTTAACATTGTAGGACAAAATTTTATATAAATGTGCCCAGTGAGAATTATTTTTTAACGAACCATTGTAAAATTAAAAAAGAATTATTTATAGTAGTAATATTCAACTTAGCAAAAACTTTTTGTACGTGTAGAAGCATCGCATTCTCCTCCCACCCCCATCCCTCGTGAATGTAAATTTTCAATATGTGTATTTTTCAAAGCAACACATCAGTATTTTTAAAATGAATTGTTGAACCAAAAATCTGTGATACTTTAAAAAAAATATATCAAAGTTTTTATTAAATTAAACTGAATTAAACTAAAAAAAAAAGAAAAATCTATGAAGATATTGTTTGTAGAGCATAAAATTGATTTTCCTTGGACATCTTATGTTATAGTTCTCGGCGATGAAAATCGTATGCATTCATCATGAAAAAAAAAAAAAATATATGACAAACAATAATTTTAATGAATAATATATACTGCGTAAATTTGTATAGAAAAATATAGATAAAAGTGTTTTGACACCCACAATGCACTAATTTATCCTTGTTATAATTAATGCATTCTTTTAATGTGTCCTTCAAAAGAAATATATCTATCAAAATAGTTTTGTCTTTTCCCTTCTTAGATGAACGGTTTTTATTTTATTTTATTTTATTTTATTTATTTACGTTTCTTCATGTTTGGTGTATAAAGATTTTGACTTTTAATTAGTAATAATTTAGTAATTTTCGTAAAAAACAGCCTGTGTTCTGGCAGAACATTGTTTTTTCTAAGTCATTATTTTACATTGTAGTAAAAATGATCGAAAGTGTAGGGTTATGTTTTGAGAAACAGTTTTTCTCAAATTTCCTATACAGGGTTACATTGAATTGCATTAATAATTAAAACGGTTTTATTTACTACTAAGAAATATAATTTGAAATCATCTTTATTTAATATTTCAATATTTTAAGCATAGGTTGAAAAGCGTTTAATAATAGTGCGTGTCTGTTGGCAAAAATTAAACGTTCGTGAAAATATTTACTTTGCTTTGAAATTCCAGTGTATGTTAGCACAATTACATGCGGTCATATTTCATCGCAGATTTATACATGTAATGGGTGTTTTTTCGAGAGGAATGCGGAAAACCAAGGTCTACAGTTCAAGATGGAAAATGCCCCGGCAACAATCTCTATATATTAAAAAAAAAGTTACTGTCACTAGCGTCAATTTTTTTTTTTTTTTTTTTTTTTTTTTGGTCTGCGACAGCATCTTCTAGCGGAGGGCAGGGTCCTTCGTGTCATGAGAGGTATCAATGTGTTCCGAATACTCAAAGAAAGACATTTCAGTTGCTTAGAAATTTCTATCATTTTAATTAAAAAAGTTATCAACTAAAAATGACAAGTTGATGAAGGTACTCTATTTGCAATTTTTAAAAAAGTTTCTCCCAGTGGCGTTGTTCTTCTGTCATGAAGTCATTTTTCATGGGAAAATTAAAATGTGTTCCATGGTTGTATGTAGTTAGGTAGGCAGGTAGGTTGCCTTTAACGTCGCACCTGGCGAAGGTCTGGGACGCACCCCTAGAGATGTTTCGGAAACATGTCATCAGAATTTTGATCCTTCACGCAGGGGATGATTCCCCTGCTTTGGTGATCCCCATAGGTATAGTGTGGATGGGAACATGGAGGACTTTGCGGCCGCGACAGATTTTATGTGCACCAGCCACTATTAGTGTACACGACGGTCTTTGGCCGGCTCAAGTATCGAATCGGCAATCTGCCAATTTCGTGCTCGGCATTTTACCGACTAGGGTACGGTGGTTCGAAACCATAGATGTAAAAAGAAAGAAAATATCAAATTTTTTTCTGTACTTTTAAAAAAGTAATTTTCTTACACGGGAAAATTAAAATATGATCACTGGTTGTAGGTAGGTACATAATTAGGTAGGTTGTATTTGACGTCGCACCATTACTGCGCTATGGATAACTGGTGACGGTCTGGGACGCACCCCTACGGATGTTCCGGACACATGCCACCACAGTTTTGGTCCTACACGAAGGGGATCACTCCCCCGCTTTGGTGGCCCCCAGAGGTATAATTTTTATGGGAACATGGAGGATATTGCGGCCACGACATATTTTACGTGCACCAGCCACCATTAGTGTACACGACGGTCTTTGGCCGGCTCAAGAACTGAACCCGCAATCTTCCAATTACGAGCTCAGCGCTCTACCGACTGGGGTACCGCGGTCCGGATCTAAGATTGCAAAAAAGAAATAAAAAGGGTCATGTACTAAAGCTGTAATGCAAAATGGTCTAGATATTAGGAATTTCTTTCTATTAAAATATATATATATAAATTTCAATTTGACATTGAATATGAGGATTTCCAAAATATTTTTCTGTTTTTGTCTTGAAATATACACTATTAATATTCCTTTTCAGTGAAAGAAAGCAGCGAATAGGCGGGCAGAGCTCTGCATGTGTTAATAAGTAAAGTGAGTAGGGGTGAGGCGAAGCCTCGCTCGGGGGTTGGTGAGAGGAGCGAGCAGGGGGAAGAGCCCCCTAGTATGCTAAAAAAGTCTTCATCTTCCCTTTTTTTAATAAATAACATTTTTCTCGTGCACCACAAAGTATCACACGACGCTTGGAAAATGTAAGTTAAAAAAAAAAAAAAAAAACGTAATCATAATAAATAGATGACATAGATGAAAAAGGCAGCAAAAGAAAAGAAATCAGTAAACACTGTGAATTATGAATAGTCTTTAAAATAAGAGTCAATAAAATCAGTGAAAGCAAGGTAAGCCGATAGGAAGGTAACAAATTCTTGACACTTAGTGGGCCAAGTAATTCAAATGTCTTTTAGTTTTCATTGTAATGAATTTCTTGTATCATTGAGCGAAATGCAGTGACAAATTAAATAGTAAACATTTTGCTCAACGCCAAGATCACAATGACACAAGTTTGAAGAATTCAGATGAAATCGTTCAAGATAAACATTAAACTTTCCATGACCCGACCGAAATCAAATAACTTTAAAATTGAGCATTAGGTTTTTATTTTTAAATCTTTCGGGATTGGGAGTACTCTGGAAAAAGTTGTTTTGTAGCGTCGCCATTATCTGAATAAATTTATGCGTAATTCCTTTCTTCAATCATTTTACCTTTGAATATCTTTTTGGAGCTAAAACGTACTTTTATGTGACCCCATCTCTAGTGACAAACTGCAAAAAGCGTCAAAGTACACTTTTCGAATGCGATGTGTTAAGATCTCGTTAGTATATGGTCCTTATTGAAAAAAGGCAAACAGTATATACAGTTAATAAGAACAAAACATTGAATAAACACCATAAAATGTAAGAACTCGAAACAATTGTGTCGTGTCGAAAAAAGACACGACCATTCGCCAGACGAACAAAGTAGGCACGAGTGCTGCAAATAAAGCGGCAACGCACAATAGCGATTTAAGCGAGAAAAAAAAAAAAAAAAAAAATCGAATGTAAATATAAATACTGGTGTAACCAAAATTATAAAAGTGAAAGAATAAATAAATTAATAAATTAATTAAATTAAAAATCTAAATCAAATCTAAAAAAATAAAATAAAAATAAAAATAAAAATAAAAATAAAAAATAAACGAAAAATCAACTTACGTATGAGTAATTTCCAAGAATCTGACAAGAACGGAGTGAAAGAAATATCATTAACAAGATTTTTCAAAATTTTAAATATGTAAAAAGGCAAATATCCAAATGGGAAGAGAAGATAGAAGAAGAAATTATATTAATTTTAGAAAAATGAAAACAATGACCATAAGTCCAGCAGTGGGAAGCAATAGCAGAATGGAAATCTCTTCATTACGAACATTTCGAAGGTGCCCATTTATTCTATATTTCAATCGCCTTAAGTTTGATCAATATAATCTAAATTACACGAGGAACAAGGGATTAAATAAATGCTAAATCGGTTATCAGTAGGAATGAAATCTTTAAGAGGAGATAATTTAATTCTGTTGACGGGTTTGTAAATAACTTTAAAACCAAACGGTGAAAGAATTTTAGAAATTTAAGAAAAAGGGATGAATAAATAGGCAAAACTACTGTGATCATTCAATTTGGAAACAGAAAGTTTAGGATTTTTGAATTTATATAGAATTTATCGATATCGATGATAGAGTGATTATAGCCTCGAGAAATTGGAAGAGATTTTAAATAATTAATTTCTTTCGAAGGACTAGACGATCAGAAGAAATATGTAAGGCACGAAAAACGTAAGACGCGGCAGAACGCAGACATTCTCTGTTGAGGGACGTGGTTAGCGAGAAAATGTGGCGGAAGAGGGACAGGAAGCGTTTTCTAAAGACAGTGGTTGAGAGCCGATCCTTGTCTTTAGACACAAAAACGACGAGAAAAGGCAAGGAGCAATCCCATTCAATCTCGAAAGTGAATTAAATGCAGGGGTCAATCGAATTGACCAAAGAAAGTAAACTGGAAAAATCGACATCAGAGGGAACAAGAACGAAAGTGCCATCAACATACCTAAACCAGTGAGAAAATTTACATACACCGAAGAGATTTCCTTCAAAATAGTTTCATATAAATGTCGCAAAGCAAAGAAGAGAATGGACTGCCCATTGTCTTGTCCTTATTTTGGGTATAATAAGTACCATAAAAAATGAAGGCAGTTTGCCTGATACATAAATAAACTAAATTCATAAGTTCCTCAATTTCAATAACCGAATAATGGGATCCTCTTCTCTGGCATGGCAATGGACAGTCATCTCACTCCTTGAAACAACTGTGAAACAACAATATGAAACAACTTTTTGTATAATATATATTACGGAAATATAAATCTCGCGTGTATATTTTTGTATTATGATTTTTCTAAATCCAAAAAACCGCCAAGGAAGACAAATAGCTAATACCAAGTTTGAAAAGTAACTTCTTAGAAACATAAATACGGAATTGCGAAGGATGTTCACTTTTCTATATAAATATTACTAATAGATCAATTGCACACAATGATAAAATAATAAAGTAAACTACGAAGATGGTTTATTTGAGACAACAGCTTTTGTAGCTATCGGTCTAAAAACAAAGTTGAAAAAAAAGAAAAAACAACAATAATCAAATTTTATTTAATTTTGCGCCGACTTCAAAAGTTATGATTAATTGTAGCGTTTACGTTGTTTGGCGAAGAAATTTATTTCATACTTTTAGGCGCAATTTACAATTTTATTTTGTTTTTAGTTGTTTGAATAATAGTTGCTTTTTGAAGTCGGTTCTATTTTTTTATAAAATGGTTTTTTCTTTTTTAGAAAGCAGCTTGGCTCTTCAGTATTTATTTTTATTTTATGGGAACACAAAAGCTTAAATACAATTTTATTTATTGTAATTGCTTTATGCAGATTTTTAATGTCGATATGCAATTTATGCACGCGACTTCAACGTATCGGTATTAGTATTCAATGACTATGTACTATTTTACACATTCTTCTGTCTTAATACTCGTCAATTCGGTTTTCGGTATTCTATATATACATCATATAGTGAAGCTACACTAAACTTTTCGTTGAGATCAAGCAAAAGGTTCTTGTACAGGGCCATCCAAGATAATTCAAATACGTTACGTCTGTGGGCGAAATTTCTAATAAGTACAGTGTAATATCTATAAGTTTTCTAAATAAAATGGAATTAACATATTTTTTTTATATGCACAAAAAGTCATTCATCCTTCGTTTACAGGGCTACTCAAAGTGTCTGAATATATTTTGGCTATACTTGGACACTGCTGGAAGTGTTTTTTTTTTTCTTTGTATTATGTGTTTTTTATATAAGACTAAATTTAAATACACAATGTGATGAGTATATAATTTATAGACAATTTACAGGGCTACCCAAAATTAAACTTAACGCTCTTTTCTATTGAATGTAATTGATGGAAGTGCTTTGCTACATTTTACTATGTCGACGAACGCTGCTCATGAAGGAGAATTAATTTCTCACGCCCCTACTATAAACAAAGGGTTTTTAAAGTTTAATTTTCCACTTTGGTTTTTGTATAATTTCCTGTTTTGAGGTTCCTTGTATACGAAAGCTAAATTGTCAGCGGCTGATCTGTATGTATATTTTTTATCAGCAGAACTTAAAAACGAATAACTGTAGGAACTCAAATTTGGTATTTTCAAGTTCATATTAGTTTGCCACTTGAAAAATTTGATCAAGATTGGAAAGTCTGAAAAGGAAATTGGTAACAGCCTTCATTAAAAAAAAAAAAAAAAAAATAGGCACCACAATTGAACGGGAGTTTGAGGGGGGAGACACAGAAGTTTATACCCCTGACACAGAATTATATGTCAAATAAAACTGTTCTTAAACATATTTTAGATTATTTTAAAAGTACCTTGAACTTTATTATCTTACGTTATTGATATTACGTCTTAACCCGCAATCTATCTGTACAGTATTGAAATGCAGGGTAAGAGAAAGTAGTGTGAGTGACACACCAGATTATTAGTATTATTATTATGTTAAAAATTAAATAAAAATGATAACTTTGCTTAAAAAATGGAATGGTTGCGAATGGTTCAACCCTTCATTTTAAAGCTATTGACCAGTTCTTTTGAAAGATATCCACATTGAAAATTTACACCCCCTAGAGGAAAAGGGCAGAGCGATGCCCCTACATGCACATATGTTTTTTTTTTCCCCTAGTTTACCGCTACTATTATCAAGAATTTACATTAGTTTCACAATCATTTGTTAAAAATAACTTTCATTATGTACATTTATACGAAGTTTTGTCTTATATTGCGATGTTAAAGATTTTGAAAAATATTAGATGACAATGCCATTTATTGAGCGATTGATCCCAAAATGTAATCAGCACCAATTTAGGTCAAGGCCCATCTAAATACTAAGTCTGGTTAAATTTCGTTCATTAATTCGGGAGATACAGCGTCCTCAAAACTTATGATGCACATACACTAACACGCATATAGTCACACACGCAGGTCGACAGGTAGACAGACATTTTCTAAAAATAGTCAAATCGTATTCAGGACATCTTAAAACGTGTAAATCCATCGAAAACCAGATGTCGAAAATTTTCGCGAATCCAATACTTTCTTCTTATATATAGAGAAGAAAGTAAAAATTGAAATAGCATTTAAAATTTTCATTTTTTAAATTTCAACGTCTCAGCAATACATATAGTTACCAAATATGCATAATTATGCATGATTCTACATAAAACATTTTGTTGCGAAATTTTGTATATAGACTTGTACTGAATATCGAAGTATTAGAAATTAATTAACATTACATCTGATGTGGTGGTGTTATCAGTTTCTCGCTGTCAGCTTAACAAGCAGTAAACTATCAGCATCGCCTTAATGAATGCTAGTTTATTTAGTGTTGATAATTGCATTAATCATAAAGCATTATAGGATTCTTGGAAGCCGAGAAGGCGAGATGGGAAATACCTGCAGTAGATTTCACATTTCAATCTCTGATAATACTATAGGTATTTACCTATAAGTATATTTTTAAGCGTATGATCAATAGGATTTTTTCTCAGTTAATATTTGTGTGTAAGATACGTAATAACATCTCTTGGGAATATTCATTTTAAAATTTTAATAATAATAAAAAAAATCTTTTTTAATATAATTCTTAAATTAACATACAGCAATTTTCTCTTATGAAAAAATGTGTGTGAACGTACAATTGCCTCAAAATACAGAAAAGAATCTACCTTTTTCTAAGAAGATAAAAATATTTTGATTAAAATTTATCTTTTTCATAATAAAATTCCAAGTTTCTCAAGGGTACAGTCGAAACTAGCATCGTAGCTACAAAAAATGTATAAGATAAAATATATATTTTTTTTTTTTTTGACAACTGCGAGAATATATTAACGGTCCTTACGTGTTTCTTGGTCCGTCTTGACCTTCAGGGCATCCCCTGCACTCATGAAGGTCAGTTCCTCTTCCCGCACAATTGCACTTGACCGTGTTCGGTTCTTAATCGATTATTATCGGTCGGGGTTCAGCTCCTATTTCCACAGTGCAGTTGCGACCTCTGATTGGCCGAGCTGTTTCTCTCCCGGAATTTTCATGCCGTAAATTGGCAACAGTAAGTTAGCGTCCTTTAGATGAGCGCGAAAATTTTTAATTGAGGCGGTGGATCCCAACGATACTGGACGATGTAAGATTTATCTCTTCGAAAAAGGGCTTTTGCCCTGCATGTGGCCCTTGTGCCCTCATGTATTAATTTTGTCTGAGTTCAAGATAAGGATTAATGAACAAGTATACCCCTTATCTCATCGTAAGAAGTAAGTTTCCAAAAGGGAAAAAATCTGTGGGTATAGACGTTGATTCTTGTTGAGCCAAGTGCGCTGGTAACTGATAAAATTAAAGGAAAAACCTGTAAACCTTCAGGAATAATCTATGTCTAGAGTCATAAACTCCTTTTATACCGTGGCTTACCTAGAGTGCGGTCCGAACTTGTTATGGAAAATGGAGTGTCCGATAAAGTGATGACGATCTCGTAGGAAATAGTTAATGATGAGAAATTCTTCGTATGGTTTACGAGTTGATGAATGGACTTCTGCGGGCATTCTGAAGCCTTGGAGAATTACGATTTGTGTGTTGAACTAATGAAGTACCCGGCTTAAAGGATGCGTGAGTGGAAATAGGTTTATTCTTGCAATCCCTGGATTTGGCTTTGGTGGAAACCATGAAAGAGCTTTGCTGTGACGAGAGCCTCCACTACATCTTTAATGAATGGTGTACTGCTAAATTAAGTATCACTTTTATTTATTTTATTACGTAATTAGTGCTTGCTATAAAATTTTAAACTTTTATTAAAATATAAGGATGCTTATTGTTGTATAAAAATTTTGGAGTTAAGGAACTCATGTTTTTATTGAGAGTACTATAGACTCTTTTTTAAAAATGATTTATAGTGAAGTCCTACTCAGTTTAAAGTTAAAGAAAAAAAAATCTTCGAATTGTGCAATGCTTAACAAACTATTTAAACTGTTGTGTTATCAGCGGATAGTGTGGTGAAGAACAACAATAAATACAGAAAATGCTTCAGTCTGCATGTTGATGTAAATATAATTCGACTAAAATTTCTGTGTAAAAGATTACGTGATTGTATGGTCATTTAATGTTTTTTTTTTATTATGTATTACTGTCTACTGTTAGAGGATCCTCAAAATGTCTTTTTATGCTTGAATTAATAATTAAAATTTGTGAATTTTCATTTGAAATATGTCTTACGTGTGCTTATTTTATTTATAAAAAAAAAAAAAATTATTATTGTGTTTTATTTTTGGGGTTTTAAATATGAGTTATGCCTATTTCAAACTTTTTTTTTTTGAGCCACTGTGTCTCCTGTTGTAAAATTGTAGTTGTTAAGGAAGGCATTAAAATCTTAAGAAATAACAGTAAAGTTTACTGGTAGAGAAACCAGAAATTTTAGAAAAATATTTGGAGGTAGTGATTGAATTTACCATTTGGTTGAACTCCTTTTTACAGCAGGAAACATTGTTTATGCCAATTTAATTTCTTTTTGGTTTGTTTATTGTGGGGGGTGGAAGTGGCTCACCGAATGTTATTTTTTTTATTTACTTATTATTTTATAAATATTAGTTTAGAATGAATTAATCAAATGTTACATTTTAAGTGCTTAACAAAATGAATGCAAGTCTTATGGTAGTTTCTGTTGTAACCATTAAATTGCTGATAATTTTAATCAACTTAAACTTTTAATGTTTTGGTTTTTTAACAGAAACTGCCATAAGTCATCATGGCCTTAATCTACATTTATTTATATTTGTCAAGATTTTTTTGTGTAACAGAGTCCAAGGCATTCTTCCAATGAGGTTTCGACCTCCTTTTAACATTCATTTTAAATCCTGGGAAAATTCAGTAATTTGCGGGCAATGTACTCTAAGTCTATACGATCAAAAGTTGGAATTTCAAAATTTAAGTTATGTAGTAAAATTAATGAAATGGACCCCACCATTGAAAAAATCACAACAATATATTAACGGTCCTCTTCACTTACCGTTGCCGGAAGCCCGATCCAATGTTATTCTATGGGGAAATTTTCTTTACAAATAACTTATCAACTAATACATATTTTTAAATTCTGTTTTCACATTCAGAAAATTCTCAACTGTTAAACTGACGGACCTTTTTCAATAATGTATTTTTTTAATTTTTAATATTTTATTTTGAAATTGCAAAATGAAAAATGAAAAAATTTCCCATATTGAAAATTCGTATTTTGCAGCTTCAAAATGAAATATAAAAAAATAATTTTTTAAAAAGGGTCCGTCAATTTCACAGCTGGGAATTTTCAGAATGTGAAAACAGAATTTAAAAATATGTATTAGTTAATAAGTTATTTGTAAAGAAAAATTTGCCATGGAATAACATTAGCTTCGGCTTCCGGCGGCGTTGAGTGAAGAAGGCGCTTATTTCATCCATGATAGGAAAAAAAAAAAGTCTAAAACATTATTTAAAAGATTAGATGTAATACTATGCAAGGGCCAGCAGTTGACGATTTGGCGTTTTCTTTTTTGGTCCCCGCTTCGAGTTTTTGCAGCTTTTTAACTAAAATTAGATTGGATAAAAATCCAACGCCCTTTAAAGGGTTAATTACTTATTTACGCACATGTACACAATTAAAACTATGCATAACTAATAAGCTATAAAGTGCATTTCCATATAGTGTTTTATATTTTTTTGATTTACTTATTTCTTTTGAATTAGTTGTTATGACATGAAGTATTGTGTAGAATTTATCATATACGACATTATTAACAAAATAAAATCTTATTTCAGTGCGACATAATAGTGGAGCACCTTTTATACGTTTCTCATTTGTACGTTTTTCTCATTCATACGTTTTTCGACTTCGATCCCAAATCGTTCCATTGAATTCTAATGTTAAAATATTTCGTTTATACGACACAAGTAAATTCTTAATTTCATTTATACGTTTTTTTTTTTTTTTTTTTTTTTCCTCCTTGTAGAATCCCAAGTTTAAGTTTCATTCCAGGATTTGAAAAAAAAAAAAAAAAAAAAAAAAAAAAAAAAAAAGAAAGAAAGAATGATGAATGCTCTTTATGTTTTCTTCTTCTTATTTTTTTTTTTTCCGATTATTTTTTCGCAGAACTATGGTAACAAAGTGCGGCAATAGAACAAAGTGTGACTTGCATCGATAGCCTGGGGGAGAAGGTGAGAAATTTTCAGAGATAAGCAATTGGCGACTGGGTTGAATGGTAGGTATACAAGTAGCCAGTGACCACTTGAAGACCTCCAACTTTCTCTTTTAATTGATTCCAGGAATGGGGTATGAAAGGAAAAAAGCCCACAACTTTATAATAAGCATTTTGTAAACTTGAAGATTACTCACTTCAGTTGGGCGACTTGGAAGATTTTCTTATCGTGTTTATTAGACATTACGTTGGGAGAAACATTTTTTTTTTCTTTCCTTTCTTTTAATCGTTTGCAAAAATGTCATCTTCGTTTAGAGAACAAAAGGCTTTGTCTTTAAAGGTTAAAATCGAAATCTTAAAAAAAAAAATTCTGAATTTCTATATTTTTAATTATCATTTAATTTTTATTCAAAGTTTTAAAAATATTTTAAATATAATTAAAAATATATCTTATTCGAATAAATGTAAAGGAAACCATGAAAATTGATTAGACTTTTATTATTAATAATATTGTGTATTATTGTTAAAACGAATTTTCAGTTGTACGTTTTTTTCAGTTATACGTTTTTTAGGAACGATCCCTTGAAAAACGTATAAACGGTGTTCTACTGTACTTTAAAACGTTTCCTTTAAGGATATCATCATAATAATTATTATTTACATTCTCATAATTTTAAGTAGCAATATTGTTTTGAGTAATACAAAATCAAATCCTCAAAATTTTAATGCTAACTTTTCATATTTAAGAAAATGGTTTTGAATGATGGATCCCTCTAAGCGTTTGAACCGGATTTTTGTTAACTCAAACAGACACCTTTCAAACGGTTTGAGACTGATTTCTGTAAAACAAGAAATCTCTCTCCAAATCGTGCGGGACATAAAATTGTAACTTAAAATTATGAAGCTAGAGTAGTCAAAAAGATTATTTTTTTGGACACTAAGATTATAGTTTAAGTGGAAATGTCATTTGAAGCTACACGCTGAGAGGGTTTTAAAAAACGGGTAAATAAATAAATTTTCTAGCATATAGAGTGCTGTTTGATTTCAATGCTATTCATTGAGGGTGAAAGATGCGTCACAAAGTCTTATTTTAGTAGAAATTTAAGTCTATTCAAATGTTTAAATATGAAATGTATAATTTTTTTCATGTATGAAATTAATAGCCTTTAATTGCTTAAAGAGAGAAGCGGGTCAAAAGAAAGGGGATGGGGTGGGATGAGGCAATTTCCACCCTTCTTTTTTTAACTTCCGTAATTATTCTAAAACATCCCTAATGACTTTGTTTCTTTCCGAAGCCGCTAACTCATTATTCTAGAAACTGACTCGCACGAGTTATATTTCTTTCTTTCATATTTGGTGCTAACAATGATCTATTAACCGAGGTGCTAAAAGAGAAAGAAAAAAAAAAGTTTGATTTAAATGTTGTAAATATCTATTTCTAAAAATGCATCTTTCTGTGGCATAAATTTTTGCTTCTGTTTCATCAAATCACTAATAATAATTATTATTTAATCATTCATCAATTTTATTGTAAGTACTACATCGATCGTCGAAATTTAAAATAAGGTGCTATGATCACGTATGGTATGAGTCTAGTTCAGAGCTTGCCTAAAATTTGTAATTCGTTTTCTGGCTGTAATAAAAGAATTCTACGCATTATAATCTGTAGTTGATATCAAAATTGTAACGTTTTTCGAAATGCCTTAACTATCGGAAGAGATGGGGCAGAATCTGTACTGCAACTAAATTTGCGCACGTTGTTAAAGTTACCAATAGCATGATTCCTATTCAAGATCGTGCATATAACATAATATTTAATTGCCCGGCTACACAAAAAAAATTGAACTAGTTTTTTATAACTAGATGGTATATGGATGATAATTACTTAAAATACCTTTTTAGAACTTTATACGACTAAAACTTAATGAATTTCTCATTTAGATATTATAAACCATACATTTAAATATTATAAACCAAATGTTATACGAAGTATTTACAATTTTTTCAAAGGACCACGCAAACATTTCATGCATTTAGGGTGTAGGACCTAAAAATTTTAAAAGTTTATGTGCTTTTTTAAACGTATAACAACAACAACAACTATAATAATTTCTTATTAAAAAAATATACAATTCAATTTCTCTGCCTGTTTGTTTATTATCTGAATGAATTAAACACAAAAAGCATGTTGTTGAAGGTAATGCCAACTTCACCAGAAGTACAAAAATTCTCTTCCAAAATTCTTTTTGTTCATGGAACAATTCGGGTATTCTTATCAGGAAAAGTAAAACTTCTGATTGTTAAACATACAGAAAAAAATACATCACACGCATAATATAAAGATGCTTTTATTAATGTTAAAATTGAAGTATATAAACATTTATAAACTAGAAAGTAACTGCAAATAATTGTGAAACAACTGAATTACAACAGACAATAGTATGCGCATCATATGTACAACTAATCTGTTTGTTAGTCACATTCAAATCGTTTTCCACGTAAAATTGTATTTTCTTAAAGACTATGTTTTCTTTTTATACATGTAAAATATGTTATTGCGATAATTACCAGCAATATCAGAATGAAATTGGTTTTGCACAAAATGATTTTGACTGGAACAGAAAGAAAATTCGACACAAAATTACCTATAATATTTTATAAAATATTTTGTAAACTTTTTTTTTTTTTTTTTTTTTTTTTAAGAAATAAAATTCATTTTAAAGTTACATCCGATGGAGCATCTTGCTTTTAGACATTTTAGCACCATGCGTTTCACACTCAAAACATAGAAATTTCTATAAATTATCGTAATCTACAATATTCATAGAAAATTAGTATGCTGTAACAATCACAAAAACTTTCTTCTATATAATTCTATAAAACGGTGTCACCTATTTGTTAATATGAAAAAAAATTTAATCAGCACAGCTTCCTATAATAAACAACATACACATGCAGTTTAGTGTGATTCCACACCGAATGTTGAAACAGCTATTAAGCGCATAATGAAAAGTGAGGCTGGAGAGTGATACTCGTAGTCCTATTGAAACCAAATTAAATTAGAATAGCTTTTCATAATAGCCCTCTCTTGTTCAAGTTTATAACACTTATGCACTACAGAAGCTGAGATAAAAACCTTCGATAAAGGTTGAAAATTGCGGCATAATACAGCCACCTGTTGGCGATATGAACCAAATTGAATCATCATATTTTTTCCTAATAGTATTTTCAGACATCAAATTTGGTACACTTTTATATTATGGAAACTGAGATATAGCCTTCTCCTAAATAGAGAAAAATATAGCATATCAACGCCACCTGCAAAGTAATATATTCCAAAATCTAATCCGTACCTAATCATGTTAAGATACATGTAAAGTACCTAATATGTTAATCAACAAAGCAAAATTTTGTAGAATTTCATGCAGTATTTTTTTATATACAGCGTCTAGGAAAATTTGTTTGTACACCAGACATACATTTTCTAAAAATAATCATATCGTGTTAAGAACATTTCAAAGCATGGAAGTCTGTCGAAATATCGAAGTCAAAAATTTTGTCGAATCCAATACATTCTTCTTTTGTGTATAGAAGAAAGTAGCAGATGTAAACACCATTACTAGCACATTGACATTTAACATTTGACATTTAATTGACATTTATTGAGACCTATAGTTACAATGACTTTCGTCTCGATTGATCCATATTACAGAAATTCACAGAAACAAGTGCACAATATTTTGTAAACAGAGGACATCACAAACATCCATGCCCACACCAGGATTCGAACCTGGGACCATAAGATTCGGAAGGCAGCGCCCTACCGACCGAACCACCTGGCCGGCACCATTACTAGCATACAAATTTGATGTATTATTTAACCACATTTCTTGCGACCATGGAAGCCTCTGCGCAATTGCAGATAGAACGAGTCCAGTGTTAAAATAGGGGTGACTGAGAGAAAACAAGCGATAAGGGAACACTGAATAACTGGATGTTTGCCAAATAACTATCTCTCGGCCAATTTTCCACTTGTAAATCTTCGTCAAGATGAGAACAGATAGCATTGGACAGGATTACAATATAAAGAATTGGTAAAAACACCCAGGGTTAGCGTGGGAATCGAACCAACTCTCCTACACTCGAAGGTGATTAGTGGTGCGGTGGCATAACCACTCGGCCACGGAGGACCTAGCAAATCATTGAATTCATCTTGTTTCTTGAGAAACAAACAAACTAGTTGATCACGTCGTACTGGTTGAGAGAACTTCCGGTTCATTTCTACCAGTACCAACACATTTGAAAATAACAGTGCTGATTGGTAAGAAATGTTCACTTTGCTCTCAACTAGAAACTTGAACGATCAGCGATGTGTTCTAGAGGAAATTAGCTTCTTCTACAAATACCGTTAATATAAATGTTATAGATAAGAAGTCATGAAAGGTCCAGAACTGACCTAAAATTCAAGCATGACTCATTTCAGGCTTAATTTTTCTGTAACTCAAGTTACTCTCAAGTAACTCTGTTTTATGCAATTTCTGACTGGAACGAATTCGAACGCCATTCGCCATGTCAGGCTGTATAGATATTTTTTACAAATAATATAAGGACAGTCTTAATTTTATTAGTTACATATATTTTTAAAAGGTTTAGTTTAGTTGAGTTTAGTTTAGCGTAAGTGGATTTGAGATCGCACTAAAGCTGCCTAGTGTGTTGATGACGGTCTTGAAAGGAGTGGTCCGGAGACATGCTATTACAACTTTGATTCTTCCCGGAGGTATAATGCTTAGAATATAAAGTGTTGCAATTTCTTATAACCGTAATGCTTAAAATACTGCTAAAGAAATTAAGCTTCCCAGACACTGAGCTGAAGGACAAATGGAGGAAATGCTGGACCGGTTTTCGCGTGCCGTTTTTGGAAGGTTTGTCTTCCGAGCGTTGCACGGCAGAAAGCATTTGATACCTTTATATTTCAAAGTAAAATTTTGTAAAGGTTGTCTGTTCCAACAATCATATGCTAAAAATGATATTACAATTTTAAATTTTTAAAAGGTATAATAGTAATAGACGACCCGACAAATGTTGCAAGGTATGACTTTGTACGGCAAACGATTGCAGAAAAACTGGCACGCACGAACGCTGTGTAAAGGTATTAGAACCATTTGCTCCAGTTGTTCTTCAGCTCAGTGTTCCCAGGTAGCGCTGCGATCAAAGTTCTTGTACAAATCATAAACACTGCGTAAGTGTTGATTGTCACTTCCCAGTTTCGTCTGCTCAATAACGGAATTTAAGATAGGCTTACCAGGTCAGAGTACCTTTATAATAGAGAAGCGTTAAAAATTGCTACAATTATCCAATTATGGATGTATTTTTTCATTTCCAATAAATAAGGACTAAAAATAAAATATTATTGATTAATAATTTACTTTCTACAATTTTTTAAAACACAGAAAAATGCCTTCAAAATAAAAGCTGTTTCCAGAAAATGGGGACATTTGGTCAGCTTAATCTAAATAACCAATAAATATATTAGTTTCGGTTTTTCAAGCAAGAATATCGATCGCACTGACCTCTGGTGAGAAGCTTAATTTTTAGAGGACGGTTTTGCTGGACAGTTGCCACACTATCGGCTATATTCACTAATATACTGTCAACTCCCGGTTGAACATAAAAATTTGAAAAGCTTATAAAGTCAGGGTGCAACTTTTAATAAAATTTTGACTTGTTGCTTCTGCCATCTAGTGTCACTGTTGTATTAATTTTTTTTTAGCTGAAAATAACCAATCAAAGATTATATGAAATCTTCAACGCTAGATGGCAGAAGCAGCGGGCCAAATTTTGTTGAACAGCTGCATCCAGATTTCAGACGCTTTTCAAGTTTTCCGTTGAACCGAGAGTTGAAGTTAATGGTGAATAAGATCGTTAGTATTCTAGGCGCTATGCCCATTGAGTACTGATAGGAAGTGTAATATGGATTAACTATACTAGCTGTGGAGGGAAATTCCCCGAATATCACTACAATTTTTGGATGAATGGGCACCTTCTTTTGGCGGTAATCACTTTGCTGGAAGTAGAAATCTGCTGTGGTGGAAGTGGAATGTTAGTTTGGCGGTAGAAAAACCGGTTTGGTGATTGAATTGGTGGATTGGGGGTATGGGATGTTCGGGAACAAATAGATAACTAATCTGAGGTCTATTCTAATATGTAGTCAATGGCTATACCGGAGGAGATGGCGTCCCTAATTCGGTAACCACCCAGAGCTATTAATTTTATGGATCATGGGAGAAATTGCACTCACGATGGATTTTACTTGGAACAACCAATGTATGTGTGTTAAATGTATTCTGTGGAATTTAGACGGCTCGAGGATCGAAACCGTATCTTTTCGATTACCCCCCTAGGCAGGCCCCATATATTTTAAAAATTGTTGCATGCTTTAGGTCACAAGCTATAACGCTAGGAGAATGGACTTCTGAGTGGTCTGACGTCTGCTTTGAAATTTGAAAGGAAGAAGGGCAAAAACTTTTGTATTCTATGAACATAGGTTAATGCACAGCTTTATGCCCCGCTCGAGGTTACAATGGAGAGCTTTTATATATAGAGAGATATAAAGTGGGGAAATGTATGCGACGGCGCATACGCATAACAAAATTTTGTTTTAGCAAACTGGGATTTGATTTGAACATTTCTCGGTTGAATATCAATAATAATACATATAAACATAAAATTGTTTTTTGGTAATAATCTCTACTTTTAACAATAGTTTTGAGCATAATATTTTAAATCCATTACGAACATTCTAAAATCTGGATAATAGTAAAAAAGAGTTGTCCTTTGAATCAGAAGCTGACTCGCTATTGACGCCTCTCTCCATGAATGCTTCCTAGTTCAACGAAGACTAAGGCCTATAAGAAAGTTCATGTTTGCAAACAAACGTTCTGTCAATCAATTATTAAATTTTCGAGTAGCAAAAGATTAATCTGCTTCCCATAGCTATGCATGTTACATTTAATGAACATTTGAAAACTATGCATGTTGTTGAACTTTCTTCTCTCTGAAAAGATTAAATATCTAAATGCGCAAAAAATCTTTTAAAATAAATAGACTCCTGCTCAAAAGTTTACCAAGATTTGCATACGATCAGTTTTTTTTCAAGTTAGAAACTCATCTCTCGATGAAATGTTTTCAAACACTGGATATTTAAAGTCTTCTTCATATTTTTTAGTGAATATTGGTTTAAGACAACATTTAGGGACGGTAACAAATTGAGCAAAATCAATAAGGTTTGTGATCACCCTGTATCGTTAAGAACGAAATGATATGTAACTTTAGGATATGTTAATATAGACCCGGTATAATTTGTGAATGAATTTGTGTGACGAAAGCATATTAAATGACGGAGATATAAGCATTTAATTTAAAACTTAAAAAAATAAAAAAAAATCAGCATGTTTTTTATTTGTAATATACAGAGATTTAAACGAAAATTATTCCCACTAGCAGATAAATTGAACAAACCCTTTTGAAACAATATACTGCAATCTGCATACAAATATCTTAAATATCTCATGAAATATGAGCAATTTTATGAAAAAAAAATTCACTGCGCATGTGCGAAAGATAGAAAATTATTTTTATTACATAGGTTGAAAGCTAGATATAATGGGTAACTTTTATCAAATATTCATTTGAATAGAGTAAACATCAAGCAAATTGTCGACAAAAGAACGAGCTAGATCTTGGATATTTTCCATCGAGCAGCTATACTAGTAGATTACAGATTCTCTATACTGGCTACAGAGCAAAATTTCCTTAACATCACTGTTGTTTTTGCGCCTTCTTTTGGTGATAATCGCTTTATTGGCAACTGGTTCTTGGAATTTTGCATGTTTTAAATAGTTTGTTCCTCTTACCTCCAAAACTCCAAAAAAAAAAAAAAAAAAACATCTAATCCTTCTTTTTGATTGAAAACTGTTCTAGAACAATTTTCAATCAATAACAAGGATTAGATTACTTGTTTCCCATTTCAGCTAGTGTAGGTTGTGGTTTATGTTTAATTTACACCTAATTGAAATATAAAACAGCGATAACAAAGGTGGAGGAAACTTATCTTGGTGGAAGTGGAATGTCGGTTTGGCGAATGAATATGGTGGGGATGTGATGTTCGAAAGCAAAAAGGTTACTAGTCCGGGGTCTACTCTAATATCTCGTCGATGATATTTTCCAAGAATTGAAATTTCATAAGGGGTTCTACCATGCCGCGTAATTAATTTGAAGATCCAATTATTTCAATCACTTTGCAAAACTTCTTTTTTGTGAAAAAACTCTTATAATGGTTGCTGCTTAACTAAATATTTCTCAAATAATAACATGTCATGATGACATCATCTGAAACAAGTATTTATAAGCATGTTTTGTTTTGCACTCATATATTCGAAATGATTCGATTATCTTCTTTCGAATTTTCTATTGTATGTACATGCTAAAAATGCCTATAACTAATGCGAAAATAACATTATCATATTGAACTCGAAATTTCAACGATGAAAAGAGTATTATAATTACACAAAATTTTACATTTTATGAAGATATCTGATTAGAAAATGGGGTTTTTCCAACCACAACCATTTCTTTTCAAACTAAAGTATCATGTAATGTTTTTCTCTCATGATATCTACATTTTTAATTTTATTATTATTATTATTATTATTACTGTTTTTATTTTAAAGACAGATTGAATTAAGTGCCAGTATTCGTGAAACTGTCTCTGGTTCGAAATTTTTGCCTTTATATTTTGCCCGTGGAGGATCAAAATGGTAACGGCATGTCTCCGAATTACGCTTAAGAGGCCTCTCCACTTATCGTGTCCAGAAGCCAGAGCCAATGTTATTCTATGGAGAATTTCGCCCCATTATAACTTATTAACTAATATATATTTTTAAATTCCGTTTTCACATTCAGAAACTTTTCACAACTATTAAACAATTTATCGCTTTCTGAAAAATATTTTTTTAAATTTTTAATATTTTACTTTGAGGTTGTAAAATGCGAATTTTCAGAATGTGAAATTTTTCCTTTTTGAGCTTAAAAACGAAATCTTAAAAAAAAAAAAAAAAAAAAATCAATTTTTAGAAAGCGATAAATTATTTAATAGTTGTGAATTTTCAGAAAGTGAAAACGGAATTTAAAAATATGTTAATTAATTATAATGGGGCAAAATTTGAAATAGGATAACATTGGCTTCTGTTTTCGAAGGCGATAGGTAGAGAGTCTCCTTAAGGGTTTGTTTCAGATCGTCGCCAATTGCTCGTAATGTAGTTCTAATGCGACGTAAAATCCACTCATCCAACTTCCACCTTAAATTACGTGCGTAGCCTTGTGCAGTCAATTGGTCTTAATTCTTAATCTATATACCAAATCCTCTCACATTACATTACATTAACTCCATATATAGGAAGAGTGTACATTTCTCAAATAAAATGTTTAAAAATATAAATACCAAAATATACGCAATTAATTTATCGCAGGGATAAATATCAATAACTTTACTTTGAACTGATTTTTTTTTTTTTTTTTTTACTCTTTCGTATGATTTGGATGCTAACTCTTATAAATATTTTTGAATTTCAAGTATCTTTTCATCAGGATGTGAAATGAATTCAAAGGCTTGCAGACGGAATGGAGTTCTGGCAGTTCAATATCCAATCAAAAGTTTCCATTCAACATAGAGATGTTGTAATAAAATTTTTCTCATTTTGATTTCGCCGAAATTTTTGCTGGTATCCATTCTGAAAGCCCTTTTCTTACCCTAAAAATTCCTAATTTTTACTTCGCCCCCACTCTAGAACCCATAGAACTAACTCTCCATGGAACCAACTCCCTCGCAGGCATGTACCAACACTAAAGCCGTCTTCTCGAACGAGCGAACGTTCTGAACACTCTCCTCACTCGCCTCCCCGATTCCCTCTATTATTCTCAGCACGCTGCTGCAGCTAATTACAGCCCGCGGAGATAGCAGTCAACTAACTACTACTACTCACCCACCCCAAGCCTCCTGTGTTGGACAGATAGATAGTAGAGTGGACCGGACGGGATGGATAGAAGGATAGTGGAGGGATGTGGGATATCGATCGTCTACTGGCCAACTTGCCTGCACGAATAAAGCACCCCCCCCCTTCTGAAATTCTAGCTGAGCCTTTTAACTCTCTATACTTGAAGTAGATGATGGTGTGTTATCCTCACAAGATGGCTATCCTAGGCAAAAGCAGTTTGGCTAAGAGAAGGAATTTTCTAAGGAAAGAAGGGAGCAACTGAGAGATTAGGATCAAATTTTATAACATATAATGAAAATGATTCAAATTTATGGCGTGTTTTGATCCCATAATCCCTCTAAACTTCTAATTAGAAAAAATAAAACAAGTAAAAGTAAAAGATGTGAAAAATGCATTAGAAAACAGCAGTTTGAAATCGTTTTGCTAAATTATCTTAATTTATTTTGTAAAAATAACAATGGAATCAATTCAGTGAAAAAAGAAAGAAAGAATTTTGTTTTTTCTTTTCCCTTAAAAATCAAACACTTATGATATTTACCTAGCTCACTTCCCGCCTTTCCTCTCACTTTTCTGTAAAAACTTCACTGAATAAATATGACTGACCCACCCCTGCTTATATAATCTTACTAGCGACAACATTATTTACCTTCTTTCTCTTTTCTCCCCTTCTGCTTTCTCAGGTTTCGAATATATTTATGAAAGCTATGTGAGTTTTATTTTGAAGTTTTAACTAGCCAACTTCCATTTTTCGGTTATGTGATCTTTCGATTTCCAATTTTCATAATCTATCATTTCTTTTAATTGCATCCCAGACAGGAAAAAAAAAAAAAAAAAAAAAAAAAAAAAAGATTCGTAATATGATGCTTAAAAACTATAAAAAAAGAAAAGAAAAATGTATTTATACATGTAATGTGGAAGTTTTTATTTAGATTAGTTTTACATCCTTGAGCTAATTGTTATCGGGCTTAAAAAAAAAAAAAAAAAATCGACTTAGTACACCTATACATATTTTATATCTCACCATATCTCGAAACTAGATTATTTAATAAATAAGTTAATCAAAGATTGATTAAAGTTTTCAGAAACCATCTTTGAAGATTGTAACATCGTTTCTTCAAGTTAGTTAATAATGTAATATTCCATACATTCCATTATTAAATCAGTTGACTGAAAGTGGAAAAAATTTGGTGATTATTTGCAAGTTAACGGCCCTCTTCACTCACCGTCGCCGGAAGCCCGAGCCAATGTTTTTCTATGGAGAAATTTTCTTTACAAATAACTTATTAACTAATACATATTTTTAAACTCTGTTTTCACATTCTGAAAGTTCACAGCTGTTAAATTGACGCACCTCTTCTAAAAAATTATTTTTTTAATTTTTTACATTTTATTTTGACGCTGCAAAATACGAATTTTCAATATGGGAAATTTTTACATTTTGTAATTTCGAAATAAAATATTAAAAATTTAAAAAATACATTTTTATAAAAGGTACGTCAATTTAACAGCTGGGAACTTTCAGAATGTGAAAACAGAATTTAAAAATATGTATTGGTTAATAAGTTATTTGTAAAGAAAATTTCCCCATAGAAAAACATTGGCTCGGGCTTCCGGCGGCGGTGAGTGAAGAGGGCCCTTAAGCTTTTAATTGCTTTTAATAACTTTTAATTGCTCTTGAATATTATCTTTCGAAAAACTCTTTATAATTAAATTTCACGAAACTACTTCAAGATAATTCTTTATAAAATATTTTCTTTCTGATTCAGAGAAATAACAGCAAGAAGTACAAATTTGGTATTCTAAATCCGAATTTTATAGGAATCCACACTAAACTTTTCGTTGAGATCAAGCAAATGGTCGTGTACTGGGGCATCCAAGAAAATTCAAATACATTATGTCTACAGGCAAAATTTCTGGTAGGTATAATTTAACAATAACGGCGAGGAATATGAAATAGTCGAGAATAGCATTATATCTCACTTACATGATGCTGCAACTTATCGGAAGCACGTCAAACGTCTTCACTGGGCCTCAAATATGAACGGTAGTTCACCTTATTAAAACCAGTAAAAACTACAACGTCAGAAACTCCAATGAAAAATATGTGGGAAGCATACAGCTGTTTCGGTAGCCTTAAGCGTACTGTCTTCAGTGCATAAAAACGCCAATGAAAATTATTTGGGAAGCATACAGCTGTTTCGGTAGCCTTAAGCATACCATCGCACTGAAGACGGTACGCTTAACACTACCGAAACAGTTGTATGCTTCCCAAATATTTTTCATTGGCGTTTCTGACGTTGTAGTTTTTACTGGTTTTAATAATCTAGCGCCAAGTCTCCTTTTAATATTAGTTCGCCTTATGTCAGAGAGAAGAGTAGTTTTTGTGTCTACAACTTCTTTGGTTTATCAAGATTCAGGCATTTTTATAGGAAAATATTACGAATTAGGTAATCTATTTACGAAGTAGTAATATGAGTGAAAACATAGTGTCCTTTTCGATAGGGGAGTTGAGTTAGTTAGTAATCTGATTCCCATGAACTTATTTCTACCAATAGGTGTTTGATGTTGATTTATCCTACAAGATGGTGATTTGGAATACCAAATATTCCATATTATTTGCGATTTTTGAAAAGTTGAGCATCGATAATTTTTTATAATTTCACAATAAAATGTTTATATTGCGATTATTCATGATTTTCTGCAAAAACACTATCCCGTTCCATATTATCCTTTAAGAAAATAGGTGTTCCATATTTCCCTTCATAACAATTCCATATTATCCGCTTAGTCTATATTACCTGAGATCTTTTTTTTTTTTTTTTTTTTTAATTAAAAATTTTGCATATCAACTCTATTTCGTAACATAAAACCATCAAACACATTAACAACACTTGAAAGTTTGCAATCTACAATGATCCAAGATACTTCAAGTTTATTATAAGGAGTTCAAATAAAAATGGTAATTCATATTCATTTACTTTCATCTATAGTTTGCACTGAACAAAATGAAATTAACATTGGTTTTTATATGCATAAAAGCACGTTTTGTTTAGAATAGGGTATGAAAATCACCCATCATTCGCTAACACGGCTGCCCAAAAGAATTTGGATATATTGCAGCTATGCGTAAAAATTGCTGGAAGTGCATTTCAGGTTTCGTTATGTGTTTTTCATATAGGACTAAGTTTGATTACACAATGCGGTGCGTATATAATTTACAGACAATATACAGGGATACCCACAATTAAGCGAAAACTTCCATTGAATGTAATTCATAGAAGTGCTTTACTTCATTTTACCATGCCAACGAAAACTGACCAGGAGCGATAAATTAATTTCTCATACCCATATCGTATCAAGGTATTTTTTTTAAATTTAATTTTCAGTTCAAGTTCTTTTGTTTAATATCACGTTTTGGGGTTCTCTGGATGTGATAATCAAGTTTTTACCAATTGATATATATAAATGTCTGTTATCAGCATAACTTAAAAACAAATAATTGCAGAAATTTCGAATTTGGTATCTTGAACTTCATATGAGGTTGCCATTTGAAAAGTTTTATCAAGATTGGTAAGTTCCAAGTAATGTTGCGGATGAAAGCTGTCTGAATAATTTGGAATAAGCTTTTAAATTTAATAAAAGCCTTATTTTTTTATTACTATTATTTTTTTTATAAATGAACGTACTATATTTAAACGTTGAGATGAGAGAGAGGTAGCCATCTTCCTCCTGAATATGTCAGATAAAGCCGTTTCTAAATCTGTTTCAAATTTTTTTTGAAGTGAGTTCGTATACAATGCTTGTTATCTTATATTATCCCTTAACTTGCAATACGTCTGTTAAAATGCAAGGTAAGAGAAAATCATGCGAATGACAAACCAGTTTTTTTTTTTTTTTTTAATAAGTTTATATTATTTTCATTATTTTGAATCTGACTGTCTACAAAAAATTTCAGTTTATGAAAATGACGCTAGAAGTAAAATTCATGATGCATGAAAGAGAAACGGCTAATCCGAAAGTTTTATTTACAGTAGAACCTCGATTATCCGAAGTAATTGTACCGAACTTACTTCGGATAATCGAAATTTTCGGATAATCGAGAATTCATCAATAATCATCTAAAATATTTATCATGTGGGGAAAAGAAAAAAAAAAAAAAAAAAACTTTAAAAATGCATGTTTGTTAAGAGAAATTTTTGGATAATAGTAGAAAGTAAAAAAAAAAAAAAAAAAAAAAAAAAAAAAAGTGAAGAAGAAACCGACTTCGGTTAACGGTGAGTTTCGGTTAATCGAGGTTCGGATAATCGAGGTTCTACTGTATTTATTTTCCCAGAAGTAGGAGAATTTTGTTTAACTTAATTATTATACTGCTTTTCAATCCAGTAGTTAACATTCAGTTTTCAAATACGTAAAATATTTTACAATTTGGACATGTTACTTATAAGATAAATAAAGAAATGGTAAAACTGGATGTTGGCAAACATCTTGAAATATTAAAGTGAAACACAGCAAGTGATGACAAGGCGAAATGCCTGACTGAAAGCAAATTTAACACAGTAAGAGAAGTACACAACACACTTTGAATTACATTTAAAAGAAATTCCAATTACAGCCTTGTACAGATTTTTTTTTCTTTGTGTGTGTGGCCTTGCAAAAAAATAATCAATACTTTTCATACTATCATATTCTACATGAATCGTGCTTTCATACTTATAAAAAATACATGTTTATATAGTTAGGTTTAATGAAGTCTAAAGCTATTAAAATGTATTAACGAAAAATTTCGCACATAGCCGTAATGTATTTGAACTGTTTTATATCTCCCTGTGCATTAACCATTTGCCTAATTACAATAAAATGTTCCAATTAACATTAATATCCCCCTAATGATACAGATTTAGAATACTGAGTTTGCACATGTAGTTAATATAACTGCTTTGAGTTATGCTGGTAACATTATTTACAGACAGACACACAGACCAGCATCTAAAAAATCTAGTTTTCGTATTCAAGGACATCAAAACTTAAAAAAATAAAAAATAAATAAAATAAAATAAAAATCAGTTTTTAAAATTCAATTTAAAAATAATTCTTTCCCTCCCTTTTACGGATAACAAAAATAAAATAAAATAATCGGAATAAGTTTTCTAAAGTATTTTTGAAACAAACAGCGTTAAATTTGTGTGCTAATTTTTGAACAAAAAGTGTATAAGTAAAGTGAAGTAGGAATTTTTAATTTTCATAAAATTTATAAGTGATACGAAAATATAATTGCATACATAAATATGATATATCAGAATTATTCAAAATTATTTTTCGTTGAAGGATGAGGTGGAGTGTGGGATTTGAATATTTTGCATAAATGAACCATGATTTGTATTTTTTTTTTAATGTAATAATAATAATTTTTTTTTTCTGTTTCTATCCCCTCCCCCTCTTCGGTTAACTGTGTTCCACATCTTGTGCATGATTATTACTATTATTATTACATATTGCATATAGAACATGTTTATTTCTAATGGTTAACAAAAAATGAATAATAACAGACGAAGAAATAAAAAAAAAAAAAAAAAAAAATCTCTATGGTAATCATTTTAAAGAAATTAAGTTAGGTGAGTTTCATATTATTATTTATATTATAAAGTGTATACCTAAAGTGATACATCGTAAGTGATATATTTAATTAACATTTTTATTTTATATATAGAATTTGTTATTATTACTATTATTGTATTTTTTATACTATATTCCACAGGAAAATTATTCTAGTGAAAATAATTCAAAGTGAGTTTTATAACAATTTTAATATTACCATTTTTACTGCAAAATCGAACATTAAACAACAAAATATGGAGAGACAATATCAATGCAATGGCTTTTTTTTTTTTTTTTTTTTTAATATGTTCAATACTCTTTCACTCTTTCCAACTAACCAAACAGGAACAAATGGAGCAGTAAGAAATTTTAAATCACTGAATTTGTACAAAGTATCATGTATCAAATCAAATATTAACCTGGTAACAACGAGAAACAGGTTTGATTAAATTTTCATTAATTTGATTCGTGTTACAGATCTTTGTGAAATAACCAAATGTCCTGTCTTTTATAAATAGATAAATTTAAGGCACCACGGACATAAATATAAATCCTTAAGACTTTTATAAATACCTGTGAAATATATATAATCATAACTTTTAAAAATCCCTATAAGCGTTCTTATATAGAATTAAGACACACCTATAATATTTTTTTATTTTTTATTTTAACATAGAAATACCGGGTGATCTAAAAGTCAGGACAAACTTTAAAAATGAATAATTCGAAAACGAATCAAGATACAAAGGTACGGTTTGCACCAAACGGATGAAGAAGAAACCGGGTTTTGTGTGGCAAAGAATAAAAATAGTCCTGTTAACGACCAACAGATGGCGCTATAGTGTTTTATTTCACCAAAAGATGATTTACCAATGAAAAAAAAATGTTGCCGACTTACAAGTCAGCTTAATTACAGTTAATTAGTAATACTACAGTAACTGTTCAATGTCCATCATTCAGAAGTGCAGATGTGAGACGATTCACCACATCGTTCACAGCATTTAGTAGAATTTCTTGCATTATGGCAGACACATTTTGGCGGATGGCATCTTTCAGTGCTGCTAGTGATGCTGGTTGGTCGCGGTACACATTTGACTTTAAGAATCCCCACAGGTAAAAGTCACAGGGTGTCAGATCGGGAGATCTTGGAGGTCATGCGTGATTAAAGTAGCGACTGAGAATGCGATATTTCGATGCATATAAGCTTCGACTACCATTACCTGCTGTAGTTGTTCCTTTTTATATCGTTTGTTGCTTTGCATAATCCTACATCAGAAATCCGACATCGCCATCTGTTGGTCGCCAACAGAACTATTTTTTTTTTTTTTTTTTTCGTAGCCACACAAAACCCGGCTTCTTTCTCATCCGTTTGGTGCAAACCGTATCTTTGTATCTTGATTCGTTTTCGAATTATTCATTTTTAAAGTTTGTCCTGACTTTTGGATCACCCGGTTGAATTGGATAAAATCTGAAAAAAAAACAACTAAAATCAACAAGTTTTAATTCTTTACTGAAGTAAAATAATAAAATTTACTGTATATTCATCCACCCTATTAATTAAAATTCTAATCATATTTTACATATCCATGCGAATTAACAGGTATTAATTATATAGGCATAAAAATGAAAAATTTATCTCTTAATAAAACAATTTAACATTAATGCAAAAAATATACTCACATATTTTATTCATAAATAAAAGAAACACACTTGCATAAGAAAATCGATTGTTTTACCGTTTGAACAATAAATCACATTTTATTCAAAAGCCCTGTCTAACAATATCAACGGTAATATAAAACAATTTACATATTATACTACAGATAAAAATAAAACAGGAATACTCTTTTAAAAAAATATATTATCGCGATACCATCTTTCATATACTCCGAGTAACGAAAATAATGATAAGTAAAATACATTAAAATATTTTTCTCTTACCTCAAAATATATTCAAAAATTTAATCGAAATGCAAGACAGTTAATCAAACAAGTGTTTTCCTTTATTATTTTTTTATTATAAGCTTTTTTTATTTTTCGACAACAAGCTATTTAAAAACAATTTTCGCTTTAATTTGATTCGTTTTTCAATATTATTTCTTCGTGAAATAAAATACGTCTGGCAGCCTAGATGGCTCAATTTGTTAAAACGGGAGGAAAATATTTTATGTTAGCGTCTTTTTTGAAATATATTCAAGATAAGAAAAGTTTACGAAAATTTTTATCAATCTCCTTTTATTTTATTCTCCTTTTTCCAGTCGTTTAGTTTTTAACTTTTTTTTTTTTTTTTTTTTTTTCATTTTCGGAAAATATTCTGTTTCTTTCGAGAGTTCGATTGCAAACATATCGTGTGTTGAAATGATGAAATACGATCTGTGATTTACACTTATTTTAAGAAGGAAAATATGCGCAAATTAATCGAAATGTCTTTTAAAAAAAAATATTTTATTACATTAAATGTTCTTAAAAATAAATACACAAATATTTGTGTTGCGGTGATTGTTTAACATGATATGAAAAGTGGGAAAAGACTCTTGTCAAGCAAAATAAATTTACAATACAGAAGTTTTAATGTTTTTATAAGGAGTATTTTCTTCTTTGGAAATTGGGAGAAGATATTCAACTGAAGCAACATGTAACTCGAATTCTGAAAGACCTAATCTTGCAACATTGATAGATAGAAAAATTAAACGAATGATATGTTGAATAGGCAGGTCTGAAAATTTAAATATACAGATTTGCAAAACGTTTAAAAATAATCAAGATGCCCAAAGTAACGGCAACCAGTATTATGAATTATAATTTTTTATAATTTAAGAGCCCGCTTTACTTACCATTGCCGGAAGCCTAAGCCAATGTTATTCTATGGGAAATTTTATTTACTTATAACTCCTTAACTAATAAATATTTTTAAATTCTGTTTTCACATTCAAAAAATTCCCACCTATTAAATTGACGGACTTTTTTTTATAAAAGTATTTTTTTTTTTTAGATTTTAAATGTTTTATTTTGAAGCTGTAAAATACGAATTTTCAACATGTGAAAATTTTCATTTTCAAAATAAAATATAAAAAATTAAAAAAATCCATTTTAAAAAAAGTCCGTCAGTTTAGCAGGAGTGAATTTACTGAATGTGAAAACAGAATTTAAAAACATGTATTACTTAATGAGTTATAAGTATACAAAATTTCCCATAGAGTAACATTGGAAGTGGGCATTGAAAAGTTAGAAAGTTTCGCTTACCTTTGAATAATGGATGCAGGGAGGGGGAGAAGTGTTCCGTGTTATCTGCAACCCTATTTTTATATTAATTGCGTTTTTACATTATTGGTTTTGTGATTATTGTTAAAAAATACTGGTCGAAGGAACACTTTGTACATGTTGATCGTTTCTTCTTAAATATTTAATCCCCACATCTTCATTTCGCAACAAATCTTTTCATAAAGTTAATTTTTGATCACTCAACATGATAGAAGAAATCCTTGTTTGGTTTTATAAATTTTAGTTTCACACAAAACATAGCTTTACTCGACAAAATACAGTAGCAAATTGAACAATTATTTTAACCCTTTCAAGGACACCGTTTGCATAGTACAAACGCAAGTTTTAATTCAAAATTGAAAAAAAAAAAGCTCTGGAAATTTTATATATATATATATATATATATATATATATATATATATATTTCTTTCTGTTTTTTTATTACTTAGAGGATTAATAATTACTTCATTTATTTTTCTCTTTCAATATTGTTAGTGAATTCTAATGGTTGTTGATTTTAAATGAAAAATTTGCTTGCCTCTCAAAGAGTTAAACCAAACTTTTTTATCAAAAAATAAGCTAAATGTTAAATTAGAATTCTGAAAAAAATATTTACAAAAATATTACATCATTAAACATTATTATTATATTTTTTTACTACATTCATTTGGTTAATCCTAAATTATTTTTAAATAAACACATCACAGTTAAATTGTTTTTAAGAGTCAATAAACTTCCATTAAATCACTTTTATAATGCAAATACAAAAATTTAAACGAGGTTGATGAAATCATTAAATATTTTCGTGACTGATGGTTTATTTTTGCCGTGAGATCATTTCTTCTAATAAAAAAGTTAGTTACAAGATTTCTGACAGAGGGCGCTGCAATTTCAGTGTAGTGTAATGTCCTTAAGATAGTGAGTCAAATAGTATTTCGTAAATGGAATCAAATCACATTACAATAAATTGATGGCCACGGTAAGGATCAATAATACAACGCAAGTGGAAAGTGAAATTTAAAACCTTCTTTTTAAACATCTCTTCTGAAAGGGATAAATATGCTTCAGCGATGAACGGTTCAAGCTGTTCCAAAATTTGAGGATTTTTACTGTAAAACGTATCTTTGTCGCATAGACTGAGTTCAGGCTAATCTAATCAGATGCCTTCAATTTGGTGATAATTCAGAATATTAACTCTGTCACAAAAATATTTCTCAGGGAAATAAAATACTCTAGGACTTATGGTGTGTTCGTGTATCTTGTATAAATTATGCGCTTTTTCGTGCAGCCTCTAAAGTTTGAAATGTGGCAACAAATTGTTGTAAAATATCAATATAACATATTGAGTTCACGTTTCATCACACGTTTTCCTCATGAAAAAGGTCATCTCATCTCTTTACAGGTTAGTGCTGCTCAAACAGTAAGTTTTTCAGTTTTCAGAATGCAGTGTTCTTGCAAATGATAGACATGTGTTTGGATTTTCAGTAGCTCAAATTCCTCATTTTAGTTAATCGACACAAAATCGTCCAAATAAAAATGAGTTTCATCGGTAAACCATATGCAGCAACTGCCGGCATTTACTTCCATCAATCGTTTTGTAATTGTTAAACCTCCATTAATCATTTTTGTAATCTTCTTTTTATCATAGAACTGTATTTGTAATCACCTGATGACACTGATTTTCGTAAGGGAACAGCTGTGAGCCCTTTTGCTAATTCTGTGTGCTAGACAGCCTGAAAATCCATTCTCAGCATAGCTGCTCTTCGTATGAATTTCGAAATACAGCGTTTGAAAAATTCGTAATTTTCTTGCATATTTTCAGGTGCCATGACTCAACAACTGCCTCCTACATTTTCGAGTAAATCAACGGCAACGCTATCTGTTCATTCAAATTCGTTGAAGAAATTTCGAATTGCTCTCCAATCATAACCTTTTATAACATTATTATTAATGTTTTGAAATTTTTTTTTCACCATCAGGCCATCTATTCGGTAATACTCTAGTACAAGCAAATGAATATATGATATTGGCTCGCCGAAGTTGAAAGAACAGGTTTGATTGGATAGTGGAGACCTTTATACCTCATCGGCTCGTACGAATTTGTATAAATAGAATGGTCAGAAATTCGTCTGCATGTCATCGGCAGTAACTCTAACATTCCTATTCACTTTCATATTCAAGAGGAGACATCTATATAGGAGTTTGTGACAAGGAATATTATTTACTACAACTACACCCATTTTCCTCTGCATACACACTTTCGTTGTTGAGTCAGTAGCGGAGCAGCCCAAAGATTAATCCCTTTATTAATTGCAGCATATAAGTTACACTTGTAACTTGCACAAAAATAACAATTCTAACACTTGACTTCTTAGAATTTCCAATACTAATTATTTTAGTATAATTTCTTATCACATTTCAGCAGAAGAATAGACAGAATATTGAGTATTTTGTACTTCTGAGCATTATTTAAAGAGCACTGTGATTGTAGTGCACCTGTTGGTGAATTTTGTAACTAAGTTTGCAGACAATTGTATTTAAAATTCAATATCTGCCCATCCAACACACGAATTGTTTCATCTTTCTGTTTATCACTCTATTACCGTTTCAAAATTATGTCCCTTAAAATTTAGGAAGGTCTTTTAGAAATATATATAATATATAGTAAATTACCAAAATAAAGGATAGAGAAAGATCAATCTTAGAGCTACACAGTTTAGCTGAGTAAAAATGATTAAAACGATATAAATGAAATGAATATCTCCTTTTAATCATTTGCCTTGGAATGAATGGTCGTGATAATAATAAAAACAAACTTAAAAAATAGTAAACATTAAATTAAAGGTTTATAAAGATAAAAACGAATAATTAAAAAACATTTGTAAAAACATTTTTTTTCTCTTCTATCGGCGGGGGTAGCGAAAAAACTTTTGATTATATATATATATATATATATATATATATATATATATACAAGCGGACCCGACAGACGTTGTCCTGTTCAAACGTTGTAAATCCAAAAATTATAATTTTTTTTTAAAATAAACTATAAATTGTTTAGACCGTTTTGATTAAAATAAAATGAATACCTGACGCCACCACGCGTACAGTTATCACAACTCAACCTATCAATTCCGTGTGAGTGTATCTGTATACTATAAACTTAAATGTGTTGAGTACAAACTTAAAACTGTCTTAAATAATAGCAAGAAAGAAAAAACTCAAATCATTTTCATGACGTATTACATGTATATATTTTTTTTATGTACAAAAAAGTAAATATTTAAGTATATTTTTATCTTAATGCGATTTGATGAACAATAGTTTTAGTTAATCCCTGAGGAGTATAAACGAACAAACTTGATGATTTATCAACATTTGAACACGCAACATATAATTGGCCATGCAAAAAGAACGGATTTTCTAGATCCAACCCACAAATTGACATTGTTTGACCGTGTGACTTATTAATAGTCATTGCGAATGTCAAGCGAATTGGAAATTGCAAACGTTTGAATGGAATGGACGAGTCTGAAGGGATCATTGGGATCCGTGGTAGTAGAACAACTTCTCCTTGAAACTTGCCGTTTAAAATGGTAGCTTCAAGAACATTGCCCATGGTTCTTTTTTACGACCAATCGCGTGCCATTGCATAGCTTTGGTCATTCAAATTTCGAAACAAAATGATTGGTGAACCAATCTTCAATTGCAAGTTATGTGGTAGCATTCCAGGTAAATCCAGTGAATTCAAGAATTCAACAGGATACTCGTAGTTGACAACTTCCTCTGGATCGAATACAGTGTCAATCGATTTGAATGACATTTCGATGCCAGGCAATGATTGTTGTACTTTAAAATTGCATTGACATCTATATTTTTTTTGCGGCCAAAATAACTCACTCGCGTAGCCACGCATGATTAATGTAATTAGCTTGTAAATCTGGAAATATACTTTCAATCAAAGCATCCTTGATAGCCACCATGTTGCAATATCAATGAGATAAGGAATGTTTTGCCAGTGCTCTCTGGTGCGTCCAAAAAAATAAATAAATAAATAAAATTAATTAACTAATTAGTTAAAAAAATCCGCTTTGTTTTTGCTGCAATTGACAAATTAATTTGATCATATATGTTCTTTTGTTCAACAGTGAGAAGTTGCTCATTATTAGCAACAAAAGTAGTCAAAGAGGTCGTATCAAGCTGAATGTATCGGCCCATTTCCTAACGCGTTATTTCGCCATTATCATTTACATTTTAAAAAGCAAATACAGCCTTATAATTGCCCTTATAAAGTCATTTGCAAATGTATTTGATGGACTTCCCCGAACTGTATAACTGAACGTTTATGTGTGCTTTGCAGGTTTTGCAGAGCAATGGCGAATTCGGAACCATCCAGCGATTACCAATATCAACTATTACACCGTTTAACATGCTCAATTGATATGACTGGCCACCATTGTCTATGTCTCTACGGCGATACGATGGATAACCATCGATATTGGTGATAGTATCGTTCATATATGCTTCTGAAAAACGTTTCGTACATTCTCAATTGTCCATACATGACGCCGCCATGTTCAGAGTACCACATGGACGATGGATCATGTTAGTGGTAACAATGTCACACAACTCTTAACAATGTCACACAACTCTTAAAAATGTCACACAATTATTTCCGCTGAAATAATTTTATCAATTTCTTCTGGCCGCACTTTATCGACCAACCAAATCAAAATATGCGCATGTGGTAAACCTCGTTTTTGCCATTCCACAGAATACAGCCAGCAACGTGTTTCGCCGAATACAGAGTGATGTGTAATCAAGTTCATCAATGATTTAAATTTTTGTTTAAACACACATGCAGTGATATCATAGCGATCCATGGCTGTTTGACCTGGCAATAACAAAATTTTAATTTCATCCCAGTTTGGATTGCACGTAAATGTGATGAACAAATCTGGTCGGCCGTATGCAGGCACGAAAGTCATGGCGTCTTGAATGTCTTCTTGCATATGACGCGGACTACCAATATGTGATGATGGAAGAGTATATGCTGTACCGATGTTGTTGATATTAGTTGTTTCATCTACGTTACCGACAATAGCATCACGCAAATGAATGAACTCCTCAGAACAAAGCTTCGCTTGATTAAACTTGATGTACCGTAATCGCTCCCTTTCAATTTTCGCATGCATACCAACAATGTACTGACGAAATAGCTGGCGGCATTGGAGGATGTTGTTATCTTCATTGGCACGAATCATCAACCGATATGCGCAGAAGTTCATCGCGCTAACTTTCTTGTTAATTTCTGCACCTGCAAGATAAAAATATAAATAAGACAAAAAGAAATTAATTGTACGAAAAAAAGAAAAAGAAAATAATGTACTTGTTGTACCTGTCACTGGATTTCTTTGTTTAATGTTTAAACGATATCCATCTTCTCCTTCCCAAAATATTAATGGGTATTGCAAATCATAGTAACAACGATGATTGTCTTGAATTATCTGCACCATTTTATCGCTGCGTTGTATCCGTATATCTCGACGTTCAGATAGGTCGCCAATCATAATAACTGCAACTTCATTAACAGTTGGTACATTGTGTCTGCCTGCGTGCTCTCCAGATGGTACTTTGTTTGCTGTGATGATAATCACGTAATTGTCGTTTTGCAATCTGTTGGAAACAGTCTTGAACAACTGGATCAATTGGTTATGATTTGATTTGGAAGCAAGAACTGAATTTACGAATTTTACGCAAAAAAAATTTCGACTGAGATGTGGCTTCAGCCGATAGTATTTTCAATGGTTCTGGCAGCGAATTCAGTGGTGGAAGTTAAACTTTTCCTGATGTGCAACAAAGACAGGCCGATTCACCTTTATATTTAAACGCATGACAATGTTGGCATTCTTTGTCCATATTGCTGATGACAAATAGTGCATGTGACGAATAGTCTATTTCCGACTCATATTCGAACACAAGGAGGTGAAGTGATGCACGTGTCAATACGCGATGTTCTTGCATGCGCTGTCGATCATGTGCTCTTTGTGCATCGGTGATTCGTTGAAGTGCCTCTCTTTGTCGAAATGCATTAGCTCTAAGACGTTCATTGTGATGCTCTCGAATTTCATTTTCCCGTGTGTTTGCAAGATCTAACAAATAAATAGTTTTATGTCATACATTAAAATATAACGTGTTTATTTCATATACTAAATCCTAATAGAATACAAAGTATGTGTTTATTATATTACGTTTAAAAAGAAAATTTTATGTAGATTTTTTTAAAATACTTCTCAGAGTGTAATAAAGTGAATTATTAAATCAAAAATGTACATAGGTATCATGTTATGACTTCCGTATTGTACAAACGTAACAGTTTTATTTGTTTCAATCATTAGTTTTTAAGTTATTACAAACAGAAAAGGTTTAAATAAATTTTTCTGCAGTGCGGCTTTTTTTTTCCCCTTAGTGTATATATATATTCACGTTTATGGTCCAACCAGCATATGTAAAGACCAAGTTATCGAGAAATTCTATAAGAATGTTGTGAAGGCCCTCAGCAAAACCAGAAGGCACAATCTTTTATAGGAACCATTATAGGAGAATTCAGTGCACGAATTGGTACCAAACATTCAAATGAACGTGTAGTTGGTGCGTTTGGAAAAAGAACTAGAGATGAAAGAGGACATAAACTGAATTTGGAAAATGTGAAAAATTTCATGAAATCATTTTTTAAAAAGAACCCAAAAGATAAATGGACATGGAGGAGTCTCAATGAAGGAACAATTGAAATGGACTACATTCTAACTGACAAGAAATACACTTTTACTGATTGTGTCGTGATAAATAGATTTAACTCTGGCAGTAATCACAGTATGGTATGTTGCAAGTTAAAGTTACAGGTTACATGGAAAGACAGAAACTGGTGCAAATTCGAAACATGAGAATGTAACCCCAGCTTCTAAAAGATAAAAAACAACAGTTCCATCTTGAATTAAAAAACAGGTTTCAGCTGCTTGAGGATACTGAAGATATCAATGAGTTCACAAAGAATTTAGTCAATGTTGTTCTGGAATCAGCAAAAAAAAAAAAAAAAAAAAAAAAATGTTGCTAGTTTAGAAGAAGATAAACGTATTAAGAAATTCTCGGGAGAGAAACGACAGCTTATAGAAAAGAGAAGAAAAATGAAATATGACAAGGAAAATATTACTGTAAGCGTGAATTTTCAGAACTATGTAAACTCTGAGGAAAAAGATTGTAGAAGACACCATGAAATTTAATTGTAATATGATCCTGCAAGATACTGAAAAAATAAATGTTTGGAGACTGCAAAGAGAAATCTGATGCTTGGTAGGAAAATAATTCTAGCTTTGAAGACAAAAAGAGGAAATATCACTCAGAATCAAAAGCAAATTCTAAAAAAGGCAGCGAATTTTTATTTAGGATTGTACAGCTCACCAGTACAACTCTGTGTGGTTCACCTACCTCATCAAATACAAAAGACGCTATTCCAGTAACATTGATGGAAGTAGTAGCTATGGCAATAAAAATAATGGAAAATGGAAAAGCTTCAGGAGAAGACAGAAAGATTGTGGATATTTTAAAAGAAGCAGGGAATGAAGACATTGAAGTTCTTACTGAACAATTCAACACGTGTATAACATTATTTGATGTTCCAAAGAACTGGAAAAATGCCATCATAATCTTACTCTTTAAGAAAGGAGAAAAAGAAAACATTAGAAACTATCGTCCAATCAACCTGCTCTCTGTTTTGTATAAAATTCTGATAAAAGTTCTCACAAATCGCTTGCAGAAACAATTAGATGTAGCGCAACCTAAAGAACAAGCAGGTTTTCAAAGTGGTTTTAGTACCATTGGCCACATATATATATATTCGAGGCTGTGCAAATTATCAAGAGTGAAAAATAACCACTTAAAAAAACACTGTTTTTTATGTGTAAATTTCAGTATTTTTTAACTTTTAAAATGAAATGGATAATAGTTTTTACAACTACTTCAATAAATTAAAAAAAATATTTTAATTTCATTTTATTTATAATATCTTAGGCTTTTAGGCTGAGATGCATTTTACCGATAGTATATTATGCATTAGACACCAATATAACCTAAAATAATATAATAATAATAATAATAATTATTATTATTATTATTATTATTATATTTTTTAAAACAATCCAATATACAAGAGTATCAGCGGTATTCCATAAGGTGGTTCTGCTAGTAGTTTATTAGCTGGTGTGTACCTTTATTATTTCGAAGAAATTTCTCTTTATATAATGACCTAATGTTCTCCCGGTATATACAGTGCGTATCGAAATGATACGTCCACCCGCATTTTTCAAAATTTCAACTATTAATTGAGAATAAGAATTACTTTTTTGGTAGAGATAATTAATCAGTAATTGTTATAACTATTTATGAAAAAATTTCTTAAAAATAAATAATTTCTTTTTATTTTATGCAAATTTTCATTTTCAGACCGTTTCGAAAAGATAGGTCCGCCTACAGAAATTTTGCACCAATCACGTTTATTTCCCAAAAATTTGCATAAATATTGTTGCTTAGTCTTACTGCGGGATTATGCTGGCTGCTGTGGAGGTATTTAAACAGATTTGAACATCACGTTGTAATCAAACGAAATGGGTCGTCGTTGCAGTCTTTCGCTGGTTGAGCAGGGAAAATTGATGCATTTAAAACGTGTGGAAAATCGAATAGAGAAATAGGTAAACTTTTAAACAGATCACATAATGTTGTAAACAATTATTTGCGACTTAGAAATGCTTATGGCAGTAAAAAATCTTCTGACCGCCCATCAAACGTTACACCCCGACAAAGAAGGACTATCGTAAAGGAGTTAAAATCTGGAAATATGAGCTTATCCACTGTGGCCAGACAACAAAACCCTCCAATATCAAAATCTACAGTCCATAGAGTGGTAAAGAAGTTCGGCAATATAGTTTACGTGAAGAGGAAAGCAGCTCTGAAATTGACTAAAATGCACAAAGAAAAGAGATTGAAATTCGCACATGTAGTGATGTCCTGGAAACAAGATTGGCATCGTGTGATATTCAGTGATGAAAAGAAATTCAACCTGGATGGTCCAGATGGCTGGCAGCACTACTGGTACGATCTGCGTAACGATAGACAGATATTCTCAAAGAGGCAAGCTGGTGGTGGTTCCATTATGGTATGGGCCGGCTTCAGAGGTGCAGGAAAAACTGATATAGCATTTGTAGACAATCGTTTGAATGCTGCAGGCTATCAACAGCTGTTTGAACAATATTTTTTTCCACAAGCAGAGCACATTGGGGGCCCAGTCTTCATGTTCCAACGGGACAGTGCTCCTAGACACACTGCAAAGTCCACTTTCGAATGGTTTCTGGGTAATGGCGTACATGTTATCGATTGGCCACCTTGCAGCCTCGACCTGAATCCGGTAGAAAACATGTGGGGTATACTCGCAAGAGCGGTGTATGCAGGCGGAAGGCAGTACAACAGTACTGCAGACTTGAAAAAGGCTATTTCCTCCGAATGGTCAAAAATCGAGAAAAAGTTTTTGCAAAAACTTATAGAAACCATGCCGAATAGGATTTATGAGCTTATTCTGAAACAAGGTGGCAAAATTTCTTATTAATTCAACATTAATTTGATGTTTGGTTCAGTGGACCTATCTTTTTGAAACAGCTTTTTCATGTAATTTTTGTTTTTCTTATTATTCCTATTATTTGTATATTATTCATGTATTATTTTACATTGAATGAAGTAATGTAGTTTATAAAATAGTACTTTGTACACAATAAAATCTTTTTTACCAACATAACTTTCGTTTTTACTGGTGGACCTATCATTTCGACACGCACTGTAGATGACATTGTTGTTTTTTATTTTGATGATTGTAGTAACTAATTCCTTCAATGTTAATTATCCTTCCAGTCTTTTATTATCTAATAATAATATGATTAATAATGAAATAAACTTTCTTGATCAAAAATACATTTTGATAACGAAAATTTATAATGTGATATATCTGATAAAAGAAAAGAATTTTCTTTTAAAGTTAATTTATTTACTCATTTTAAATTATGTCCACATAAAACAATTTATAAAAATATTCTAATTAATTTCTTATAAAAATTTAAAAAATCTCTGCTCAGATAAATATGAAAGTAAAAGCGTAAAGTATATCTATTATCAGGCTAAACTTTATAGTTAACCTAAATATCTAGTAAATTCTATATTTAAATCATATTTCTAATGCATTCTTATCCTTGTTGAAGTGTTTGAAAAAGTTGTATATAATATAAAAATAAGGTTGTTATTCCTTTCTAAAATTTCATTAAAATTAAAAAAAAAATATATATATTTTTTATGATTTTTTAAATAATTAATTTTATTATTCTTTCTATCAAAAATTAAAAAACTGTATAAAAATAAATATAAAATAATATAAAATAAAATTTTTATTTCTTTTTCATCAAAATTTAATTTGTTAAAATTCTAAATTTCTTACCTTAACACTTAATAGCCTAAGTATTTTTTTTTAATTATTTTATATATATATATATATATATATACTAGCAGGCTTTGCCCGCTTCGCTGGACATTAAACTTAAATGAGTTGTCAAAATCCCATATCTTTATTAATAACCCAAGTTCTCGCTGTGATTGGTAGAGGTTTTCTCGCTCGCAAAGTGAGGAGTCTAGGTCTCCACTGTCTTCGGCACAACTTACCCACTTCTTACTTCCCCTTCCTCAGCGGGTGAGTTCGAAGTTTTGCAAAATCACACTAATGTACATAATGCGTACACTTAATCAATATACAGTCTGGGTCCCCACTGCCTTAGGCACAACTTACCCACTTGTTACTTCCCCTTCCTCAGTGGGTGAGTTCGAAGTTTTGCAAAATCCCACTAACGTACATAATGCGTACACTTAATCAATATCCGCACACCAAAATTCGCCATTCTAAGATAATTCAAAGCGAATTCAAACGGAAAAACATGTTTTTACACATGTTTATTTGGAACGACTTCAATATAAACCCACAACGATATTTGGCGATTTTTTTTGTTGGCGATTATGGCTAAATTATAAATCTAAAAATCATAAATCATATATGATAAATGATAAAATCATAATCTAAATCATAAATCCAAAATAAACAAAATATTAGGCTGCCATATTATATCGCAAACAGTCCAGAACGACATCGTTATCCTTCAAAACAACGCCAAAGAAAAATCGCCAAATTCAGCTGTGGGGTTATACAGAAGTTATACCGTTTATTGCCCTCCGACTCCGAGAAGGGGGGGGAGATTTCGAATTTCGTGAAATCCAGTTACAATAAGTGCCGGATGCAAACAAACAATTTACGCACCAAATTTCGTGACCACAGAAGTCTTTAATAGAAAATATAAATAAATAAGTACAAAATGCACAGCTTTAGTATGGGAACCCTTTGGTGACTTTAAATATTTTAAGCCATTTTTGCGATGAACTGAATTGGCTATCTCAATTGTGCAATCAAAGATCTTGGCGAGAAACGTCCGAGCTACTTCGGTTCCGAATTTCAAATTTTGCCAAAGGGATCCAATACTAAAGCTGTTCCATATCGAATCTAGCTTGAAAACGGAAAAAGGGTAAAATAAATTAGAAATATCAGACCTATATTTATAAATTTGGTACCAAATGAAAGAGGCGATTTTTCTGAATCCAGGGGTGCAAACAGTTTTTCGATGCGACAATTAGATATTAAAAAAATAACTAAAGTATGAAATTTAAGTGGCAACGGAAAAACGGAAAAAGGGGAAAATAAATTAGAAGTATCAGACCTGTCGTTACAAATTCAGTACCAAATTAAAGGGGTGATTTTTCTGAATCCTGGGGTGTAAACAGTTTTTCGATACGACAATTAGATGTTTTAAAATTAACTAAAGTATGAAACTCAGATGGCAAAACTTCATTTAAATCTTTTCATAATTTGTAGTGCGATTCACGCGAATGAAAAAAGTCTTTATCTTAAAAATTTATTTTTGCATTTTATTTTTCCATTCAAAGCGTTTTAGTGAAAAAATATTTATGGCGCATGCGCAGGCGTTTTTTACCCACAATTTAAACACTAATCATAATTTTGAAAATTTCTATAGATATAATTTTAAGTTGGGTGAAGACCTAAGTTTCTGCCAAGCGCCGTTGAATTCCGTCCAGCCGTTCTCGAGTGATGCCCGGACAAACGTGTTTTAGTCTTTTACCCCCTAGGGGGGGAACGGGGGGGAATTTCTGAAAAGTTGATAGATATAATTTTAAGTTGGGTGAAGACCTAAATTCCTGCCAAGCGCCGTTGAATTCCATCCAGCCGTTCTCAAGTGATGCCCGGACAAAAAAAGCGACATTCGGACACGATGACACACACACAGACACACACACACATACTGTCCTACCAGCCCTCCCGAGTAACTTTACATTTTACCGCGTTTCGAGTTCTTATCGAAATTTTACACATATCATCTAAATTTTATTATTTTATGTTCGAATACGTATTTTATGCATATAAACAACAAAAAAGTTTCCTTTGACAAAAAACTGTGTTTTTTATTAATTTAAAATTGCGTGTGCACATTTCTATCTTTCCGAGTAAATTGAGGTTACTCGTTTTGAAATTTTACACAGTCCTTCCGAGTAATTTAATCTCGAACTCAGATATTATGTGTGGTTACTCGATTACTCAATACATTGCTCAGCAAAGTGTATAATTTAATTGACGCATTTGAGACATAATTGTAAATCTTTGAAATATATTTTCTTTAAAGGCAAATAAAGAAGTCATATAGATAAGCTAATCTCTCTATAAGTATCTTTTACAATTAATTAAAGTAAGAAATAATTTATATTTGGTTTATATATACGTATGTGATTATATATGTATTGTTTTATAGTAAATACTTTGCGAGTATTTGGAATGTCTAGAAGACAAATGAAATAAAAGAGGTATTTCACTCAATTTTACCAATTAACTACTGAACTGATTTCTGACGAACTTGGTATAAATGTATTTTAAATGAGATGAAATTCCATTTGCTAAGTTGTGTCTTTCAGGACATAGGGTAATGGATTGTTCTTAAATGTTTTTACAGATTTAACTATTGAACTTGTTTCAAAAATACTTAGGTGGTCTTACAAGTGACTGAAAGTTTCTGCTGTCGAAGCTGGTATACGAGAAGTGTCGGGTTCGATTACCAGATCCCATTCGTCGACTTTATTACAGTAAAAGCAAGAAAGTAAAATCAGTATTACTCATAAATTATGAAAATCTTTCTATTATTTATAATAGTCGCGGTAAAAATTAAGCATATTATTTGAACAATTTAATTTAATTTTATGTGTTTGCATGTGTATTTCATTCTTGTACACTCCGTTTAATACTTTATTAAGACATTATATTACTATTTATATTATAATACTATATATATATATTTATATTGTATTAATAAATATATTATGCAATATTTATATTTATCTTAATAACTTGACACTAAAATACGTATACTTGAAACTATTGACTATAGCTATAAGACTATTCCATTTTATAATGGAAAGAAGTAAAAGTAAAATTATTCATCACTCTTAAATTTTGAAATATTTCTTTTTTCTTTCCTCCTCCTCTTCTTTTTTTTTTCTTTTTTTTTTTTTTTTTTTTTTTTTGTGTGTGTGTGTGTGTGTGTGTGTGTAATTTATGTGAGCTCTAATTTAAAGACATATTTTTAAACGAAAACATAATGCATTCCAATTAACTAAAATCGAATACTTATTTATTTATTTATTTATTTATTTAATTTTAAGTTTTTATTATTATGCATTATTATTATGCATGTTTTTATTTTCTGCATGTTTTATTTTCTGCATGTATAAGAAGAATGTATAAAATTTGGAAACATTTTTGATTTCCGGCTTTCGATGAATTTACACGTTTTGAGACTTCCTTGCATTTCAATTAACTGAAATTTACTACTTATTTTCAAAAAAGGGAATTTTAGCTTTTTCATGTATTATAAGAAAGTAGAAAATACAGAAAAAATTTCGATTTGTGGTTTTCGATGAATTTACACGTTTTGAGATTTCCTTGCATTTGAATTAACTTAAATTCACTACTTATTTTTAAAAACTGGACTTTTTATTCGATCCTCTGCATATATTACAAGAAAGTATAAGAATAAGTAAAATTTTAGATTTTCTGTTTCCGATAAAGTTACACGTTTTGAGATTTCCCGAACTCAGTTCGACTGCTTTAGAGAACATCTGTCTTTTTTAATTTAAACACTGTGCTTTACGAACCAATGAAAATAATTTAACAGAATTTGATATTGGTTGGACCTTGGTTTGACATGGTGCCGATTAACTTTGGGCTATATCACCCAACAAAGTGTGCTTCCATGCTGCGATTTCCTCTCATTTCTGGAAAAGCTCAACATCTACAGCGTACCAAACTTAGAGAAATATATTAAGTAAAACTCTGCTGATTCAATTTGAGTGGATATCGACAAAGAATTGTCGCAGCTATGTTGCAGATTAACTCCGATTACAAGGCAATAACTTTGCTTTGTCTTGATTTGCAAAAAAAGCGGTCGAGTTTTGAACACTGGGCGATACTAGTAAATAATATTAACACAAGATTATGCGAAATTTTGCCCTATTATTTCATGTTAAGAAAGTCGTAAATTTCTAATAACTTGCGATATTTTCAAATTCGAGCGTTAAAATTAAATAGAGTTCTCGCTACTATCATAAGTAATAAACTGATCCTAAGTGATAATTATAATGAGATAATTTTACACAGACTAACAAAGTAACACACAAACTTAATAAAAAAGCATCACAAAACTGGCGTTGTAAAAAATATTACTTACAAACTTTGAATAAACACCATAAAATGCAATAAACTCGCAACAATTGTTTCGGGTCGAAAAAACACACGACCCTTCATCAGGCGAATAAAGTAAGCACGAGTGCTGCAGTCAAAGCGGCAACGCACAATTGTTGCGAGTTTATTGCATTTTATGGTGTTTATTCAAAGTTTGTAAGTAATAACACACAAACTGACACCCCTAATGACGGACTTCATATCGATTTTGTGATTTTCGAATTTCTAACACTTCAAAGCCTGTAAAACCGTCAAAAACTGCGACAGAATTTTTTTTCGAATACCTAAGTTCCCCATACCTATAGTATGATGTGAACTAACAATATACAGTAACAGTGAATGAGCTTTTATTTAAATTAAAAGACGCAACTTTATATTTTAAGGCAAAAAATCAGTTTTTGTTTAGGCTTTTTGTACATTTAAGTGAAAATATAACTATTATATTATATCATATTAAAGTTACGAAAAAAAGAACAAAATTAAAATTCTGTCACAAAAAAATTTAAGAATTCTTTTTTCAAAATTAAATTTTATTTAAAGAATTTAATTTTGTAAAATGAATTCAATTTTTATTTATTTATTTACTTATTATTATTTTACCTTTTTAATTGTACTACAATTTTTTTATCCGTTCTATACCATGAATGAAATGTTATTTCCTTTTTCTCAATAAATTGTTGCAGTTGTGAGAGAAAGAAAACGAAAACAGCTTACATTTAGCTTATTTTGTCTGGAAGAAATACTTCTCGTCTCTATTAAAATAATAATAATAATAAAAATATTTTTTTTTTTTTTTTTTTTTTTTAATATATATATAAAGTGTTTTATTTACCCTGAAACATATCTCTAAATTTTGTAATAATTGTTTTATTTTTAAGAAAGGAGAACGCAAATGCTTTGTTTTATTGATAATTGTAGATTCCACTCCAATACAAAAAGAAATAGTCAATTGCGTTTCTCTGTATACCACCCTGCAACAGATAAACAAAGTTATCACTGCCCGCGACACGAGACACATGGGCACACAAAGGAGTAGATAATTTTTCAAGGAGGACAGCTTCCTGTCAATTTCCCCCATTCCTTTTGGAAAGTATCGCCCTATTCCTGGCCGCTGTGCGTCTTTGAAAACCCATCGATCTCTTTGAGCGTGTAGCGTAATGATTATTAAATGAACCTGATCCCCTGAACATTTACATCTGGTTCTCTGGTGCACTTTACAAATAGTATCCATAGAACAGTACATATGGAATTCCTCAGAACCTTTTGTAACATTATACACTGTAATTTAGAATTATATCTTGGAAGCATTCAGTTTTCGAATAAGAAGAACATAAAAGGATTTTTTTTTTTTTTTTTTTTTTTTTTTTTGCCTGTGTTAAATTAATTAAAGAAAGAAAGATATTTTTGACAGTATTTTAATTGTTTAGACAAAAAGAGATAATTTTGTAATTAACATTTAGCGGAATAAATTATTATGTGCATAAAACAGAAATAAAGAGTGTGCTATAAAAGAAAGTATAAAGAAACACCATTTCGCAGTTTTAAAAGTTACCGAACGATATCTTAATCAAATTCGTCACAATCTTTAAATATTACATTTTAATAGCAAACCCTTCTGTAAATAATATATAATAAATTGAACATCTATGTCCTTCATTTCGAAAATATTCTGTACATCTTCCGATGCATTTATATGGACCTGAATTTCAGCTTCAGTGCTGCTTGAACTAAAATCCAACTCAATGTATGCAAATATAAACCAAAAAACCGAAATACATGGCAGTTTTTTCAAATCGAAATATTTAAACATAACGTTTTATCATTGGAAAAAAATAAGTTTGAGTGTGCCATGAAAGCAACAACAATGCGTGCGTTGCTGCTTTCATGCTGCTCTCGTCGCTGCCCTTTTCTCCCGATAAAGAGTCGTACTGATATCTTATTCTATATCTTTCTGTACAGGAGTTATTCAATGCTTTTATTGCAAAATTATCTAATTAATACAAATTAGGTTTTCCTTATGAACATGTTTATAAATAAATATACTCTTCACTAGTGAAAACGGCAACTTTAAATGAGTGATAAATAAATATTTTACATAATGTGAATTCTTCGGTTAATACTGTAAATATTTAAATTTATTTTGTCTTTTTTTTTTTTTTTTTTTCCCCTACCTTTCGGCAAAGAATATAAAATTTATTTACATGCTTTTTTAACCAATTCTTCTAATTTTCTTATTGGTTATTTCAGAAAGCTGATATCATGAAATGGATAACGGAAAAATGTGTAACGGAAAACCAGGTAATTTGCGAATTGCTAGTTGCGAATCCTATATTAAAAATGCCCAACATTTGTTATAGAGTAAAACTATGATTCGAGATTAATTCGTCTTTGATATTGATATCATATTTGATTGTCAGATAAAAAGTTATTATTCTGAGGTAGTAAATAGAGCAATTTTGTCCCTTTCTCACCCTTGTACTCAGGAAAACTAGTTAGTATAGGTTCATTCTGTTCAGTTCCCCATCATAGTATATAAGTTCTCACAAAGTTCTAATACGTGACACAGGGCGCGAAATTTCCGCTCGCCAGCTCGCCATTGGCGAGTGGAATTTTTACTGTGGCGAGTAAAATTTGGTCAAGTTATAGATAGAATTCTTACACGATACGGTGACAGAAAACATTCTTTTTATAGATTTAAATATGGCAAAATCTTGTGATTTTATAACCTCATATTTAACCTCTCCTTTTTCTCTTCTCGTTGTGTCGAGTCTGTGTGTGCGCTGTCCGACGATAGCCCCAGACTGGGAAAGGAAAAATGCTTAGTGCATGCATAAAAGTTTTAATATCTTCGGCAGTTTCGTTTCTCCCACTCTGATTTCTCCAAGCAGAGTGAGAATAGACGAGCAGAGTAGATAGCCTCTTTGACCGTCGCCCACTATCCGAGAGAAGAGAAACGCGAAAGGTTGCCTATGTGATATTGACGCATGAAAATGAGCCCGAGCGCTTTACTGATAGATACTGCTCATTTTTATTTTGTTGAATAATTACCAAAAAACAGTTCACGTTCTCCAGTTTTTTACTGAAACGCCAAGGATTTGCGCTTGTAATGATTTGTAAGTAACGATTTTATCGAAAAAGTTATTCTGAAATGGTTACTTCAAATGACAATAATGAACAAGCTATACACATCGACATTTCGTCTGATTATAAAAATAAAACGGACAAAAAAGACATTTCTGATGTAAAAAGTTAAATAAATAGGTAAATAAGGAAGCTTAATGTTTCATACTAAAAAGATTTTCGCAGGATATTGTTTGACAAAGAGTTTTTTTTTTTTTTTTTTTCTTTCTTTAATAAATCTTTGCATTTATGTTATTAGATATTTTAATCTTTTTCAAATCTCAAATACAATACATTATAATGATTTTTAATTATAGATAATTATGAGACATGGTGATATACGACACATTTTAATATATATAATTTTAGACATATTTGTAAAAGCATTTCAAATAGTTGAAAAAAAAAAAAAAAAAAAAACCCAAAATGCGTTAAAAAAAAAATGACAACCCTAATTTATGGCGAGTAAAAATTTTTTTTGGCGAGTGTAATCTGAATTGAAATTTCGGGCCCTGCGTGACATACTATATTCGTGTTAAGCGAAATGAATTTGACCATTCGCTCAGCATAGTGACAGACTAAAATGACCCACCAAATAGGCTACTCACCGTTCAGTTCGATACATTTAACTTTTTCTAATCTATTAATTTATTTTTGTGGATCATTTTTGTAGTTTAGTTTTCTTGCAATCGCATACTATTTCCAATGACAATCCACAAAATGCAAGTTTATGTAGAATACCGCTCAATTTTGCTATATTGATAAAATCTTAAATTTAAAATAATTAAGAAATTTTCAAATTAAAATATTTGCGATCGATGATGTTCAAGCCAGTATCACAAATGATATTTTTAAAGAGGTCGGAAATCTTTATGATGAAACTAACCCTTTAACCAGCTGGGATAGGTTGACTCTGCTCAGTTCCCCATCATCTGTATGTTTTCATAAATTTCTAGTACAGAACATATTATATTCAATGTTAAGAGAAATTAATTTGACCAAACGATTGATCATTTTTAGAAAATTAGAAAATGCTCATCTGTCTGTGATAAAAAAAAAAAAAAATCTTGCCAGCTCCAACTCAAAAACTTATACACAGAATTTTTTAGATTTAAATGTATCTTGACATAAATTAGTGCTTATCAACTTTTGGTGCAAATCATTCAACAGGGGGCGTTGTTGTATTGCGATTTTTCCTTTTTTAAGAAAGATTATATCTCAGCCTCTATTAAGTATAACTGTATAAAACCAGACATGTTTTATGCAAGAATCTTCGAATACATTTAACATGGCTTGGAAATAAAGATACTGATTGGGTTTTGAAAATTAAATATAAAAAGGGAAATAGAGGTGTGAAAAAGGTATTGAAAACAATTACTAGTGTTAAAGTGATATACTACAACACTGTACTACAAATGATATAATCTAGATTATATTCCTCAGCTGCAAATCTGTCTGTCTGAAATATTGCGGTTATCATACATTGGTGAAGCTTTGTACAGCATTGTATTAAAATTGCAAAGTCTTATTGTGCATTGCATTACCTGCATTGCATGGAAATGTTGAGAAAAATTATGAAAATAAATAAATAAGGTAAGACTTCATAATTTAATAGATCAATTGTCTGTAGACGTTTTGTACACAGACAGATAGCAAAGCTCTATATGATCGCAATTACATTAATTATGCAAATAAAGTACTGCATGCATGTAAAAATTAATGCATAGTGTGTTCAGAATTCTGGCGCATACATATTATCATAAAATGTGCATACTGTAATATTTTCTGAGATAAGACTAGATGTTTAACGGAAAAAATTGCATTATAAAGCAAAGTTTATCAGATAATATATGCACATAAAATAATTTTGCGTGTAATAATAATAATAATAATAATAATAATAATAATAACAATCTTAGTTTCACAAAAGCATAAAAAAGCTTAATTTCACAAAAGATAAAATGTATCAACACTTAAAAAAATATATAATCTCTTATTTAACAAGAAAGAAAAATCATGCAGTACGCATTGATTAGTAACACTTTCCAACTGTACGCAATTGTTGTATCGAATAACTATTAATATTCTTTGCCTACGTTATCACACAGCAGACAGAAGAAGTGAAAAACATACAGATAGACTAATTGGTTTTAAAATCACTTTTAGGCATTTTGGAAAGTGTTAAAAAAGCTTAGCACAAAAGAAAATGCAGCCGTTAGATTATAATTACAGCTTTTAAACTCTCTGAATATTTTACTGTAGTCCTGTAAATCTGAAAGTTAATCATATCATATTCTATACAAAACAATATTTTAGAATATTAATAATACATGTCAATGTTTTTAAGACTTTTATAGTAGAAAGTTTTTATATATAACTTTTAAAAAATTCCGTCCTAAAACGTAATACATTGGCTTTTTTTTTTTATTGTTGTTGTTGTAGTCCCTGTAAAGAAACTAGTTGTACAGGACCTATTAATGACTTTAAATAGGGAATATTCCATAGGGAACATGAGTGTATCATTTTAAAAAAATTCTCAAAATATTCGCGAATGAAAGGAGCCGGAGACAAACAGATAGAAAGGTAGACAATCGCACAGACAGATGCACAAATTGAAATCTTATTCCCACTAAAATTATAAGAAAATGTTAAAACGCTCATGTAAACAAAAGTTCAATTCCAGCAAATTTTTATTAATACCTCTTAATGTAACTGTTTATTTTTATGTAGCACTGTAAATCTAATGCTAACCATACTATATTACATAGAAGACACACTCTTTTGTGCATACGAATAATATATTTCAATTGCATTGAGCTTTGTGGAAGATAAAATTATTAAACTTTGGTTTATAAAAATAACTCTCATACAACACAATGCTTTGGAGTACTTTCAAGTGCCCCTGTACACAAACCAGTTAGAAATGTACTCTACTTTACATAGGAAACATCCATAAAACTTTACATAGGATAGGGAATTGAATAACATTTTAAAATTTCATTAAAGTTTCTATACATTAAATGTATTAAAATATGATTTATAGAAACTCCTCTCATAGAACACAATGCTTTCGAATACTTTTGTGTGTCCCTGTACACAAACCAGAAGTGGTATCCATTCCATTTTCAATAGGGGACATCCGATAGTGAACTGCAATAAAATATATCGGTTTAAAGAAATTCCATAAATATTTACGGTAATTAGAGCGCAGAAAAACAGACAGAGAGATAGACAGACGGACAAAAGAACAATCAGACATATACACAAATTGAAATTATATTCACACTAAAAAAATGATAGAAAGTGTCAAAAACGCTTAATGTAAATGAAAGTACACTTCTAGCAATTTTTTATTAATAGCTCTTAATATAACTGAATATTTTTGTGTCTTGTGTCACCCTATAAATCTAATGGTAACCATGCTATATTCCATGCAAAGCATTCTTTTGTGTATATAAATCACATATTTCAATTTCCTAAAACTTCGTGGAAAGTTATTAGAATTTGATTTATAAAAATATCTCACAAAGAACACAATGCTTTGGAGTACTTTTGAGTGTCCCTGTACATAAAATAGTGGTGGTATGTAATCTATTTTATATAGTGAACTTGTTCATCGAATAGTGAACTTGAATAACACATTTCAATTTCATGAAGATATTGTACAGTAAAGGTATTAAAATATGGTTTATAGAAATACCTCTCATGGAACACAATTCTTTGAAATACTTTCGGGTGCCCCTGTACACAAACCAGTAGAGGTATAACCTGCATTTTCAATAGGAAACATCTGATAGGGAACTTGAATAACATATATCAGTTTCAAAAAATTCAATAAATATTTACGGAAGTTAGAGTGAGGGCAGACAGACTGAGGGACAGACGGACAGATACACAAATTGATATCATATTCACACTTTTAAAAAATGTTAGGAAATTTTAAACACGCTTAATGTAAACGAAAGTAGAATTCTAGCAAATTATTAATAATAGCTCTTAATATAACAGAATATTTTTGTGTCACCCTGTAAGTCTAATGCTAATCATGCTATATTCTATGTAAATCATTCTTTTGTGCATATAAATAACATATTTCAATTTCCTAAAACTTCGTGGAAAGTAAAGTTATTAAAATTTGATTTATAGAAATATCTCTCATTGAACGCAATGCTTTAGAATATTTTTGAGTATCCTTGTATATAAAACAAAGTTGGTATTTAATCCATTTTATACAGGAAAAATCCAATAGTGAACTTGAATAACATATTTCAATTTCATTAAGATATGTTTACAGTAAAGTTATGAAAATATGATTTATAGAAATACCTCTCATAGAACACAATGATCCCTGTACACAAACCAGTAGAGGTATAAACTCCATTTTCAATAGGGAGCATCCGATAGTGAACTTGAATAACATATATAATATAAATATTTACGAGAGTTAGAGCGCGGACAGACAGACAGACAAACTCATGACATAAACACTTTTCAACCTTGTTGGAAAGTGTTAATAAAAATTGAGTAAATGACACTATTTTCAAAGACAAATATGTTAAAATCTCAGTTTCACAAAGTTCTTAGATTTATATGTGAAAATCTTAATTTCACAAAAGATAAAATTTATTAATACTAATAAAAATAAAATAAAATAAAATAAATAATAATAATAATAAACTTTTTTTTTATTTTTTATTTTTATTTTTTTTATTAAAGGATATTATTTACAAACAAACATGTACAAATTATGACAAATACGTTTACTAATTATAATTAAAATATATCAACACAAGTATAAAATCAAAATAAATTCAACTTCTACTTGTCTCACAGAAATTCATGTGGAAGGCGGAAAAATTCTCCGTCACGTTAGCATGCGCGACTTATAAAGAGGCTATTAGCCTCTTCCTAATCGATGTAAACATACCGATTCTTATGTCACGTTGAAGCTAATAAAATTTCCAACATATTTATGAATTTTTAAATGTATATATTTTAACGCAGATATATATATATATATATATATATATATATATATATATATATAAACCAGGAAAATTGTTTAAAACAAAAAAAAAAAAAGAAATTCTGATATTTAAAAAAAATTATTGACTTAACTATTGATTCTAGAAAAATACTGTAAATACAAAAACTGAAGAAATTATTTTTGGGGGAAAAAAAAGAGTGAGTCGTTAATGCTTTTAGAAATCTCTGCCCAAAAAGTAAAAATAGTCTCCATTCTACCACGCCCCGTTTACTATTCTTTTTTCTCTTTTTTTAAATTTTAATATTATGGTTTCTTTTAAATAATTATTGAGATCTCTCAACTATTGAATATGTAAATAAAGGAATAAATAAGAACTTAATATTCTTCTTTAAGACCGAAAAGGACTCTAAAATCTGTGAATGATTCTAATATTTAGCCACTTAGAAGAATAAATTTTTATCTGACGGTGAAATAATATATCATCAATATCAAAGATGAAATAACTTCGAATCATAGTTTTACTCTACAGCATAATTGTTGACATTTTTTGTGTATAATTCGCAAGTAGCAATTCGGAAATTACCCATTTTTCCTTTAACGATTTTTTTGTTACTCATTTTTCCGAGAGGGGTCTTTTTAAGGGGTCCTATCCCATCTTTACTCAAGTTTGACAGAAAACCACGGAAAACTCCGAATAGCTAGGTCGACGAGCTCAACCTAGAATCGAACCGAGGACCTCACGTCTACTAGCTTTGTGCGTAGAACCGCTCGGCCGCTGGTGGACCAAACGGAGGTTGGGGAAAAACAACCTGGTTGCATCTGTATAACCCCCCCCCCCCCCAAATCACCCTATAGCCTTGTTGCGTCGCTAAACTGAAATAAACTTTGACTTCATCTGCATGAACAGGTGCGTCATTATTCAATCGCTTAGTAAATATTAACATTTTTATGTTAACTCATAATTTAATTAAACATTTACAATTAATTTAACTTAAATATCTGCTATAATTTTCAAATTAAATTTAAATTTGTTTCAAATTTTAATACCTATTAAAATTTAAAATTCAAATATCTGTTAATTTTTCATTTTAATTTGTTTCAAATTAAAATATTTATTAAAATAATAATTAAAAAGAATATATATATATATATATATATATATATTATTATTATTATTATTATTATTATTTATTAAAATCAAATTAAAATATTTATTAAAATACATATTTATTTAAAATCGAATATATATTTTAATCTTAAAATTTCATAAAAGTAACTTTTACGTCTGATTTATCAAATTGGGTATTTGAGATACTATTTCATTTATAAAACTATCATTCATAATTATCATTTATATGATTAATCAAGTAAAATGTTAAAATTACATAAATATGATATATTTATATGGGTAATACAGTAATTAAATTATTTTTAAAGGGAGTTGTTGTGAATTTCCACTCTCTCTCTCTTAGGTTTCACTTCCGTCGGAGAGTAATTAAAAAACTTAGGTCGCACTATCCAATTTGTCTGAGATTTTAAGTCACACTGACGAAAATAAAATGTTTTGAGTCATATTGAAAGAATAAAAGGTGAATTATACTCATTCTGACGGCTACAAAAGCATTAACTCAAATTAATTTGTAAATATTAAACAATGTACGAAATAATCATTAAAAATTTGTGTTAATAAAAAAAATAAAATAAATAAATAAATAAAAAATAACCCCCCCCCCCTTTTTTTTTTGACAACTCTTCTGTGAGTAAATTATTCTTAAAACAATGTAAACTAGTATGTTGTAACAATTACAAAACTTTTTTCCAGGAACATTCTATATTCTATCTACACCAGTTGCTGTTTAACATGCACACAGGGCCGGTGACAGGAATTACGGGCCCCTGGGCAAACGAAACTAAGCTCCCCCCCCCCCCCCCTCATACACATAACCACTTCTTAAATTTTAATCGAAAAATGGTTTAAATTTTTGGGTACTACGGTATTTCAAATATCTCCAATAGAATACAGTGATACAATAGGTAGTACATCATCGAACTATACATTTATACAATGAAATTTGATTAAATATGAAGGCTGACAAAAACGTACAATTGCTTTGCATTTCATTCTCAATATATTTAATTTACAAAGGAAGACTTGTGATCAATCAGTGATTGATATATGCCTTACCTATTGTACTTTAAAGTTAAATATAAAATTTTAAAATAAAGATATCATGTTTGAAATATAAATGTAATATATTTGAAAAAATGGTAATTTTATCTAAAAATTTCTTTTAAAAATTCTGCATTTCTTTTTGGCAACCTTGAATTTTATTTATTTAATAAGCTATCCCCTGAAAATTTGTTTGGTCTGTAATTCAATATTTTAAAAATTAACTTTTGAATTAAGTGAACATTAATAATTACCGAGTGGGCTGAGTAGATTCATAAAAGTATATACTATTGGCATCAAAATTATTCGAGCGCTAGCAACAATTCCTATATGGAAAAAGTACATTTAATACTGTTTTATTAAATAAATCCTTGTCAAATTATGTTCTTAGACTGCCTAAAAACATGACTCGACAAGGATTTATTTAATAAAACACTACTAAGTATACGTTTTCATAAAGGAATTATTGCTAGCGCTCGAATAATTTTGCTGCCTACAGTAACGCTGAAAGTTTTCTGATAAATTCTTTTCTGTATTTTTTTTTTTTTTTTAAGCTTTATTTTCTGTGATTAACAAGATTTAAAATAGTAATTTTTTAAACAAGCAAAAGTAAAGGCATAAACACTTAGGCTTTTATTATAAGTTTTTATTATTGTTATTAAATATACATATTAAAAATTAGATAAAAAAAGAAGCAAAAAAAAACAAACAAACAATATATATATATATATATATATATATATATATATATAGGTATATAAAAAATTATGTTTTTTGTATTTTTTAAGCAGTGAGTAGTTCCTTTAAGTGAGTAAATTTTGCAGTAAAAAGATGACTTATGAGCCTAAGAAAAATGATATATTATCAGAATGTTTTTGTCGAGTATAGATTCCAGCCTTTTTGAATACGATTTTAGAAAACTGAAAAATAACTTTTTTATTTGTATTGTGCTTGAGGAGATTATGTATAATAACCTATATAGTTCCAAAGATTTTTCGTCGTTGAAATGATGCTATGGTTTGGAGACTATTCATGTATCTTCAGAATACACCTGTATACCGAAAGTTTAAAAAATATTGTATGCACACACACATATATATAAGAAAATATATATATATATATATATATATATATATATATATATATATATATATATAAATATAAATATATATATATATATATATAAATATAAATATAAATATATATATATATATATATATATATATATATATATATATATATATATATATATATATATATATATATGTATATATATAAATGGAAAGCATTGATAATTTCATCATTTATAATTTTCTTTTTTTCACTTATCAAAATAATGTAAAAAATAATGTTTGGCGTGGCGTTTGCGTTTGTTAACCATGTTCCAAAATGAGAATTTTGGTAATTACATAGTTTTTACCCCCATCCCCTTGGACAGCGGCCAATAGACATTGCACAGATTAGATTGGGGGCACTGCTTGCGAGATAAGCAAAGCACCAAATGAGATGCAGACCCCCCCCCCCCCCATCTATTTCTTTTTTAGATGAATACTCACTATGGTGGCTAACGATGAGCAGTGATTACTCTTTCAAGTTTCTATGTGTGAAAATGTTTCCCATGTCACTTAAACAAGTAACAAGACGGATTCATCCTTTCACTTGACCAAACATTTTTAGCAGGAACACAACTCACAACACCTTTTGATCTGTGTAAAAGATAAAAAGAGTTTATTGATTGTACTCCCGTTTGTGCTTCGGAGTTGGCATAATGAATGACTGAGATGAACCTTCAGTCATTGTATTTGATTTTAGGAATGAATTGGTTGAAAATTTGAATAGATACAACACAGTAAATAAAAACTTTCTTTAATTAAAATTTTTGCTTCTTGAAAAAAGAAAAAGGGGAAAGCAGTAAAGAATAATTTAAAATGTACTCAGGGTTGCTTCGGTACCAGGAAAACCTGGAAAACTCAGGGAATTTTAAAATCTATTAAAAAACAGGGAAAACTCAGAGGATTTCAAAATTTATTGCAAAAACAGGGAATTTAAAAATTTTATGGAAGAACATTGAAATTTTTTTTCATAATCAAATATTTTTTTTTAAATATAGTTCTTTATAATGAATCAACTATTTTTTTTTTTTTTTTTTTTTTTTTTTTTTTTCAAGTTAATAAAATTAATTTGCCCTAAATATGTTCAACTGACTTGTAAATATGCTAGATTCTAAAGCTGCATGATTGCGTGTCATCTATTTTATTTCTAATACAGACAGGGAAAACTCAGGGAATTTTTTCTCATGATTTGTGTAGCAACCCTGTACTATATCAACAATATTTTAATTAGATCATTTTCTGAAATTTAAGAGGTTAAAGAAATGACATTCATGAGAATTTTGGAAAAAACCACAGGAAAACCTGAACGTCTAGGCCGACGAAACTGATCTAGGTTTGAAACCGACATATCCTCTCTGCCAGCTTCTTATAAAGAAGAACATCTCAGCTACTGACTGGAGCCATATATTTTTTTTATTAATTTATTGTGCAAGTTTTACAAATGATTTACTTTTGATTTCAAAGTATAATACATAAAAATTTATGAAAACTAAAAATATTTTTGATGATTATTATTTTCTACACAACTCAGAGAATCATGATTGTTAAACTAAACATATATTTAATTACTTGTGCTTGCAAAAAAATAATACTAGAACTAGATAATGAAACACTATTTAGAAGTATGAATAATTATAAACAGGTACCTTTTGACTTTTTTTAAAAAATCTGATTGAAAGAATTAAATGAAGATATATTCATTTTTCAAACACAACAATATATGTTAATATTTGTGTACTTAGCTACTTTTATTACGATTGATGAATATTTAAAAGTAAAAAAAGAAGAAAAAATTACTTTCGTTTTGGTTTTATAAGAATTTTCATTGGTTAGAAAAATATATTTTTTACATTCATATATCGACATTCGAATATAGCGGAGAAAAAAAAAAAAAAAAAAAAAAAAAAAACTGAGAGGAGGGATATTCAAAGTATATTTTATAATTGATTTTTTTTTTTTTTTCAAATGCATGTTACTGATATATAATATCTTTTTTTTTTTTTTTTCGGAAAACTTGTTTTGCATTAGATTAAATGAAAAATCCTCCCATCCTGTGCAATATTTTCTCCTATTGCTCCAGATTATATATTTATCTGATAATTTTATTTCTCAATTAAATAAAAAAAAAATTTCAAGTGAAATTTTGTCTAAAAATAAAATCATATTTTCTATAAATTCTAGTCATACTGTTAATTAAACTCTAGTGAATTTCTATTACATATTATTAATGTCTTGTCATATTGCGTGGGTGTAAAAAAAAAAAAAAAAAAAAAAAGTCACTGTATATTTCACGATCCTTTACATTTTCCTCTAAAATTTTGTGAATGAAATTCAGTGTTTTATTTTTATTTTTTACTTGCGATTTTTACTTCATACTTTCTCAACAATTTTGCCTTTTCAGTATATCTTTATCTTGCATTGCTTCTACTATGTAACTTTTTATCAATATCTGGCCAGTTGTAGTTTTTATGCACTCATTTGGTCTCTCTCATCCCAATTAGAAGCCCGCCAGCGGCCGAGCGGTTCTGCGCTCACAGCTGGTAGACATGAGGTGCCGGGTTCGATCCTAGGTGGCACTCATCGACCTATCCGTTTGGAATCTTTCGTGGTTTTCTACGAAACTTTGTGTAAATACGGGCTAGGGCACCTTAGAAAGACCTCCACAGAAGGCATTTCCCTTCAGACCTTGGACCCTAGTGCAGTCAATCGGCCTTATTCCCAAACACCAAAAACGCCATTCCAATTAGAAATTTCTTTGAATATATCAGGTTGGACACGAGTTGACTTGAAACTTTCGAAGGAAGTCAGGCACATACGAAATATTTTTCCTATTCTACTCTAAATTCTTTGGCTTCCCATACCGATTTCTTTAAAAGTATTTTTTTTTTTTTTTTTTTTTTTTTTGATTGATTGATTGCGAAATTTTACTATCAACAGTTTACTCACTCAATTCTGAATAGTTGATACTAATGGTTTTCCAAATGCGAAATAAAAGGAAATGAGGCTTTCTCATCATCTCGCATTTATTTGTCTATGAACCCTTACTGCATCTACTTCCAGAGGCAGCACATACCCCCCCCTTCCCCCCCCCCCCAAAAAAAAAAAAAATGTGTTTGAAAGGACTTTAAAAAAAAAAAAAAAAAAAAAAAAAAAAAGAGAGAGAGAGAGAGAGAGAGAGAGAGAGAGAGAGAGATAATGCATCAGATAAAAATAATTTCGCTCCCCTATCCCCTGTCCGAAGTCCCGTCGCATCGCGAGCCCATTATTGCAGCTAGTATTTAGGACTGCTAAGCGGTTCTTATCTAAATTTTCTGCTCCTTTTGTCATGTTTTTAGAATTGTGGAAAGTACACACTTTTTAAGGAAAAAAAAAAGTGAAAATTCACATTTCAAAATTTAGATTTTTGTCACTTCTGTTCCGCCTCCCCCCCATCTCCCGGGCCCCTGGGCCCCCCTCCCCCCTGTCACCGGCCCTGCATGCACAAAAGTTTAATCTTATCCTCTCTGAATAAAGATTTTACACACTGGAGTAGAGCCCTGCACGGGTCGGGTTTTATCCGACCTGAAATCGACGGATGAATTTTATATCAACGCGAAACCCGACAAAAACTTTTTCATCAACCCGAAAACTGACCCGAAACCGACAAAATGTTTTTCATCAACCCGAAAACCGACCCGAACCCGCTGTATTTAGACCCGAACCTGAATCGAAACCCGAAAACTACATGAAAATTACTTATTCATCTAAAAATCATACAAAACATTTTTTAATTACAAAATAAGGTAAATTTTTATTGTCATACAGTTGGTAAATTATTTTAAAAAGTATTTGAAATGTAATTATTAATTGTTTAATTTAAAAATTAAAAAATCAGAAAAATAGATCAATAATAATTTTTAACCATTTATGTGAGTTGTGAACTTCAAGAGTTAACTGGTAGGTTGTGGCCACCACAAAACTTTCTTCTAAACTTTCCTATATTTTACTAAGTTCAAATAATTTATTAAAAGCATTATTTTTTTAAATTATCTAACAGGATGAATGCAAACGATTTTCAATTCAGAGACAACTAACACTAAATATCCAAAGTAAGACAGTTTTATTGCCTATAAATAGCATTTTAAAAAGTACGTTTTTATAATGGTTATCTCACATATGAGGTTTCGTACAGTTCTATGCCATAGAAGTTGAAATTTAGCCTTCCCATTATCGACGGATATTAATAGATAATGTGCTTAAACAGATATATTTTCCATTTCATTTATGTTTATATGTGTTTACATAATTAAGCAATTTTTAAAATCAAATTTTTGGTGTTATAAAACTAAGTTTGTACATGTTATTTTAATAAACGAGGGATACACCGAATTCCATTGGAATAATTTATTTTATAACTATTACACCAAGGAAATTAAAATATTAAAATAATAATAATAATAAATTTTGACATACGTTCTTTAATTTTAAATTTCCAAATTTTAGCATATAAACATTTAAATTTGAATTAAAACAACAGAAATGATATTTAATATTGCTCATTTGAAAATTAATATAAATGAAAATCTTTATTATACATATTTTACCAAATCTTTATTTCTTTTTAATTATATTCACATACATAAGAGTATTTTAAAATCAAATATATAATGGAATAAATCAAGCTTTGTATATTTTTACATTTTTTCAAAAAGTATTATGATATATTCAAAATTCCATTAAGATCATACAACTTAAAAATTTTGTGCAAAGAGTATTAATATTTAAAAAATAATTATTGATAATTTTTAGATATACATTCATTCACTCTTTCTAAATTTCCAAACTGTGACTTATAAAAATTTAAATATGAATCTAAATTCAGTCTTTAAAACTAACAAAAAATGTTCTTAAAATTCTCTATTTTTGGCTATCTACCATATTTGAAAATGTTCAGCATGCATATTTTTCAACATTTTTATACATGAATTTGACAGGTTATTTTCTGGAATGTAGATACAACTCTTTAGTAAATGTTGATTTGTAAATTTTGAAAACAATTTCGAGTTATAAATACAAGATGTTCGAATTAATATTTCAAATTAGTCTGTATTGGGCAAAATTAAAATCGTTCAATTTATAGGTAATATCAAATAAATTTGAAGTAATATTTGCCAAAAGAATAATGAATTTTTGACATGCATACATTCAGTACATTTAAATTTCTAATTTTTAACATATGAAGATCGAAATTTGAATGTTAAATTTATATTTTAAGAACAATAAAAATTTATATTTAAAATTATCCCCTATTTGCAAAGCACAACAATACATATTTTATGAAATTTTTATTGATGGCTCTCGAAGATAACTTTATAAAGCTTAAATACATCATTTGAGTTATTATAATTGTTTTGTAAACATTTAAAGTAAAGAATTTGAAGTCATAAATATAAGATATTTAAAAAATATTTCAGATTAATATATAAGAAAATTTTCATTCAATTTTCATTCAATTTAAAATTACATAGGCCGAAAATAAAAAAATTAAAACAATATTTTAAAAAATCTGTTTCAGATAAATTTATAATTCTTAAACAAATTCACGCAGTACAAACTACTTATCAAAGTTAATTTCCACAATGAATGGAGACACCTTTCATAATAGAATTTCGAAAACAAATTCTTTTATGTTCTACATTCGAGATTCTAGGAAGTGTTTCTTTCTTTCTTTTTTCTTTTTTTTCTTTCTTTTTTAATTTAAAAGGAAAAAAAATCTCGATAACTTTGTTTGAAATCATGGAAGATCCATGGTTCAACTATTAGTTTTAAAGGTATTAATAAGTTCTTTAAAAAAATATTTATATTGAAAGTTTACAACATTCGGAAGGATTTTCTACCAAGATGCTCGTATATGTTTCAATTTTTCTTATAAGTATTTCGACCCACCAGCGGCCGAGTGGTTCTACGCTCAAAGCTGGTAGACGTGAGGTGCCAGGTTTAATCCAAGGGCGCACCCGTCGGCCTAGCTGTTCGGAAAATTCCGTGGTTTTCTGCGAAATTGCGTAAATACGTGCTAGGAACCCTCAGAAAGGCCGCTCACGGAGGGCATTCGACTCAGACCTAGGACCCTAGTGCAATCCCCAGAACCCAACCCAACCTATAAGTATTTCTTTTTATTTTACGATGATTCGTTAAAAGTAATTATAATTGTGCTCATTTATGCAAAATTTTCTCCTATATTTCCATATTAATAATCATCATAAAGCGTTATGGTATCGCCACCTGTTGGCGATTTTCACCAAAAGTTGAAGGACATATAAATCAAGGAGCAACTTAAACTTTTATGAAATTATTCTGTTCATTAGTTTCTGAGATACAGATACCACAAAATTTTGTCACACACACACACACATATATATATATATATTTATTGACATTTCGTAAAAATGATCAAATCGTGTTTGTATCTTTCAAAATCTTTACGAATCTAAGATGTTTTTCTGTTGAATTCAAAAGAAAGAGAAAAATAAATAAAAATGAACAAAAATTTGAAAATTAAAATCTTTTAACAAGTGGCGTTGCCATTCCTCTTTTCATAATTTTTAATGTGCCCGAAAAGAATAAAGTTTCGTATAAACGAGAATAACTTTTAATAAATTATTGTAAAATTAAGAAAGAATTATTAATAACAGTAGCAGCCAACCTTGAGTGGGCAGGTGTGTAAATTTTCAATATGGATATCTTTTAAAAAAACTCGTTAATACCTTTAAAATGAATGGTTGAGTAACGATCTGGGATAATTAAAAACAAAGTTTTTTTTTTTTTTTTTTTTTTTTTTTCATTTGAAGGAAATGTCTTTCGTGGGAGTCATTTTATGGGGTGCTAGGCCCTATATTGAAACAAGTTTCGGTGAATACAAGAACTCCGAAAAGATAGGTTGACCTGTGTCACCTAGGATCGAACCCGGCACTTAATGTCTTTAAGAGCAGAACCTTTCGACCACTGGTGGGAGATTTTCTGAATTTTTAAAGAATTTTTACGTAATTTCTATCATTTCTAAAGAAATATTTAATTTTTTTAGAAATATTACAAAATTTAAAAGAAATGAATTGACGCTTTTTAAAACCTCTGTTTGACACCTTTTTTTTAAATCGATTATTTACAGTTGCTAATTTTCTGGAGGATATACCATGTAATTCATCCTTTCTTGTCTTCGTATAATTATTCAAAAGAATGTTACACGTTGTTTCTATACATTCATTAATTAACTGAGTTAGTGATATACCATAATTATATACAAATTTTAATCCGCCATCCATTAGTTTTTCTCTAGACAATTCACATAATAGAAAACGTTGATTTTCAAATTTCAAAAAATGTTCCTCATATTCTGCAGTAATACAATGTAAATGAAAATTAACTCAATTGATGTATATTAAATGGTGGAATCTAAAAATTCATTCATGAAAAATGTAATTTAAATGAATGTGAGATGAGGACAAACATTGTTTGTTACACGCATTCCAAGCAGAAGATAAGATAGTAAAACATAGTAAAGTAAACGGACCCGATGGACATCAGTTTCTTACAGATAAGGGACCCCCGGCCGCGGACCCCGGGTTGTGACGTCACACGCTGTCCAAAGTGATACCTTCTCAGGCTTGATAGTAGATCTTTATACCATGCTTTATACCCTTCCATCCCCGTCCACTGAGCTCCATTGTTGTAATGTAACAGGAGAGCTGACTTCGCGGTCAGTCGTGAGTCGTCTACTAGACGAATTACGCCTTGATGAATGCATAGGGGGCAAAAAGAAAAAAAGTAGTCCGTTTTACTATGCGTCTGACAGTATGAATTCTCGATTGTTATTGTTTATTATTTCATTATTCTCCAACATATTGTTAATAAATAAAGTGAATTTGCGACTTTAAGTAGCAGATTATTTTAATATGCATTTAGTTTAATGGTTACTGGAGATATATTTTATATAACTTGCTTATAAATGGAATTGCTTATATTCCACTGAGCCCCATTGTAACAATTTGTAGCTCAGTGTTGTATTCGAAATTCGAAGAATCTTTTTAAATTCAAGCTAACATTTTGAGTTCCAAACAACTCTATCAAACCAATTACTTTTTGTTTTATTCAACCGTATTTTTCTTTCTTTCTATCCCCCCCCCCCCCCCCCAATTTTGCTATATTACGGAAATTATTTAATATCGAACATTCACTGCTAAAATAAAAGGGGTTATTTTATTAATTATTTTGAGGGAGGTGGTCATTTAAATGATTGGTTATTTACTTTTATAACATTATAATATTTAATAAAAAATTTCGTTAAACGTTAAATTTTTAAGATCATAATCTTTAAATAACAGAACATTTTAATATGCATTTAGTTTGATATTTACTTCAGATATTTTTATATAACTTGCTTATAGATGGAACTGCTTATATTCCACTGAATACCGTAGTTACAATCTGTAGCTCAGTGCTGCGTTAGCAGAAACTTTTTAAATTCAAGTTATCATTTTAAGTTCCAAACTACTCTGTCAATTCAATTATTATTTTCTCTTACCTGTAAAGTAGAGAAAGTATTGTTTTGGGTCAAAATTTCAAAAGTGAGTTTTTGTTATATTTACACGTTTTGATGTCCCCTGAATCCAAAAATATCATATTTTTTCGCAATTACAATTTCCCTTACATAATGTATGCTTGGAAAGTAAAAAATAACAATAAAATCATTTTAGAGAGGTTGAGATTTGAGTTTATGAAAACTATAAAATGTAAAAGCATAAATTTAAAAGAGCAATGCAATCCAGATGACTAATATTTTTTGCTAGGATTTAAGTTGCAAAAAAATTCGATTGAAAATAATTTTACTTTTTTTTTTTCCCCCTCAAAGTTTTAATTGCTGTATGCGATAGTGAGAAAAAACAGAAATTTTATAGTGCAAATTCATCATTACTATAAAATCATATTTAAATTAAAATTTAAAGATTTTTATGTACTTTGCTTTAAATAAATAAAATGAGACATGTTTTCTCCCTAAATTTATTAAAAATCTTACAACGGTAAATATTATAGCAAATTCTACCCCTCTCATTTTTCCAAAAACTATGTAAACGACTTCTTTAACCTTACAATATTTTTTCAGACAGATACAAAGATGATTTTGTGTAAAAATTTCTTATCACTTTTTCACGCTTAGATAAATATGTATTTTATCTACAATGAAAGAGATTTTCATTGTGTCCCTGTAAAAAAGCTGCAAATGCTGGACAAACTAAAATCTATACAGTTTGTGCAACAGTGAATTATAACAATTATATAAATTTTCAGCTCAACTGGATGAGACTTTTGTACCCTATCGCACTTTAAATAATTTGAGCCCCTGTAAAAACACTATAAGTGGTAGATTCTCCACAATTCATACAGTTCGTGTGAAAGTGATCTGTAACATGCATATAAATTTTCAGCTCAATCATATAAGGCATTTAGACGCTATCACACTTTAACAAATTTGGGCCCATACACCATAATGTTAAAGAATTTTTTGTGTATATAAAAAAAAAATGTGCTAGATTGGTCAAAATCATAGGCTCCGTGCTATGGTGACAGACTTTTAACATATGTACCAACTTTCAGCTCATTCGAACAAAGCATTTAGACGCTATCGTGTTCACTGACATACATCATCGTAAGAATATTAAATATGAGTTCAGAGGACCTGGAAACATGTTGAAACACCAAAATCTCGAATTTTGATTTTTGGTATAATTACCGTACTTTAGTGCGGAAAGTATTGTAATCATGTCAACAATTATAGTGTTCAGAAAGTAAAAGTTAAATTAATAGATGAAAAAAAAACTTGGCGTTTACAGTCATCTCATTTAAATAAATCTTAAAAAAAAAAAAAAAAAACATTTGAGTATTAATAAAATTTCAAAAAAATTATCAAATAACAGAAAAAAAAAAAAAAAAAAAAAAAAAAAAAGAAGTAGGCTTTATTTATTTATAAATTGAATGTTAAATTAATTAGAATAACATATTAAATTTCTACATTGTTCATTAATTGTAATGAACAATAAAAATATGGGTTAAATAAATGAACACAGACACTTGAGTATTTGAAAGATATTTTATTTCATTAAAACGTTTTATATTTACAGACAGATGATTAAATCAGAATATATTTTAAAGTATCTGTCTCCCACATCTCTTATTATTTTTCTCAAATTTGCAATTTTAAACGACCAATGGATTTTTACTTGCACTAATTCTATTGAAAGTAACTCAAAATAAAATTTTCAAACCACTGTAAAAGTTTTAATAATATATAATTAATATTTATGTAAATGATAAGATAAAAGAAATAGAAGCTCAAATGCAAGTTGAAAAATATTTATAACTAAATTATAATTAAACTAAGAAAGCATTTGCTTAATAAAAAAAAAAAAAAAAGCGATACACACTTTTTCACTTTACACACTTTTCCTATACACACTTTTTAACTTTATATGTGTGTATATATATATATTCACAAATTGCGTTAAAAATTTGCCATTTAATACTAAGTTCCTACTCCCTCATTTCAACTATAGTGATAAAATACATTAAACTATATATATATATATAGCGGTTTGTACAGCCGTAGGCTGAGCAGCTTTTAACCATACTTAATAATTCATAAATCTATCTCATTTCAAAAAAGAAAGAATGAAAGAAAAAACTGCATGATAAGCAAAGGAGTCTATACAGAAAATTCTTTCTTTTGCCCCGAATGCGAACTAAAACTATCGGCACTGTATTCATACACGCTGACCGCGCTAGATAACGTTAGGGAATAGGAAGTCAGCTCTCCTGTTACAATGGAGCTCAGTGTCCCCGTCTTCTCTTTCTTGGAAACACTCCTATAGATTTTCTCTTTGACAGTTATACGATATTTTCCAATTATCTCTACTCTTCCCCAGCCCAGATGACCGTCAACCTGTTCTTTCATGGTTTAACTTGAATCTTCATAGAAGAGAGTACATTTTCAAATTTGTATATTATAAAATACCGCAACGTCTCCCTTAGTTAAACGCCCACTCTGCATTTCACCTGAATTTTGTTTATTCTGAAAATACCGAATATGCACCGAAATTTCTCATTCTTTCTTTTCTTTTCTTTTTTTTTTTTTTTTAAGAATCGACTTTGATCAGTTTCATAATAAATCGCATCACTATGATTATTTAAAAATGGGAAACATAAGCTTCCTGAAGTGGTGGAAAATTTTTTTAAACAATTTTTTGGAACTGGAAAAAAGGAATTTCGCAAATTTTTCCCATTTAGATGTATTTATTAATATATACAAACATACATGCACACACACATAGATAGATAGATAGATAGAGAGATTCTCTGTAGCTTATTCCACTTTAAATTTCACTTCAGTAATTTTCATGTACGATAGGAGGCCCACCAGTGGTTTGCTAACATTGGCGCTCAAGAGTGAAAAAGGTCTCCCTGACGAATTTTTTTTTTTTGATCCCGGAAAAAAGGGCACTTTCGCAATACGCAACTCGCAAAATAATAAATAACAAATAATGAATTTAAAGAATGGCTTTCAAATTACAATTTTCGAAATTTCAATTGATTTGGTACAAGCATTCATTTAGTGTACACCTGGGGTAAGGCCGTATGGAAGGGGGGGGGGGGGTAAGAGCAGATCGAAAGAAAATAATTGTTTTTAAACCACCTCATTACCGATTTTAATGAACCATGAAAACTTTGTATAATCATGTACAATTTGTGAAAAAATTACAGTAAGTGTCAGCCATAATTGAGGGTGGGTGGGGGGAAGGGGCAGAGAAAAATAACATGATTTTTTTACATTATCATTGTACCTATTATAATGATATATTCTATAATTATCACTTACTTATTATCAAGATCACAATGAGAGTTATATATACCTGGGGGGGGGGGGAGGTGATTGCAGATGAAAATAAAAAATATTTTTTTTAACTACAATAGTATCGATTTAAATAAAAATTTTGTGTATATACCACTTACTGTATAACAAAAAAAAATTAAAGAGAGTGTTACACATATTTGGGGGGTTCCTAAGGGAGCAGGGGAAGAGTAGGAAAAGTGGTTGATTTTATATCGTTAAGTTACCTATTTATATGGAACTTTGTAAGACTATCACTTGCTTTTTATTAATATTACAATGAAACTTACCTGAAACTTATTTTTTGGTACTTACGAATTAACTGCATGTTAGAGTGATTTATTTTTATTATGCTATTAATTCAAGATATATATTTTAATATTTGTATTAATGCGTGTGTATGTATAAATATTATAAAAGTGATCCTATGAAATATATTGCATTTTCTTATATATTCACAATTCACATTTCTGTTCATAAATAACCAGATTTCGAGGTGCAATGTACTTGAACTGCTATGAGCTCATATTTAAGAAATTGATGTTTTTAAAAACTTCTTGCTTGCTCCATTTTGAAGAATATAATAAATAAAAGCATAATTTAGATATAAATTGCATTTTGATAACGATTTTTTTTTTTTTTTTTTTTTTTTTTTTATGAAATAAATGTGAAATTTTTTTTTCCTTTTAGCGTTTCGCCAAAATCACAATTATTGTTATGTTTTAATGTAAATACACAGTAAACAGTTTAAAATGTGTTTATTTGAGGTGAATATCACGATTCTTCTGTGCATTCCAGTAGGAATCAGCATAATAAGGTGCTTTTCATAAAAAGTTTTAAGAAATTCGGTTTCAGATTTCGAGGTACGATGTCGCACGAACGCTAAAACTGCTATCAGCTCATATTTTAAAAAAAATTGATGTGTTTAAAAACTCGATTCAGTAATTCTGATCTAATCATGATGACAAGTTTTTAGATGCATACACAGATAGATGATATAGGTACATTCAATTAGGACGTTTTCTAAGAAATCAACCTAAAATTAACAGCACTCTATTTAGTATAAAAAATAGCGTAAGACATAAGTATATAAATTCATATAGTTTTAATCATTTCACAAGATCTTTATGGAGGAACCAATTTATCATTGTTTAATATGCCTTTTATAATAGTATTCATTTCAAATTTCCCGATTCAAACATCTACCTCCAGTGATAAATGACTTATATGATTTGGAAAGTCATAAAATAGCTAAATAATTGATATCTGATTTATATACGATGCCATTTTTTAAATGAAAGGATATGAAGTATAGTGCGACCACGTTTCCTACGACTAGCAGTGAGGCCGAGTCCAAAAGTTTAGAGGGATGCAAAATTGGCCGAGAGATAGTTATTTGGCAAACATCCAGTCATTCGGTGTTCCCGTACCGCTTGTTTTTTCTCAGTCACCCCTATTTTAACACTGGACTCGTTCAATCCGCACTTGCGCAGAGGCTTCCATGGTTGCAAGAAATGTGGTTAAAGAATATATAGGCATTATTATAAAAATGATTATTATTTTGCTCATAATAATCCCATTGTTTTTTACTAGATGATCTATATCTTGAGGCATTGCATCTGTTAAAGTGGAGTATCTACGCTAAGAACCTTCCTGTGTAGAATGCCCTTCATAGGCTCTATCTAAGAGGTCTTAACACGCATTTAGATGAGTTTAGTAAAAAACCACAGAATACTTCTAACGGTTAGGCTTCCTAACAAGATCTGGGTTTGATCCTTGCACCTCCCGTCTACCACAGCATTGAGAGTAGAACCTTTCAGCCATTTGGGAATGGGGAAAGCGTGACATATCTTGAAGTAGAACTGATTTTATTTTTATAATAAATTCTTCGTAATAAGTTCATTATAAAAATTGCCACGTGTTACTTTGAAATAAAACCACCAAGTCCCTCTCCTTTAAGTAAACTGATTTTCTTAAAATTATTTCTCCCGCATATGGAAAAAAAAATATAAATAAATAAATAATCATAAGGTTGCATAGATTATAAACAGGTATCAATTGTATTTACTCTTAACACCATTAAAATTTCAATTATTTTATCCTCTTAACGGCATTTATTTGTTTATTTATTTTATTTATTTATTATTTTTCTTTTTTTTTTTTTTTTTAAGGAAAAACTTTAAAATATATCTTTAAAGCCTTACTTATAAACAAAAAACAATAGAATAAAATGGTTTTGTATAACCCTGTATATTGTCTAAAAATAGGAAAGGTAGAAAAATATACTTTATCTGTAACCATGGTGAAAGCATCTTAATAGATTAGAAATGTTTCGTAAATCTCTATATATAAAACAGTTGTGCTATTTAAAACATTTTTAAAGGTGAATATGTTATAATAACGAGATATTTATTATTTAAAATATTTATTAACGGATATTTCATAGTTTCAAGCCATTATGCACTTATTTTCAGAAAAGAGAGTGAAAAGAGAGACAGATATATCCACAGACGAATCGAAGATTATAATAATTTTTTTAACTTTGTCAGAAAGTTTTGGAAAAAAAAAAAAAAAAATAATAATAATAACTTCTTTCCACAAACTTTTCTTACATTCCCTAATATATGTCAGTGTTTTATGTTACATTTTAATTGAATCATTAATGATATTTCTTCCTTACTCAATAGAAAACATGCTTTTGTGCATAAGAATTATATATATGTTAGCTCTATGTTTTGATAACACTTTATGTTTTGTATACTGCAAATGTATATAATAAAGTATGCTGTTTAGAAATATATCTCACTGCACACAATTCTTTTACATTATTTTGGGTGTCCCTACATATGAACCGGTGTTTTAACATGACATACTGAACTTGAATAACATATGTCAATTTCGAGGAGTTTTAACAATACTTATGTAATTAAAATTTCCTTTATAGAATAATCTCTCATACTGCACAATACTTTCAAATATTTTTTGGATGTTCCTTGTATATGAACCATTCCTATTTATTAATATCACTTTCATTAGGGAATGTGCCATAGTGAACTTGAAAAACATATATCTGTTTCAAGAAAGTCTAATAGTATTTTACTGGAGTCAGAAAATAGGGCAAATAGATAAACCGAAATCATAAACAGCTTATAATTTTGTTGAAAAGTATTAAAAGAAAGGAGAGAGTTTCACTCGATATTTTAGCATCTAGATTACAATACTTTTCATGCATGTAAGGGAAAATTTTATATTAAAAAAAAAAATCTTTAGATTGTAAATAAGCTCAGACACTATTTCTAAATCTTTGCCATAAAAATCATGTAACTTTTCAAATTTCGACATGATAAAACTTTATTTATATATTATAATTATTTATTTTACATTTTTAATTTATAAATAATATGCGTATATTTTATACCATGTTAATCTGATTATGTAAAACTGAAATAAATATATATGAAATGAAAGAAGACGTTTATCGATTATTATTACAGTATAAATGAATTTCCTATTATCGAATGTAATTGAAAATGGCATAGTTAAGCCTCAATTTCCTGATAAACAAAAATAACACTGCACTTAAAAAAAAAAAAAAAAAAAAAAAATTTTCGAGCCTTGGTATAACTTCTGCTGATTCTTATGTAAAATGACCTCCTGAATCCGAATATGAAACCCATTTTGCCCAATCACCCAATCGTTTGGTAATTTTATGGCCATCAGTTTGATTTGCAGGATAGAAAAAAATTATTTTAACACTTAAAAACAAAACGCATAATGTATACTAAATAATAATAATATATTAATAAAATATAACAAATGTAATTTATAATTTCAGTGGCAAATCCCCCCCCCACCACTAAATTTTCCGTTGCTACAAATGTCCACGAGGAGGGTGATGAGGCAAAAAGGACGCGAAAAAGGAGGGTGATGGGCAAAATGGGCTTCATATTCGGATTCAGGAGATCATTTTACATATGAATTTACAGAAATGGTATTGAGGCCGATTTTCATGCAGAACAGTGTAATTTCTTGGAAGATTTAAAATTACACAGGTCGACATGTAAAATTTTGATTTTATAATTTTGGTTGATCTTTATGTTTTTCGGTGTGCTGAAACCAAAAATGAAGCCAGTTTTTCTCTATCAAGTATAGATTTTTGTTAATACAGGGTGCCTTCCTATACAATTTCATCCATTTCTCTTCCCCCAATATAATTATATGGTAGCTTTTAGAATGTGTTTCCATGATTAATTAATCATGGATGCCTATAGTTGTAATTGTGAAGCACTAGTGCGACTTAAAACCATACCAACCAACCAACAGCCTATTGTTATGATAGTATACGTAAAATATTGTATTGGTAAACACGTATTGACAAAAATCTATACGTGTTAGAAAAATATGGGCTGCATTTTCGGTTTCAGTACATCAAAAACCATAAAGATCAGCTAAAATCATCAAATTAAATTTTGTCAACTTCATTTTTGTAGACCTGTGTTACCAATAGAATCATAATCAAAATTATTTTTAAATTGTGCTAAATTTTATTTTCATCCAAGTACACATTTTCAATACGTTTTCACTTTTAAAAATATCTGAATAAAATTAACATTTAACATGTAAAATTTAGTTACATTTTAAATTATTTTATTTTTGAAATAATTTATTTTGACAATAAAATAAATGATTTCAAATCCTTTGTTCTGTACAAGTTTATAATTATTTGTATTAGAATTGTGCCAGGATTTTTCTTTTCTTTTTTTTCTATATTAATTCAAATGCCTTTTTCGTTTATTTTATTTTATTTTATTTTATTTAAGCTAAGCAAGATATAAATAAATAAATAAATACATCGCAAAAGAAAGAAAGAAAAACGAAAATTATTTTTTAAATAATTTTTTTTTTTTTTTTTAAACAGAACTAAAGCAAGAGAACGATGGTCGGACAACAGAATTCTTGAATTATCTAGAGAATTCAAGAAAATGAGGGTCGCATAACTGTGTTTCTACTATAAACAGGGTGGTTACAGGTCCGCCTTCTTTACCCTGATTCTCCCGATAATTTTTACTTAATTAATGATGCAAACATACAGTAAAAAATTCCGAAAGAAAAATATTGGTGGAAGAATCGGAAGGGGGGGAGGGATGTGGTCTGTGACCACTCTGATAAATACAAAACTGTTTTTTTTTTTTTTTGATATAAATTATTAAATGATATGTGATTTATTCAAGCAATAATCACCATGAATTTTATAATATTCGAAATTTTGCTTTCTACTGGATATTTTAATGATCATTCTTGAATAGAAAATTGGAAACACCATATTGAACTTGCACAATAATTTCAACTCATGCACAGAGGCACAGAAGCAGATAAACATCTCAGTTGTTAGTATATCTCTATGAAAAAAGATAATAAATATATGTACTCTGTGCAAAGTATTTTTGGAACACACACAAATAAAAGTGGCAATAGGTCTTGTTTTTATGATAATTATGTAGAAATTAGTCATGTGATATTATGTAGAAATTAGTTATGTGATAATTATGTAGAAATTGATTATTTAAAATCTCTTTCTCTTTCTCGATGCTATCTTCCTTCCATGGAGGATCAAAATTCTGATGGCATGTCTCTGGACCACCTCTAGGGGTGAGCCCCAGACCGTCGCCAATTGTCCAATGCGCAGCACTAGTGCGATATAAAACCCAACCAACCAACCAATGAACTTCTCAAGGCTATAATTCTTCTATCATCGATAAAGTTCTTTATAAATTCAAAACGTCTAAGCGTTCTGCTTCTAAATTGGATGATTACAGTCTTATTCCTGTAATTTTCCTTTCTATTCTTCAATTGTCCATCTGCGCAGCACTAGTGCGACGTAAAACCCAACCAACCAACCAACCTTTCTATTATTCCCTATTTTTTTTTAAACTTTTAAAATTCTTTTACAGTTCGGATTTAAAGTCATTTATAAACCCATCATCAAAATTAAATTTTCTTTTGTCGAAGATCTCATTCCTACTGAAAATCAATTTGGCGTTCATTTCATTTCATGTTCTTCGTGTAATTTAGGTTATATTGGTCAAAATAGGAGGCGTTTGAAATTTAGAATAAATGAGCCGTTCGTAATGAAAAGATTTCCAAGTCTTCCATTATTTCCTACTGCTGCGTTGCTCTCATGGTCATTTTTTTCTTTTTTTTAAACTTTTCTAAAACTAACAATTTTTCTCCTCATCTTCTCTTACCCTTTGGATTTCTACGAAGCTTTTAACATATTTAAAAATTCGAAAACTCTTATTAATGATATTTCTTCCACTTCTTTCCTGTCGGATGCTAGGAAATTACTTATATAATTTTCGTTTGGTTTTTATTTATTTTTATAATATATATATACATATTTTAGATTTGTTATATTTTATTTTTTCTCTTTCCCTTTTATAATTCTTGTCACATTGGTATTTAAAGTGACTTTAGGTTTTATTTGTTTTAACTCATCAATCAAATCGATTTTGTGCATTGCTGCTTTGTACTGTAATACTTATGCCTACTTCCTCCGTCTGACAAAAAGTTTTTCTTCGAATGTTTTCTTTAAACCCGACCGAAACAATTGTTGCGAGTTTTTTGCATTTTATGGTGTTTATTAAAAGCTTTTTACTTACAGTATAAAACTTAAAAAAAAAAAAAAAAAAAAAAAAAAAAGCTGTTATTTGTGGAAGTGTGGACAACTTTTGAACATGACAGATTGATTTGAAAATATTTTGAATGCCATTATCTTTGCAGGGGGGCCAGGGCCCCCTCGGGCTCCTCCTGGGTGCGCCAGTGCATGGGATTTTAAAATAGTGCGATAGTTTTTACGCCGAAAATAATACATATGTGCTCCAAATTTTTCTCACATGTCAAAAAATCCAAAATTTTATGTAAGTTACTAAATTTCAAATTTAAATGTTAAAAAGAAATAAAATTCCTGCTATTACCATAGGTGATATTTCAAAACTAGCTCAATCTAACATCATTTGTCCAATAGACAATCTGTAAAAAGACTAACAAACGAGCGAATTAACAAACTGATGGTATAACAAATTAACAAAATGACCACCCTACAGACGACATGACAATATTTTTGTTTCGTATTTTTCACACAACAAAAAGCGTAAAAGCATTAAAAAAAAAAAAATCCACGAAATTTTAAAAGATCATCTTTTTACAAAAGACGTCTCACCGCAACTACACCACTAGAAAAAAAAAATATGTTCCTAATTGCGATGGTAACTATCGCAAAATCTCAGTTGATATAAAAATGGACTTACAAAGTAATACTCTCTTCATAATAGATATCTATATTGTAAAAAAAAGACTTTCACTACGTGAACACTGTGGTGTTGAGGTAGGAAGGAAAAACATGTTCACAAAGACATTCAGATTTTAAATTAAAAAAAAGAAAAGAAAAGAAAAAGGAAAGAAATAATAGAAAAAGAAAAAGAAACAATGCAAAAGAAATTCCAGTTATATAAGCTTTGAAAATCGTCTTTCTTTTATTACAAATTTCCTTTCATTAGAAATGTTAAAAACGTAGAAAATAGACTCATATACAGAAAAATGCAAAGGACTTTGTCCATCCTGTAGATTCGCGGATGAAAGAAAATGCCTTTAGGCTCTATCACTGCTCACAGGGAGGAAAACAAAATAAGGGATACGCCCTCTTTCCTTCTATAAATACTTCAACCAACTCAAGGGGGTCTCTTTGCCTTACCGGTCCGGTCCCATTCAAGGTGACAGCAGACGAGAACAAGAGAAGGCTTCGGCATTCTATTAGAGCCCTCGATTCATCATTGCGATAAATATTGTCAGCTGAAAATAGTAATTTGGGTGATACAACGGCGAAACATCAACACAGACACACACACAAAATGAATGAATATATCAAATAAAATAAAAATAAATTAAGGATATTCAATTTTTGTAATATATAGTCGGCAATAAAATTATTGAAGCCCACATCCATATTTTTCATTGTATATAGTTTGATCGCTAATTTTTATCATAAACTTAGTTTTTTATAAACGGTATAAGACTAAGATCATGACTCGACAAATATTTATTTAAAAAAAGAAAAGAAAGAAAAAAGCGCCCATCTTTTATGTAGGAATTATTGTTAGTGCTTCAATAATCTTACTGACGACTGTATTTTTGTTTTTGAATGTTATATTAAAATAGAATCTGCATTTAAACAGCTTTCAAAGAAGAGTCCTTTGATTATGAAAGAAATGAATGACCTTAATATATTATATATATATTTAAAATGTAAATTAAGATTTTTTTTTTTTTTTTCAATAAAATGAAATTAAACAGGAATTACTTAAATTTATCTACTAAATGCATTGAAATAGCATATCGATAGTCACTGAAATCATTTTAATGCGATACAATAATATATTTCTGCTTATCACAAAAACATAATTTAGCTTATGTATTTAATATAAAGCAAAAATTTTATATATTTATCTATATTTTTGCTACAAATAGTAATTTTTAATAATGCAGACTTACAACTTAGATATTAGTCATAAGAATAAAATATTTTTTATTTATTTTTTTAGCTAAGCAATTTTGTTTACGACTTGCCTTAAAAACTATATTCTTCAATTAAACAGTCTGTAAAATTCTTAAAGTCTTCTAACAATTTTTTTCTATAAAATAGAATCACATTCCATAAAACATGGCAGCAATGCTTATATTATTCCATCGACAAAAAGAGTTGCGATTTAATTATATGTTCACGATATCTAATTCTTCCTTTCCTTTGAAATGTTTGTCGATAAGTAATTAATATGTACTGGTAAATTAATGTGCCACTAAGTAATTAACCCATTTTAATTCATATAGCATGGCTTTCGTCCATAATGTTACTTTAAACGTGTGTACTGATGTATTACTTAATGATGCAGTACTAGCTGAAATAAAAAGTAAAGTAGTATACTGTTCTTAATCTATTCGTATAGTTATGTATAATACAAAAAATCATTCTTTTTGAAGTCGTCTTCCATCTTCTGTCCCACCAGGAAGCTGAGAGATTCTGCTCTGAAAGCTGGTAGACGGAAAGTGACGGGTTGCTTTGGTCGGCCTAGCCTTTTGGAACTTTTCGTAGTTGTCTGCGAAAACACATATCTATAGACTAGAACCCCTTAGAAGGATCCCTCCCTACGGTAGGCACTCCACCTTGTCTCAGTTCCATAATGAAGACATTTGGCCTTAATTCTAATACACCTTCCACCTTCTTTAGACCGTAAATATATATATATATATATATATATATATATATATATACATATACATATATTGAAAACGTTTTCAAAATTGCATTTTTTATTCATCTTTCTGTATGCAAAATTCTGCATTTTCTGTTATTTTTGGTGCGCCCTTATTTGGCAATTTCTAATATATATACATATATATATATATAATAATTATTATTATTATTTACTTTACTAGAGGCTTAGACACCTCACTAGTTATTTCTCTCTCATATTCGAAATAAATAAAAATAATAACAGTTATTTTAACGCTGGTATTTGTAGTAATTTCAGTGGTATGGTTCAATGGTTCACAGTATTTTATATAGAAATGAAAAAAGAACTCAATGCAATTAAATTAATAATCATACTTAAACTCGTCCGACTATTGATTTAATTTTATTATTTAAACATTAAAAATATAAAGATTCCCATATAAATTATATCAATCTAAAATTATTGATTTGCTTAAATAAGCATCGAATAATTCTCTGAGTGTTTCATGAGATGGCATCAATGGTAAGGCATTTTTCAATTTTTTTGAGCGATATCAATTTTTAAAAATATTCGGATTTCCATTAACTTTTTAAAAAAAAAAATTTATTATTAAATCACATCATCGATTTTTAACATTAAAAACTCTTTATAACTCAAAAAAATTTCGCGAAAATTTCCCCATTATTATTATTATTTTCTTTTTCTTTTCTTTTCTTTCTTTCTTTTTTTTTTTTCTTTTTTTTCTTTTTTTTTTTTTTTTTTCTTTTTTGGATTGCAGCACCAGTACACAAAGCTTTTCACAAAAGATTATAAAATTTGCTTGAAATTATTAAAAGTTATGATTTTTCTGGTTGTTTTAATTATTTTTTCCAACTTTTTATGACCGCACAGGAAGATGAATACAGTGCAAATAAAATTGAGATTCGTCATTCATGTGCGAATTTGTTTACTTTCCGAATGCAAACAAGCGTTGCCGCAGGCAGTGGAAAATTCCTAAACAGGCGTAACAAACAAAATATTTTTAATTAGCCATTTAAATATTTGGTTTAAATTTAGCTGTTGCCAAAAAAGTTTTCTGGTTCCTTTTTTTTTTTTTTTTTTTTTTTTACACCTTATTTTCATATGATTAACAAAAAATTATAAAAAATTAGGTTTGCTTATGCACATAAAAAAAATGATGTTATTGTGACGTTAAAATTTAAATAATAATAATTAAAATGCTTTTAGACTAGCAAACCCATGCGAAAATTTTCAGTTTATTTATTTATTTTTTTTTTTCCCTTAACCTTTAAAATTTCAAACGTATAAGTCTTATCCAATTTCACCATTCAATTAAAATTTTAATTCGCCAGAGCCAAATTATTATTAGTTTTTATGGGATGAAATGCTAACGATGCTTAAATTAAATCATTCAAAGAAAAGTTTCAAAATAAAATTCATGTTTGATGACTTAGTTTTCATATTTCCCCTGGCAAGACAGCTTTAATAAAGGACACCAATGGTGAATTTAAAATTTTTACCTCCATGTTGGCGAGATCCCTTTTATTTTAATAAAAATCAAAAAGTCACCAAGTGGAGCTATAATAATGGTACCATGATGCCGTTAGAAATTTATTATTATCATTTATATAAACGAACCGCTATTAACTAATCATAAAGTTCTAAAACGGGGATTAGTAGGGACAGGCGCCACCCAGCGGAATTTTGCTATAGTCAGAATTTTCAAAGATCATAACACGGTGAGTGAACAGACTGTTTCAGATATTGAAAGGGTAAGAGGGCGCACCACAGAGCGGGAGTTTCGTAAAGTTGTTTTTTCAAAGATCGCGAACTAACTTCGATGAGGGCGGCTAGTATATAGGGAATGAATTAGATATCTTTCATTTTTGTATTTCCTTTTTTCATGTAGTTTTTATGAAATTATAATAGTTACATTTTCTTCAATTAGAGATGATAAATTGCGAATTTAATGTTAATTTTATTCGTATAAACACATTTTTAGAAAGGGGTAAACAAATCAAATAACCGTTGTTATTTATTTTGTTACTATTAAAGCATAAAGTAAGTTTGAAGTTACATTAAATTAAATAAAAAATTCAAAGCTAAATTTTCTAATTTTTCAATAATGAACTATAAAAGTCTTTACAGAAAAATTTAATTTAGAGCAATTTTATTATTTTATTTTCCAATTTAGTTCTTTGTTAAATTATGACATTCCTCTTTCTCTTTAATTAGACGTAGCTATAGCATATTCAAAGTTAATTTTAAATTCATAAACAAATGTATAAAAACACATAAACAAGCCGAGTAACTATGGTTACTCGCTTTGTTACATATTAGAGCAGCCACTGATAATCAAAACGGAAAGTAGAGAAAGTACAGAACGAGTAACTATGGTTACTCGTTTTGTTACTGTTAAAGCAAACATTGTTACTCGAAACGGAAAGTACATAAATGACACGACCTCTTATGTATATATATATATATATATATATATATTTATATAGGGAATGAATTAGCTATCTTCACTTTTGTATTTCCTTTCTTCATTTAGTTTTTTGTAAAATTATAATAGTCACATTTTTTTTTTTTTTTTAATTAGAGATGACCATTGCAAATTTAATGTTAATTTTAAATGTATAAACACATTTTTAGAAATGGGTAAACAAATCATGTAACTATTGTTATTCAGTTTGTTTCCATTAAAGCATAAGTTAAGTTGAACTTAAATTAAATTAAATAAAAAATTCAAAGCTAAATTTTCTAATTTTTCAATAATGAACTATAAAAGTCTTTACAGAAAAATTTAATTTAGAGCAATTTTATTATTATATTTTCCCATTTAGTTCTTTGTTAAATTATGACATTCCTCTTTCTCTTTAATTAGACATAGCTATAGCATATTCAAAGTTAATTTTAAATTCATAAACAAATGTGTAAAAACACATAAACAAACCGAGTAACTATGGTTACTCGCTTTGTTACATATTAGAGCAGCCACTGTTAATCAAAACGGAAAGTAGAGAAAGTACAGAACGAGTAACTATGGTTACTCGTTTTGTTACTGTTAAAGCAAACATTGTTACTCGAAACGGAAAGTAGATAAATGACACGACCTCTTATGTATGCATATATATATATATATATATATATTTATTTATTTATATAGGGAATGAATTAGCTATCTTCACTTTTGTATTTCCTTTCTTCATTTAGTTTTTTGTAAAATTATAATAGTCACATTTTTTTTTTTTTTTTTTTTTTTTTTTTTATAAATTAGAGATGACCATTGCAAATTTAATGTTAATTTTAAATGTATAAACACATTTTTAGAAATGGGTAAACAAATCATGTAACTATTGTTATTCAGTTTGTTTCTATTAAAGCATAAGTTAAGTTGAACTTAAATTAAATTAAATAAAAAATTCAAAGCTAAATTTTCTAATTTTTCAATAATGAACTATAAAAGTCTTTACAGAAAAATTTAATTTCGAGCAATTTTATTATTTTATTTTCCCATTTAGTTCTTTGTTAAATTATGACGTTCCTCTTTCTCTTTAATTAGACATAGCTATAGCATATTCAAAGTTAATTTTAAATTCATAAACAAATGTGTAAAAACACATAAACAAACCGAGTAACTATGGTTACTCGCTTTGTTACATATTAGAGCAGCCACTGTTAATCAAAACGGAAAGTAGAGAAAGTACAGAACGAGTAACTATGGTTACTCGTTTTGTTACTGTTGAAGCAAACATTGTTACTCGAAACGGAAAGTAGATAAATGACACGACCTCTTATGTATATATATATATATATTTATATAGGGAATGAATTAGCTATCTTCACTTTTGTATTTCCTTTCTTCATTTAGTTTTTTGTAAAATTATAATAGTCACATTTTTTTTTTTTTTTTTTTTTTTTTTTTTTTTAAATTAGAGATGACCATTGCAAATTTAATTTTAATTTTAAATGTATAAACACATTTTTAGAAATGGGTAAACAAATCATGTAACTATTGTTATTCAGTTTGTTTCTATTAAAGCATAAGTTAAGTTGAACTTAAATTAAATTAAATAAAAAATTCAAAGCTAAATTTTCTAATTTTTCGATAATGAACTATAAAAGTCTTTACAGAAAAATTTAATTTAGAGCAATTTTATTATTTTATTTTCCCATTTAGTTCTTTGTTAAATTATGACATTCCTCTTTCTCTTTAATTAGACATAGCTATGGCATATTCAAAGTTAATTTTAAATTCATAAACAAATGTATAAAAACACATAAACAAACCGAGTAACTGTGGTTACTCGCTTTGTTACTATTAGAGCAGCCACTGTTAATCAAAACGGAAAGTAGAGAAAGTACAAAACGAGTAACTATGGTTACTCGTTTTGTTACTGTTAAAGCAAACATTGTTACTCCAAACGGAAAGTAGATACATGACACGACATTCTTAATATATATATATATATATATATATATATATATATATATATATACATATACATATACATATATACACGCATATATAAAGAATAAATTAGATATCTTTCATTCTCTTATTTCCTTTAGTTTTTTTTTTTTTTTTTTTTTTTTTTAATTATAATAGTTACATTTTCTTTAATTAGAGATGACCATTGCAAATTTAAAGTTAATTTTAAAAGTATAAACACATTTTAAAAAGGGGGTAAACAAATCAAGTAATTATTGCTATTCATTTTGTTACTATTAAAGCATAAGATCAGTTTGAAGTTAAATTAAATTAAATAAAAAAACATCAAAGCTAAATTTTCTAATTGTTTCATTAATCAACTAAAAGACTTCACAGAAAAATTTAATTTGGAGAAATTTTATTTATTTATTAATTTTTTCCATTTAGTTGTTTGTTAAATTATAACATTCATCTTTTCTTTAAATATATATATATATATATATATATATATATATATATATATATATATATATATTGTGAATAAATCACATATATTTGCGCTTTGTGTTTTCTTTTTTCCATTAACATATTTGTCAAATTACAGCAATGAGAAATTTAAATTTCACATTTAATATTACTTTGAAATGCACATACTAGGCGAGTCGTAGGAAAACCTGACAATAACTGTAATGTCCCAACCCACCTCCCGCTCGGTCGATGTCTTTTTCTTGTCAATTTTTCATTTTATTCTTCTGGTTTAGTTTTTTTTTTCTTTTCTTTTCTTTTTTTTTTTTCCCACACACTTAAAATTGTGAGTTATTTTCGTTTTCATCCCATGCTTTTTCGATGGATTTTTAGCCTTTTTCCCCTGTGTTTTACATTTTAAAGTGTGGTGGAAATTAGAAGCACATATCGAAATAAAAAATAATATATCATCGTATACTTACATAAAGCATTAAACAAAGAATTTTTTTTCTTTAAACGATTAAATTTTATGCTATACTTTAATAATTAATTAATTACTTATTTTGTAACCTTTTAATAATTATTTGTCTGGCATATTTGAAATAAACATAAAAGGTTCAATTATGTTCAGTTTATGCAATACTTTTTTATTTTCTCTGTGTTAATATTTCCAGACCCGAAATTAAAATGAGTTTGGTGCCTTTAAATTGATAATAATGCTTCGATTTGTCTAAATATTTATTTCATTTTATTATATTATTTCATATATAAAATATTTCAATTTTTCATTTAATTGATGCACTTTTCAAAATTTGTTTTCTTTAAAAAATGACACGTTTACATGATTTGTGCAAATATTTCTAACTGTGGAATTTTGTATTTATATTTTACAGCCTTTTGAAAGTAAATTAATTAGTAATACATTATGAAACGTAAATTTCGTAATTTTTATTCGGATTTAAACATTTCCGAAGTCCTTGTAAATAAATTGCGTAATATTCCAGATCATAGATATAGTAATTTATATAAATCTATAATCTCCATGTTTTAAGCCAGATAATTTTTATTCCATCGGTAAATTCTTGCAACAGCCATTGTAATTGAAAGTCGGAATTGAAAACTTGAGTGACTTAAAACTCAGTATTAGGATAAAATTATAATAATTTTTGTTATACGTGTTGTTGTTGTTGTACGTACCGAAGTTGCACGTGTCTTTTAATTGTTCAAATAAATTCGTTAAAGTAAGTGATATACCTTTTCATACGTAAATTATATTCGACATATCGCTGTATGTCTAGTTTATTTCACTAATCTATGAAAAATATAATGTTTTAATCAGCTGCCTCGTTATTATTAAGATGTAAATACTGTTATTATATTTAATGGATAATTATTATTATTTTTTTAATTTAATATTTTATATAAGTAAGTGATATGGAATTTTCATACTTCATTTAAATAAAAATAGGAGTGGCGCAACTAAAGTACGCTAGCTAAAAAATAAATAAATAAAAAAGTTTAATTTAAAAGAAAGGTGTAATGAAACTTAACAAAATCTACATATCTTACACTATTTTATATAAAGAATAATAAAAATAAAAACACTATTACGTGAATTATTAGTAGAAAAATTATTAATAAATTTTATTTGCTAAAACATCCGTGTGTTTTCAAATGCTATGAAAACTCTCTCTAATACACGCGCAATTATACTTCTCACTCTCATAGCCTCCTACTGAGGAATCACATTTTCTTCCGCGACGATTAACCTATACCTTACTACAATATCTATGCTCCAGGCAGCTAAAAATAGCTTAATTAGCTTATCTAGCACATCTGAGTAACAGAAATAATAAAGATACTTAGGTTGCCGTAACGAGAATTTTGCCGCATAACCGAGTAACAATCAGGAAGCAGTCTGGGTTCGAGATTGCATTTTCACACACCGTCAGATGGCGCTGTATATTTATGAAATCTTATACGATACACAATGTGTATTGATGATTGCCTAATAAATCATTTTCGAGTAACTTCAAAAAAAGTGGTGTATAGTACAAATAACAGCGTCAGGAAGGTCATGGCATGCTTAAACGCTTCGAGTAACCGGGAAAAGTTACTCACAGCGTCAGAGGTTACTCGCTATGTTGGTGTGTAAACAAGTTTAGTTACTCGGAAGGGCTGGTAGGTAAACGCACACACACACACACACAGGCAAAATTTTCTGAAGTCATTTTCGGCTTTCATGGGGTGTAAAACGTGAAGATATCGGAAAATTTTTTGATTCCGACAAATTTACAGACAAAAGTCTGATTTTATTAATATAGATATATATAATCTTTATTAACCTTTATCAGGAGCTTACACTGTAGTTTTTTATTTATTTATTTATTTATTATTATTATTATTATTATTATTATTTTCGGTTTTACAATACTATAGGATTTGGTATAAGATTTATGAAGCCCTTTTGAAAAAGTTTTTCATTACATTAACAATTTTATTGAAAAAAGAAAAAAAGCGAATTCATTACATTTCTTTTTTACGAAACTTTTAAAATTTATTTATTTATGAACAGTTGGTTACTTATATTACTTAAAATTAACTATTGGTTAGATTATGTTTCATTTAAATATTTTTTTAATATAATTTTTTTTTTTTTTTTTTTTTCGTGTGTAATTTTAATTTTGTTACTATAGATAACTGTAAGATCAACTGATTTCGCCTTATGTTTTTGTTTTTCGTTTTGTTTCCTTGAATTCTTTAAGGGTTGTAGCTATTTCGGATAAATTTTAATTTACCGAGTTTTATTTCAGGTAAGAATCTTTATTAAGTCAGACATGAATTATTTTTTCTTTTTTCATCTTGTAATTGAAATATTTCGCACTATAATTTAAGAGTTAATTTGCATTTCTGAAATTCGGTGTAATTCTTAATTTTGTAGACTATATACATTTTTTATTTATCATATTTCTGTATGATTTTTCATTTGTTATGTCTCAGTTAGTGTAAACAGGGCTTGGTGTACCGTAATTTTTTGGTAAATGCATACAGTATTACGACAAAAATTTACACCTTTTGCATACAACATACAATCTGGCACACTGAAGATATATTGTATTGTTTTATGCCTACATTCCTGTTCTCCATGTGATATCATTTCTTCTTGTGCAATGTTTGAAAAGGTATTTATAATACACACCTACACTCATATATATATATATAGTAAATAAATAAATAAATAAATAAGATAGATGCTAAAATGCCACCATAATCTACAAGGGTCGAAATAAATAATTAATTAAGAGTAATAAAAATAACCATTAATAGTTTTGAAAAAGGATATGAACAAAAAGACAATTATAAATTTTAATAAAGATATGAAAAGAATCATAACACTTACTTTAATATAATTCCAGTGAATGAACAAACCACATTGCACATTAGCAAGAAGGAGCTTATTAGGAATATGATAATTAATTTACAAATAGAAAAAAAATCATCCCCCCCTTCAAATTCTTATGTACTTACTGTCATTCACTACGGTATTTTTGTGAATCTCAAGCTAATAAAAAATGCGCCTCCATTTTAAGGTAAATATAAGCTTTTTCATTTGTCTCTCCGTTGTTTAGGTGATTAGAGCGCCATTTTAGTAATGCGGTAGTCGAGCGTTCGGTACCCCGAAGGTCCGGAGTGTTAATTTTTGCAAATAATTAGTAGAAAAGATGTCAATTGATAAAAGAAAATTTTTCGTTGGCTACATAGTATCCTGCCTTTTTTTTTTTTATGTTCGATTGCTGAAATTTAAGGCAAAAATTTAGTATTCAAACATAAAAATGTTTTATAAAAATTAACTCATCGATAAATTCACAAAATATTTTAAATATGTTTATATTTAAAATATTTTTTTTAACTCAAAATTAAGAAATTTTTTTGCAGGGACAAACATTGTATGCATATTTTTATAATTCTAAAACAATTATGCAGTTATTTACAAAAAAAAAAAAAAGTTTTTATGCATATGTACGTTTATAATGACCGATAGATGGCCCAACCAGAGCAATAAAGATTGTAATAAGGCACTGTCTGAAAAGGAGATTGAGAAGAAAATGCCGAAAGACTCAAACAAGACAGGCGCACTCGAAAAACAACTTACTCTATACCAGGGTGCAAAAGTTATGCTTCGATCGAATCTTGATGTTTCTAAAGGTCTTGTAAATGGAGCAATCGGCAAAATTTTGACAATTACTTTTCCAGCATTCAGACATCAACAAATGTATGCAAGAGATATTCCGATATTAAAAGTTTAATTTGAGGTAGGCATCGGCACTCATGTCATTAGGCCAATCACGATCGAATTTCCAGCAATTGGAAATGGTACAGCCGAGAGACATCAACTGTTTTATGCTATGCCGTCACAGGTCACAAAATGCAAGGTGGAACTCTTTCAGCAGGAGTTGCATATCTTGGTGAACTCTTTGATTATGGCCAAGCTTATGTAATTTTGAGTAGATTTAGATCATTTGACGGCTTTAGAATTGAAGCCCTTAATTCTGCTAAACTGTTGGGCAGCAAACCTTGCAATGAAGAAGTCATAAAAGAAATGAAACTACTGAGGGATTTGCCTTCTCTCTTTCCGGAAGAAGAATAAAAAGTAATTGATCCAAAACTTTCGTGGTTTATAAAAGAGTACAAATTCTTTTCCACTGAAATTTATCCTTTCACCTTAATACAAAAAAAAAAAAAACCCTGCAAAATCATAACTTCGAAAAGATTTATGTGATATGATACATTAAGAATTTGGATTATAAAAGTATTTTAAAAAGATTATTTTTTCTTTTGGTCGATCAGTCAATAATCAAATAAAACAAAAAGAATTATTCAAATTTTAATCAAAGGAAATTAACGCTCAGAATGCAGATATACATAAAAAGGCATTATTTTGAAAAAATAATTAAACAAACAAGCTGTTAAATATGTACACATTTATAAACAAAATATTTGTCTGTGAAGATTAATTTTTTGAAAGAATTTAAATTTTCACTTCTCGGTCAAAATGAAATAAATTAAAACTAATACAATAAAATTAACTTAAATAATTAATTAAAATATGTAAATGCATGAAATTAAAAATAACTGTCCTTATTTAGAGATCATTTATAAAAAAGAAAGTTCTATTTATTATTATATTCTCAAAGGTTACGGATTAAATTCTTAAAACGCTATTGAAGAATTCAATTATTAAACTTCAATTTCTATTATTCCGAAAATAATTCCCTGAAAACGTTCTCATTTATCAGTGTTAATATTATTATAGTCGTTGAATGATTCAAACATAGTTTAAACATTATTTAGATACGGAATCGAAATACTATGTAAGTGAATTTTAAGTACACATATTGAATAGTTCGTAAGGCATGAAAAAATTAATAAAGACAGAAAATTTATTTTACATTTAAAGAAGTATCAGTGAGTAGGATACATGAAATTGTAGATGAATACGGTTTCGCACATATTCTTCAGTTATTTACACGATATACCAAAAATTAGAATAGGAGAATATTAAGGATACTTAAGGATATTTTTTTTTATTACTGTTTAAATGCATTTTTAAATTTAATTATTACAAAGATTTTTAACAGATAAATTATAAATACATTGATTAAAAGGATGACAGACGTTTTAAATCGTCTTTTTAAATTAAATTAAATTAAATTTTAATTATTTTCTTAGATTTATGAAGTTTAGCATGCATATACATTGATATATGTAGATATTAATTATATTTAAATTTATCGAAAATTAGTCAAATTAAAATGATCAGGTGAGGCATTTAAACTACTTTATTTTACTGTACATCACTATAAACATATTACTATAATTTAAGACGTAAAATATGAAGTAATGTATTTAAACAAATCTAGTATATTTTAAACAACAATTCAAATTAGTCTTAGAGACAGTTTTATTTAGCATTCTTTACTGTGTGAGGGGGGCAGTAGACCCTCTAAATCTTGCATTTAAGTGTTTTAGATACATAAATAAAACATTTAAGGCTCGTATTAAATAAATAATAATAAAAAAACTCTTTCAAATGATTCAGACTTGTCGCCCAAACCACTTATTTGTCTAATTTTGAGTAGCCCTGCATAATTATATACGCATCAAATAATGTATTTGAATTTAACAGAGAAAAAAGGATATGCTTGCCACAAGTTGAAATAACTTCAAGCCACTTCCAAACATAGAATTAATATGAAATTAACGTAAATACGAGATAAACATTTTGCATGCCATATTCTATGCTTTTGTGCATATAAAAAAAATATGCTAATTTCATTTTGTTTAGGGCAGTTTAAAGATGTTAAACTGTATTGGCAAGAAATTTAGCCCATAGACAATAATATATTTGAATACTTTTGTATGTCCCTGTACACGAACTATTTGTCCGATTTCAGCAAAAAGTTTCGGGTAACATCTCCATATGATACAAATTTAAAATACCGAGTTTCCGACTTCCTGCTAATATTTGTTTTGAGTAATTTTGATAACAGACTTAAACACAAGCAGATAGATACACAGACCAGACGCTAAACCCTGTTTTTTGGATTCAGGGTGTCTTAAGACGTGAAACTATAGCAAAAACTCAATTTCGAAAACTTCACTTCAAAATAATACTTTCTCTTTTATATACGGGTAATAAAAAAAAAAAAAAAAAAATCAAGCACATTGAAAGTTTTAAAATACTCTCTTCTAACTAATTTATAATTCCCCCCCCCCCTCTATTTTACGTTATTCTAGTTTAACAATATATTCTAAGTATATTTAAATCTTCATTGATGCATGTACCGATAAATTAATTAATTATATATATATATATATTGATATTTGAATTCTGAAATTTAATACAAATTTTTAGCATTCAAAAATAAAGAACTTAAAAAAAAAAAAAAAAAAAAAAAAAAAAAAAGATTTCAAACTGATAATCTATATAAATTAGTATATTGTGGCCATCGCAAAACTTTCTTATATATTATTCTAGATAAAAGCGCCACTTACAGTTTAATATCCAAAAAAGTTTGCTATATCTTTTCAGAATGAAGATTTTACATACGGAATTTGGTGCAGTTTTAATCAACAAATGCTGAGATAAAGCCATATGAAAATCATAGAAGGTAATAGCAGAGCCTGTGCTATAGAGTTTGTTGTACTATTTTGTATAAACGACTTAATGATAATAGCACTTTGGAGAATGCATAAATTTTCCGTATTACTATGAAACAATTCACTGGTAAAATAGTGATAAAGGATCAAAGTCATTGAGGTGGTTGGCCGTGCACATTGCACTGTTAACAATAATCCATAGTTCGTTGCTGACATTAAAATATTTTATTTATCTCCATTTTGAAACAATAACGCTTATAATCAAATATTTCAGCATTATAGAGTTACAGCATAAATGTCCTTCTGAAAACATCAAGACAATGTTCCTTTTTAACAAAATGATTTAATGCACAAAATGGAACGGGATGGACACGGGGAGAGACGCTAATCAAGAGACGTCTTTTCAGCAGCAAAGAAAATGCAGAAGTGATGAAATTGTTGGCTGGATACATTACCCAAAAACAACATAAAATTATGCCAAGGCAACACCGAACTTTTTCAGTTACAGCTAATTTAGTGCAACTTTTTAAAATATATTGGCGATTGATTTCTTAGCCAAAAATCCGTTATCAGTTCGTGAGAAACTGGCAAACTAACCTTAACTCTTAACCACAAGAATTTTATCGTTACATTTTTATTCATAACCCTAGTCTAAGAAGAATACGCGATTTCTATTTAAAAGTAACAGATGCGAAATCTGTTCAATGTTAAAAATGACATCAGGAAACATTTTATTCTGTTTTATTTAATTGCGATGAAACGAATTGTTCGCCACTGAATTAAGCGAGTGAAAGATCATCTCTTACATTTATTATTATTATTTCTTTTAACTGAAAAGAATAGTATGGCTTGCTCTTTTTTTTGTAAGTAGGAATAAAGAATGAAACCGCATATCAACTCGCTTTTTATACAGATAGAAAATGAATTGGGAAAGAATTAAATTTATCAGAAATGTAATACATAATTTAGAATATGTGATTTTCGATATCACATATTTCTCCCCTTCGTCTGAAAAAGAAAGAGGTGTTGCCCAGGGTTATCATATACAACACATATTCTATATATAGAACAGAAAAATTATATATATGTATAAGATATCAAAAGAAATGTATATGTAAACAGTTGTACAACTTTGTATGAAATATATAGAGTAGCTACCATTACAATTTTTTTTTTTTTTTTTTAAATGTGCACATTTTCACTCATGTCCATGAGAATCTTTTCAGTCATATTATTTTTCTTAAATACATGCTTCATAGTCCACTGCATATACGATTTGTTGATATATCTATATGAATCACTGACAGTCACAATGAAAAAGCAGTAATATTGGATATCATGTATTTTTCTAATTATTTCTTCTGCTAGATTCATATAACAATAGTTTGCAAACATAATAGTACTTTGTGGAAATAATATTCATTACAGTAGAAAATAATATATATAAGTGCAAAAATGATATATAAAGAAGCAAAATTATCTAAAACTAAATATACAATTCACCAAATGATGTGTAATAAACATCAGAAAAAATATTGTCAAGATAAACATATGAAAAATATGATGTGTGAATAACACCATAAAATATAAGAAAAATGTGTTTTGGCCAATTCCAGCCAGGAAAGCTGTTCAATTGTGTTAGGCATCCACCGTAACACGAACAACCCACCTTACTCTTGTGTGAAACACAAGTATATGACTCAGGCTTAGGGCCTTCGTCCTAGATGAATAGGGCATGTAAAAAAACAGCTCCACCACGCCATTAAGAAAAATGTACGATCGGGAGCACCTCAAAAACAGGGACGGGAGATTTTCAAATGAATAAATAGAGAATTACTAGTTTAATAGCATACTAGAATTCTCAAAATTGGATGCTCTCAATTGAGTTGATGATTCTTGGGGCAATAATTTTGAACGAATCATCTTCTCAAGGAGGGATAATTATTTAAAAAAAAAAATAAAAAAAAGGTGTAGATTCAATGACTTGATATCTACAAAAATCATAAAAAAGTCATTCCAAGAAAATTGAGAGCATAAAAAAAGTCACGATCGGTAATATTCACACATTGACACATTTATGGCAATACATGTTGCTAGCAAAACGTTCAAATTATTCAAAAATGGGAAAATTCAAAATTTTAAATGATGTATTATAACATTATGTGTTCAATGAAATAGCATAAGTTATTATTATTATTATTATTATTTTTTTTTTTTTTATTTATAAACATATTTATTTATTTTTGAATATTAAACAATGTGTAATTTAATTATTTGACAAGTGTCTAAGATGCAAATGTGTGAAAATTGTAATTGTTATGTTCATAAATAAATGTTAATATAACGTAAGAGTATATTTTTATAATTTTGTCACGATTCTCTTTTTTTTTTTTTTTTTAGAAAATATGTCAAATATATCGATTTGAATAAAAGAATATGCAACATTTTATAGTAATACTGTTATGTTAATTGCACCCTTGAACATGCAAAAAGTGGGCCCGCCAATAATGGCATGCAATGATGCAGTAAGCACAACAAAGATCCTTTGCGCATAGGAATCACAACAAAAATACTTACGTATTCCTTTTTTTTTTTTTTTTTTTTTTTTTAAAACATATAATGGAAATGCTGTTAAGAATATCTTTTGAGAAACTGATAAATTGATTGTAAAATAAAATTTCAAATTATAAATATTAAATAAATAAAGTATAAAAGTCATTTATGAGTATATGATTTTTATGACAATAAGTTTACCCCCTGCAGTGGTACCCCTGCAGTGGCACCCCTGCAATGGTAATTCGTTCCACTTTTTTTTTTTTTTTTTTTTTTTTTTAAGGATTTGCCTTATTTTTCCTTGGACGCAAATTATATGAGTGTGTAGATTTTGGAATAGCATTGAAATTATTTGGTGTGCATTTTTGTCTTGGACGTAGATTATATGAGTGTGTAGGTGTTGATACGTTTTGAAAAGCGTTTTGATCATTTATAACACGGTTATCAACTAAATGTGTGTTTCTGGGAGGAGCTAGCAACAGTCTATCCACATGTACCTTAAATGCAGACTCATCAGGGTAGTTTATTCTTTTTATTGAAAATACAACTGGTGAATGCTTTTTAAATACAATAAAAGGACCATAATATTTAAGTCTAAATCTGTCAGTAGATTTTAAATATACTATATCTTTTTCGAAAATGTTTCTTAACTTTGTTTTTCTTTGATAATAGTTATAGCTTCTTTCTTGAGACATTTTAATATTACTGTAAGCTTTATGATAAATTTTATCAAGGTCATGCATTAGTTTATAAACATCAACATTTCTATCAAGGAATGGTTGGTTGCACTGAGAATCATATGTATCAAAAATTAACGATAATTCTCTGCCAAAGTGTAGGAAATTTGGTGAAAATTGTGTAGACGAATGTTTTGATCCATTATACAAAGATTTATGATATGGATAGCATTTGCAAATGTGTGTCCTTCTTGTAGGAGTGTTTTTATGGAATATTTTATACTTTTGTTTATTCTTTCAGAAATAGCGTTGCTCTGGGGATGAGCAACTGAAGAGTGTAAAATTTTGATACCTAGTGTGTCGTTGAAATTGTTATAAACATGTGACGTGAACTGGGGTCCAAGATCTGAAAGAATTACAGATGGACGACCATGTGTGGATATGTAAGAAAATAAACATTTAACAACTTTTTGTGCAGATGTATCCGTTAAGGGATAAAGTTCTGCATGTCTTGAGAAATGGTCAATTATGGTCAATATGGATTGACCATTTTCGAAAGGACCTAACAAATCAGTAGATATAGTATGTCCAGGAAATTTTGGTGTGTAAGTTGGCTGTAAAGGTGCATTAAGTATACGATGATGTTTTGATTGTAAACAATTTGTACAAGATGCAACAAAATTTAATGCGTCGTTGTACATTCCTCTCCAAAAAAATCTAGATGATAAAAATTCGTAAGTTTTTGTAAATCCGAAGTGTGATAAATGAGAAATAGTTAATGTCTTAGCTTTTAATTTTTCTGGCACAACAATACAGTAAGTATATGTGTCATTGCAAGTGTCATACTTTTTTATCATTAGAACTTTAGTATCAGGATGTATAAAAAAATTAGAAAATTTTTTAGATGATCCTTTTCTTAAAATTTCATTATATATAGGAGATAATTTATCATCCTTTTTCTGTTCAAACACAAAAGTTTTATTTGATATTTCCAGGAGGGGATCTTTATTACCATTTTGGCCAGAAATAAGAAAGTTTAATTGATAATTATTTTTACCTTTTTCATAATTTTCATGACCATTTGTACTCACCTTATCAGGATCAATTTGAATGACAGGAAGATTTTCTTCAAAAACAATCCTCGGATTAGTAGAAAGGTTTTCTTGATTTTCATCTAAGTTACATCTCGACAAATAATCAGCTAAAATATTGCTAGAACCAGGTATATGTTCAAAAGAATAAGAATATTCAGAAAGGTCCATAAGCCATCTAGTGGTAATGTCTGCAGGATTTGTTGTTTTCTTATATTTTTTTAAAGGTGCACTGTCCGAAAGAATTACAAAATTTCGATTATATAAATAGTACTTAAATGCAAGTACAGATCTATGTATGGCCATTAATTCTAGTTTCAATGAAGGATATTTTTGTTCAGAGGGTTTTAATGATTTTGAAAAATATGCAATGGGCAAAAGTCTATCGCCAAATTTTTGCATAAGTACACCTGAAATTGCAACTTTTGATGCGTCTGTGTTTACGAAAAATTTTTTGTTCCAATCAGGTAATCTAACAATTGGAGGTTTGAAAAATAATTGTTGCAATTTTTCAAAAATTTCTTGGTGTTTCTGAGTCCACTTAAAAGTGACTTTAGGTTTGGTTAAGTCAATTAATGGCTGGACAATTTGAGAAAAAGTTGGTAATAATGATTTATAATAAGTAGCAAGTCCTAAAAATCTTTTCACCTGTTTTTTAGTAGTGGGTACAGGAAATGAATTAATTTTAATAATATTAGCCTGCACCGGAGAAATTGTATGATTTTGAATGTGAAAACCTAAATAATCTACTTCTGTTTTGTGAAATGAACATTTGTTAGGCGTTAAAGTTAAATTGTACTTTTTTAAAACATCGAATACTTTCCTTAATTTAAACATTGTTTCTTCAAAAGAGTTAGCCCCTAAAATTAAGTCATCTTGATAGGAATAGATTCCATCTTCCTGAATTTCATCTAAAAGACTATCCATAAGTGATTGAAAAATAGAGCTAGCTGTTTTAAGACCAAAACATAAACGTTTATATTTATAAGAACCAAACATTGATGTAAAAGTAACATAATCTTGAAATTTTTCCGGTAAATCGATTTGATGATATGCTTGTTGAAAATCCAATGACGTAAAATATTTATATGATGATAAATTTGAAATAATAGTTTGAATTTTTGGTAAAGGGTAAGAAGAACCCTGAATTACCGTGTTTAGCATTCTTAGATCTAAAGCTAGTCTGAATCTTTGTTTTCCTGAACCATCCGGTTTCTTTTTTACCAAAAGGATGGGACAGGCCCATTCAGAGCAACTACGCTCAATGATATTAGCATCTGCAAGTTCCCTAATTTGATTGAGAGCTTCGTTTTGCAGAGCTTGAGGTATTGGGAAAGGAAGAGTTTTTATTGGAAAATCATTTGTGAGCTTTAAATTTGGAATAACTTTATCAGTATGTCCTAAGGTTGCTAAAGATTTTGAAAAAACAGCAAAATTTTCGAATAGTAATTTTTGCAACTGCTCTTTTTCTTCTTTACATAAGTGATCAAGTTTGAAGTCAGAATGAGTTAAATCTGATTTTCTTTTGTTTAAAATTTGTTCTGATGGTTGAATTAAATTAACAGAGTGTTCAGTTTTGTTTTTAGATACTGTGTCATTGCCATCATTCAAAATAATTTCACTTACATCAAAATTTTTGATTTGTTGAACCAAAGCAATTTTACCTATATTCATGTTTTTATTAAGGTGAACACTCTTTTCAGAATTATTTGATACATAAATGTGGAAATTATAAATTTCTTTTATATGATTTTTCCTATTGTAACTTTTTTTGAAGTCCTTGAATGATATAAGAGAATCGTAAAAATTTATCTGTTTATCTTCATTTCCCTCAAACATATATTCAGTAGGATCAGGTTTTAATTTGGTGAATACCTTAATTACTTTTGTTTCATATGGGTTGAGAATACATTTAGAATGTAAATATGCAGGAATGCAATTTTTTTTATGTGCATGGTCAGTATGATTGTGATTACAAGTACCATCATCCTCTTCATTACAAGAGTAAAATGGAATTGATGTATCATTTATTTTTAGTAAGTCATTAGCAAAATCAATTTGGATGTTATTATGTTTAATGAAATCAATTCCAAGAATTCCTTGGAAGGACGAGGATGAAGGGATATCAACAATATAAAATGTATGGTGAAAATTCTTTTGTTCAATTTTAAAAGATGCACTTATACATGATGAGAAATTAACCTCAGAATTGACAGTCTTAATTGTAATATTAGAACCTTTTCTTTTATATTTCAAAGATGTTTTGATTAGATTAAACAATTTTTGGGAAAGTAGACTTAACGAACTGCCAGTGTCAATTAAAAAATTTACTTTTGATTGAGCCATCACTGCATTAATAAGTGGTAAAGAAGAAGCATTTTGATATACATTACAAATATATTTACTTCTTTGCTCCATTTCTGTTTGAATAGCTACATTGTTTGAAATCGTAATGACAGAATTTGTTTGAGAAGCAACATAATTAACTAGCCTACGATTTGTTAATTTTGGTATATCATTATTTAGCGTAGAAAATACTGGTGATTGTAGAGATTGAGAAATATTCTCACCAGTAGGAATAGATCTCTCCATCAGTTTAAATTCCTATCCTCTCTAAACTTTGTATTGTCTCGAAAATTTGCTTCCGAATTTTGTTGGTGTGAGTAGTGTCTATAATCTTGTTTTCTTAAATTTTGTCTCTTCCATCTGAAGCAATATTTAGCAGCGTGTCCATATTTCTCACAAATTTGGCAAATTCTAGAATTGAATTTGTTTCTACTTTGTCTATTTTGGAAGAAAGTTCTTTTATTTTTAAAGTGTGTTTGATTATTAGCAAATCTGTGCATTTTTGGAGAATATTTTGTTCTCTTGTTTTGCAATTGATGGTTCTGCTTATCATGATAGTCTTTTTTATTATCCTGTTTACATGATAAGCTGTTAACTTGTTCAGTCAAAAAATTGATTTTCTCCAAAATGATGTTACTGTTTGTGTCTGTGTTTTCTGTGTTTTTTGTCATATCCTCTGTCACATGAATTTCAAATAGTTTTTGTGCCCTATCAACAGCTTCTTTGTATTTATTAATACCTTCCTCTTGAAGCTTAATTCTAATGTTTGGTGGTATACGTGAAATAAATTTAGAGAATTTTAGTGAGTTTAGTGCTTCTGTATCATAAATATCCGGAAAAGCTTTTGATGCGACACAATTTAATCTGTGTGCAAAATGTTTTGGCGACTCCGATTTCATCATTGTGATGTTATTAAATGAATTAATATTGTATGTTGAAGACGGTAAGGCAAAGAAATTAGTAAATTCTTTTTCGATAAATTCCAGATCAGTTGCATTATATAAAATTTCATTTTCTAACATAAATTTTTGTGCAGGACCGATCAATTTACTTTTTAGAATCAAAATGATTTCTTTAGATTTTATACCACCGATCTCTGCATACGATCTTAACTGATCAAAAAAAAATTTAAGAAAATTTGGATCCCCATCAAAAGTTGGAATCATAATATTGGTGGCCATTATTACTAAATAATTTAATTACCAAAATGAAAAAAAAACTGAATACTATGTGTATATACTATATATTGAATATGTACTATATATATATATAAACTTTCACTACTAAAAGATAAAATTTAAAAAAAAGATTGCACAAAATATATTTTGGTTTGAATACTTCCTTTTCAAAAATATATTAAATATATATATAAGATCTTAATATATATAAGATCAGTCATGGCAGAAATTAGTTGTTATAAAAATATATGTTGTGCAATAAATGTAGAACCATCATAAATCACAAAATGTAAAACCTTAAAAAAATTACCTTCAAAATTCTCAATATTTTAAATTTCTTTATATTTATATCATGACGTAGCAATCAACATATGTATATGCAATCCATATATTTAAATATTTATTCACATCCAATCAATAGTTAGTAGTAATAATTAAAAATGAGTACCAAAATAATTAATTTACTAAAAACTAGCTGAAAGAAAATATAGCATAAATAAAAGATTTCATAAACATCAATATTTAAGTAACTGCATGGGAGATAGAAATATTTTATGATGAGGATTAATATTAGAATGTCCTGATTTTAATTTTAATTTATATATATATATATTTATTTTTTAAGCAATTTAAAAATCATTTAATTTAATAGCAATTTCATATAAAGAGCAAGAGAAGAGCAATAAAAAGTGCAATAAAATTATAATCATAAGTGCAATTCATTCACTTATTTACTCTTTATTATTTTAAAATTAAATCTGTTTACTTAAAAATATATTAAAATTACTTACTTGAATAGAAAGATTTCTTTTCTTTCTTTTTATTATTATTAATTTTTATTTATTTATTTATTTACTTTTTTTTATATATATATATATACGACGAATTTGTATATTATTTTATTTATTTATATATTTATGTACTTTCTTTTAAATATATATATTATATGTTGCATTTCGTCATACCCTTTCTGTTGTATATATTTTAATTGTTGTGATTCTTGCTTAAATAGTAGTCACTAATAGTTAAAAAAATTTCTAACTTCGTAAAAAAAAGTTATTTCACAAATCGGATAGTCACAACACAAAACATTGAATAATTTTTCGTAGAGATCGTCTTCAAGCTGGTAAATAATGGCATTTGAAAAAAATACGATGATTCATCATTTTTTTTTTTAAGCGGCTAACGATTGACGATTTCAATTAATTTTTCCACACACTCTTGCAAAAAAGAAAATACCGAAAGCGAACGGAATAGTCAGTATCGGACTGACTTTCGATAAAAATGCTTTGAAGAAGCTCCCATGACGAAACAGCTGTTGAGGGTCATACAATAACACAGGCAAACTAAACGAAATTTCTCCTGAAGAAGACGCTGTGACGAACATCTGTTGCACACCATCCATTAACAGAGTGAAGAGAAATGGAATTTCGCCGAGCATCGAACTTGAAGAGACAGGAGAAAACACTTTCAGAACAAGCGAGAGAGACATAGCGAGACAGCACCCTTCATGATTGGAGCGTATTAAAAATGTTCATCAAGGCAGCACACAGACAATCTTTAAAGTTTCAAGAAGGCTTTTCCTCCTCCCCGTGTCCATTTATTTTAATTTCATAAAGTCAGCAAATTGTCATTGGCACCATAATTTGTGCTTTAGAGTTTGTTGTACTATTTTGTATAAACGACTTAATGATAATAGCACTTTGGAGAATGCATAAATTTTCCGTATTACTATGAAACAATTCACTGGTAAAATAGTGATAAAGGATCAAAGTCATTGAGGTGGTTGGCCGTGCACATTGCACTGTTAACAATAATCCATAGTTCGTTGCTGACATTAAAATATTTTATTTATCTCCATTTTGAAACAATAACGCTTATAATCAAATATTTCAGCATTATAGAGTTACAGCATAAATGTCCTTCTGAAAACATCAAGACAATGTTCCTTTTTAACAAAATGATTTAATGCACAAAATGGAACGGGATGGACACGGGGAGAGACGCTAATCAAGAGACGTCTTTTCAGCAGCAAAGAAAATGCAGAAGTGATGAAATTGTTGGCTGGATACATTACCCAAAAACAACATAAAATTATGCCAAGGCAACACCGAACTTTTTCAGTTACAGCTAATTTAGTGCAACTTTTTAAAATATATTGGCGATTGATTTCTTAGCCAAAAATCCGTTATCAGTTCGTGAGAAACTGGCAAACTAACCTTAACTCTTAACCACAAGAATTTTATCGTTACATTTTTATTCATAACCCTAGTCTAAGAAGAATACGCGATTTCTATTTAAAAGTAACAGATGCGAAATCTGTTCAATGTTAAAAATGACATCAGGAAACATTTTATTCTGTTTTATTTAATTGCGATGAAACGAATTGTTCGCCACTGAATTAAGCGAGTGAAAGATCATCTCTTACATTTATTATTATTATTTCTTTTAACTGAAAAGAATAGTATGGCTTGCTCTTTTTTTTGTAAGTAGGAATAAAGAATGAAACCGCATATCAACTCGCTTTTTATACAGATAGAAAATGAATTGGGAAAGAATTAAATTTATCAGAAATGTAATACATAATTTAGAATATGTGATTTTCGATATCACAGAGCCACCTATCGGTCGATATACATCCAAACTAAATCTGCATTCGTTTTCATAATGGTTATTTTACATTTCAAATTTGGTGCAATTATATTCCATAGAAGTTGAGATTCATTTAGCCTTCTTTATGACGAGGTAAATTGCAGCACAACAGCGTCACCTATCGACCAATCTGCATTCAAATCGAATCAGCATACCATTTTATAATAGTTCTATCATATACAAATTTTTATGCTATTATATATAGTAGAATCTGAGATATAGCATTCTCATTCGTGGAGAAAATTGTAGCATAGCAGCGCTACCTATCAGAAGATGCACTCAAATTGAATCAACATAATATTTCATATGAAGTTTTGTTCTGTTATACATCATAGAACCTGACACATAGGTTTCTCTTAAACCGGAGAAATCACGCAGCGCTACCTGTTGAGCGATTTGCACCAAAATAGATAGGCACTAATTTATGTCCTGATATAAAATTGGAACAAAATTTTTGTCTCACACACAGACAGACAGACAATTTCTAAAAGTGATAAAATCGTATTCTCGACCTCTCAAAACGTGTAAATCCGGAACATCAAAAACCGAAAGTCGAAAACTTTTAAGAATCCAATACTTTATTCTATTGGATAATTCTAATACCTGATTACTCTCAAGAGTTTTGAAGACAACCAAGGTAATGTATCATATGTAGTCAAATTCATGAATTATTTATTTTATGAGATATTATTTTACATTCACTTCACTTCTTTCCTCATATTTTTCTTTATGGTTTATATGATTTATACTTGATTTTCATTCAAATTATTTGTAATTATATATGCTATAATTTTTTAAACTATTGCAATGAGCAGCGCCTGTAATGAGAAATGATTATTACTTTCTTTTATATTAAATAGAAGAACCAAATGAGGATGGGACATTAATGGGTTATAGTAATTTTTAAATATAAATTTTCCTAAAATTCAACTTCTCATATTCCACAGCATACGCGACCGCAAATGAATATACATATTTAAATATGGAAAAGAAAAATAAATAATTGGTGACAATTTTAACTGTCAGGAATACTTATATCAATAAAAATTTCATCAAAGTTTCCATTACTTTAATCCTTTTACCAATTTAGGAATATTTTTGGGGAAATTTCGCAATTATGCAATTAGTCAAACTAACAGTTCAGAATTGCAAAGAAATAAGAAGATTACATTCATTCGATTTGCAGTCATCATTTGAATGATTGAGAAATATGCATTAAAAAAAGAACTAAATCTGATGCATAGTTGACATGAATCTTCTTATCGAGAATCGAACCCTGAAATGATGCAAGATGATCTTTCACTCCTTTCTTCCAACGTACACCTTAGCTGGACTGCTCCGCTTTTCCATCATTATACCTGCTTTTAATTACATTACGTGTGTTTGGGCTCAGAATGAGACAAAGGAATGAACTGAGGCAGGGTGGTGGGTGGGCAAAAACTCTTGTTCCAAAGCTACTACACAAAGAGACGCAGTTCCAGGAGATATCCTGAAATGGAGAAAGGAAAGGAAAAGGGTAGAGATGGTGTGCGGGTGGAGAAGGAAAAGAGATGGGCCGAACGAGTGAGATAAGAGGGATCCCAATGCTCTAAAGGTGGGGGCATTTCAGGAGGCTGTGACGCACTTACTGCCAAGACGAGCTGAATGGGTTTTCCAGCCGCTATCGAATTTCTATGGCCGCATTTCTGGAGCCGGAAGGGGTGAGACACAAATGGAGGCAGAGGCGAGAAATGGAAAGCTAATGTCCCTTGCACAACTTACACAGATATTTTTCAGGCATACTAGTGTACACTAAAAAAAAGCTTCTCCCAGTTTTTAGAACTCTTTAAAATTCTTCGGCGCTGTTTTGTTATCATTTGCTTTGTTATTCAGAGCTTAATACTAGGGCGTTTTCTCCTGTTTAGTTCCCAAAATCACATTATGAAACAAAAAGAGTACCAATATTAACGCCTATATGTCTAAAATTTCAAATATGCTTTTAATTTTACAAATGATTTTTTTTCTTTTCTTTTAGAAGAACAAAACTTTTATGTCACAGTATTCATTAATTTATTATCTATCAAAAGATTTAAGTTTAAAAAAAAAGTATCACATAATAAGATTCAGGAAAAGTGCTTAGACATACATAAAAGCATGGGTCGATCCAGACAAAAGTTGGGTCTTTCAGCAGCCTTATTCACAAAATTGAAATTCATAAAATGGTCCATTTCACAATATTCAAATTTATAAAATTGGTCCCTTCACAAAATTAAAATTCTTTAAAACAGCTGTTTCATAAAATTTAAAAAATGATTCTTTGTAAAATTTTTTCATGTTTTCAGCATTTGTAAAAAGTAACGAATTACCATAATATTTGAGCATGTTATTTTGCTTTTATTTTAAATAAATAATTAAACATATTCCATTGTACATATTATTTTAACAGATTAGCGTGTGAAATTTCAATGCGCAATCATTTTGTTTTTCCGCAAAATACTTTGAATCGAGCTAAAATTTGAATATATTGTTAATGCACACAGTATTATTCAACATTTAAAAATTTGCAGAAAATTGTTTCAAGTTTATCTGAGGAACAACATAAAAACTTTAATTTATTACTATCGATTATTTCCATAAAACATGTCGAATGCTTACTTAGATAGAATTTATTTGTATAATATAAAACACCAAAACTTTGACGGATGATTAAAAATTGAAATACAATATTTTTTATGGTGAGGCGATGATATTTAAATAATAATTTAGTTACTAGTTATTTTTTACTTTCTTTTATAATCAATAGAAGAACTGGAATTATAAAAATTTTCGACAGCCGATTTTCGATTGATTTACACGTTTTGAAAACAAGTTTTGACCATTTTTAGAAAATATTTTTTCGCACCTGGTGTACGTGTAACAAAAACTAACTCTAGCTCGAGAATTAATGCACAGAATTTAATACAAATTTATATTTAGTATATAAATATGTAAATTAATTCCTATAAACTTTTGGTGCAACCTGGCCAATAGGTGGCACTATTATCCGTGTTTTCATAATTTTTAACGTTAATATAGAACAAGTTTTCGTATAAATGTGCACAATAAGAACTGTTTTTAACCAATTATCGTAAAATTAAAGGCCATTATTATTAGTTATTAAATTAAAGGTCATTATTATTAGTACACACACACACACACATATATATATATATATATATATGTGTGTGTGTGTGTGTGGGTACAAGTAATAAACTTTCAGGAAAAAAATGTGTACGTGTACAATCATCGCATCCTTCCCGGATAAAGCGGGAGGGGGGGGGGATGATTTTTTTTGTATATTTTTGAAAATGAATTCTCGATACCTATGAAAATAATGATTAAACTAAATATCTGTGATACTTTAAATTTTTAACCAAAGAAAATTCTACAAAAATGCATTTCCTCAGATGTCGTCAGTGGGGCACAAAATTGACTATCTTTCGACATTTAGAGCTCACTATTGATTGTCTATGGCAAAAAAGAGATAATTTTTTTTTTTAATTTTTAGATTAATTTTTAGAATTTTAGTACATAAGATCTGTCAGCGAACAATTTCTTCTTAATTTTCTTTATTTAATATCAGGGGTATGCAATGTTAGGCATTAGCCATGTGTAATTTTTACTAGGAGAAATGTGCCGTCGAGGTCAGAAAAATATCATACCGTTAAAAGGCGACGAAATTATGCGCTTTTTTGTTTCATGCCAATAAGTTTTAGTTAATAGTGATATTTATTTATAAAAATTATATAAAAGGATTCTACTCCTCCCCCCTCTTTTCAATTTATGTATTTCTATTTTTTAATTTCAAATGCCAGTTTCGAATCCTCGTTCAGACATGGACCTTCAGAGTACTTTGGAATCCATACATATATGAAAACACATAGAAAATTACCAAAATATGGACTGATGAAAAAAGATTAAAATAGAAGAAAATACCAAAACATGAATAGATTGAGAAAGATCAAAATTAGACGAAATCAGATTAATGGAAACTTGCAGAATTCATAACGTCATCTTGGACCTAATACGAATTGTGAAGCAAATTGTGGTTTTCTGTGTAGTTAAGTGCATATTGCTAATGAATTCTTAAAAGTTTATGCTCAAACAGCAATAAAGAAAAAAAAAAGTAAAAACATATGAAAAAAATTAAATAAATTTGAAAAAGTTACAAAACATACCAAACAGCAAAATGCATAGAACATGTAAATACAAATAAAAATTAATGGTGGATTACAGTTAACACTTAAATCTAGCAATACTAGATAATTTTAACATGGAGGAAGTTAGTAAAAGCATTAATTTTTTTACTGAGTTTTTTTTTTATCTAGATGTAATTTATTGTTATAAATACACTTTTTAAAAAAAATATAATAGATTATATATATATATAAGAGGGGGGGGGGAGGAAGAGAAAACAAGAACGCTGCAGTGTTTTCGTAGGATCACGCATTTCTCTCTTTCGGATCTTGGAGACTGGTTTTGACATTTGATAGGGAGTTCTGGGATAAACAAGAAGATGAAAGACACTCTTTCTCTGATTCCGTTCCGATATAACGTAGCGGTGTCTGTAAATGACATATATCCCTCCAAAAATAGCTCTAACGCAGAGACATTTTACATTATTTTGTCCGGATGCTGTTTTCGTTGTAGTTTGGCAAAATTCTATTAATAAAAAATACTAGCTTCATTTAAGAATGTTCTGAAGCCATTTTCCCCAATTTCATGTTTAATCGAAGTAAAAGTCTATGGCACACTTATAAACCTTTCTCATAAGAAAATTAAAGAAATTTTCAACTATTGTTATTGAAATGATCATAAATTGAAAAGGTCAGAATTGTCAGATAAAAAGTTAAATTTCGGGTTAAAATAAAATACACCCTGCGAATGTGCGTGCCGTAGGTTCGAACCTCGTCTTTCGTCTACCAGCAGAACCTTTCGAACACTAGAGGGGCTGTTATTAGAACGGAAAAATCTGCCCCTGTAAGGAATCTGACGGCAGTTTTACCAGATGGTCCACAGTCAATTTCCCCAAACAGGCTTTCAAATTTCCTCAAATCGGGGATTTTTCCCAAGAAATCCCCAACCCAATTTCTACTAAAAAAGTAATTAAAAAATAATAATAATAATAATAATAATAATAAATAAATAAATAAATAAATAATAATAATAATAATAAATGTAAAATATTTAACAGATTTAAGCCCAAATTTTTCCTTAAATGTCGCTTATTTTTGGAGAAAAAAAAAAAAAAAAAAAAAAAAAAAATCCCCATATGAAAAAAAAAAAAAAAAAAAACTTTTATATACACACTAATAATAGGAAAATTTTAAATCTGGGTAAAGTACTTTATAAGGATGTACACAAGATGTACTTTCATCCTCAGGACATCCTGAGAATGCCCCGGGGAGAAAGGGTACCTTTAAAAGCTCCTACATGTTAAAGAAAATTGTTAAAAGTTCCTACGCGTAGGACAAATTACTACATTTGACAATGCTGTAGACTAAAATAATTTAAAAAAAAGTTCCAGATTCCTCCCCAGATTTCTCCCCAAAAATGTCAAAAATTCCCCAGAAACATTCGGTCTCCAAAATTATCCCCAGAAGTCCAAAAAATCCCTCAAAATGGGGATAAAATGCCCAATCTGGCAACACTGTCTGACGGTTGTATTTTCAATGCCTAACTTTAATTTAATTTTTATTTATTATTTTATAATATTTAATGGATAAGTTCTGATGCTGCCATCTGTTGATTATTTTAATAACTTTATGCAATGAATATAAAGAGAAGTGGAAAATCTTGAGTCTTCCGAGACGTGAAGGTTACGGAATTATCTATTTTTTAGGTCATTAGTAAATTTTGGAAAAACTATATATATGCATTGATGTAAAATTAAAAAGATTTAAAAAAAAAACATGTAAAAACAAAAATTTGTGGAAATACTTTCTGTTTCATTTCATTTTATTTATTTATTTGTCTAACGTTCTGTTGATGTGCTGCGTTCTGGGTGTTGAGGCTGTTTGAATTCAAGAAAATTCTAGGCTCCCCGTGAGGACCGTGAATACCATCTATGAAGGTTGTTTCTAAAAGTGTGCCCGTATTCAGGAGAGATTTAGAGAAAACCACAGGAAACATCGAATGATTAAGCAAACGAGCCTGACCTATGTTAGAACCAGGCACTTCCCAGCTTTAAGTTCTTTAACTTTCTGTTTCCCATAATTTAAAGAGAAAATATCGTTCATGTGTCGAATTTTCGAAAATGAGTTTTTTCTGTAATTAGACATTTTGAGGTTCCAAAAACGAAAATCAGGTCTTTAGCGGCCTGTCTGTGCGCCTATTATGAATATAATTCAAAAACAGAAGTTAACAAGAAGTATCAATTCGGTATTCTAAATCAGTAATATATTATAGAATACATATGTGAAACTTTTTATTGATATATTACAAATGGTTCGTGTACAGGGACATATAAAAGAATTAAAATTAAAATATATTACGTCAATAAGTGAAAATTCTCATTGGTATACATTAATATCTTTAAACTGTGATAAATAAAATAAAATCAACATACATATTTTCTAAAAATACAAAAGCATTCTGAGTATGATATGAGAAGTTTTCATTATTTACTTACAGTGTGTCACCCAAAATAATTTGACTATTTAAGGTTTTCTTTTGAAATTGCTGGTAGTACATTTTAAGTTTTCTATGAAATTTTCTTATTGTACTAAATTTAAGTACTGTATGGGATCCGTATACAATTTATAGTCAATTACAGGGCTTTCCAAAGTTATTCCAATAAGATTCAAAGTGTGGTCTGGATGAAAATTCTCTGAATAATTTTAAACAATAACTTTTATTTTTTATAGATTACTATGTTTTTATTAACTTCTATTTTTGTTTGTTTGTTTGTTTGTTTGTATGTTATGTTTGTTTGTCCGGTACAAATCTTGCAATCGAATTTTAACTAACTACCCTACTAGCTAGACATTTGAAACTTTCGCAATAGCTCACAACCTGTTGACAACACAATACTTCGAAGTTCGATTTTAGAACTTTCGAATAGTTTTCTTATAATTAATTAAAATATGAAAATAATAACCTCCTAATACCTTATAAATAGCCATTAAAATATTCGCTATAATTTAATTATTGCCAAAAAAATTTACAAGTTCATTTTCTTCAGCGATAAAAATAAATAAAACGTGATTAAATAAATAATTTAATTAAACGTGAGCGTTAAAAAATTGTAAAAAGTTTAATTATGTGTCTCACAAAAATTGACGTCATTATCGGTTTTAAAAATTTCATACGCATTGATAAAGTGCTAATGTAGTTAGTTCTATAGCTATGATTCAACAGAAAATTTAAAAACATGGTTTATAAAAAGTTTTTTATCTTATATATAATATATATTTTAAACTTTGAATATTTTATGAATGAGCTACACTATTCAAACGGGAAATTGAGGGTATATATTACTGTATGTGAAATATAACAGTTTCTAAAATAATTTCCAGCTGTTTTTAAAATAGTTTTGAAAAGTTCAAATGCAGTATTTTATAACATACATATTAAACTGCAGCAATTTGTTTTTATGGGAAAGCAGGGTAAGAAAAAAGTAACGCGATTGGCACACCATATTGTTTAAACTGTAAAGTTTAAACTTTTTTTTTTTTTTTTTTTTTTTTTAAACTTTAAACCAATTTTTGTTTTTTACTTTCGCCTGTATTCAACAGAGGAAAGTATTGGATTCGTAAAAATTTTCGACTTCCGGTTTTCGATGGATTTACACGTTTTGAGATGTCCAGAACGCGATCTGACCAATTTTATAAAATGTCTGTCTGTGTGTGTGTGACAAAAATTTTGTGGCGACTGTATCTCAGGAACTACTACAGAGAATTGCATATAAATTTATATGTAGATGCACCTTGACCCGAATTAATGCCTATCAATTTTTGGTGTCAACTGCTCAACAGGTGGCGTTGTTAGACAGCGGTTTCCACAGTTTTAAGGAAAACTATATCTCAGGGACTACTGCATAAATTTGCATATAAATTTATATATAGATGCACTTTGACCTGAATAAGTGAGGAATAGGTTTTGGTATTGATTTCTCAACAGATAACACTGCTATATAGCGATTTCTACAATTTAAGGGATGACTATATCTCAGGAACTACGACACAGAATTTCATATAAATTTATATGTAGATGCATGTTGACGTAAATTAGTGCCTGTAAACTTTTGGTGTCAATTGGCATTGGTGTCAGGTGGCATTGCTATACCGTGATTTCTGCAATTTAAGGGTTCTCAAGTCTTCTCACGCTATATCTCAGGTTCTATTGCGTACAATCAAACAAAACTTGACACGTTAGAAAGCCATTATCAGACATTATGCTAATTCAATTTTGATGCATATCGACCAATAGGTTGTGCTGCTATACTGCAATATTCTCCGAGAACGGGAAAGATAATATCTCAACTTCTATGGCATATAACTGTACGAAACTTGAAACGAATATAACCATTATGAAAACTCATTTTTAAAGATATTTATTATAGAGAATAAAAGTGTCTTTCTTTGGATATTTAGTGTTAGTTTTCTCTAAGATGGAAATCGTCTGCATTCATCATGGTAGGTAATTTTAATAAATAATAATTTTAATATATGAGTGAATTTGTATAGGGGTACTGAATGAATTCGTAAAGGAAAATATAGAAGAAAATCGTGTGGTGGCCACAGGATACTTGTGTTTTATAACGTTCTCTTTAGTTTTTTTTTTTTTTTTTTTCACGCTGAATTTTTATTAAATGTCCTTATTCGTTGATGACAGACTATTGGTACATGTTCTTTTTTTTAATTCAGGTATTTTCAAGTGAGTGCAAATGGTTTATTAGATTTTCAATTGAGAATTAAAAATATTTTTTAGAGACATCTTGTTCCTCAGTGTCTTTGGACGTTTAATACTTAAAAATATTAATCCATGTTTAACTAATCATTAATCTATTGGCGATTGCCTTAGTCAAAAACTTGTTGTCATTAATTATAATTTCATAATTCGGATAGCTGTTTTATGACTTTTCATTCATCGCACATGTAATTTGCTTTTTGCGGGGTCAGCTAAATTCAGGTTAAATAATAATATCTATTATAATACTTCAATTTAGAGGTCTTTTTAAACATGTATTACAAATTTTGTCTATTTTCTCGAAGTTTTTATATCTGAAAACTTTTTCACTGGAATGCCGAACGCTCTCAAATGAGACCAGCCTTTAATTTTAACAGAAAAGTTGTTTGAATTAATATACTTCACTCTCAATACTGCATATTAATTTACATTTGAAATATTCGTCAAAATATATTTAGCGGAATTAATTCAAGAATTAATGGGTTAATTTAACATTTTCTTAATGAGAAGGGAGAAAACGTACATAGAATTTGATGTTTGTTAATAAAATCGGCATTTTAAACTTGCTAAATTTTTCATTGTAAGAGGAAACAACCATTAGAGTGTTCGAAATGCTTATTAAGTGAATGAACGGAAGATCGAAATTTTATACAATTAAACATATCGCAAATTAAAAAGCGATTTGATTTATGAAAGTTCCATTTTCTTTTTCTGATTTATTTATGATCTAATTTCTTTTCTTTCTTTCTTTTTTTTTTCTTTTGTGTGTGTGTGTTTGTGTGATTTACGTCGGTTCTAATTTGAAGACATATTTTTTAGGTAAAACATAATGCATTTCAATTAACTGATATTGAATAATTGTTTTTATAATAGTGAATTTATTACTATATCTTCTGAATATGTAAGAAGAAAGAATAAGATTCGGAAAATTTTTTGATTTCTAGAACACAATTCGACCCCTTTTAGAAAAATTCTTTTTTTTTTTTTTTTTTTCCCCGAGTAAGTAAACTTTGCGAACACTGTACCTCATGAACCAATGAATTTAATTTAACCGAATCATTTCAGGAAAGAGGCTCAGCATCTACATTATACCAAACTTAGTATAATATATATATATATATATATATATATATATATTATGTAAAACTCTCTGCTGATTCAGTTTGAGTGCATATTGGCCAACAAGTGAGGGTGCTATCTTGCAATTTAATCCCATTTTGGGGAAGACTATATCTAAGCTTCTACAAAGTATAAATGTAGAAAAAATAGTTATAAGATGGCTATTATATTAAACTATGCTGTTTTACTTTGAGTGTATATCGAACGAAGGTGGCGCTGCTATTCTGCATTAGTTTCCATTTATGCGAAAGCTACGTCTCAACTTCTATGCTATATAAATGCACCAAACCATGTGTGATATATATATATATATATATATAATGAAAAATTATTTTTATTGAATTTTGGTGTATATAGGCCAATAAATGGCGCTGGTATTACTTTCTGCAGTTTCTCAGATGACTATTTTTCAACATCTATTGGTGAAAACTGCACATGTAAATAGTAATTGTGAGAAGATATGTTTATTAAATTTTTATTCATTTTAACCGGTAAATGACGTTGTTACATAAAGTAGTGTAGAAGAAAGTATTGGATTCGTGGAATGAGACCAGCGAAGACTTCCGGTTTTTGTTTTTAGATGTCCTAAACCTAATTCGCCAATTTTTAGAAAATGAAAATTTGTCTGTGTCTGTATAATGTGTTTGCAAAATATTGTATTTCACGAACTAAGTGACGAAATTTCAATACGATTGATAATTGGTTAGACTTTCATTTAAATTGGTGCTGATTATCTTCTGGAGTACATTTACCTAATAGGTGGCTCTGCTATGTTGTGATTCACTCCATTTAAGTGAAGGCTATATCTCAACTTCTGCTGTTCTTAAACGCATCAAACTTGATTTATAAGATGGATATTGTGCAAAACTATGCTGTTTTAATTTTGGTGAACATCGGTCGACACGTGGCACTACTGTGCTGCAAATTAATTCCGTTTAATAGAAATAAATTTCTCAACTTCTATGATGTATAAATGTCCCAAAGTAAGTAAATGAGATGGATAATATGTAAACCCCCTGCAGTTTCAGTTTGGGTACATATCGGACGAAAAGTAGCGCTGCTATGCTGCAATTAATTTTTATTTACTGAAAGGCTACATCTAGCTTCTACGTTACATAAATGTCACAAACTCGCTATGTATTTTATTTATTTATTTTTTAGGATAGAGTCTAAGAACATTGTTTACACTGAAATTTTTAATTTCAATATTTATTGTTTAAATGCTTACTTAAAAAATTTGTCGAGTTTCGACCACTGGGAGATGTAAAATTAAAATCTCTTTGTTTTGGAAAAAATAAAAAATAAACTGTAATATTTGAAAATGTGAAACAAATTATGTATAAAAAATTCTCTTATTTATTTATTTATTGAGCATTGCAATTTGAAGCTGAACAGTTTTTTGTCTTTTTTTTTTTTATTTTAGTGTAATAAAGAAAACTTTCTTTTCTCTCTTTTTTTTTTTTTTTTTTTGTAATCATCTAAGATTATATCTGAAAAATCGATATTTTAAATATTTAACGACATTAAAATAAATTCTTTGCTGTTTTTAATTTAAATATACTTGTACTTTATATATTGCCTTTAATACTTGCCAAAATATGCAAACTGTCATAAAATTCAACTTTTATATTATTTATTTAAAATTTATTTTACTTTAATTTTTCTTTCTAAAATGCTTTGCAGCGAAAAGTATAATTATAATTATAATTATAATTATAATTAATAAAGTATAATATATAAAGTATAATATATAAAGTATATGTATAATATATAAAGTATATGTATAATATATAAAGTATATATGTAAAGTATAATATATAAAGTATAATTATAATAAAGTATAATTATAATTATATTCCTAAAACTAAACAAAAAACATTTTAAATGTATATTTACAATTTCTTTATAAGCTCATATCTCTATATGAAAGTGAGACTAAATGAGCGATTTATCAAATAACATTCCAAACGTAACTTATCAACAATCGTGAATTTCTGTTTACAATTAAAATTACACCACTGTCTTACCCTAAAACATACACTTGAATAATAAATCTTTGGAAAATCCTCTGATATTAATCTAAATTTATTCAGATTTAACCACTCTTCAAAATGTCTAGCCATTAAAACGATATTCAATTTCAATTAAAATTCGATATGACTTGTTACTTTACCCACTGCTTACAGGCACATATATATGTTCTGAACGATTTTAATTAATAAGGCCAGATCAATTCTTCCCGTAGATATCATTTATGGAGGAACTAACTTTGTTACAATAACACTAATCAAACAGTTTTCAGCGAGTAGTATATCATCTCGTCATTTCGTTGATATTTAGCAAATAAGAGATATATATTTTGATAATTTTACAATGACTGTATTTGCTGCCATTCGAAATATTTTATGACTTTAGCGATGAAGTGGCTGAATACACATTACCTGGGTATATAGAATTATTATTTCGGGAAATTTATGATAATGATAAGGTCAGGGTCAGTTCCCATTTATTCCGCTTCAAACACTTTTCATTAAACAAATAGGCACAATTTAATTGAATTATTTGAAATGGCATCGATTGAAATGGCTTGCTTTTAACACGCTAAGTTGAATTTTTATTGATAACCTGAAGATATAATATTTTGTAACAGTTACATTTTAACTGTATAAACAAAAGTGAAAAGAAAAAAAGAAAAAGAGTAACAAGTGAGTTTTTTTTTTAGGACAGAGGACTATTAGTTTCAATCTGGAGTTTTTGTAGACCAGTTTTGTGTAACACCAAAATAAGTTAGAAATATCAGTCCTATCGTTACAAATTCAGTACCAAATGAAAGGGGCATTTTTTTTTTTAATCCAAGGATGCGCACAGTTTTTCGACACGACAATTATATATTTTAAAATTAACTAAAATATGAAATTTAGGTGGAAACACTTCATTTTAATTAATTTTAGTCATTTTAAAAAGTACGTGGCCCAGTTTTACGGAAAAAAAAAAAAAAAAAAAAGAGAGAGAGAGAGAGAGAGAGAGAGAACAAATGGGATAAAAATAAAAATTTTACAAATTGAAATTAATAGTCCTCCGTACTAAAGTAAATTCTGTCTTTGACAGATTTTTTTTTTTTTTTTTTTTTTTTTTCCGAACTACATTTTTATTTAGTCTGTTTTCAATTTGTACTTTCTTTGTTATTTGATATATAGATTTTCAATGCCTGTGTTTTATTGATAATTTACGATTGCTAAAAACTGCAAAATTTAAGCTTTATGTAACGATCCGAGGACATGCAAAATGATTTTAGTGTATAAGGTCTATTTGAACGAATCTGCAATAAAATTTTTGTTTCCATTTTGTAGACCATTGGTAAACTAGAATGTTGTGGCCACCGCATGACTTTCTTCTATATTTTCCTATGCAAATTCACTCAGTAAAAATAATGTATTAAAATCATTATTTAATAAAATTATCTTATTATCTTCCATGATAATGCAGTATGATTTCCATATTCGAGAAGTAGTGTAACACTAAATATCCAAAAAAGTTCATTTCATTCTCAATATTACATAATTTTTTTTTTTTTATTTAAGGAAAAAAAAAATCGATAACTTTTTTTTAAATTATCGCAGATCGATGGTTCAAGCATTCATTTTAAAAGTATTGGCGAGCTCTTTCGAAAGATACCCATCATGAAAATTTATTCCCCTCGAGGAGGGCTTCTCCTCGGGGGGGGGGGGGGGGAGGCGATGCTTCTACATATACAATTTTTTTTCCCAGTTGACTATCTCTATTATAAATAATTCTTTTAAATTTCATAATGGTTATTAAGAAATAATTCATTTTATGCACATTTCTACAAAATTTTGTCCTATACCACCATGTTAAAAATTTAGAAAGAGCGGGATGGCAACACAACCTGTAAAACAATTTTTATCAAAAGTTGATAGGCACTAATTTACGTCAAGGTGTAACTACATACCAATTTGTATGAAATTCTGTACAGTAGTTCCTGAGATACAGTTGCCACAAAATTTTGTCACACATACACACAGACTTTTTCTAAAAATGGTCAAATCGTATTCTACAGTTCTCAAAACGTGTAAATCCATCAAAAACTCGAGTTCGAAAACTTTTACGAATCCAATAGTTTCTTCTACTGAATATAGAAAAAAGTAAAAATATATTGCAAAAAGCAATCGGTTTGAAGAATATTTTAATGAAAATCACATGTTTATGTGTTTTGGTGGATAAAAATCTATCTGACATGTATAGATTGTTATTGTTGAGAAAACTTACTTTCGCTATTAACTCATTCTTCATAGGGGAAAAACATTACAGAAAACAAATTGTTTCTATCAATTCTATGAGATGCTTAACGATTCTTCTGGTAAGAACTAACAGAAGCGCTCAATTATAATAGCTGTAGGCTTCTGCTACTAAAATAAAATTTGTCATAGATTTTTTTTTTTTTTTTTTTTTTTTTTTTTTCAGATTAAAAATTTTAGATTGTCACCTTATTGAAACAGGAAGGCAGTTAAAGCTGGACAACGAGGTCATTCGAGTTTTTAAAATACCACACATGCAATCCAAATTTTTGTCAATCAGTTTTAGTTAACAAATTCAGTAGCTATCGCAAAGCACATATTTTATGTTTTTTTTTTTTTTTTTTTTAAAAACACCTCCTTGCATTCGATTTTAATTCTTTAAATATTGATTTTAGATATATTAGTATAAAATGCAAAGCTTCGATAGAAAAGTACATAGCTTTATAAAATTGATTGAAAATTTCATAGGATTTCATTTCCCGAATTGAAAAGAGTTTTTATGTGGACTTTATAGAAAAAATTGTCCAGTGAGTGAAATTTGTTTCACACTGGATACTTATAAAGGGATGTGTAAAATTCCTGCGTTATATCCTAAAACATCTCACAGATTCAAGAAGACGAGAAAGCTAACTGAAAGCACTTTCGAGAATTTTGGTCTTAAATTTTCAGATATAAAAATTATACCAACAGATTGCATTTCAGAGTTTGTTTACAAGTTAAGAATAAAAACAATGAGAGTGTAAAGAAAAAAAAAAAAAAAGAGGGAGAGAAAACTTTCTTTACATTTTAATTTGCGACTAATTCGTACTACTTTGTTGAAATTTCTGTAAAGTCACGTGTTTTTTTATAAAAAAAAAATTGGACATCACCTTATGGACTATGCGAGCACATATTCCCCATTTTTGTATTGAAACCGCATAAAATTTAAAATTTTGCTATTATTAAAACTGAATCTCTTGAAATTTGTTATGTTTGTTTAAAATCAATATTTAAAGAACTGAAGATGAGATCACGGTTTTACAAAATGGGGCATAAAAATGAATATTTACATTATAAACAATACATATATGAATATTTAATAGGATCTTGATCATGTGGTCTGGGTGGTCATGGTCATAATGACCATAATTTTATCGAACTGCTTTGCTCCTTATATAAACTTTTCCCTTTTTGTTTGAGAACTACTTGAAAATATGGTATCTAACATTTCAATTACATTTAGAATTATTTTGAGATTTTAATTATATTTTTAATTATATATAAATATATATATATATTATTCATCCTTTCCACCACTGGCAATTTGTCGCAAAATTTTGACTCCCTATTTTGCTGATAACAAATACTATTCTGTGAATGGTGCTTTCAGTCTTTGATTAGATTCCGCTACTGAAAGGGAGATTTCTAGCCGAGTTACTCTACGAAAGGAATAACAGATTTACAGGGGCTAAAGGAAAAGCTGACTATGAATACGATTCTTGTTGGGTTTGTTACTTGGAGAGATTCTACTGTTAAATTGTAAAAGATATTTCTTGGAAATAAAAAATGTGTATTCATCAAACGTAAAGTTTAACTTTGTGTTAAGACCAAGTACTGAAGAATTACAAATAGGGGGGAATAGAGTTTTATGAAATAAGATGTTGTAAGTTTTTAAACTTTTTAATTTTTAGTTCATTGCATTTTTGCGTAATAAATTTTGCCTAAATAATTAGTTATAATAGTTCAGTCTTAAAGCAAATACAATAATTGTATTCTTATATTTCAAAAGATTTTTTTTTTTTTAAGTTTTTTCAACAATTTATTGCTAATATATTATTATAAATATTGTTTCAAATATTGATGGAATTGGCATGAGTCCAAGAAAATGATTATTAACTACGTTCAGTAACATATTTTTTAATGTTTACCTAGAACGTTATTAGAAATACTTGTTACGCTGAACAGTTATTTTACTAACGGTTCTTGTAATATTCAGCATTTTGCTTACCGTTTTCATAATGAGATTTTAAATTATAAACTTCCTTTACTTCAAAAATAGAAGTAAAACCAACCTAAAATGCTTTGCATATTATTATTATTTCAGATGATATAGCAAAAACTAATTAGCGCAAAGGAAAGCACAGAATGGTCAAATGTTCTTACTCCACCTATTTCCAATATTCTTTTCCAGCTCAGAGCAAAAACGATTTATATTTTTTCTCACTCTCTCTCTAGTAATGCAGAGTAACTCAAAATATGCGCTGCCTCAGCTTATTAATGTGTGATACCTTAGCCATTGAGAACTAACTCCGCAGTCCAACTTCCTCTTTTCGATGGAGCAGTAAAATGCCAAGAGCCACAAACGATAAAAACGGTTTTCCCCCCCTTTTATCGCTGCCCAGCTTTATCGAACGAAAGTCTCTTTGATCTATAGAAAGCAAAGCCTTCTCTGCAAACCTCTCGCAATAGCTAATTTGGCTGGGGCGGGAGGTGCCCACGGCATTATAACAAGGCCCAAACTTTATCGCCGTCTTCCGCATAATATGTTTCGTTTCGCAAAGTTAAATTACGTCCTAGAAACGCAGAGGCGATGAGAAAAGAGAAGGTCTTTGCCGGTTTATTTATTTAGTTTTTTAAACAAACTACAGTACAGCTGGTGGTTCTCTTGTGTGGCAGGTCTGAAATCTAATCATACCATTTACCGCATGTCAGACTTCTTAATTAAAAATATTCTGTCAAAACAGCCACTGAAAGTGTGCTAATAAGAATTTTGTAAACATTTTCGTAGGGGATTATCAGAATAGCTCGAATTCAACAGGGTTTTGGAAAAGACTTAATCAGAAACGGAAATTTGAGACCAAGTGAGAAATTTTTAAAAAAGACGGTCAACCAATGGATGATGAGGATTAATTATTAACATTTAGTCTCAAATATTCCTCACTGAAATAAACCAAGATAAAACTAGGATAAACTAGGCTAACATTTTTTAAGAAAAGCAGTTAAATAATATGTATATTAAGTTTCATTTCTAAAAATGTAAATTTTTACTTTCTTTTATATTCAATAGAAGGAAGTATTGGATTCGCAAAAATTTCTCGACTTCCGGTTTTTGAGGGATTTACACGTTTTGCGAGGTCTAGAACACGATTTGACCATTTTAAAAAAAATGTCTGTCAATGTGTGTGTGTGTGACAGAACTTTTGTGGCAACTGTATCTACGGAATTACTGCTCAGAATTGTATACAAATTTATATGTAGATGCACCTTGGCCTAAATTAGTGCCTATCAACTTTTGGGGTCAACCGCTCAACAGGTGGCGCTGCTATACAGCGATTTCTGCCATATCAGGGGAGGCTATATCTCAGGTTTTATTGCGTATAATCAAACAAAAATGGATGAGTGTGAAGGCAATTACGAGACATTATGCTGATTCAATTTGAATGCTTATCGGCCAACAGGTGGCACTTCTATACAGCGATTTCCGCATTTTAAGGTAAGGCTATATCTCAGGAACTACTGCACACAACTGCATATAAATTTATGTGTGGATGCACCTTGACATAAATTAATGCCTATCAACTTTTGGTGTCATCCGCTCAACAGGTGGTGCTGCTACACAGAGATTTCCGCAATTTAAGAGAAATGCTATATCTCAGGTTCTATTGCGTATCATCAAACAAAACTTGATATGTGAGTAAGCCATTATGAGACATTGTGCTGATTCAATTTGGGTGCTTATCGACCAATAGGTGCCACTGCACTACTGCAATTTTCTTCGATAATGGTAAGGCTGTATCTCAACTTCTATGGCGTATAACTGTACGAAACCCGATATGTGAGATAACCATTATAAAAACGCATTTTTTTTTTTTTTTTTTTTTTTTTTTTTTTTTTTTTAAAGATGCTATTTATAGACAATGAAACTGTCTTTTTTTGTTTTAGACATTTGGTGTTAGCTTTCTCTAAGATGAAAATTGTTTGCATTCATCCTGTTAGATAATTTTAATAAATAACAGTTTTAATAAATTATTTGCACTTAGTAAATGAATATAGGAAAATATAGAAGAAAGTCTTGGGGTGGCCCCAACATGCTAGTTTCTTATTGATTATAAAAAAACTGAAAGCTCGGCATATTGTTGGAAAATCCGCATTAGCAAATATAAATATTTATTTTAAGTTTAGTATTTCTTTAAAGATCTTTTTATTCGTTGTATGAAAATGAACTTTTTTTTAATACAAAGATAAAGCGAAAAATCTAAATGTAACTCATGTTTCATTTTTTAGATATTTGTACAAAGATAGCATTAAACTGGATAAAAATGTGCATTTTATTACATCAATTAAATATATAATATCCATTTTTTTTTTAAATAATGTAACACGTTCAATTCTTCTTTGAGCTCATATCCTCAATGAGATAATATTAAGACAATTCATTGTTGAGGGTAGAAATATATATAATTATACAATGATAAAAAAGCCAAATGACTCAAACTTTTACTTTAGAAAACCTTATACAGTGATCTTTCCCTGGCCGCATGGATTCGCATCTATGACGTTCGACTTTGTATTCTTGATACTTGCAGGCAACATTAAATGACTGATCAAAGGGACACATAAAGTATATAAAAGTTTAGTTTTATTTAGTTTTGATTGAAATTAAATCTGGAACTAAATTTTCAGTTTATGAAAGAAATCAATGCGTTCCATTAGATTTCATTTGTTATCTTGAGTAAAAAATTTTTCGAAATGATTTTTTTCATTATAGAATCTGCAGTTTCATACAGATTATGAGTTAATATCTAATGTAAAATCATCTTTTTGAAATTTCCATTTTCTCACAATAAATAGGATTAACATCGCACATTTGAAATGTCAGTACGACCCCCACTTAAAATAGGAGTCACAAACCATCTAAAATAAACCCGTTCGCGCACTTTCAGCAAGCAGTAACTAGCAGAGCGGCACTTACGAGAATTGCACAACTGCCCGAGCTGCAGAAAGAGATTAAGAACAGAGGCATAAGCATTGATCAAAGAGAAGATGGCGCAGGGCATTTTGAGAGGCTCAAGAAAAGAAAGGAAAGAAAGAAAAAGAAAATTCTTACATCCTCTGAAAGTTAAAAACAGAGTTTCCTTTGTGGGATCCGAAAACTCGAGAACTTGGTTTCCTCAAAGATTCAGGTAAGAGTTCGAGGGTATAAAACTAGGCTAGAGTTCTCAAGATCCATACAAGTAGTGGGGGTAAGGATGATAGTGGGGGAGGGGGATAAAGAGTTGGAGTCCTATTTTGTTTGAAGAGTGTCTTGCGATGTAATTGACTTCCAAGCTGGTGCTGCCGCGGCAAATTGTATTTTTGAAGCAAAAGTTCTCATGCTATGGCAATATTTTCTCTCAGTTCTGGTGGCTTATCTTTGTTTGTTCGAGAATCTAAGGCATAATTGAGAATAAATTCAGAAAACAGAAGATAAAGAAATGTAACAACCTTCTCCTGTTTGAAAAATACTAAGCAACGTTTACAGCTGAGACGTTGAATCATAAAACAGAATACTTTTTCTAATCGGAATGTTCCAAAAATTTGCGATGCTTTATTATAAGTTCATTATTTTCATGTACAAGACAAAATTTCATACGAGCTCCATCCCAATCAAGTTACTAAATCGATATATTGCATCATGCAAAAGATTTGTAAATCTCATCATTCAGAAATAAGGAGGTAATCAGGTAACAGTACCCACATGTTTAATTAAGTCGGATCATACGAAAATATTCGAATTTGAGGTAAAATTAATAGATACATTTTTGGTTTTCGTATGTACCAGTACATAGGTATACAGAGTATTAACTCCGAACAAATCTAAATAACTAAAATGACATAATTAGAACCACTTTTTTTAGTATTTCTCTATTTCTAAGTAAATATTACTAAGTATGTAAGTCAATTTTTTATGCATAGTCATTGAAACAGAAAAAAGAAAACAGCTCTATAAATGCCGTTACAAAAACAATAGATGAAAAGACAACACAAATTTGTTTACTTTCATTAGATAAATTAAAATTTATTTTTAGGATTACCTCCTACGAATTTTACTAAATTTTACTTCTTCAATACAAATATTCAAATATTCAAATATTCAAATTTCACACATAAACAAAATTTTCTACTTTTCAATTGAGACTACAATGAGACTAACAAGGGAAGTATGAATCAGTAAAATTGCTATTGAAACCAAACCAAGCTTAAATTAAACAGCATGGTCGAAAACATTGGGTACAGTACAAATTTGCTGCAACAACCCCCGTGGGGACGAGATATGACCCCTAATAATTTTAGTTATTTTTGTAAAAACCAACAAAACACACATCGTAGTGAGAACGGATGGTGCAATGGTCGCGTGCTTGACTTCTGGTACGGAGGCCCTGGGTTCGAGTCCTCACAAGGGCGTTTTGCATTTAATTTTTTATTTCAACTGAAATTATTATTTTTTACATTTTTAATTAAATCAAATCATTACTTTAAGAGAAAATATTAATTATGTTAAAACAAGTTTTTTTTTTTTTTTTTTTTTTTCAGAGCGGACAATTTAATAATTTTTTATTTTTAACCAATTTATTTATTTATTAAATTTAAAAAAATAATAATTTAACGGGAAATACTTTTATATTACATTTAGATACGATTTTGTTAATGATTACATTCAGATAAAATTTTGTTAAATGATTACGATTTATGTAAATTTTTAAAATTTGTTTACATCTAAAAAAATTCAAAATCTTTTTAAATATGAAATTTACAAATCTAGTAATCTCGACGAAAAGCCAAATAGTTAACAAAATGTTCGCGATGAATAATAATTGATGGTGAACAAAATTGTAATTCAAATAATTGTGATCAATCTTTTTATATTTCTTGTTCTAATTGGAAAAAAAAAAAAAAAAAAAAAAAAAAATCTTAATGTAATAAATATTTTCTCTTAAATTAATAATTTAATTTAATTAAAAACGCGAAGAAAAAATAAACAAATTACAAAACGCCTTTGCGGGGATTTGATCTCAGGACCACTGTATCAGAAGTCAAGTACGCTACCACTACACCATCCGTTCTTACTACGATGCGTGTTTCGTTGGTTTTTATAGAAATAACTTAAACTATTAGAGGGTCATATCTCGCACCCATGGGGGGTTGTTGCAACAAATTTGTACTGTACCCTATGTTTTCGACCATGCTCTTTAATTTAAGCTTGGTTTGGTTTCAATAGCAATTTTACTGATTCATATTTCCCTTGTAAGCCTACGTCTTTAAGGTATTTCTTCGACAAGTTTAAGTTTTTAATTATTTTATAAACCTCCGATTTCAATGGTTCCTTTAAAATTGAAAGTCAATATTGATAATCAGTAATAAATTTTCCGCACAATGAAACTTTCCAATAATATATATCAAACCTGTATTAGAATAGTTGTCTTATCACCACTAAAAGAATATATAGAGAAAAATGCAAACATATACGTGTATATATATATATATAAAGCATTAATGAATCAAATGCAAGAAAATTTTTGATACATTATTTATTATTTGTTACTTTTTTTAATATTAGTGTCACAAATCATAATTTTTTCATCATGATATTATACGGTAATTACGACTAAGATATTTGTATTACGATTTCAATTAGTATGTTCATGCAAATTCTTAGTTTCATTTGTTATTATTGTAGGAAATATATATATATATATGTTACTATGGTAACTCATTGGTTCCTTATCTATATCGCAACTTTTTGTGTCATTCTTTCCTCTATGTTAAATTCAGTTCTATATTTTAGTGTGCTGTTATTGTTTTAGTTCTATCAATTGCTAAATTTTAAGATTAAATTTTATTACGTTATCTATTATTTATATATATATATATATATATATATATGTTAAAATAAATAATAATTACATCAAGAGGATTAAAATTTGGAATAATTTTAATTCCAAAACTTTTCATTCTAACAGGTTGAAATTCGATTTCTGGACATAAATCTAAACTTAGACTAAGATTTTGTTTGCTTTTGGTTAAGTCTGGTTGTCTTTGCGAGGGACTTAGGCCTTAGTCTCTAGGAGAATGACCGTCTTAGCCCATATCCAAGTGAGTTTCGGAGAAATGTACGAAAAATTCAAAAATTCGGAATAGCTATTCCCAAGTGCTTGACCTGGATTATGCAGTGATATATATGTTTTCTTGGAAGCCCGATGTAGGAAAATTTAGTTTTTCTTAATACTTTACTGTGTATTCAAGAAGTGTTATTCCATACATTCTATAAATACATTGCGTTAATATATAATAATTAATAAATACTTACAAAATGAATTTTTTTCAATAAGCTAACAGACTCACTGCCTTGACGGCTAAAATTATTAATATTAAAAAAATGAAATCATATAGTCATGTATATGAAGAATGTATATTAAACAATAAGCTTTACATGATCTCAAAATTTTGCGTGACAAAGAGAAACCTTAGCCTCTAAAAATTTACTCTAAATTAGTTTAAAGTTAGCAAATAAATATACAAATATTTCTGACGTCATTAAAATACATTCACGGATCGTCTAGAATTGTCATGATTATCAGTAAATCGATGTATATTGTGAAAAACTAAATTTATTTGAGGTGTGCAATAAGTCTACGGTCTTGTATTGTGAAGCATTTTTCAAGAAAAATAAGTAAATAAGTTCTACCATTTTTATGTTCTTGAATTAAAACTGAAATCGTGCCATTTTTGCAACTGTATGATATACTAAAAATCAGTTTCTTAAGAAGGCTTTTTAAATTGTAGTCATAGCAACAGAAATGTTATTTTGACTAAACTTTGGCCCCGATTTTAAAATTTTCTAAATTGCATATTTTTCCTTGTTGAAAATTTTAAACTTTCAGTCGGAGGAAGAAGAATCAAATATCGTCTTAATGAAAGAATATTTATAAAAATATTCTATATATAGAATTTAACACTTCAGTTTTGCTCTTAATATGAAAGAAACACAGTTAAACTATGAGCTTACGTTTCATTTTTTTCTCTAATAAATGTATCAATATTTATTAGTTATAAAAGGCTTATTCACGATCCAAAAATAATAAAATCCATCTACTAGCCGAATGGTTAGTGCTCTGGCTTCAGTTACCAGGTGCCGGGTTCGAATCCCATTTCAAGCATAGACTTTCATAATAGTTCGGAATCCACTTTATCATGGGTCCCAATCAAATGAGCCTTACTACAATAAACAAAAAATGACCGTAGAGCGACACCTCAAAACCAAAGATTAATTTAAATAAGTTGTAGCATACTTGCTAACATCCTAATTAATATTCCGTAGTGCTGTTGGTCCCGCCCTATTTTTCACACCAGTAAATATTTAGAGTAATAGTCTCCAAATGCAATTACGACTAAATATGGAGAAAAATATTCTAAAAAGATACTGGTGTTAAAAAGAAGGCGGGGCAAACAATACTACGGAATATTAATTAGTATGTTGGCAAGTATGGTTGTAGTTAACGTTTTCATTAGTATGTTACTATTTTAATTTGATTTTGAGTACTGTACGTCAACACTGGATACATTTTTACTTTTTCAGTTACCGTGTTTCTTTTCTTTTTAATTAAGTCTAACACAACAATTCTCCTAAAAATGTACAATAACAACTAAATATTTTACTGGTCCCCAAATTTATAGGAATAGCGTAACATTTCGTAGAATCCTAACTGCCATCCAGGCACTTTCAAAGGCTGCACGACTGTCCATCTATTAAGAAGATATTTCAGGACGATGCATTCAGATGTAAATAACGTAGAACTTAGGAGAAGTTATCTTGATTTGAGTCACAAATCCAGCGAGCTGAAGTCCAAACGTCTGAAGATGATTTGAAAAGAAATAGCTCTTTGAATCCTTGAAGCTGAGAGTCGAGAACACGTTTACTGAAAGATGAAAAAAGCCTTGAAAAGAACTGAGATAAATTAAGATTAGAAAAAAAAAAAAAAAAAAAAAAAAACAGTACGAATAAAATGGGATAATTTTAAATTTTCAGAGTAAATGACTACCAATAAGGAAAAATTCAGCAATGGTTCTGAGGTAAGCTATAGTACGTTTTACAAAACCACATTAGATGCATTATCTAAAAATTGTTCTTTCTTTTTTCTTGAAATGTTTTTAAAAGAATTAGTAAACTAATGTAACTTGCGAAAACATCTAACAAAAATCAAGATATTAAAAAAAGATTTTCTGTTTATTATGTATTGATGAAAATTTAACTTGGAATGATTTAACTTAATAATAAATTAGAATTCTAGAAAAGGCTAAGAGTAGTCACACTGATAATAAAGATTTAAATTATATCTTAAGAGGAGCATTTTATTATTTAAATGCAAATGTAATTGCCGTAATAACTCTAAACACTTAAAAGAATTATATCATACTGTAAATAACAATTATGATTAAAATCCTGTCCTAAACATGATTTAATTTTGTACGGGAGGCCCTCTTTATTATTATTATTATTATTATGTTCTTTATTATTATTATTATGTTCGTATGTTCATCTGTTTAAAAAATATGCGCAAAAGAAGAAAACGGTAGAAAAGGTTATTCCTTAACTTTTGGACATGAGTGTAGGTTTGATTTATGTCATAAAAAAAAGAAAAAGAAAAGAGCGGGAAAGGTAAGTCTCGGGGCTCTTAAAATCATAGACTAGGCCTTGCTCTATCTAATCTAAAAATAACCTTTCCTTTTATTTGTAAAGTTACATATTTTTGTAAAATAAAATCAGCAATAGAATAAAAAAATAAAAAAAGAAAGAAAGAAAAGTAAACTCTGTAAAAACTATCTTAGAAAAGTATCTAATTTTATATATTATATATATATATACATAAAAGTATGACTTATTTAAGATATTTTATTTAGGTTAGTATGCAAACGTGCTTATTGTAGCTTAAATTATTGCTGCATAAAATGAGTAGTATTCCTTTGAATGATTCCAATAGGTTTTAGTCTAATATTTTTCAGGTCTGATAACCAATTAAATTTTTTTTTTTTCTCTATACGAGTCTCAAAAAATCATTGAATTAAAACTTTGTCATTATTTAAAATTATTAAATAACAATAATAGTAGTAACTCAGCTAAAATTTACAATATTCTTCGTTGTTATCCCTATCTCAAATTAGTTCAAATTCACAGTTTTTAACTACTAACTCATGTCACTCTGTTTACCGAATTCGCTTCGTAATCTTCTGTAAAGCAATATACGGAGTTAAACATAAAGCTGTTCATTCAGTGCTATCACTTTAAAAGATTTCTCCTAAGCTGCCGTCTTACGTTCCTTTTCAAATCTTTCTAAAATTTCTTTTATTATTCTTCATAAGGTTCGTTCAAGCCCACCCTCGGAATATTTCTTGTGCAGTCAAAACTTGCCGTTTCTCCCAGGAAATTTGCTGACACATCCCCGATTTCTCAAAGATTCGTTTAAAAGTTATTAAAGCGCTCTATCCATATCTAAGAAGCTTTCTCGGGCATCTTTTCTTTTTCCTCCTTTGTAGCGGTGCAGTGGGCCTTTGATGAGTGCTTATGCATCATTTTCCAGTGCAGCACATGAGTGGATTTAAGTCCCGTTCTTTGTTGTTGATTCAGTGTAAATGCTGCAAAACTGCAGAGTGTGGAAATTGGAGATGACAGCAAGTTCACCAGAAAATATTGTAATTTTTACAAGCATGACTCATCAATTAGTCGTTAATTTCTTATTTTCCATTTTCGTGTGACAACCGATTCTGGATTTTCCCTTTAAACAAGAAATATAATGCATCGTAAGACTGACAAGAAAGATTATTTGGCAAAATAAGATGATAAAAATTTTAAAAATACTAAACAGCTTAACAGCTCAACCGGAGAAATATTCAATCTAAATAGCAAAATATTTCGCGTTTGTGCATTACCATTGGCAAAATGCCTCGAAAAATCGGAATAAGCGATTATCTTTTAAATATTTAAATGACAGTTTTTGAGCTAGATTTTAAAACCTTACGCGCCAAATTTATATATATATATATATTGGGTGAGTGCAAAAGTTCTACCCGTTTTTATTACCCATAAAGGAGAGCAAATAAACGCAAAATGAACAGTACCTATTATTGTACATAATCTCCATTGCTATCTATGACCTCTTGCCATGTTTCTGGTAGGAGATGAATACCATAGCGGTAAAATTCCAGCGTTTTCGAGTCAAAAACGTCTTGGTTGGCAGTTTTCACAGCATCAAGATCATCAAAGATTTTCTGACTAAAAGAATTGTTCGACGCACGGAGTAGGAGATAGTCAGTTGGTGCCAAGTCAGAAGAATAGGGAGGATGGGATAAAACCTCTCAACCAAAGCCTAGTAACTTTTGGCGAGTAATGACAGCAGCATGTGGCCTGGCGTTATCGTGATGAAGGGTAACAGTGCGACAATTGATGAGACCTGGCCGCTTTGCAACCAAATATGAATGCAGCCTGTCTAAGAATGCAGCATTCATGGTTTGGTTTAACGGCAGGACCTCCCAGCAAATTATTCCCTGCACATCCCACCACACACTCAATAACACCTTCTTGGGATAAAGTTCAGCTTTCGAAGTCAATGCAGGTGGATTAGAAGGGCGACACACAGTCCTACGACGCTTTACGTTACGTACATAACCCACTTCTCATATCCTGTCACAATTCGTGTCAAAAAGGAATCATTTTTGTACCGGGTAAGCAAGGAGACACGGGTGGCGATTCGTTCATTCCGTTGATTAGCTGTCAGGTTATGTAGAACCCAACTATTCAACTCTCTCGTAAAACCCAGCTTAACCAGTCGTCTCTCGACCATTGTCCGGTGTACGTTGAAGATCTACGCTAATTCTTGCGCGGTTGGGTTCAGGTTGTTCCTTATGGCTTGGTCAATATCGTCGTCTCCAACGTGTGATGGCTGTCCAAAAAGTACAGAAATTTTTATTATGAAATAAAATAAACTTGATTTGCAAAAGGTGTTGTATTCAGTGCTGTCAGATCGGGGGAATTTTTTATTCAATATCCACTACTGAATTTTAATTGTAACGGTTGTCTAATCACTTCGAAGACTTCTTTGCAAGATGTCTTCGAAATGATTAGCCAAACGCTGCAATTAAAATTTAGTGGTGGATATTGAATAAAAAATTCCCTCAATCTGGCAGCTCTGGTTTGTATTTAAACTTATTTGAATAACTACAGTGGACTCCTGTATGACACTTTACTACAAAACGTGACAAAAAAAAAAAAAAAAAAACTATTAGTACTCATACACCGCAATAAACAGTTCTTATAACGTGTAAGATAAATTTAACATTTTCACACAGTTGTTCACAGTCACAATTCTTTTAAGGCATAAATGACTTATATTTTTTCTTTTTAAATACAGTTTATGAGTTTTTTTTTTTTTTTTTTTTTTTTTTTTTTTTTTTAAATAGTTTAATTTTAATAAAAATGAAATAGTTTATTTGGCCACTTTATGCGTTAAAATCTAGAGCTTGAGGCGTACGAACATTACATTACAATATTCTATTAAAAAATGTAGATAACAAGATAAAATAATAATAATTATAATTAATTATAATAATAACAATAATAGCGGTAAAAAATTCGAAAAATGTTTAATATTTAAGAAAAGAAGAATTTATATATTTCTGTTGGGTATATATTTATTTTGTACAGTAAGCCCAGCATGAAAGTATTTCTATAAAATGTTACATTTAATTTGAGGCAAAAAAACCTGCAATATACAAAAATAACAAGATCCATAACAATATTTAAGCAAAATATTAACGGTAAAAATCTGGGAAAGGATATTTAATACACAGCTGTCAACCTAACACGGAGGATTCTTAGTATCCGCGTTTGTAATGATCGATAGATGACGCTTTCTCAACTGCAGTTGTTAGTAAATATTACAGCCACGTGTAATAATTGCCACGTGTATTTATTATGCGCTTTCTTGTTGTTCTATCATTGTTTCAGCGTGAAAGCTATCAGTGGTATGGTAATTTCACCTTAGCTCATCAGAGGGCGAGCATTTCATTACAATCGCGGATCGCCCCTTTTTCCACACCACTTAATTTGCTGAATAATACATCTTCAAATGTATTTCCGATGAAAAAAAAGGAAAAAAAAAAAAGACTGGTGTGGAAAAAGGGGAGGTGCTAACAAGCCTTTGCATTAGGTTGGCAGCTATGTTAATATAAGAAAAAAGAGATACTGTTCAGAAGCATTCCTCTTTTGAGTAAGTAAGTCCCTCCTTTATACGTTTTTCTAAAACACCGAATTATTAAAAAAATTCGTGATTAAATAACAGAAATTTTGTCGTCAACAATCGAAACAGTAAACGTCATATGATTATAAAGCTTTCTACAGTAAGCTTGTTCACACAATTTAAAAAAAATGTCGCAAAGTAAACACGATGTCAGCGCTTCCCGTCCTGCAGTGGCTGCGGTACCAAAATGAAAGCTGAGAAAAACCCGCCTCTATTGTGCTTTCTTTAAAAATGCTTATCTCTTATCTTTTTAATGAAAACAAGAATTAATTCTGGCCCTAAATGAACATTATAGACGATATTATTGATTTGAATTAATTAGCGTACATTTGATTTTAAATACAAAATTGTTACAGGTTCGCTAATAATTACAAGTAAATAATCACATCTACAGTGTTCATTTAGAGCCAAAATTAATTAGTGCAAAATATAATCTTTTAAATCGATTTTCTGAAGTTGTAAATTGTATTGTAAATACTAAAAAATTTATGCATTAGTAATTCAAGAAGAAAATCTTAATGCACGCGATTTTCAAAATTAAAATTTTAGTAAAAAAAATTTAAATTTTGGAAAAGGAATCATTTATAAAAGATGAATTTATCATTATTTTTTTTTTTATTAAAATAATCTGGTGTGTCACTTACACGACTTTCTCTGACACTGAAATTTAATACTATAAATACATTTTGGATATTAAGAGGTAACATATGAGTGCTGTTATGTAAACCTATGTTAAAACAATTCAAAATAGGCTTCGGAAGAGTTTTATATGATAATTAGTTCTGTGTGAGGGGGGATACCACCCCCTTCAACCCCCCGTTTCATTACTACACCTATATTTATATAGAATTTAAATCTGTTATTAAAATTAAAAGTTCACTTAAAATTATTTAAACAACTTTCACGCGCAACATACCTTGAAAGTTATCTGTCTTGATCAAACTTTTCCAGCAACAAACTTATATTAATTTGAAAATACAACTTTTAGATCTCTTGAAATTATTCTGTTTTAAGTTATTCTAGGAGACACAGACAAAGATCAAACTTTTAAAAACTTGACTTCGGTAACCAGGAATCCTCAAAACGTGTGTATATATATATATATATATATATATATATATATATAAAAAAAATAAGCGATCAATATTTATCTTAAAAACATACATTATTTATCATATGCCTATGAGGAATTCATTTCCATTCCTGAGCATCTTTTCTGGACATGGTAAAATATTATAGTAAAGCACTTCCACTAACAATAAAAAAGGATGTAGTCACTTAAATATTTACAGCCCTGTATATCTTTTGAAGATTATGTACAAACCAAATAGTGCACCCAAATGTAATCCCATAGTAATAATATACGGCACAACCTGAAAAGTACTTTCATCAATTTTCAGCTATTGTCGCACTATAATCTAGTTCTTTTGTGTGGCCCTGTAAATGAACTGTGAATAATTTCCCTGCCATATTCTACATGAGACATGTTTTTACGCATTAAAAAATATATATTCATTTAATTTGGTTTAGTGCAGTCTATGAACCATTTTCTTCATCTCAACGAAAAGCTTAGTGTAGCGTCCCTATATATGATACAAATTTAGAATACCAAGTTTGGACTTTCTGGTGCTATTTGTTCTTGAGATATACTGATAACACACACACACACACACACATACACACAGAGAGAGAGAGAGAGAGAGAGAGAGAGAGAGACAGTCAGACACACACATAGACCAACCGCTAAAAACATTACTTTCGTACCGAAAATTTGACCCAACAACAATACTTTCTCTACTTTATGGCTAAGAGAAAGTAAAAAGCATTATGCCATGTTCCACAAAATCTATCAGATGCAGACGAAATTATTCGCAAAAATTTTATTATCTAAACAAAATATATTTGTAATAGCTTTAAAACCAAATCTATTACTAAAATAACATTTAGGAATGATAAAATAACATTTAGGATTGAACAAGTATAATATGCACTAACTTGTTCTAACCTCATAGCAAGTCAAAGCAATTCAAAATTCCATAGATTCTCTCTTGATCCGTAATGAATGAAAAATTGAAGAAATCAAGATTTCAATAATTATATAAATTGTAAGAAGTATTAAAAAAGTACTTTTTAAATATAAATTGTAAAATATATTACTTATCTTAAAATACGGGAAAATATGCGAAGTATGAATATTTTAAAAATACATGAATTTTTCCGTTCAGATGTGAATTCGTTCAAACCCAATTCTATTTTAATTTTAAATACGGAGCATTGCACGAATAAACAAATTCTATTCGAGCATGCACAGTTTTAGCCTGAGTAGTTTAGGTACCGCCAGCACCAGACGGCTTTGTAATCGATCAGTGACGTAACTATTACGTAACCATGACGTACTGCGCTACTCATTGCTCCAATGTGGTGAATACACTTACTAGCACTGGCTTTGTATGATTATATATGCTAGCGTCCTATAAAGTGTCAAACAAAGTAAAATTAGGAGGGGGAAAAAAGTGAAGTATTGTTTCAGAGGAAGCCAGAGGATGAGGCTTATTATTATTTTAAAATGCCATCAAAATTTCCCGCCTGCAATGCGTTAATTTTACAAAAAAAAAAAAAAAAAAGGCAATTTGTATGGTAAACATTGAAACCTTACTTATAAAACAATAACACACACACACACACAAGAAAAAAAAAATCAGAGTTCGGCTGAACTTGCATAAATTGGTCTGATGTATGCCCCTATAACGCAATTTCTTATTGCACAGAACGTATTTCCCGCGTTGTACAGCAGTTTACTGTACTTGAATTCCTAATTATGAAAAGTGCAAAATCAATATCTACATCTTTAAAAGTAATAAGACATATTACTTTGTTTTTTAATTTATTTTTCCATAATAAATATGAATTTTACGCCATGGTTAGACTTAATCGAATATAAATAATATTGTGCTTTTGTTTCAATAATAGATTTGATAAGCTACAAAATAATAGTAATAATGGCCCAACATTTATTCAGTATAAAAAAACATTTTAAAAAAAAATTAATTATTTTATTATGTTACATTATGCGATAAAATTTAAATAACAGGAGGCTTACAAACCGTACAATAAACAAATACAAAAATCTGGTGTGACTGTTTTGTAGATAAAGTAAAGAAAGAGGAGTTGTTAAACAAACAAAAGAGAGAAAAACATAATAGAGTGTTTGAGTATTTTTCTCCATCTATTACACGATGTTTTATTGAACGTTACTGAACTTTGAGCCCATAGATCATAATGATAAAAATTCTTTCGTTGTGTCGCTGTAAAAACCTATAAATGCTAGATTCAACAAAAATGCTTATAGTTAGTGCAACAGTGATTTATAATATTCATATAAATTTTCAGCTCAATTGAATAAGGCGTTTAGACGCTATCGCGCTTTTAAAAATTTGGTCCCATAGGCCATAATGATAAAGAATTTTTCTTTGCGTCCTGTAAAAAACTGTAAGCGTTAAATTCACCAAAATCAATACAGTTGGTGTAACTGTGACCTATAACATGTGCACAATTTTTTTTCTCAGATTAATAAGGCGTTTAGACGCTATCACACTTTTAAAAATTTTGCCCCGTAGGCCATAATGATTAAGAATTTTTCTTTGTGTCTGTGTAAAAAAAAAAACTATAAGTGCTAGATTTTCCAAATTCTATACAAATTGAGTATCTGTGACCTATAATATGTGTATAAATTTTTTGCTCAATTGAATAAGGCGTTTAGATGCTATCGCACTTTTAAGATTTTGGTCCCATAGGCCATAATGATAAAGAAGTTTTCTTTGTATCCCTGTAAAAAAACTATAAGTGCTAGATTCACCAAAATCAATAGGTTTCGTACTATGGGGACTTACAATATACGTACCAACTTTCAGCTTATTCGAACAAAGCGTTTAGACGCTAGCGTGTTCACTCACAGACATACACACATACATACACACATACATACACACACACATACATACATCATCTCAAAAATAGTGAAAACGGACTCAGGGGACCTCGAAACGTGTAGAAACATCAAAATCTCCAATTCGGATTTTTGACATGATTACAATACTTTCCTCACTATAGTGTTCGGAAAGTAAAAATATCACAAAGTTAAAACAGAAGATTCGCGTTTTTTTTTTTTTTTTTTTTTTTTTTTTAAATAAAAGTTATTAAATATTAATAAAAATAGATGATTATCGAATGTATATTGTTAGCTCAAAAAACAGTAAGCCTCGCCATATCACCTTTTCTAAAACATCGCATTTAACTTGAGGTGTACGAACCCTACAATGATAATAATAATAATAATAATAATAACAGTGCTGCCAACCAAATCCGGCAAATTGTTTGTACCACTCCTTTTTCTACACCACTTAATTTTTAGAGTATTTGTTTTCTTAATTCATCGTAAGTATATTTGAAGGGAATGACTCTAAAAATTAAGCGGTGTAGAAAAAGGGGCGGTACTAACAATTTGCCGGATTAGGTTGGCAGCTCTGTAATAATAATAAAAGACAACAGGGTTAATACAAAAATTTAACGGTGAAAAACTAGGAAAAGCTTTTTAATATTTAAGAAGAAAGACTCAACGTATCAAGGTCGGATATGTTCAAATCTTCTAATGTAAGCCACGCCTTTAAACATTTTTTCTAAAACTTTACCAGAGTTGCCAACATTTAAATTTATTTCCGGAACATTTTTAGCCCCGCCTTTATTATATACCACTTTTTTTAAGAGTAAAATTTTCTTATTTCATCGCAATTATATATTCGAGAAAAATATTCTTAAAGTGGTGCAAAATAAAGGCAGTGCTAAAAACCGCTCCAGAATAAACAAAAATGTTGACATCTATGCTTTACATTATAAAACAAAATAATTTTACATATTCGCTTATATTATTTATATTTTGCCTTCAGCAATAGATACAGTAAATACCATTGACGATTATGCATACCAGCATCACATATAGTCTATATATTATAGTGCCTATGTCTATATAGTCATGTCCATATAGAGCCATGTAGACTGTGTCTATGTATCATGTCTATGTAGACTATGTCTATGTCTATATAGTCATCACATATAGTCCATATCACAAATTCGTGTTTGACTCCATATGATATGGAGTCAAAGGCGAATATGCAGAATTCGTTCTTTTTTTTTTTTTTTTTTTTTTTTTTCAGAGATACAGAAAGCGGGACTTGCTTTCTATTGGAATTTTTTCACAATCTCTCGCTTACATTACGGTAATTTTATAAAAATAAATTAATTTGTATAATAAACATCGAAATGCTGCTTAGGAAAATAATAAGAATAACACAAAAGTAAAGTAAAATAGCTTTCTGTCAGGTTATATACAGATATTTACTTATAGATGATACAAATGATAACATGTGAGGGCCCCCAAACAGCAATAAAAAATGAAATGTCACTGTAAATAATAATAATAATAATAAAAAAAAAAGAAGGAAATAAAAAGTTAGAAATGAGCTGTAAATTTGGAAATCCATATTTTTGATGATGCCTGTTCTATTTGTACGAAAATTAATACAGGTCAAAATTCATAATTTTCTTAATTAAAAAATGTTTTTTAATCAAAAATATGCTTTGAATATGTTTGGGTCACTTCGTTCTAACACATAAAATAATAATAATAATAATAATAATTTTTTGCTAAGGTATAAATTAATGTTTGTTCCACTGATTTAACATTAGCATCCCCATATTTGACAGCTCATAACTTTATATAAAAAAAATTAAACTATACCATTTTCCGCGATTATTTCATTAAAAAAAAAAAAAAAAAAAAGAAGGTGATGCCAGTTTCAATATGTAGACGACACCCTAAGCAAAATCTAACTGTACCATTATAAACTAGGCGTTATTACAAATCGATCGGTACCAGCCACATGTTTCTACAATAATTTACATGGAAATTAGTCGGGGGCTTCCCCCCACCCGACTTTTTAATCATAAAAAAAAGCCAGCCACCTCCGACTAATTTTGCGGCAAATGAAATCATTATAAGTATGCATGTAGTGTGAATCGACTGGTAATAACGTCTAGTTATTAATGCAGTTGTATAAACTTGCTTAGGGGGCATCTACATATTAAAACTTTATTCATCTTCCTTTTTTTTAAATGGTAACACCCATTTATATTCGAATTTCTGAGATAACAGTCCATGAAAAGGTTTTATTTATGTACTTTTATTTTATTCTTGATAATGTTATAAGTGAAAATGCATTACAGGTCCGTTTGCATAGTTAGAAAAAATAAATTATGATCTCAGATATTAAATAAATTTCATTAAGATTCTAAGCAGAAAAAAGTATGAACATTTTAGATATAAAATTAACTGAAGTTCCTCTAATTCACTGATAAAATTATTGTATCAGTACTTTAACCAGTATGAAAAAATATTTGAATTCTTAATATGCAAGATGTTCAATAATTATCTTGATGTTTAAAACAAATATGTTACGTTAACTTTTTTTTAAGTATTTATTCGTAAAGTGATTTTTACGCTTTGATTATTCAGCTTTTATTGGATATAAATAATCCGGCAACTGTTTCTTTCGATAATACATTTTACTTGATAAAAAACTGCAGAACTTCAAATACCCCAATTTTTTTCTTCAACAGAAAAATCGTCATTTTTTCAAGGGAAAGGGAGGGGAAAAAAAAAAAAAAAAAAAAAAAAAAAAGAAAAAATATTTCTTTTATAAAAATATTATATTAAATTCTTTTTAATTCTATTATTTTTATAATGTACAAACCATAAAACATGATTTTCCTTTCTTTTCTTCTTAAATACGGTTTATATGTTACGTTTTTCTTCTTATTTTTTTGTAATAATGATAAAAAATAAATAGTTTAATGAATCACTTCATGTGTTAAACTTTAAATAACTTAAAATGTACGAACTCTACAATATTCAGATATAAAAATATGGATAACAAGACTAAAACGAACAAAGCGGTAAAAAACTGGAAGAAAAAAGAAAAAAAAAAAGTAATATTTAAAGGAAAAAAGTTACTGCATAGTTGTCAATATTTTAATTTATTATGGAGCATTTTTAGCCCCGCCTTTATTTTGCGCCACTTTATTAATAGAATAATTTTATTCAATATATAACTACGATAAAATAAGAAAAAAATATTCTTAAAATAAAAGGGTTACAGGAATGGAACACGGGCGCAGAATTCATACCGGTATTTGTTTAAGTAATTTCTTTACGTATAATATCGTTGAATTAAAAAATAGAAAATTTTGTTACATTAATAGTGGTATGAGCTCTGCGCCCGTGTTCCATCCCTGTGGATATTACATAAAGGCGGGGCTAAAAATGTTCCGGAATAAAATAAATGTTGGCCACTCTTTTATTGTTACGGCATATCTACATAAACGCCAACATTTTAATTTATTCCGGAGCATTTTTAGCCCCGTCTTTATTTTGTACCATTTTATTTTAAGAATATTTTTCTTAATATATAATTACGATAAAATAAGAAAATTTTACTCTTAAAAAAGAGTGGCATGTAATAAAGGCGGGGCTCTAGAATAAATTAAAATGTTGGCAACTCTGTATCTATTTAACATCATAGATATAGTAATTTATATAGATCTATCATCCCCATGTTATCATGCAAAGATTTTTGATGGCGAAAAAAGTTTTTGGCATTAGCCATTAACTGGTATTGAAACTCAGCAATTGTAATTGAATAAAATGTAGATGAATTTTCAAAATATCGAAATATATCGTCTTTTAATTCTTCTAATATCATAAAAGTAAATTATATTTGACTAAATTATGAAAAATATAATTTTTATAATCAGTTGCTTTGTTATTATTATGAAATAAAAATCGTTTTGATTTTTAATGAAATACTTTTTTTTTTTAAATTTAATATTTTTAAAGGTTTTATATTAGTAAGTAATATAGAATTTTCAATTTTTTTTTTAAAAATAGTTAGCAGCGGCGCACAATAATTTTAAATATTAATTAAATTAATAAATATAGTAAAAAATAAGAAAAGTACCTGGAATGCGTTAGTTTTACAAAAATAAGTTAATTTTTCTAGTAAAAATCGGAACGTTACTTCGAAAATTATTAGAATCACAAAGGGAAAAAAAAAATAAAGGAAACTGTAAAACTTTTCTGTAAATTTTTGACTTTCTGTTATTGATGATACAAATAATAACGGGTGAAGGCCCCTTAACGGTAATGAAAAAGGAAATTTTATTATAACTTGAAAATTAATGCTAGGAAACAGCTGTAAATTGGAAAACCCATGTTTTTGATGTTGCTTATTCTATAGGTCGTAAATTAAATAATTAAAATAGGTCGTAATTCATAATTTTTTAAAATGTGAATTTATTAATAATTTTCATAATTAAAATTATCCTTTTTAATAAAAAAAAAAAAAAAAAAAAAAAAAAAAAAAAATGCTTGAATTGAATAAGTTTTTGGGAAGGTATGAAATAAAATCTGTCAGATTCATTTAACATTAGCATCTTCGGCATTTGAAAGCTTATGTCCCTATAAAAAAAGACGAGAAATATGTACACTCCCTGTGGCAGAAATTTATTATGCTTTCTGCGACAAGCTTCATCAACACCAAAATCTTTCTGCAGGAATAGTTTGTGAAGTTAACATTTATGAATTCAAAATAAATTATTTTTAAATAGTAAATAATATTCAGTATAACGAATGTATTTAAAATTTAACTAGGCACATATCTGCACTATTGCAAGAAAATACTCTTTTTGTTTTGTTTTTTAAGAAAGGTGAAAATAAATCTATTATCTTAATTGCTTCAGATTTTTTGTTCACAATAGTGTGTATAAAATATTCAATGAATTCAAAACATAAAATGCAGTAACACATCAAAAATAATCTGCAAATTTTTTAAGGAATTTAAATCATAAAATGTCTAAATTAAACAAATGTTACAAATACTTTTAAAATTTCATTACTTTTTTTATATTAAATATATATATTTAAATACACAAATGCACTTATTTCATAAGGTGCAAACCAAACGACATAAAATATAATACAGAACTCAAAATTAAAATACAACAAATTAAATGTAAAAATTAATATAGAATAGTGAATATCATAATGAAATATAAATAATTTACAACATTTATAGTTTTTGAGATTATTAGAAAGATGCAAGATAACATTCAAATACACAAGATTCATTTTTATATTATATACAAATAGCATAAAGATGTGTATTTGAAATCTAAAAAATGTGATCTGACATTAAAGAATTCAGAATGTATAATTATACCATCATTTAAATACATAAAGTAAAACAGAATACAAGATCTAAGTAACACAATTATAGACAAAGCATAGTCGAAATATTTTCATAAAGATTGAGGCAAGTGAAACATTTAATTTTTAAGGAAATGTTGAAATGGGAAATATAACAGATTTCATGGATAATGTCTATAATAGAAAATAATGATTACAGATGAATGAAATAAATAGAAATCAATTAAAAGTAATATTTGATATTGATATCTATACGAATAAGTAAATAAAAATAAGTAAATAAAAGCATTTTCTGTTTAATTAGTATTTATTCAAAACAACTATTAGATAAAATTCCTTTTGCTTACAATATATATATATATATATACTAGCAGACCCGGCCACGCGTTGCTGTGGCTATGTTATACGTTGAATTATAATGTAGTAAAATATTCAATATATTAAAATTATTATTTACGAATAAAGACCATCCTTGATAACATCCTTGATCTTAGCAGACTTAGCCCGCTTCGCTGGTCCCTATTTTTAAATGATTCACTATAATTAAAGAATTCTCAAAATTGCATTAATTTTTAACATGTGAAAAAAAAAGAGAAAAAAAAAAATCTGATCGGGAAAAATGTTCGACACTCATAATGAATCCATATATTATCGAAAGGAAAATGATATAAAATACAAAAAAATCTTCTCTCATTGGTGGAATAATCTGTTCGGACCCCCACTGCCTGCGGCAGTGTATACCTGCGCAAACCATGCGCACCGTTTCTTCATCCACCGTTCCCGCCCTTCTTAATAACTCTATACTTTCGAAAATATCCGCAATCGATTTATCGGGCCTTAAAACTTAATAATACTAATTTTCAAAGTTCTAACTCTTATTTCTATTATTTTGCCCCTTTGCCCCCCCCCCTCCCACTATTCTAAATAATTTTACAAATTCGAAAATATCTACAGTTTATTTGTAGGTGTCAAAAACCTGTATGCACCAATTTGAACGATCTAACTATATTTTTATTTTTTGCCCCTCTGCCCCCCTTCCCGCCCCTCCTAATAAATTTACAAATTCGAAAATATCCGCAATCGATTTGTTGGTATCAAAAATTCTATGCACCAATTTTGAATGATCTAACTCCATTTTTATATTTTGCTCCTCTGCCCCCCCTCCTTTCCCGCTCCTCTTAATAATTTTACAAATTCGAAAATATCTGCAATCGATTTGTACGTATCAAAAACTTCTATGTACCAATTTTTAGCGATGTAACTCTATTTTTATTTTTTTGCCCCTCCGCCCCCTTACCCGCCCCTCCTAATAACTTTACACTTTCGAAAATATCCTCATTCGATTTGCAGGCCTCTAAAACCTCTCTATACCAATTTTGAACAGTCTATCTGCATTTCTATTTTTTTTTTTTTTTTTTTTTTTTTTTTTTTTTTGGTTGTTGTTGTTTGTTTGTTTGCTTGTGAAATCACGTTTTGGCCCCTCCCCCCCCCCTTTTGGGAGGCGAATTTTGCAATAAAAACTATCCTATCTCTCAAGTTGGACCAAATTGCACACAGTGTCCAAATTTCATTAAAATCGGCTCATTAGTTTAGGAGTTCATCGCGGACAAACATAATAAATTTTATATATAAAGATATATATATATATATATTATATTAAATTATAAAGTTTTGATCAATGAAGCACAAATAAGTAAAAAACAGGATTAATTTCACTGTATTATCTTCATTATAATATGAATTCAATTTACACTTCAGTCTAAGTAACACGTGGCCGGCTATGCTAACACCAAAAATTTAAAAAGTGGAAATAATTGAATTATACGAAATTTATTAATAGGTTAAAAAGTTGAAGATTCTTTGTGTAGATGGCAGCACCAAATATATTTCAGCTTTCATTTCAACCCAGTCGAAAGGTATCGACATCTGTTAGAATCATTTGGAGTTAACAGATAATTGTGACTGTCAAATAATAACAGACAAATAATTAGCAATAAATTAAAATTGCGACTATAATTTGAGATTTAAACTATCCTATCTCTCAAGTTGGATCGAACTGCACATGGTGTGCGAATTTTATTATAATCGGTTAAGTGGTTTAGGAGTCCATTGAGGACAAACATTGTGACACGAGATTTATATATATTAAGATATACAGGGCCCGAAATTTCAACTTAGATTACACTCGCTGAAAAAAAAAAGTTACTCGCCACAAAATACGATTGACTTACTCTATTTTTTACGTATAAGGTGACTAGAATTTTTTATTGGAAAAAGAGGAGAAATTACGCAATGTCTTTTATTTTATAAAAAGATAGAAGCCATTCAAATTTGAAAAACAGGTCATTTTAGAGGACACAAAATACTATTCATGCAAAAGTGAGAACACACGTCAACCCACCGCGTATCAACTCGAGCACCAACTTCTTAATAATTTCATGACAATTTCAAAAGAGATTCCGTGTCCTGAATCAAAAATCTGTACAAATATAGGAAATACTTTTATTTCTTCGTAATTCTAATCTGAATAGACATGAACCAAAATATGCTTTGGCAAGCTTATTAGAAAGTCGTTCTTTTGCGAACATAACGGAGAAAAAAGTTAGTGCTCACCGTTCGATACAGCCAACAGCCGATTGAGCTTCCCAGTTTTGCGAATTTTTTTTTAATTAAGGACTAAATCCTTTTCATTTGAAAAAGAGGACAAAGGACGAAAAATATCTTTTTAGTCCTGTAATGTCTTTTTACGTTTAGGAGGGCAGAGCGTTGAAAAAGAAGACTGTCCTCTTAAAAAGAGAATGTCTGGTCACACTACCTAAGATTAGCATGATTGTACGTTTTTAAATATATATATATATATATATTGGTAGCACCGTATACTGTAAGAATTCTCTCTATATTTAGACCGAAATTTTACTCGCCACGGTAAAATTTCCACTCGCCAATGGCGAGCTGGCGAGAGAAAATTTCGCGCCCTGTATATATATATATATATATATATATATATACAACAAAACTTTTGGTTTCACTTTTATTCAAAAAAACTATTTAATTTGCAATATTTCCATAATAATAATAAAAAAAAAAATTAAAAATTCAAATGTTTAAAAAATGAAATGAACAAGCTGTAGAAACTAATGGTAAGAGTATTTTTCTAAAATAAATTAATAATTTTTTTAACGATTTCATATGCTTAAACAACAAAATTTAAAGCTAAGAATTTTAATCGCAATTAAAATAATGAATGATTAGTAAAGAAAAAAATTAGAAAAGCTATCAATTTTATAACTTAAATACCCATTAATATTTATTGCTAAGATCTTTTACTACATATAAAATGCTAAAAATCAACAAAGTATTTTTAAGATTAATTTCTTAATCTTCTATTTTTTTGAAGCAAGGTTTGAAGCTTCATTTTTTATTTTGCGTATAACTACAGACGTTACAAATTTCCCCATAGTCTTATTTCTGTATATATTTGTGAAATGTATTGCATAGTTTGAACCAGACATTAAAATTAATGCAGCTTTTAAAAATTTACGTGTATTTACAACAGTCGGTAACAAAAGTCTCCGAACACTAGCAAAAATTCCTATGTAAAAAAATTACACTTCATACGGTTTTGTTAAATAAATCCTTGTCGCATCCTGTTCTTAGTCAGTGTAAGAACATGATTCGATAAGCATTTATTTAACAAAACTGTATGAAGTGTACTTTTTTTATATAGGAAATTTTTCTAGTGTTCGGACACTTTTATTACCGACTGTACTACCACGCACGTATGCATGCTTCGCATACATTAAAGAAAAAAATCACTAGATACAACTAATTTGTCGTGCGTAAATCAGAAAATGTATGAAAATCGGTACAGCAGCAATCACGCACTTATTTAAAAAAATCACTGGATGCAGCTATTTTGTTATGCATGAATCTGAAAATGCACGGAAAATGGTCACAAAGCCACATTCTTTCGAAAAAACACCTTTTTGCAATACAATAAATACACACGACACGAGCGGCAGGCGCGGTGCGAAAACAAAGTTTGGAGACACGAAAATGAAGTTTCGATGTGAAGGGGTTACCAGTGAAAAGTGTCGATACACCGAATCATATCACCGCATCACGAATCGCTAATGCATGGATTCAGGATTGAGGGGATCGTATCTGCAGAAACGAAAATTTGTTCTGCAGAACAGTTCATAAACTATTCTTTGAGTTTCATTCTTTCTCTCTCTCTTTTTTTTTAACACAATGGCAAAATTTTTTTGACTTAAGTAAAATCTTTCTGCAAGAAAATTTCTGTTTCTGCGACATTGTCGCTGTGTCGCCGTGTTTCTGCTACGGGGTGCAGACTATATTATTTTTCGAGATGATTTGATCCAAATAAATTTAAAAAAAATATCAAAAAATGAGTTGCTATTTAAAAAAAAAAAAAAAAAAAAAAAAAAAAAAGAAGAAGAAGTTGATGCCAATTACAATACGTAGACGGCCACTTAAGTAGAAATTTAAGTATACCATTATGAACTACACATTATAACAAATCAATTGGTACCAGTCGCATGTACCTATGACGGTTTACGACAAAATTAGTCGGGGGTGGGGGGAAGGTTGATGACTGTATAGTGCGACCACGTTTCCTACGACTAGCAGTGAGGTCGAGTCCAAAAGTTTGGAGGGATGCAAAATTGCCCGAGAGATAGTTATTTGGCAAACATCCAGTGATTCGGTGTTGCCTTATCGCTTGTTTTCTCTCAGTCACCCCTATTTTAACACTGGACTCGTTCAATCGGCACTTGCGCAGAGGCTTCCATGGTCGCAAGAAATGTGGTTAAAGAATATAAGGTGATACCTTGTTGCACCACAGACACAGAGGAATACAAGTTCATATAGAGCGTAAATCAATGTATCAACATTGAAAAAAATGCAACTGAATATCCGCCAATATATTTAAGCGGCAATTTCGTAAAGACCATTCTAGATACAATAGGTAAAAGCTAGTAAAAGTTCAGGATCTGTTTCATACTAATCGTCTTCGATAGTAGATTTCAGCTCTACTAATTAAGTAAAATGTTTTCCCATTGCAGAAACTCTTCCTGCTAAATTACTCCATATGTTCATTATGGGTTTGACTTCTAGATACTTAGCTGACCATTCCAAAGTTTCAATATCGTTGACTTTGAACAAATTTTTTGTGCTGTTATTCGTATGGATAGATGCATTGTCTTGCTGATGTTTCCAATTTGTTTTCAACAAAAAATTCAGCATTTCATTAAAGATAGCTTGCGAGAACATTTTGGTATGATTGTAAATGCATTTTATCCGGAATAAATGCAAATGAACCCATACCATTTTAAGCAAAATACCTTAAATCATCACAAAGCCTCTACTTAATTGACGCTTGGAGAATATTTCTTTTTCTTTTCTTAAATCATGCCAATAGTACTTGCATCCATCTGATCCATCAAAATCCTTTTTTTTTTTTTTCGTCAGAGAAAGATATTTGTATTCATTAGTTGTCCTAGGTCAAGACTTCCTGGCAGTGTTGCCAGATTTGGCGGATTTTTTATTCAATAATCACCAACAATTTTGTGAAGTGATATTTGATATACATAATAGACTATCAATCTCGAAGTGATTACACAAACACTACAATTAAAAACTATTGGTGAGTAAAAATTACGCTAGATCTGGCAATACTGCTTTTGATGGCTGAAGTTCAAACGCTCTATTTTGTGCCTCTGCAGCAACCGAGGCTTACCAATTGTTCTGTATAAATGAAACTTCTAGAAAATCAAATTGTGTTATCATACTTGCCAACATACTACTAATTAATATTCCGTAGTATTGTTAGCCCCGCCTTCTTTTTCACACTAGTATCTTTTAAGAGTATTTTTCTTCTTATTTAATCGTAATTTAATTTGGAGAATATTACTCTAAAAATGTATTGGTGTGCAAAAAAGGGCGGAACTAACAACATTACGGAATATTAATTAGGATGTTGGCAAGTATGTGTTATAAATCGTTTTTTGACAAACATTTAAACCAGTTATCTGCTTAAGTGTTCTGGTGGAGTACTTTCCACTATATGCAAGACTGTAAACTCTTCTTTCACCACGTGAGGACAAAGCTTTAAGAGTTTTCCCGGCATTCTTTTTACCATAATTGTATTTCAATTAAAAAAAAAAAAATGACTTCCATCTTTGATTTTTCTACATTTATCGCATTAGTATGACTACAAATTCTTGTTGAAAAAGCAGTCTCAATCTGCCTTTTTTCATATTAATAGTTAAATTTTTTATCTCTCGGCACCTTCACAAAGAGCACGAAAACTTCGAAGAAATGCATGCCAAATTCTCCCATTGAAAAACTGTCACAATCTCAGTAATTGCAATAATATTTAAGCCAATACATTTTTATTTATTTTTTAAAAATTTCTGGTGGTCTTAATGTTTCTACTCATGTTGAAATACTGACTTTGTGTACATCGCTTTTTTTTAGATAACTATGTATTTATAATCATCTTCTTTGCGTCATTTCTTAACAATGAACTTAAAAATTAATTATATAACACTATTTAAATTCTTTTCATTCCTTTTTCAATCCTTGTAATTTTTCCATTTTCTCAAAATATTTTTTTATTCGCCTTAAAATTTTTTACTTAGACAGTAATATATACAAATTTCTTAAGACGTAAATAATTTCCTAGAATATGAGGTGGTTTTGTTAGATATATTCCCTACGTTAACATATAATTTACTAATAAATTATTAATCACTTAAATAGACATTTAAAAATTAGAACAGGAGAAATTAATATGTATACTTTTTACATGTACACTCCTGCTCAAAAGTTTAGCAAGATTTGCAAACGATCAGTTTTTTTTTTTTTTTTTTTTTTTTTTCAGTTTAAAAACTTATCTTTTGATGAAATGTTTCAAACATTCAGTATTTAAAGAACTAGGTCTTCCTTGTGTTTTTCAGTGAAGATTAGTTTAAGACAACGTTTAGGGGGCCGGTAACAAAATGAGCAAAATCAGTAATGTCTGTGATCACCCTGTATTGTTAAGTGAACGAAGTGAACTGTAACTTTAGGTTATTTTAATACAGATCCAGTTCAATTTGTGGATGAATTCGTGCGACGATAGCATATTAAATAACGGAGATATAAGCATTTATTTTAAAACTAAAAAATAAATAAATAAATAAATAAATAAAATAAAATAAGAACATGTTTTTTATTTACAATATACAGAGTTTTTAACGGAAATTATTCCCACTTTCAGATAAGTTGGAAAAACACCTTTAAAACAATATACTGCAATCGGAATACAAATATCTGAAATATCTTATGAAATATGAACATTTTCATGAAAAGTGTTTTCACTGTGCATGTGCGAAAGATGAAAAAATTTTATTGCATAGGTTGAAAGCTAGATATATTGGGCAACTTTTGTCAGAAGCAAATTTGAATAAAGTAAAAATTACGCAAATTATCCAAAAAGAACGAGCTAGATTTTAGGTATTTTTCAAGAGTGGAAATTTCTTAAGGGGTTTTTCACATGCCAAGTAATTAATTTAAAGATCCAATTATTTTAACCACTTAGCACAAATGTTCTTTTTTTGTGAAAAACCTCTTATCATCTCACAAATCTCAGTAAATAAACAAAAATATGTTAGAGTTACAAGCTTATAAGGGGTTTTTCACAAAAAAAGTACATTTGGAGCGTGGTTGAAGTAACTAGATCTTCAAATTAATTACGCGGCATATAGAAAACCCCTTAAGAAATTTCAACTCTTAAAAATATCTAAAATCTAACTCGTTTTTTTTCGGATAATTTGCTTAATTTTTACTCTATTCAAATACATTTTTGAGAAAAGTTGCCCAATATATCTAGCTTTCAACCTATGCATTTTTTTTTTTTTTTTTTTTTTTCTTTAAATCTTTCACACATGCCCAGTGAAAACGTTTTTCATAAAAATGCTCATATTTCATGAGATATTTAAGATATTTGTATTCCGATTGTAGTGTATTATTTTAAAAGTGTTTTTCCAACAATGTTGATTTGATTTGATTTTTATTTTATTTTTTGTTTTAAAATAAATGCTTGTATCTCCAATATATTGAAATCACACAATCAACTGATTGGGAAGAAAATCATATTTATTGAAATTTATTTTTCCTACTGAGTGAAAATAATGCCTGGACCGGGAGTCGAACCCCAGATCTTTGACTTACAAGGTCAAGGCTCTACCAATTGAGCTATACAGGCCGACAACCGGTGGACATTACTCACTCAGACAACCTTTAGGCAGAAACATCTGGTCTATCATGTAGATAGCTCAACAGAAATAAGATCTCCGTTATTTAATACGCTATCGTCGAACAAATTGAAATGGGTTTATATTAACATATCCTTGTCGTTCACTTAACGATACAGTGTGATCACAAACATTACTGATTTTGCTCAATTTGTTACCGGCTCACTAAATTTTTTCTTAAACTAATCTTCACTGAAAAACACGAGGAAGACAGGAGTTCTTTAAATACCCAATGTTTGAAAACATTTCATCGAGAGATACGTTTTTAAATAAAAAAAAAAAAAAAAAAAAAAACTGATCGTTTCCAAATCTTGCTAAACTTTTGAGCAGGAGTGTATTTTTACATGCTTTGGAAATAATTAGTTGTCTTTGATTAAAAAATAAAAATGTATTTACAATATTATCTGCCCCTTTCACTTCAGCGATTGAAGGTGCTGATACCTTACTTTCTTCTTCTAAAAGTAAGAAAGCATCACCATTATTCTTCTGCTTTATTTCGGATTTAGCGAGCAGTTGATTCGCGACTCAGGAAAATTCTGCCATAGCAAATTCCCACTCAGTCCGTGGCGTCTGTTATTTTCATAAATTTTCAAAATACGCATAACCAACAGTTTCCTGTTGTATTAATTAAATCTGCGCCTTCATACAAGGAATGCTATCTTTTAGGATTTTGATATACGTTTGAGTTTATTTTCGAAAGAATAAAAAATAAAAATCTTCGAATGGAACATTTTAATTCACAATAAGATAATTTTCCTTCCCTCACAAGTTCATTACAAACGTTTAAATTAACATTTGTTAAATAGGTGTTCAGTTCGGACCACTGAAAAAGTTCATTGTAACAGAGAGTTCATTATATCTTGAGTTCACTCTAGCTAGGTTCGATTGTGTGAATATATATATATTGTTGCGTACTTGGGGGTTCGTGAGTTGTCTGAGAATGAAAGGCCAAACGTACAAAAATTCAGTAATTTATTCACAGAAAGTTCCAGAAAAATACAGGTCTATAAACCAAGTATCAGCTTCAATTCAAACAGTAAACACAGCTTAAACAACAGCTGTCAATAGCAAATCCACAGTACAAACTGTATACCAATAACACTTGAAGCAAGTCTCTCTCAAAGAGGCTTAAGAGCAATGCAAGCACTAGCGAAGCTAGCGGAGATCTGAACTGAACTGAACTGCCCTTGGCGAGGAAGCGCTCCTTATATGCTGTTCCATGGAGCCCAGATTTTTCGAGAAAACTCTAGAAAGTGGTCAACCAATCAACTTACAGCTTCCATATTTGGTATATCCCATATAAGGATTTTCTCGCCAAGGTCGCCAAAAAAAATCGCCAAGGTGGGAAAAGTCGCCAAATTTGGCGCCAAATCCATTACGTGCATTACTGGGGCTTTCTAATGCGTTTTTAAGGGAAAATAAGGCTATTTCAACGCTAAAACGACTAGAAATGCACAAAATTAGCACTTTATGAACTTACTAAGCCTCTTTGAAAGAATTTATACAAAAATAAACACAATTATTTACAATTTCGTAACACTGCCCCCCTCCCAAGGACTGCACGTCCCGGGCAGTGCAACCCTTGGTCAAGAGGCGAAACTAAACAAATTTACACAATCTAAAACACAAAAACTAAGTTGCACATAAAGATAACATAGAAATATAAATTAAGTGGGAAATATTTAAAAAATTCACAAATATGTACAAATATTTATATACAAATATTTACAGTGCGCATGCGCAAATTTTACAAGTATTTACATTTTAAATTTTAATTTTACCGTTACTTGTGGTACTTGGCTAGCCTATTATAGTGCACCACCTTCGGTTTTGATGAAGGTGTTTTAGTGATCCGCACCACTACATCATTCAGCCTTTTTAAGACTGTGTATGGTCCGTCCCAGCTGCACTGTAACTTGGGAGAGAGTCCTTTGCGTCGAACAGGATTCCACAACCAGACCTTCTCTCCTTCCTGAAACTCATGTTGCGTAGCCTTTAGATCGTACCTTGTCTTCATTTTCTCCGTTGCCATGTTAATCCGCTCCCGAGCAAAGTTGTGTACGTCCTCAAATCGTGCCTGGAGATCTTGGATGTACTCCTCGGGCGATGAAGGCGCATCGGGTGGACAACCAAACAGGAGATCACAAGGGAGACGAAGTTCACGTCCGAACAGCATCTGGGCTGGAGTATAGCCGGTGGTTTCATGGACAGCACTTCGATAAGCCAGCAGGAACAATGGCAACTTCAAGTCCCAATCTTGCTGGTTCCTTGATACTAGAAGGGAGAGGTTATTCAGGATGGTACGATTGAACCTCTCGACCATGCCGTCCGACTGGGGATGTAAGGGTGTTGTCCGGGTTTTGTCTATGCCGAGTAGTTGACACAGTCCTTTGAAAACATCAGAGGTAAAGTTCCTACCTTGGTCGGTATGAAGTTGTAGGGGCGTGCCGTACCTTGACACCCATTGCTGCACTACGACCTCTGCGACTGTGCATGCCTCTTGATTGGGAATGGGATATGCCTCAGGCCACTTGGTGAAATAGTCCATCACGACGAGGATGTATTTATTTCCACTGGAGGTCCGTGGCAAAGGACCCAAGATGTCGATTGCAATTCGTTCAAATGGTGCTCCCACGTTATACCGTTGCAGTCTCCCTCGACTTCGTTTCTGCGGGCCTTTACGTGCCGCACAAGCATCACAGGATTTACACCATTTCTCCACATCCTCCTTTGCCTTGCACCAGTAGAAGCGCTCCCGAACTTTCTGCAGAGTCTTCATTACCCCAAAATGGCCTCCGGTAGAGCTACTATGCAGTTGTTCTAAAACAGCTGGAATTTTTGATCTTGGTAATAAAATCTGCCATCTGAAGCTTTTCCCATCATCAGATTCCCACTTTCTGCATAATACGCCGTTTCTGATATGAAGAGAGTCCCAAAGTGCCCAATAACTTTTCGTAATGGGACTAAATCTGGAAATGCCCTGCCAGGTAGGTCTGTTGCTGGTCGTCTCCTTCAGCTGTAATATTGGCTTTATGTCAGGATCTTCCAACTGGGATTTTCTAAGTTCTTCGTCACTCCATGGATCGGGATCTTGATCTGATGGTGTTGAGACAGTAACTTGGCAGGCAACCGGATTTATCGGCAGGTATTTCTGTTCGGCTCTAGAGCAATACTTGCAGCTTTCCGAGCAGGGCTTCCGTGACAAGGCATCTGCATTACCATGTAGAGTCCCTTTACGATGACGTATCTCGAAGTCATATTCCTGGAGGCGTTGTATCCACCTGGCAATCTGTCCTTCCGGGTTCTTGAACTGGAGCAACCACGTTAAAGATGCATGGTCAGTCCGGAGCAGGAATCTTCTGCCATAGAGGTAATGATGGAAATGTTCTATGGCTTTTACGATGGCGAGTAGCTCTTTCCTGGTGGTACAGTAATTTCGCTCCGGTTTAGACAGGCATTTACTCCAATAGGCAATGACATGTTCTTGACCATCAATTTCCTGCGACAGAACAGCACCGACACTCTCATGGCTGGCATCTGTATCAAGTATGAACTGTCTGTCGGGCTGTGGATATGTCAAGATAGGCGATGATGTTAAGGCCTCTTTAAGTCGCTTGAACGCTTTTTCACATTCATCTGTCCACAGGAACTTCTGTTTGGCTTCCGTCAGCTTGTGCAGTGGTCTGGCAATATTTGAGAAACCCTTGACAAACTTCCTGTAGTAAGTGCATAACCCCAGGAAACTTCGTAGTTGGTGTACATTTTCAGGGCGACTCCAGTTCTCGACTGCAGAGATCTTCTCAGGATCAGTTCTCACACCTTCGGCAGAGATGATATGGCCGAGGTAGCTCACTTCACGACGGAACAAGTTACACTTGCCTGGATTCAATTTGAGGTTAGCCATTCTGAGTTTCTCCAGCACCTTTCGGATGTTTCGTAGATGGTCTTCAAAGGTGCGCCCCACAATGATAATATCATCCAAATACACCAGACAGGCTTCATAGGAAAGTCCTTTTAGCACTGTCTCCATCAGGCGTTCGAAGGTGGCAGGTGCATTACATAATCCGAATGGCATAACTTTAAATTGCCACAGTCCTTGTCCCGTGGTGAATGCAGTCTTCTCACGATCATCAGGATGTAATTCTACTTGCCAGTAACCGCTCTTCAGATCCAACGTCGAGAACCATTTATTGCCAGCAAGTGTGTCTAATGTGTCGTCAATTCTGGGAAGAGGGTAACTGTCTTTCTTCGTGATGTCATTCAAACGACGATAATCCACACAAAATCTTGTTGAACCATCCTTTTTTCGCACCAGTACTATGGGAGAGGCCCAAGGACTCGTTGATGGCTCGATGACGTCATTGTGCTGCATTTCATTTAGAAGTTCAGTGACCTCTTCCTGTTTAGCAAAAGGAAGTCTTCTTGGATGTTGTTTGATTGGAGGATGATTTCCTGTATCAATTCTGTGCTGGGTGATGTTCGTTCGCCCGACGTCTTCAGGTGTTCGAGAAAAAAGGTCTTTAAATTCTTGGAGTAGCTTCTCCGCAGCGCATCTCTGTTCCTTTCCTAACTCTGCATTCTTGAGTAGTTCCGTTGTTAATTGCTCAGAAGACTTGGATTCGGTTGATTGCATGGGGCGGTTTATGCATGTTACAGGAGTGCAGGCTGCTAACACTTCATCCTTCTTCACTGTTCGGACCTTATCGCTGATGTTTGCGACTCTCACAGGTATAGTACTCTTTGAGAGATCAACTAGAGATGAAGCTACCAGAACTCCTCTTGGGCTATTGTCGGTATTCGGGTATTCAATCAGTCCATAGCGGAAGTATTGCTTTGTAGGTGGTGTTCCTGAAACTATTTTCTCTGTGTGTGGGGGGATGGAGATTTCAGACTTGGCTGTTATCTGGCAGATTGTCTGAATGTCTTGATTTTCAGTGTTGAACACAGCGATGTCTTCCGAACTCGAATGCAGTTCATTATTCTTGAAGTCCAACTGAAAATTAAATTTTCTCAGGAAATCAATTCCAATGATTAAAGGATCTCTTATATCAGCCACATATGCCATATGATGGTAACTGGCATTCCCAAAAGTGATGGCCAAGTTCATTTTTCCATATATTTTGATTTCGTCTCCGGTCACAGTCTGGAGTTTAACGCAGGGCGGAGTCCAGATGATCTTCTCTTTTAGTTCTTGAGCCAAATCCGTTCTAATGATGGTCACGTTGGCTCCCGTGTCCAGAATCATCCGGCAGGTGGCGTTGTTGACTTGGCCATAGACGTGAAGTCCATTATCGCCGCCACTCATCGATGAAACATGAAATACTGTAAATTGGGGCTCTTTAATTTTAGGCAACCTCCGCCCCGCGAGATGGCCTCCTCTTAGTTTCCCTGCAGTGATGGTGAAGCCGGGTGATTTCCTATAGTTGGTCGTACGGGGCAGTTCCTCTTCACATGACCATCCCCTCCACAGCCCCAGCACTTTATCTTCCGATCCTTTTTTTCCATATTATTTTCCAGGCTGCGCAATCTCTTTAAGATCTCTGCGAAACTTCTCTTCATTTCATTCTCATCAGCAGGCGTATCATTTAATGAGACTGCTCTTATGGTATGGTGGTCTTTACGGGAGGCTTGTTGGGCTGCCTCTATCCTAAGTGCATAGCCTAAAGCTGATTCTACGTCTCTGATGTTGGAGAGTCTCAGCGCTTTTTGAATTTCTGGATCCCGAACAGCATCGATAAAGTACTGAAGAGCTAAGTCGTTTCGAGTGTCAGCTTGACAGTCTGAGAATGCTAGGTGTGACAATCTCTGAATGTCCGCTGCCAGCTCTTGCAAACTTTCGCCCGTTTTCTGGTAACGGGACTTTAGCTGGAGGCGACTATAGTCCTTAGAACACTTCTCTCCGAACCGTAGCTCCAGTGCTCTAGTCAAGGCCTCGAAGTCGTTCCTTTCTTCTTTAGAAACATTTCTCAGGATCTCGGCTGCATCTCCCCGTAATGCTGCTGCTAAGTGGACCGACTTGGCGGTAGAGTTCCAGCCGTTAGCTTCAGCTACGATGGAAAACTGCGTCTTATATACATGCCAGGAGGAACTGCCGTCGTAGGTAGATAGCTTAATAAATTCGTGATTCTGGTTTCTTCTCTCTTTCCTTTCAGTTTCCTGGGGCTTGGATTCTAACTTTTCTTCGAGATTCCGAATCTTGCTCTGCAAATCATTCCCTATTACCTCTCCGCTCCACTCTTCTCTCATTTTCCTCTCAAGATCTTCCTCCATTCTCTTAAACTTGCTTTCTATCTCTGAAACCTTTCCTTTCAGCTCCTGATCAAAGTTTTCTTTAAATTTCTCCTCAAAATTCTCTTCTATCTTCATAAATCTCTCTTCAAAATTCTTTTCCACTTTCAAAACTTTCTCTTCAAAATTTTCTTCTATCTTTATAACTTTCTCTTCAAAACTTTCTTCTATCTTTATAACTTTATCTTCTATTCCATCCATTCTATTTTCCATCACCGTTAATTTACTCTCTATTGATTCTTTCGCCGTTGAAAGCTCTCTCTTCATCTCATCTTGATTAGCTTTAATTTCTTCGGTCAAACTGGCTTCCATCTTTTCCTGAACTGCTTTCATTTCCTCTTGTGCTACCTTCATTTCTTTCATCTCTTGACTCAGGCTATCTTTCATCTCTTTCTGCGATGCTTCCATACTTTCTTTCATCTCTCTTTGCGATGCTTCCATCTTTTCCTGTCCTGTTTCCATTTTCTCTATCAATCCGGTTTCCATCTTTTCCTGTCCGGCTTTCATTTCATTTATCTGGGTAGCTAAGGCTTCTAGAAGTTTTTTCATCTCTTGCTCCATAGCCCTCGTTATCACCATTCACAGACAATCCCGCTTCTGACACCAGAAATGTTGCGTACTTGGGGGTTCGTGAGTTGTCTGAGAATGAAAGGCCAAACGTACAAAAATTCAGTAATTTATTCACAGAAAGTTCCAGAAAAATACAGGTCTATAAACCAAGTATCAGCTTCAATTCAAACAGTAAACACAGCTTAAACAACAGCTGTCAATAGCAAATCCACAGTACAAACTGTATACCAATAACACTTGAAGCAAGTCTCTCTCAAAGAGGCTTAAGAGCAATGCAAGCACTAGCGAAGCTAGCGGAGATCTGAACTGAACTGAACTGCCCTTGGCGAGGAAGCGCTCCTTATATGCTGTTCCATGGAGCCCAGATTTTTCGAGAAAACTCTAGAAAGTGGTCAACCAATCAACTTACAGCTTCCATATTTGGTATATCCCATATAAGGATTTTCTCGCCAAGGTCGCCAAAAAAAATCGCCAAGGTGGGAAAAGTCGCCAAATTTGGCGCCAAATCCATTACGTGCATTACTGGGGCTTTCTAATGCGTTTTTAAGGGAAAATAAGGCTATTTCAACGCTAAAACGACTAGAAATGCACAAAATTAGCACTTTATGAACTTACTAAGCCTCTTTGAAAGAATTTATACAAAAATAAACACAATTATTTACAATTTCGTAACAATATATATAATTAAACATTTGCGAAAGAAAATACTAAAGATTAATTTAATTATAAAATGTATTTTGTGAAATATTATTATACAAGTGATAAAACTGATGCTGAATCTAAATATATTTAATAGCGATTTTCCTTTCTTACATTTTCATTTATGAAGTGCATTTTTAGAAAAAGAAATTTTCATTTTTAGTTTTCATTCTTATATTAGCCAGCCCCCCATGAATTACAAAAAATCAAGAAAGGCGAGATTTTTTCTTTTTCCCCCGCGAAATATTTTTAGCAGCATGGTGCCAGGCTGAAACAACTAACAGACATTTGTTAAGAAAATGTTGCTTTAGAGTTGAACGAACTGAGAACAAATATTAAATAAGGATGCAAATACACTCGCTGCACATTTAAAAGAATGGGAGGAGGGGTGAGATGAATTCTTAGCTGCACTCTCCATCTCGAGAGGGTGCTCCAGTGCATAGGGAAAACTTGAGATCTGACTGGAAGGCAAGAAGAGTCGACCTAAGACACCGGAAGAACAGGTAGCTTCATCTTTCAAAGATAACACCTGGAAAAACAGCCTTATCTCAGAGTTCTTGTCGAATTCTTTTACATTAATAGACACTGAAAACTTATTGTTAGTCTGATCATCTCACATAGATTGGAAGTTTCAATTTAACTCTCAGCCAATAAAATAAGTAACTTTTACTGGCTTTTCAGAACATTCTATCACTTATCAGTGAATGATATCGATAAATAATAATAACAATAGTACTAGTAGTACATCCCCCCCCCCTTCCCTCAAAAAAAAAAAAAAAAAAAAAAAAAAAGTGTTTTTATGTTTTTGAAGTATTTGGGATTTACTTTAAAATAAAGAATAAGATATTTTTAATCCAAATATTGTAAATTTTTGTCCCCCCTCTCCCCCCTTATTTTTATTATGCTTATATATGTAGTAGAAACCTGAATTCGATATATCAATTAAACTGTCAACAGTGTTCTATGTATTTTACCAGTTTGATATAAAAAGTAAACCATTTATTGTAAATTTTTTTAAATATATATATATATATATAAATAATAGATAACGTAATAAAATTTAATCTTAAAATTTAGCAATTAGTAGAACTAAAACAATAACAGCACACTAAAATATAGAACTGAATTTAACATAGAGGAAAGAATGACACAAAAAGTTGCGTTATAGATAAGGAACCAATGAGTTACCATATTAACTTAAAATACTTACGCCGACCTGAAGGAGAATAAAAAAGGACCATTAAACTTGTGAAAGAGAAAAAAGATAATAAACCACATAATCAATTGGATATAAATGCTTAAAATTAGAAATATACTTATCAAGGGGCGCATACTTCATAAAGCAGAGAAAGCTGCAATGATTTCGTAAAACGATATTGCTAATCATAGCAATTTATATCGTCTCACGCCCCGATCAATGCAGCAAAAAGACCAAAAAGAATGAGAAAAAAGTGAAAAATTAAATTAAAACAAAGGATAAATAAATATTAATTAAAATCTTAAAGGAAACCAAATTAATAACATGAAATAAGCAGAGTAACCACATGGAAAACAGTTAACACAAACTGGAAAAATGGTTGATGCCAAAACCTAAATTGAAGTTAAAATAATAGCTCGACAGATATCGATTAATCGAAAATACTTCAGAACAATTACATTAAAGATAAAATACACAGAGTAAATATTAAATGATAATGTTAAAATTAATACTAGTAGAGTTAAATTAAATCGTACCAAAAATATTAATAATTAAATCGTTTAAGATAAGGACTGGAGAATGAAGGTTAAAGACTACTAAGAACAAGCGCCATCTTTCGGTTAGCTATAATAACATTAAGTCAGTTATATAAGATGTATTGACTGAAAGATTAAGATAATTTAGAAGTATTAACAGAAAGAATAAGATAATTTTTAAGATTTTTATTTAAGATGTATTGACTGAAAGATTAAGATAATTTTTTTAAGATTTTTATTTTGAAGTCAAATTATTAAGTGTTAAGTTTTAAGAAGACATAATTACAAGCAATAATGCCAAAGAGCACAACTATAAGAATAAGCATTATAATGCGGTCATCATAAATTAAAATTAAAAATTAAAATTTAAAAGATTTTTTCAAAAGAGTTCAAAATACATAGAATCAACCAGAAAAAATAAGAATCTAACTTACAGCAATCCCCCCACGTTTTTTTTTTTTTTTTTTTTTTTTTTTAATAAATTTTATTCAGCATCAAACCCTCCCAGCCAACCAGCCAAACAACACCACCCTTCCTCCTTAATCAAACTTCTGCCCACCCATCCACCTGATTTTTTTTTTTTTTTTTTAATTTTTAATTAAACCTTAGTTTTTTTTTTTTTTTTTTTTGTGTGTGTGTGTGTGTGTTAGACAGAGACCCTTTTTGATAAACAATTGAATAAATTTTTTAGGATACCCCATTTTTGTAGCAACATTAATTATGTGAGAGATATTTTTGTTTTTAAACCTATCTGAACAAAGATTATGTATACGAAAGAGGTGATTGAGAATAATATTTCTGTATACAGAGATATGAAGACAAGAGGTAAATTGTGTAAATAAATTTACTTTGAAACTAAAATCTTGTCTTTTGTCATACATATCGGTATAAATTTTACTACCATCAAGTTTAAGTTTTAAATCTAAGAAACTAATACAGTTATTGTTGAGATGATTATAAGTTAAGGTAAGGTGAGAAGGATATTCAAATTTAAATAAATTAGGCGAAAAATTATTGACATAAAAAATTATAATGTCATCAATGTATCGGTAAAAATAGACATTTTCAATACATAATCCCTGTTCATAATGGTAAAGGTATAAGTCAGCTAACATACTCGAGCTACACCCTCCTTGTGGAATACCGACCTTTTGAATATAAATCTTATTACAGTGTAGAATGTAATTGTTATGAATAATAAAATTTAAAAGTGTCTTAAATGAAGTTGCCGAAAAGCATTTTGGTAAAGATATTTGACTTTTAAATTTTTCAAAAAGGTTAAAGATGATACGATGAAAATCTGTTAAATTAATATTATTAAATAGGTCAGCAAAATCATAAGTCATGATATCAGTCACATTATTCATAGATAAGACATTGGCTTTAAGTTGATAACTATTTTTAAGGCAAAAGAAATTTTTTGATTTACTAATTAAGTCATAGAATTGTTTGAGAATATCAAGGAGAATTTTGTTAGCATTGTTGTTGTAAGTATTACACCCTACAGTGACAGTTCTGAATTTAATAGGATTTTTGTGAAATTTAGGGATAAGTACAATATAAGGATATTTAAAATTATTAAATGGAAGCTTTAGCAATTTATAAAAGCAGTGAATTTTGCGGTTATTGATTTTAAGATCATTATTGGTAGTATGAAAGTTAGTACTATTAGATATAGATGAACTGAGTAAAGAAAGATAATAATGTTTACAGATTATTGCATAATTATTAGGAGATTTATCGACATAAGTAATAACAAAGTTTTGTTGCAATTCTTTGATAGATTTAAAGAGATTTGATTTATTGTAATGTGTGAGATTTGATCTATGTTGAATTAATTCAGCTTTAAGTTTTGAAATTACTAAAAATTTCCATTGATTGAAATATTCAATAGGTTTATTATAAGAGATGGAGAGTTTATAAATAAACAAATCAATATCATAAGAAAACTGTTGTGTAATCTTTGAAATATTAGTTTTTGAAGGGAGTCGATATTTAGTACCATATTCCATAAATTTCTTTAAATTTGAGTCATTAATAATGTTAAGATCACCAGTGATAATATGTGCATGATCTCTGTCAACATATTTTACATTTGAAGGATGAGCACAACTACAAGTCACATGAGAAGATAAATTAGACTTAGAGACTGAATTATAGTTAAAAAGCAGGCGACCAAGTGTAATAGGATATTTAAAGGTACGAGAAATATGAATGTCTTTAATAGGAAACATGCACGATTTATCATTAAGAATAGATGAAATATTAATGCTATTAAATATTTGATTAGAATAATTTAGAATAAGCTGTGAATTTGATTGGATTTTGTGAGGTTTTTTAGAGATATTTAAATTGAAGAGTTTAAGTCTGTATAATATTAAATCATAGAAAATATCAGAAAAATGTTGATGATAGGATTGGTTTTTAAATACACTTAAGTAAGTGGACAAATACTTTTTTTTGATAGCAAATACAAACTTTCTAATGTAAATCCAATCATAATGGTTAAGATAATTTGATATATATATATAAACTTATTGCATTATTTTCATGCAAGTTCAGTATCGAATGTTACTAATTTCTGTTGGTTTATGAAAATTAATGGTATTGAAATCTCCCATTTCCTGATAATGAAAAATGAAAAAGTTAGAATCAAAATATTTAAATTAATTTTACATTATCTTGCCGGTTTGATATTCATTGAACGCTTGGATCTCTGAAAAATTAAACGAATTACACACACACACACATATATATAAAGCCAATTGTAATGCTTCCAAAAACTTATTTTTTAATTATTTTACAAGAATTCCTGTAATTTTACTAATTCAATGACCGTTTGCTGTGGTTCAAAATCGGCTAGTACCTTTTCGTATCTGTTTCGAAAAAATAGTTGATATTTCTTTCTTTCTTTCTTTTTTTTTTTCTCAAATGTGAGTACTCAATCTACATAATAAATATTTACATAGTATTATTCACAATGGTATGTTTTAGTTTATTATAAAATTTTAAATTGACAAAAATATAAATTCAAAATGCTTTTCTTCGCTGAACACTAATGTTTAGGGTCTGCTTTGCAATAAATAAATAAAATAATAAAATAAAAAATAAAATTATATATATATATAAATATAGTTAATATTTCTTTCTGTCTTTTTTTTTTTTTTTTTCAAATGTGAGTACTAAATCTACATAATACATACATATTAACATAGTTTTCACAATGGTATGTTTTAATTTATTACAATATTTAAATTGACGAAAATATAAATTCAAAATGCTTTTCTTTGCTGTACACTAATGTTTAGGGTCTGCTTTGCAAAAACAAATATATAAAAATATAGTTGATATTTCTTTCTTTCTTTTCTTTCTGGCCTTTTATTTTTCAAATGTGAGTATTCAATCTACGTAATACATATTAACATAATTTTCCCAATGGTATGTTTTAATTTATAATAATATTTTAAATTGACAAAAATATAAATCCAAAATGCTTTTCTTCGCTGAACACTAACTAATGTTAAGGTCTGCTTTGTAAAAAACAAATATATAAAAGAATAGGTGATACTTCTTTCTTTCTTTTCCTGCTTTCTTTTCTTTTCTTTCTTTCTTTCTTTCTTTTTTTTTTATATGAGTACTCAATTTACATAATAAGGAAATATCTCCTGTTATGGGCATTCTCTGGTTATGGGCACCCCACCATATTTTTTAACAGAAAGCAAATATGGTGGATTTGAGTACTAACAAACTTGTATTTTGACAGTACGCCGTTTTTGTACTAACACTGAAGTGAATAGACTCATTTTCTTAGTAAGTGCAAGCAGCGAAAACAATTTTTGAAAAAAAAAAGCACCAGAAAAGTAATTTGTGGATGTTTTCAATGTGCGATAAATCGAAGTGATTTAATTAAAATTGTGAGTGTAATGTATATTCATGCAGCATATTCATTATATTTTGTGATGCAATATCGAATGTAGCTAGAACATGGATAGAAAATTGTTTTTTCTGGCCATTGTAAAAATGGCTGCCATGTCCGGTTGTGGGCACCCTTGTTTGACATTTAAAGCGTGTGTTTACCTTACAAATTGTCAAATATGATCGTTTATATCAACATAACATATTTTATTAATGTTTAGGGTCTACTTTGCAAAAGCAAATATATAAATAAATACGCAAAACATTAAAAGAAAAGAAAAATTCTAGCAGCATTTCAAGAGGCTTACAATGTGTAACATACATTCTTGAGAAGCCTTTTGATTTTCAGTTTCTTCTGACACTAATACAATTGAATTAAATTACAAATTCTAGCATTCCTAAAACAAACAACAACAACAAGGAAAAAAAAAAAAAGAATGAAAAAGCTTTTTAAATAAACTTACACCAATATTATCTAGCTCCTGAAGTTTTGCGATTAACATGTAGATTGTGTTAAATGAAATAAACCCATTATGATCTTCTTATGTCCACCACCTGTGTATTTGAAACTGAAGTAAAATTTTCTTTCTTCACAATTTTTTAGTTAAAATTATATTAATAAATAATTAAGAAAAAAAAAATCTGGAGTGACTCCACTCGACTTTCCGAACATTGAGTAATTAACAGTTTTGTAGATAAAGTAAAGAAAGAGGAGTTGTTAAACAAACAAAAGAGAGAAAACCATAATAGAGTGTTTGAGTATTTTTCTCCATCTATTACACGATGTTTTATTTAACGCTACTGAACTTTGAGCCCATAGATCATAATGATAAAGAATTTTTCGTTGTGTCCCTGTAAAAACCTATAAATGCTAAATTCACCAAAATGCTTGTAGTTAGTGCAACAGTGATTTATAATACTCATATAAATTTTCAGCTCAATTCAATAAGGCGTTTAGATGCTATCGTACTTTTAAAAATTTAGTCCCATAGGCCATAATGATAAAGAATTTTTCTTTGTGTCCCTGTAAAAAAACTGTAAGTGCTAGATTCACCAAAGTCTATACAGTTAGTTCAACTGTGTACAAATTTTTTGCTCAGATTAATAAGGCGTTTAGGCGCTATCACACTTTTAAAAATTTGGCCCCATAGGCATAATGATAAAGAATTTTTCTTTGTGTCCCTGTAAAAAAACTATAAGTGCTAGATTCTCCAAAATCTATACAGATTGAGTATTTGTGACCTATAATATGTGTATAAATTTTTTGCTCAATTGAATAAGGCGTTTAGATGCTATCGCACTTTTAAGATTTTGCTCCCATAGGCCATAATGATAAAGAATTTTTCTTTGTGTCCCTGTAAAAAAACTATAAGTGCTAGATTCACCAAAATCTATAGGGTTCGTACTATGGTGACTTACAATATGCGTACCAACTTTCAGGTTAATTGAACAAAGCGTTTAGACGCTAGCGTGTTCACTCACAGACATACACACATACACACATACACACATACACACATACACACACACATACATACATCATCGTAAAAATAGTGAAAACGGACTCAGGGGACCTCAAAACGTATAGAAACATCAAAATCTCGAATTCGGATTTTTGACATGATTACAATACTTTCCTCACTATAGTGTTCGGAAAGTAAAAAGGACATTTAAGAAAAAATATACAATGTCATAAAAAATTAAGTAGCTGATTAGACGCATAACTATTGCAGATTTTTGAACATAGATTTGGATTGGTACATAGTTCAGTAAGAATAAATCTATTGTATGGCCTCTATGATTTTTAAATCTAGACTTTCTTAATAGTTATTATGGAAATATTACATTTATTATGGTACTATAGATTTAAAATAAAATCATATATATTTTGAAATCTTATCGCTGAACTTTTGCAGACTATCAACACTTACCTTAAAAAAATATCATTTTTTAAATAATGATAATATTAATAATAATAATAAAATCATGATGTATAACTGAATTGAAGAAAATTTCAATTTCTTTTCGTTTTATTTTTCGCGTTTAAACTCTTTGACACTGAAGAGCTTTACAATTAATTTCAACCGACACAAACTTCACTCCGTTTCTTTGCAATTTTTAAAATGATCGTTAACTTGAGTTATATTCAATGAATAGATTCTCCCCGAACTGCCAATCAAATTTGCAGGAGATTTCTCATCGCATTTAATTCTTTTTGGATGGCATGAACACCACAAGAGGGCGCAGTCATCGATTTGATATTTCGATCATGCTATCTTATATTTTTCTTGTCTTTTTTTCTTTTTATTCGAAAGTTGCCAAAAAGATTCGTACATCAATCTGATAGATCTCAGCCTCTTATAGTTTTTTTTTTTTTTTTTTTTTTTTTTTAATTCTTTACTTGAACTATCTATCTCTACATTTAAAGGGGAAAAAAAAACTTCGCTGTCATTGTTTAGATATGGCTTGCTAATTAAAAGATGCATGTGTGGTTGGTTTAAAGAGGCATCGTCCAGAATATATGGTGAGAATCACGTGTGAAATTTTTTGAGAGAAAGAGCCATAGAAGATTTAGCACTTGATAAGCAACTAGATTGAAAGGTGTAAAGTGTGCTTTCTGATTCCTTTGCATTGAAGAAACTTTGGATAATAATTCAACTAAAGATAGGTTCAATTATATCGCAAAAAATCTCAAATGGACATTTAAATGTAATATATTTTTTAAAATAAATGTATTTAAAAAAATGTAGCGTATTATCTAATATGTTATAGATACTTCATGTTTTGGATATTTTTTGAGTTTGATGATATTTCTACTAAGTCATGAAATGTGTCTCATAAAAATATCATGAACTTTATTATTAAACTAGCTGGCTTTGCCCACTTTGCTGGTCACTTTATTTAAATGAATACTTTTTATAATATTAAGTCTAATTTTTTTTATTGTAGTCCCTTTTTAACATATTAATTATGGGAGTAGAGGGTTGAAAATGGTATCATTCAAAAGGTATGGTTAGCCGGAAGGTGCGAATACAAATATTATTTTCTTACGATGTAAAGAAGGTATTTAAAAATACATTTATTTTTTATGCATTTTCCCCCATTTTTCCCTTTTATACACGTATTCCTTTACATTAAAAAATACCTAAAAGTAGAAAGTTGTTAAATCTGGCAATTTCATAAAGCTCAAATAAAACCTTAGACACAGTAATTTGTATAATGCAGCATCACTATACGCAAGCGAAGTGATGACGTCACTGTCTGTCCATGGAGCCATGAAAAATATTTTCTATGTTAATCGTCCATTGGATTTTTTGTAAAAAATTATTAAAAAATAACGGAAATTATCTGCCGATTTTAATTCCGATATTTGGGTATAGTTATATATAAGTTACTGTCTACATGTGTTTGATTGAGTTATTTTTTCTGTAAAATTGATAAAATTTTAATTTAAAATCACAAAACTCCAAAAAAAAAAAAAAAAAAAATGGCAAACTTCCAGTTTCGAATGTAAACATAAACATTTCATTTCAAAGGGTGATATTTAAACAATAAATATTCAACTAATATACTAAATAAAAGGAAAATGGATTTGTTACTAACTGCTGCATGTATAAGTAGACGATACGGAAAAAATTCCGATTTCCGTTTTTTGCTGAATTTACATGTTTTGAGCTTTCTTTACGTTTCAATTAACTGAAATTGGCTACTTATTTTTTAAAAAAGTGTCTTTATTGCTAGCTTTTGTGGGTAGAAGAAGCAAGTAGAAGATACATAAAAACTTTTGATTTCCGGTTTTCGATGAATTTACACGTTTTGAGATTTCCTTGCATTTTAATTAAGTGAATTTGACTACTTATTTTTATTTTTTAAAAAGTGGATTTATTATTCTTTCCTCTGCATATATAAGTAGAAAATATAAGATTCAGAAAAGTTTTAGATTTTCGGTTTTCGATAAAGTTACACGTTTTGAAATTTCCCGAACTCATTCGACCATTTTTGAAAAATATCTTTTTTTTTTTTTTTTTTTTTTTTTTTTTTTTTTGTTCAAACACTGTACTTTATGAACCAATCGAATTAATTTAACAGAATTTGATACTTGGTTGGGCCTTGGTTTGACATGGTACCTATTAGCTTCTGGGCTGTATCACACAACAAGGGGCGTTTTCACGTTGCGATTTTCTCTCATTTCAGGAAAGGCTAACATCTACAGAGAGAAATAGTTATATTAAGTAAGACTCTGCTGATTCAGTTAGAGTGAATATCGGCAAACAATTGCCGCAGCTGTGTTGCAATTGCATTCCGTTTAGGACAAGGCAATAACTTTGCTTTGCCTCGCTTTGCAAATAAATGATCGAGTTTCGACCACTGGGCGATACTAGTATTTATTAATAAGCCTAAAATATATGAACTGTTATCGTTTACTACAAAAGAATTATTTTTGAAATAATTCATTTGCAAAACATAACCCTCGAAGGGAAGCACTTGTAAAAAAAATGGTTGTTCTAAGAAAATAACTTGTAGTTGGTATGCAGACGAATAAAAAATCTGTAACGTGGAAAAGCCTTCTCATATCTGTATATACAAACACGGAATACCACTGAATCACTTATTTATTTATTAACGTCGAATCTGGAGGCTTGAAGTTTAGCAAAATGTCTCCTCTTACGCTTTAATTAAGGTAAAAGAGGAATAATTTTAGAAATGTTTTCCCTTAAGAGGATGAAATGGTACGTCTAACAGTTCTACCGGTTCCTCGCACGTGAAGAATCGCAGTAATTTCCAAGAAAGGCTTTAAATTTTGTAAAATGTTCCTTCTTAGGCTATAATTATAAGGTAAAAACTGATAATCTTCCGAAATTTAACTCTGTAAAAGCTTGAAATTTGGAAAAATGTCACTTCTTAATCCCTAATTAAAATAAAATGTGAGAATCTTCCGAAATTTAACACTTAAGGGAGGTAAGAACGGGTGTTTAACATTTCTACCCGATCTTCACACGTGGGAACTCGCAGTGGTTTCCAAAAGATTTTTTTCAACCGATTTGAAAAAAGCTGGGTCTTTATCAAAACTCAGAATAAAGAATCTCTTGACAACAGGTCTAATTAATTGGCTTTGCTTTCATTTTTTCTCCGCGCGAAGAACGGGTAGTACTGCTATTTGTATTATAACTTAGAGTTAAGATTACTATTTCTAATTACTTATTCTATTGCTAGTAAATAAAAGCCCCACACATTTATAGTAAAGCGTGGCAGTTTTCTCTATTAAAATGAACTTTTCCTATAGAATGACTTCGAAGAAATGACGTGATTTTCAAAGACAATAGTACTGCATTTGGGAGGTTTTTTAAAAATGACGTTATTCTAACATGTTTTAAAAGCTATTTTGATTTTATTTAAAATATTTAAAAATCATTACGTCTCGTAGTTAAACTAAATTTTAATCACATTAAAAACTGAGACAGACAATATACACTAAAAATATACAATTTAAAACATTAAAAACACAAAACATAAATTTAAACGTTTCGAGCCTTTTACAGGCTCCTCATCAGTAAAAACATCAAATGTAAATGCTGAGAAAAACAACTGACTTTCATTAAGAGAGTACAACGTATTCAGCGGAAACTCCGCATGCCTTATTAAGTGGCGAAAAATGTTGATTTGTGTACCAGCCCTCCAGGAAAATTCTTGAATGATAATTTGAACAGTTAGATATGACTATTTTAGTATTGTTAAAATCAGGTAAATGGTCAGTTTCTATGGCATGCTGTACAATTTTTGAACGTATATCACGGTTTTTGAAATTTCTTTTATGTTCCAGAATTCGAGTATGAAGAGAACGGCCAGTTTCACCAATATAAACCGAACTGCAAGATTTACAAGGGATATTATAAATATCACCTGTACGGGGAAAAAGGGGGGATAACTGGTTTAAAATTAGAAAGGAAATAACGAATTAGAAATTGGGGTTTATAGGAAACAGATAAACTAACAGTGCGTAAAACTTTGGCAATAGATTCAGAAATATTTTTATAGTAAGGTATAGTAGCGAACGATTTAGGTGATGTAGAGGAATTAATTTAATGAAATTAATTCTTTTTCTTTGAACATTTTCTTTGTATGAGATTTTCCTAGAATTTTACCTGCAACAATTGACTTTTTTTTTTTTTTTTTTTTTTGTCAGTATCGTTTGTCTCTTTAATTCAGTTTTTCTGATTTTTTCCCCTCCCTACGAGAATTTAATTTAATCAGACAATATAAAAAATATTGCATGTCTATGTTACTTGTATATACTGTTATTATACATATATGTATTGCAATTTGTGCGTATTGTCAGTGTGTACTTACTTTAGAAGTTTTTTATATGAAATTGGATTTTGTCATCGTGTCTTCGTGTCGTGCTAATAAACAAGGCGCCTCCATTTTACAGTTAATATAAGCTGTTCTATTTGTCGCTCCATAGCTTAGTTGATTAGAGCGTCGAGTTAATAAAGCGTTGGTCGAAAGTGCGATGCGTCATGTTGATAACGCGATGGTTTAAGTTCGATCCTCGAAGGCCGATGTGTTACTTTATTGCAGATAATTAACAGGAAAGATGTCAAATGATAAAATAAAGATCCTTCGTTGTCTATCCTAAAAAATTTATTATTATTATTTTTTTAAAAAGCTTCTTTTAGTTACTAAAACGCACAAAATAAAATTGTAATAATAATAATAATAATAATAATAATAATAATAATAAAAAAAACTGGAAGTTTTTAATGTGTGGCCCTAAAAAGTGTTTTAATAAAATATTCTTGAGAGGACATGCTATAAAAATATAAATAAAAGTTTCAACAATAAGAAAACTGTTGAAACAAAAATACAAATATTTAAAGAAAAATATAAATATTTCACTTTGCAAGAGATGAAAAATTTTAAATATTCAAAATATTTTAAAAACCATTCGAGAACAATATTCTTTTTGTGTAAGTATTTTTTGGAACCACTTAGCATGTTCTATGACTTTTCTTTACTGTTCTTTGATTTCTGGTTAGAGCACGTTGTGGGTTCGATTCTCCAAGGACTTATGTGTTAATTTTTACAGTTAATTAATAGAAAAGGTGTCAATAGGTAAAAGAAAATCTTTCAAAAATTTTTTAGAAGCTTTATTTATAACTAAAAAGCAGAAAATAAAAATTTAAGTAAAAAAAGTTTTTAACAGTAGAAGCTTTTTATTGTGGAGCCCCGAAAGCATAAAATAAAAATTTATTCTTGCAAAGACATGCTGTAAATAAATGAAAGTTTCAACACTAAGAAAATTTTAGAGAAAAATACAAATATTTCACTTTTGCAAGAGATGAAAAATTTTAAATATTTAAAAAAGCTTTCGAGACCTTTGAAATTTATGGCCTAACAAATACTTATGCAAAAACTATTTCTTAATGCATCCATAACTGCTAGTGATGTTACAGAGTCAAAACCCTTTTTCCTAGTCCACAAAAGCCACACGGAGAAGGAGTTCGTATTCATTGATTTTTTCAATAATTTTTCTAATTGTATGAATATGGCTGATGGTACTAAAAGCACTTCCAAATCCTGCTTGTTATTTAGGTTGCGCTTGTCTAACTGTTTATGTACGCAATTTGTTAGAACTGTCATCAGAATTTTACGCAGTTTTGAGAGCAGGCTGAATGGATGATAATTTAACCCTTTCGCTACCAGAGCCTCAGGAGAAAAACCGCCACCACAGCCCAGACGTCTTATTATTTAAATATGATACCAATTGTCATTTATTTTTCTGGGATGTATCTATAACGTTCTAACTAAGACCAATAACATCCTGTATCTATTTTATTGTTTTATAACGTAACCCGTCTGTGTGCGACACGATTTGGTGCAAACAATTATCATAAATTGATAATGAACACCCGTCACATATTTGTGACGCCGGGCTCAGGTAAGAAATTCGGATCGTCACATATATGTGACGCTGGTAGCGAAAGGGTTAATCTTTTTTCCCTTCATCTTTTTTTTTTTTTTTTCCCTTCCTAAAGATGGCATTTTCCAGTCTTTTGGAACACCAAATAATGTTAGGCATTTATTGAATAGTTCAGTAAGAACTTCAATGCCTTCATTCCTTGCTTCTTTTAAAATATCCACAGTCCATTTGTCTTCTCCTTAAGATTTTCCATTTTGCATTACTTTTATTACCATAGCTACTTCTTCCTTCAATATCGCTGGCGTCATTTGTATATGATAGGGTAGGTGAGCCACTCAGTTGTTTTGGTGAGCTGTAAAATTCTGAATAAAAATTTAATGCCTCTTTTTTTTTTTTTTTTTAATATAATTTGCACTTAATTCAGAGTGATATTTCCATGTTTTGCCTTCAAAGCAATAATTCTTTACTTATCAAGCATCAAATTTCTTTTTACAGTCTTCAAAACATTATTTTCTTCAATGGCTTGCTGGATCATATTACAATAAAACTTCCTGCTGTCTTCTATAACCTTTTTCCTCAGAGTTTTACAAAGTTATGAAATTCAGTCTTTGCAATAATATTTTCCTTGTTAGGATGGAGGACTATTAGTCTCAATCTACGGATAAAACGTTGCCGCCAGTTTTATGACGGTTGGATATTTATTGAAATCGAAAATGTATCGAAAATATAATTGAATAATTTGAAAGCGATGTTATAATTTAACAAAAAAAAAAAAAAAAAAACCTATTAGTCCTTTATATTAAATTCTACTTTTGCCAAAATTTCATCATTTTTTTTTTTTTTTTTTTTTTTTTTTAAGAAAACGCAAAGAAAATCAGTATCGAAACGGACAGTATTGAAAAAGTTGAAGAAGCCCCCCCCCCCTTTTTTTTTAAACAAAAACACATAATTTTTAATTGTTGCCAAAAAAGTTTACGAGTTAATTTTAAATTTTTTTGAAATGAAAAGAAATTTACACGTAAATATTAAAAATCATATAAAACTTCGTGAAAAATTAAACTCGCAGGGTAAAATTTTTGTCACTATAGCTCTATATGTATATATATATATATATAATTTTTCTTTTTTTTACCATAAGCTGTCGACTCTCTTATGTGATTTTTTTTAATGAGTTTATATTCTTCCAAAGCAGCAACAGTTTTTGCTGATTCTTGAACAACATTGAGAATATTCACGTGACATCATTGACGTTTTTTGTGCCCTCAAGCAGCTCAAATCTGTTTTGTAGTTCAAGCTGAAACTCTTGTTTTTTAGCTTTTAGAAGCTGTAGTTGAACTCTCTCATTTCGAATTTGCACCAATTTCTGTATTTTCATTGCAATATGAAACTTTTCCGTGCAACATACCAGCCTCTGATCACTACACCAGAATTAAATTTATTTATCACGACATAATCAGTAAAAGTGTATTTCTTGTCAGTTAGGATGTAATAATTTTGCTTGTTACTCTATTGGGACTTTTCCATGTCTATTTCTTCTTAGGGTTCTTAGAACACAAATTCATGACATAAATTTTTCACATTTTAAAAATTCAATCAGTTTATGTTCTCTTTCATCTCTAGTTCTCTTTCCAAATGCACCAACTACACGTTCATTCGAAAGTTTGGCATCAATCCATGCATAGATATATATCTCCCATAATAGTTCTATGATTGGGCCTTCTGGTAAAATGTCTCAATAACTTGGTCTTCATATGCGCTGATTAGAGCATAAATTTGAATGCCATCAGCGTTATAATGCTTAGAGAGCTTGATGGTGAGTATTGAAACTCTATCAGAAAAGCTTATATATAGCCTTTATTACTTTGTTTTCTAGTAATAAAGTATTCTAGTAGTATTCTAGTATTCTAGTAGTTTTCTTTGTGTTCCAAAAATTGTACTCCACTTCATATTTCGTTATCAGGTCCTCGAAAATGATGCATATTCACTCTCTATCTCTCTTTCTCGCTTCCTCCCTCTCTTTATATATATACAGGGTGTCCCATAAGTCTGTAGACATTTTAAAATTTCATAACTACTGAATGAATTTCTAGAATTGAACGCGGTTTGCGAAAAAAATCCTTCTCATGAAGGGAGATATTTTTAATTTTTTAATTTTTTAATTTATTTTTATTTTATTTTATTTATTTATTTATTTATTTATTTTTTTTTTTGGTAAAGAAAAAAATATAGTTAATTTTTTTGTCGACGATAGTTAGACAAATAGTTAAATTTTTCAATGGATGTGAAAGAAAAAAAATCTGGAGTGACTCCACTCGACTTTCCGAACATTGAATAATCAACGGTTTTGTAGATAAAGTAAAGTAAGGGGAGCTGTTAAATAAACAAAAGCGAGAAAATTACAATAGAGTGTTTAAGTATTTTTCTCCATATAGTACACGATGATTAATTTAACGCTATTGTACTTTGAGCCCACAGATCGTAATAAAAAAGAATTTTTCGTTATGTCCTTGTAAAAACCTGTAAATTCTAGATTCACCAAAATACTTATAGTTAGTGCAACAGTGACTTATAATATTCATAAAATTTTTCAGATCCATCGGATAAGGCATTTAGACGCTATCGCACTTTAACGTTTGAGCCCATATGCCACAATGATAAAGAAATGTGCATTGTGTCCGTGTAAAAAGAACCATAAGTGCTAGATTCTCTAAAGTTCCTTAAGTTCGTGTGATGGGGATCTATAACATATGTATATAAATTTTCAGTTCATTTGAATAAGGAGTTTAGTCGCTGTCGCACTTTAAATAACTTGAGCCTATAGGCCATAATGATAAGCAGTTTTTATTTGTGTCTCCGTAGAATTCTGTTAGAGCTAGAGTCACCATAATCTATACAGTTTTTGCGATGGTGACCTAAAACATGTATATAAAATTTCAGCTCATTTTGATAAGGCATTCAGATGCTATCGCACTTTAAATAATTTCACACTACAGGCCATAATGATACAGAATTGTTTGTTGTGTCCCTGTAAAAAAACTATAAGTGCTAGATTCACCAAAACCTATACAAATCGTAAAACTGTGACCTATAGTAATATCAATATGTGCATATATTTTTTGCTCAATTGAATAAGGCGTTTAGACGCTAGTGCACTTTTACAAATTTGGTCCCATAGGTCATAAAGATAATGAATTTTTCTTTGTGTCCCTGTAAAAAAACTGTAAGTGCTAGATTCGCAAAAATCTATACATTTCCTGCTATTATGACCTGTAACATGTGTATAACTTTTTTGCACAGTTTAATAAGGCGCTATCGCACTTTTAAAAATTGGGCCCCATAGGCCATAATGATAAAGAATTTTTCTTGGTGTCCCTGTAAAAAAACTATAAGTGCTACATTAACCAAAATCAATAGGGTTCGTGCTACGGTAACTTACAACATACGTACCAACTTTCAATTCATTCGAGCACCGCGTTTAGACGCTAGCGTGTTCACTCACACACATACATACACACATACATACATACACACACATACATACATCATCATAAAAATAGTGAAAACAGACTCGGGGGACTTCGAAACGTATAGAAACATCAAAATCTCTAATTCGGATTTTTGACATGATTATAATACTTTCCTCACATATGTATGTTCGGAAAGTAATATGCAAATGAAAGTCCTGTACATTGCACAATTTTGCGAATAGAACAGTTTATTTATTATTTTGCCTCCTACTTGTGCATACATGAAGTTTTAATCACGATGCTGACTTGGTGGATAAAGCGTTATTTGGGAAGATGTTTTCCCTCAGGTGAGAACCGCAGACTGAAGCTCTATAGTTAGCAGTGTTATAACTCGTTTGCAAACTGTAATTTGTGGTGACGACGGGCACATAGAATATGATTAATATATCTGTAAACATTTGCATGCGAATAAGTAGATTTTTCCCTGTAAATGTGTGATCTGGTCACGCACAGTGTCCTCTATCGATAAATAGCTTAATTATTATTTTTTCTTTACCAAAAAAATCCCCACGAGAATGATATTTTCGCAAACCGCGTTCAATTCTATCAATTCATTCAAATGTTATGAATTTTTAAAATGTCTACAGACTTATGGGACACGCTGTATAGCTGCATATATAAAAGAGCAGAATCTGTCTGTCTCTGTGTGTGTGTGTGTGTGTGTCTGTCCGCTATAGAAACCTAGGCCGTTTCACCGACCGGGACAAAATTCGTCACGGTTAATGTTTACGACCCGAGAAACACAACGCCGCAAGCGATTTTACAAAATTCGCCCCCCAAAGGGGGGAGGGGGGGGGGGCAAAACGTAATTTCACAAAATCCTTCATATCTCAAACAAAAAAACATATATCCGTAAAATTTTTGCTTTAAAATATAGCTAATACAAATGTCTAAAAATCTGTTTCTGGAATTTTTGAAATTCGGTCCCCAAGGGGGGCGGGGGGGGGGGGGGCAAAACGTGATTTCACATGCGTAAAACGTGATTTCGCATAATCCTATATATCTCAAAGAAAAAAAAATTGATATACGTGAAATTTTTGCTCTAAAATATAGCTAATGCAACTATCTAAAAACCAATTTCTGGAATTTTAGAAATTCAGCCCCCAGGTGAGGCAGCAAGGGGGGAGGGCTATGGATCAAAAACAAATAGAAATACAGTTAGGCCGTTCAAAATTGGTACAGATAGGTTTTAAAGGCCTGCAAGTCGAATGGGGATATTTTCGATTGTGTAAAGTTATTAGGAGGGGCAAGAAGGGGGAGGGGAGGGGGGGGCAAAAAAATAAAAATAGTGTCAGATCGTTCAAAATTGGTACATAGAGGTTTTCGATACTTACAAATCGGTTGCGGATATTTTTGAATTTGTAAAATTATTAAAAGGGGCGGGTAGGGGGGTGGGGCGGTAAGGGGGTCTATGGGGCAAAAACAAATAGAAATACAGTTAGGCCGTTCAAAATTGGTACAGATAGGTTTTAGAGGCCTGCAAGTCGAATGGGGATATTTTCGATAGTGTAAAGTTATTAGGAGGGGCGAGAAGGGGGAGGGGAGAGGGGGGCAAAAAATAAAAATACAGTTAGATCGTTCAAAATTGGTATATAGAGGTTTTCGATACTTACAAATCGATTGGGGATATTTTCGAATTTGTAAAATTATTAGGAGGGGCGGTAAGGGGGTGGGGCGGTAAGGGGGGGCTATGGGCAAAAACAAATAGAAATACAGTTAGGCTGTTCAAAATTGGTACAGATAGGTTTTAGAGGCCTGTAAGTCGAATGGGGATACTTTCGAAAGTGTAAAGTTATTAGAAGGGCCGGGAAGGGGGGGGGGCAAAAAAATAAAATAGAGTTAGATCATTCAAAATTGGTACATAGAGGTTTTCGATACCTACAAATCGATTGCGGATATTTTTGAATTTTTAAAATTATTGGGAGGGGCAAAAAATAAAATAGAGATAGATCGTTCAAAACTGGTGCATTGAGGTTTTTGACACTTACAAATCGATTGCGGATATTTTCGAATTTGTAAAATTATTAGGATAGACGGGAGGGGGGGCGAAGGGGGAAAATAATAGAAATAAGAGTTAGAGCATTTTGGGAATTTTTTCCGAAGACAGTGAAAACCCGGTGCGACATTTTTCCTAATCAGATTTTGTTTCTCTTTTTTATTTCACGTGATAAAAATTAATGCAATTCTGAGAATTCAGTAATTATAGTGATTCATTTAAAAATAGGGACCAGCGAAGCGGGCGTCGCCTGCTAGTAAATTATAAAATAATAAAAGCATTTTGTTAAAAAAAAAAAAAAAAAAAAAAATCATTAGTTATACTTATTTTCAAGAAACGTATGAAACTTGCAGTTTATATTTTATTATTTTTTATTTAAATAAATCTATTTCTCTTACATCCGCATATTGATTATAAACAGCTTTTCTGAATAATGTTTTAGACTGTCATTGCACAAACACTCATTATATATAATAATAATAATAATAATAATAATTCCTCGTAGCGAGAAAAAAGTGTTTAATTTTAATCTCATCACGCAGTCGTCTTTTTTTGGCATCAATTGTCGAGAGGCATCATTCGGAGAAACCGATGAACGTATAAAAAAAAAAAAAAAAAAAAAAAAACTAAACGAATATATAGTAGAAATATTTCTTTCTATTTTCTTTTCTCTCTCTTTTTCAAAGCCAATCGTAGAACGAATGAATTCAAGTTCAAACTAAAATGAGCAGTCATCTCCTTACTTGGTACTTTTTCTTGATTTCCCCCGCACCTATTCAATATGTATTTTTTTTTTAATAAACTATCTTAATAACACTAATTAGTAAGTCAAATAGTTGGTTTGTACATTATATTTATGGTTCAATAACTATTATCGATTCAACAACTTAATGAAATATACTGTGTACAATTGGAATTTCTGTTTAACGAATCTCATATTTTCATGCTTGATATAATCATAAATTAACGGAATGTGACGCTGGGTACCCCTCTTTATTTTTTGTCTCTTTTTATTCTCATTTTTTTTTCCTTGCTTAAAAAAAAAAAAAAAATAGAATTAATTTTATAAATAGAGCTTAAGAATCTCAGTTTAGTGCATCTGTGATATAATAGTTACGAGAACAATAATATTAGAAAAATTTCGTATTATAGAAACGTCATTATATTAGAAATGCAATCAGATACCTTTTTCAGAGTAGAAAAAATGATGAACTGTTCTTGAATTCGCTTTTGCTACTATATTTTAAAATAGAATATTTAGCTTATTTTTTATTTTTATTTTTATTTTTACTATAATAATTAAATCATCAAATAAAAAATGAGGCTTGCATCTAAAAATTTTCCCCCAGAATTTACCGGAAAATATTTAATGTGATCCTTAATTTGTTATACGCATAATCATACCTGTCATCATTCTAATTAATATTCCGTAGTATTGTTAGTATATGCCTTTTTTCCCATACCACTTTACTTTTAGAGTAATTTTGTTCCAAATGTAATTACGAATAAATAAGAAGAAAAATACTCTTAAAAAAGTATGGTGAGGAAAAGAAGGCGGGTACTAACAGTACTAATAGTACTAAGTAGAATATTGGTAGGTATGCATGCAGTAAAAACAAAAAAGAAAGTTTTTTTATTGATAAAATTGTTCACTTTTAAAAGTTTATTAAAAAGAAAAGATAGGAAATAAAATTTTAGAATATGCGTCCACTTAAAATCTTTTTGAAACTTTTAATTATTCGTTTATTTCATAACTTCTTTTTAAGAAGGATTTTTAATAGCTATTTCATCATATTTTCTTTCCTGGATGCTTCTTTGATGACACACTTTAATGGTAAATTTCAACAGACTGTTTCATCATAGGACGATGCATGTTTAAAGATGACTATATTAGAAACTTCAAGAAATTTAAGAAGTAAATAGAAATAAATGTTTATGGTATACTATGATTATCGACAAAATTAATTAAGAAATGTTTCGAAATAAATTTCCCTGATATGTTGAAAACGACTAAAAGTTAAAATATTGTTTAAAAAAAAAAAAAAACAATAGAAATTTAAGTTATTTAGATTTCGCTTTTTTTTTTTTTTTTTTTTTTTCAAAGCAAGGCCTCTTTGGAAAATTTCATAAAGTAGCAGTTTTTTAAATATAATTTCCATTAGTTAAAAACAAAGTATAAATATATCTACAAACGCGCAAAGGAATTTAATTATTTAGCTTTATTATTTTCCTTTAATGAATGTAAAAATTCAGCAAAAATAATTTCTTTTAATAAATTTTCGTTTACACTTTAAGAATAATTTGAAGGATATTTTTAACACTTTACAAGAAAGTTTATCAATATTTATGACCTTGGTTCGTCTGTGTGTTTGTATGCATTTTCATATCTAAAAATATATTTAGAATTCCACAAAAAGCGATGTACGTTTTTCAAATTTTCTTCCGATTTACTGTAGAATTCCTCCGATTAAAAATCTTACATATAGTACAATTGGTTTGTACAGAAGGATACACAAAATAATTTGGATACTTGAGAGTTTAACCCTTGACTGCGTCCCTTTGCATATCTGCAAAGCTAAATTTGAATTGAATTTTCTCTGCTGTCTGCTTTGCACATCTACAAAGATGCTTGTCTTATTAAGGTAAAAGAATAGACCACCAGTCTGCGCTACATTCTATTAATTACTGAAATATATGAAGTATAACATGTTTTTTACACTCCTGAAGTTCAAGATAATTCAACCAGTACTTTTTCAGGAACGCATATAATAGTCTGTGGCCTGAACGCATTTCCAGCACTGTTTTTTTTTATAAAGTGATCCCAAACATTTTAACTTTTCTTTAATTTTTAACTGGTCCCCCTTTTTCTTTTGTGACAGAACTTTTACTGAAGTATATGAAGTATAACATGATTTTTACACTCCTGAAGTTCAAGATAATTCGACCAGTACTTTTTCAGGAACGCATATAATAGTTTGTGGTCAGAACGTTTTTCCAGCACTGTTTTTTTATAAAGTAATCCCAAACATTTTCACTTGTTTAAATTTTTTACTGGTCCCCTTTTCCGTTTGTGACAGAACTTTTACTGCAATCTTACTTTTATCTTCCGCAAGGATAAAGGAAGTTTGAAAATATGCTTCTTAAGATGTGTACTAACCATAAAATTACAAACTTTTAATTTTATAGGAACTTGGTCTTCTTTTAACAATGAACGATTCCGTATTGGTTGTTGGCAATTAATGAGCTGCCAAATGAAAAATATGATTGTCAATAATTTTTAGGTTATAATATATATTTTTACTTATACATTTATTTTTACACTTTTAATAAACGAGAAAAAATTTTCATGGTATTTGTTATTAATCGTTTACTTCCTCTTACTCATAAGGTAGCGGAAGTATTGTTTTGGGGTCAAATTGTTATATTTACCCTTTTTAAAATTCTCTGAATCCGAAAACTAGGTTTTTAAAGGTTATTCTGTACGTTTGTACATGTCTGTGTGTCTTTTATCAGTATAAGTCAAAGAAAAATAATGTCAGAAAATTTTAACTCGGTATTTTAATTCATTACCATTGGGGCATACTAATGAAAACTTTTTATTAAATTCGGAAAAATGAATTGTGTATAAAAATATACAAATACATCACGGGTATGGACAAAATGCTTGACAGGTGCAGTTTAACCTATTTAGAATGCACAAAAAAAAAAAAAAAAAAAAAAAAAAAGGAACTTGACATACATTTTTTATATGCACAAACTCATATTTCTCATAAATTATAATATAAAAAGTATTTGCCATTCGCTTACAGGACCACACAAAAGAATGTTGATATATTAAATGTTGATGTATGTTTCGAAATGGCTTGATATGCATTTTAAACTGTAGCATGCCCCGCTCTACACGGCTTCTCAAAATTGGTCCAATATGCTTTCAGAGAGTGGTGTGATCAACAATTTTCTGAAAAGTTAAACTAAAATTTGGACTTAAAAAAAAATTAACAACCTTTAAATGTTTTATGAAAGTATCTACAAATGTCAAGCATTTCTTGTGTGAGGAGGCGGCAGCATCTCACATATTAAGAAAAATGTAATAACCATCTTTATACATAGTTATTTTGAAAGATTCATTCATTCAAGCTATTTTTTATTTTATTTTTTTCTAATTATCTGATTAGTATTAATTTTTTTTTTTTTTTTAATTTTTAGAAAAGATAAATAGTACATAAAAATAAATAAATAAATAAATAAACAATTGAACTAAATTTCTGTTTTAAAGTAACAGTCACATTTGATAATAATAATTAAAGATATCAAGTAATTACCTCAAAAATTATCATCTAAGTGCATTCAGATGAAGGCGTTATAATGTTGACGACTTCCATAGCAATTCACCTCGATTTCATCTCAGTTTTGAGAAATACCTCTTAAAAATAAATAAATAATAAAATAAAATAAATAAATAAATAAATAAATCATTAACTTACATTATCATTAATACCCTCTGAAGATTTCTTAAATCTGCTTGTTATAAATTCATATATATATATATATATATATATATATAATTTATTGAATTGATATATTAAAAATTAATAAAGAAAATAAAACAAGTGTAAACATAATTATTTTTTTTTTCGTTTTAATTAATTTTTTTTTCTATAAAATCTATAATTTTCAGCTGGAAGTAAGCTAACTTGTAAATTATAAAATTTGAATGCATTGCTGGCCTTGGATTTAATTAAATATAACTTTTCTTTAAAATTTCTGATTTTTAACCAAAGTCAGTGAATTTTTGACTGTGAATTCATAATCACTATTTTTAACCAATTTTTGTCGAAATTGGTCAAACATTTCTGTATATATATAAATTCGCCTTTTATTTTCTATTTATTTATTTATTTTTAAGACTTACGATCTAACATGAGTTGGAAGTTCACAAGCTTTAAAACATAAACGGAAAGTTGACTAAATGTAATCACATTTTAAATAATTTTTAAAAACTGTCTATAAAATCTTTAATTTTCATCCGAATTTAAAGATTACTGGAGAGTGAGATCATAATCACTATTTTTAGACACTTTTAAATTTGTGTCAAGATTAGTTTGAAATTGGTGACTTATTTTAATTATTTATTTATTGTAAGTGTTTTTATGCTCCTAACCAAAAAAAAAAAAAAAAAAAGAGAAAAGAAAAGAAAAACGTGATTTATAATCTAACGTGATTTGGAAACTGAAAGATTATCAGTTTGCAAATTTTGAAATGTGAATGCAACGTGTTCCGAAAAAAAAAAAAAAAAAAAAAAAACATTTAATTTAATTTTAAAATGTCTATCAAACAAAATATCATAAATTTCATAGCTAAGAACCACCCCGATTAAATTAGCGTTCTATTAAAAAAAAAACATTGAAATCAGTCTTGTTTGGAAGTTATAGTTACCGTGCCACAAACAGACGCAAAGACAAAGAAAGACTTCAGAGACGAAGTGCCACAGAGACGGTGGCTTCAAACTTATAACACCCTACTTTTGTTGAGAATTAAAAAAAAAAAAAATTACATACATATATACACATATTAAAATTGCTGCGGTTAATATATTTTTTATACAAATGGTATAAATACGAATAAACATATATTACGCTTGTGCAGTATGTGTTTCTTCGTATACTACAGTTTGTGTATATCAAAGGAACAATTTTTAATTCATATGTATTGCCAATTCTAAAAATTTTGTTTCTAAAATATTTTACTAAAGTTAAAAAATCTAAAAGGTAAATTTAAGAATACGGAGGATTATTTTAAAGTATACCTTTATATTTTTAACTGTTACATTTTTAAAGGAATTAAAATGTCAACAGGTTGTCAGAAAATTTGAGAAATATTAAAAATTAAAAAAAAAAAAAAAAAAAAAAAAAAAATCAAGTAAAAACTGAATTAATTTTTCTTTTTAATCTTTGTAAAGTTATTAGAAAGGATTAAAATAAAAGATAAAGATGTGAGATTTATTACTATTTATTTAAATTCCTCTGATTTATACGTAGCTAATGCAAATATATATATATATATTTAAATACCAAACGGTATATTTTATCCGTATTTTCCAAAGTCTTTCTTGAAAAATAATTCTCTTTCAAATTTCTAATAAGAACCGAGAAAGAATATTTCAAGCGGAAAACAGTTTTAAGCGAATAATTTATTTTCTTTAATTGTTGGATATTTTTTGTGGTTTTTACAACAAAATATCTTTCACGGTATAGTGTTATTATTTCATGATCATTGCGTAAAATATTACGTTGTAAAAGAAGAAAAAAAAAATTATTCGCAAAAACTGCTCTTTTTGTAGCGCTTTTCAAAAGGGAATTAAATTCTGTTATCACTAAAGAAACATAAAATAATTCTCTATTCCACCTAAATTCGCGTAGCGGAACAAGTGATGAAGGGAAAAAAAAAAAAAAAAAAAAAAAAAAAAAGCCTGCAAAATGAATCGTTATCGAATGACAGGTACTTTTTGGATTATTATTGTTATTATTATTTCGACGATACCATTGTTGAACTTTTTAAAAATATTATATTCAGCAGACGTGACTTGAAAAATGTATTTGAATATTTTAAATTCTTTTAACTTTTTCATTTTCTGATTCGCAATGTCAAAGCAGTTTTGTAATTCTTATATCTTTCTGTTCGTCTTTTGCCGTTCGTTTAGGAAATGCATATTTTCTTTTTATATTAAAAAGTAACTTTTTTTTTTTTTTTTTTTAATCTGTTTCTTTTTTTAATGCATATGTAGGGGAAAATTGACATGATTAAGCTGATTTCTCGCTTCATTGCTTACCTAATAATCTAAAGCTTACCACCTTACGTCCGTGAAAAATCTGAAATTTCTTTTAAATTGCTTCTGGAAGAAAATTTTTGAATGGATTTAACTGTTTTTTTTTTTTTTTTTTTTTTTTTTTATATTCATGTGTGAATTCAAATGAGATAAATGATAAGAATTACAAAAAATTGTTGTCAGCGATTATTTGTCAAGTCTTACTCTTAGTTGATATTAATTGCAACATAATTTTATCAACAACCTTGAAAATTAATATATATAATATATATATATATATATTAATGTTTAATTCTATCACGAATATTCTTAGATAAGTAAATACATAATAAATGAAAAGTAAATAAATAAAAGTAAAAAGTAAAAACATTGAAAGAGAATAAATGAAGGAGAAATTGTAATCCAGTATATATGGCTGTTTCGGAATTTCCTAAGTTCTTTCCTCAGTACTATTGAACAATGAATTTAAGCATGATAAAAAGTAAAAAAAAAAAAAAAAAAAAATCCCGTTTCGGCAAGCTTAAAGGCAAAGGGTAGATTCCTTTACGTTGTATGAAATTGCAATATCAACTTGCAATTATAACATTAACATTAGTTAACATTGGATCATTTGGGCACCACTAAATTTCAATGTTAATTGTTATAAATTTAGTAAATTGTATGATCTGGAGAGATTTTGGTGACAAAATTTGTGACTCAGCAATGAAATTCGGGATTTGGCGGCAAAATTTGATGGCTGACGATGAAATTTTTGACTTGGCGACAAAATTCGTTATTTGACGACAAAATTTGGCGAGCTTGGAGGAGAATGGCAGCTTTGGCGTCATTATATTTTCTTTCCACGCGAAAACATCCTATCTCTTCACAGACCAATATCTTGTTTCCACAAGGTAAAAAGTCAAAGGAAGCTGTATCTCTCAATTTGAATCGTAAATTTTAAATTCTTGCCTAAACCGGCGTTCTATACTGTTGACCACAAACGATATTTTTACTAAAACCAATGTATTATTTTAATTTTATATTTTAAAATGATTAATTAAAGCAGTTACTATGTTTTTTATTTTTTCAGTGACCTTTTGTATTATCGTTTGCACGTGACGTAAGCATCAGATTATAAATTTAAGCATTTAAAGCTATAGAAAAAGTCAGCTTCATCACAATCGACGAATAATCACTTTTTAACTTGTAACTTTGAAGCAATTTAAGCTATCGAAAAAGTTTAAATACAAAAATTGTTCTTTAGGGTAATACGGTAATTCGCCTGATTTGAAGTTTCCCCCTATTTTTTGATGTTAAAGAAGAAATTATGGGCAAAAGAAAATATTCACCCCCACCATTTCCACCCCCTTTGAGCTGAATTCCCCATCTACGAACCCGACCGAGATTTTTACTGTCCTGACAACATATCCCGAGCTGGTTAAATTTAAATAAAAATTACTCCAGTTATCATGTTCACAGCTTAAAATGGGAAAAAACTTTATACCTATATATATAAACTTTTGAACGGAGGGTGATTTTGGGTTCTAGGGGTCATGATCGGTGAAGATATGAAGAAATTTTCCAGAAGTCGTGTCATGAGGACTATTGCAATAGGTAGATTTCCTATAAGGAATCTACCTAAAAAATTAAAAAATTAAAACACCGGAGCTTGCCAAGCAAGCATGGTCCAAGCCCTGTGTTAGTTGTGCAAAGTGTCTAAGGTATAAGTCAAAACTAAAAGTGATGCAATTAAAGTGGGGATCAATGGAAAGTGTAATACACAAACCATTTCAAAAGGTGGAGGAGGTAAATGTGGGGGTTACATTTTTAAATAAATTGTAACCAAATCTTGCTTTAAAGTTGTTTTTAGTTTCTTCTATATATATATATATAGAGAGAGAGAAAGTATTGAATTCGGGAAAATTTTCGAACTCGTTTTAGATGGATTTAGGCGTTTTGAGATGCCTTGATCAAAACGTATGTCTGTGTATCTGTATGTGTGTATCACAAATTTTATTGATTTCGTATGTCACGAACAAATGAACGAAATTTAACCAAACTTGGTGTGTAGTTGGACCCTGACATAAACTGCTACTGATTAGATTTGGGGGCCAATCTCTTAATAGGTGGCACTGTGATCTCGTTTTTTCTAAATTTTTAACATGGCAGTATAGGACAAAACTTCGTATAAATGTACATAATGAAAGTTATTGTGAGAGTTTAATGTATGATTGTAAAATTAATATGAATTATTGATAATAATAGTAGTAAACTAGGAAAAAAAAATTTTGTGTATGAGGGAGCATCGCTAACCCCCTTGGGCGGAAGTAATCCCCCGGGGGTTAAATTTTCAATATGAGTATCTTTCGAAAGATTTCGTCAATACCTTTTGAATGAATGGTTGAACCATAGATCTGTGATAATTTAAAATAAAGTTACAGATTTTTTCTTCATATTTTAACAACAACAACAACAAAAAAAAAAAAAAAAAAAAAAAAAAAAAAAAACGCATTTTTTCTGATTTTGGCCCAAAATTGATTTTTTTTCGGCATTTAGTGTTATAATTCTGTGAGATAAAAATCTTCTGTATTTATCATGGAAAATATTTTTCATAAATAATATTTTAATAAATAATTTTTACTACATGAATGTATGTAAAATTACATAGAAGAAAAGCTTGTGGTGGATACTAGTATACTTTTCTTTTAATATTCCAGCACAAATATTCTTCACTTATATTTAAAACAAATACATGCAGCACATCATGAAATGTAATACTGTACGTCTTTTATTCTTAAGTTTTTTTTTTTTTTTTTTACTTTAATCCCAATATCAGTAAAATCGATGATATTTTGTTGCAACTATTGTAAAATATTTCTATTTCACAAGTAAAATGCAAACATTCCGTTTAGTAAAACATATCATTTTTATCAGTAAAATGATTTTGTTTGTCAGAAATTAAAACGTATGAACTAATAAATGCAATTGTTGCGTCACAAGAGAAAAGCCATTTTAGTCATATTTCGAACATTTGAATGAGGTTATTAAAATAAATGATCTGGTGCGGCACTCAAAGTACTTTCTTTAAAAACCAGAATTCGTATAAAGGTATTGTTACAACTTAAAATGTCGGATAAATTCTGCAAATATTTCCGATGTACCTAAAACACCGTCAAAAACATTTTAGAAATGTTTTTATATGCCACCAATTTCTATCAGTACCCAATTTGAATATTTTAGTTACATTTATAAAACGTTTAAAATTGTTATTAAATTTACAAAAAAAAAAAAAAAAAAAAAAAAAAAAAAATATTTCGAATTATTTAAAGAAACGTTACCCGTACCACCCTTTGAAAATGTTTCGATTAATTTTGAATAACTTTGTGTGCTGACTGCAAATTGCAACACGAACCAATTGTTCGCTTAAATTTAGCTCGGTAAACAAACAAACAAACAAACAAACAAAAAAAAAAAAAAAAAAAAAAAAAAAGAAAAAAAAAGAAATGCATTTTGAGGGACTTTTAACAATAGCCTACAATATATTTAATTTTTTTTTGTGTGTGTCCCTATAAATGAATGATGAATCCTTTTTTTATACCATATTCTATAGGTGCATATAAAAGGTAATGTCAATATAATTTGAATAAGAAGGATAAGGTTGAAATAATTACATTTATCAATAATGACAAACCTATTCAAAATAAAATTAACATCTGGGATCATATAAAACAATCAATATTTCAATAAACTCATTATGTGATAAATATTAAAATATATTATTAATTAAAATAATCTGAATAAATATTATGGTGAAAATACTCACAGCAATAAAAATAGAACGCAATAATACAATGCATCAGAATAAAAATTGTTTTACTGTGTAATAGTTCAAGGATTTATTTTGTTTTATGAATATAATTCACATGTATCTTAGTACAAACTCTTGAATGTATCTTTGCATTTTAATTTCGGAGATTAATTCTCTCCGCAAATAAAATATCTGAATGATTTATAATCGATGTAAAAAGTAAAAAGACTCAGACGAATATAATCTGTTACAAGGCTGTTTTGGCCCAGCGTGTTTTATGAACAATACATCTTAATCTTAAAAAATCTAGAATTGAACAGTTACTGTGATATTCAAACAGAAAACGTGTATGTCATTATATTTAATAATTTATATTCATAAGGGTTTAATTATAACATAAGACTTGTCTTGCAAAATTGTTTTGATAAATGTGACATTTTCATTTGAAATAGAATTGTAATAAGAATAATTAAAATTAAAATCTCTTATTATTTATTTTTATCGAAAAATTAACAAAATGTGTGTGTATGTATATATATATATATATATATATATATATATACTCTGGCCAATGAATTAGAAACCTGTAAAAGTTTCTATATCTGCTCGCTGGCGGCGAAGGTATGCAAAACCTGTTATAAACCTTTGGGGAATGTTCTGTTTGTATGGAAGTGGTCACCTGGAGTTACTTGAGGGTAATAAAAAAACCATGCAGAGCCTGAATATATTGATAAATTAAGTGCATGTGCATCCCTCAATTCTACATTTTTACTCCGATGTTAACGGATACTTTGTGCTCGATAATGCAACCATACATCGTGGCAGAATCGTTCGAAACTGGTTCAGTGAACATCAATCTGACTTCTAACAGTTTCCCTAGATGCCATAAAGCCTGGATCTTAATGCAATAGAAAATGTTTGGGACATGTTGGAAAGGAGTATCCTTCAGCAATCTCCTTTTTCATCCAATTTACAGGATCTTAAAGTCTGTGTAGTCAATGTATAGTAAACTCTGGACAAAAATATACTCCAGAAGCTTGTAGAATCGCTGCCCACACGAATACTGGCTGTTATTCATGGAAAAGGAGGTCCAACGTGCAAAAGAAGGTCCAATAAAATATTAATTAAAGGATTCTAATTCATTGGCCAGTGTGTGTATATGTATACGTTATATATATATTTATGTATATGCTTTTTGCAGAAAGAAATGAAAAAAAAAAAATATATATATATATACATATATATATATATATAGGAATTTTAAATACAAAGTTAAAAAAAAAAAAAGATTGATAAATTAATATGAAAGACAAACAAGAGAAAAACATATTCTGAATAAATGTGTTTAGTATATCTTGTATTTGGAAATTCTGAATGTTTCTTTCTTTCTTAAACACCAAAATCCCCTTAGCCTGTTTTTTTTTTTTTTTTTTTTTTTCTTTTGCTAATTTCTCGAACAAAATATATAATAAGATATTTTAATTTTAATTTAATTTTAATTATTCTTATTACAATTCCATTTCAAATATTTCATATATTTACCGAAACAAATTTGCAAAACAGATCTTTTGCTATAATTAAATCCTTCTGAGAGTAAATGGTTTGATATAATAACATACACGTTTTCTATTTGGATAAGATATAGGTGCTATGTTGCTTTTTAGTATTATATTAAAGCACCTAAAATATCTTACAGTCTCGACCTTGCATTGAGAGGTTCTCCTGAGTATGATTTCATTGATTATTAATCTTGTTTCTTTCTTTCTTTCTTTTCTTTCTTTTCATTTTTTTTTTTTTCGAGACTTTTCTTTCTTTTTTTTCATTTTTAATTCTCGTTATGTATATGCACAATCAGATAAAAATATAAATATTATGCATCCCTCGCTCCCTTGTACACACATGTCACGGTATGAGTTTCCAGTAAAAGAGTAGTTAAATTTGGTTAACAGTTAAAAATTTAAAAAATATATATAATACTTAATTAAATGCAAGACCAGCCCTGCGTTAAAATGTTAAAATTTGCAAGTACCAGTTGTCTTCCAACTGAAAGTTACTGATTTAATAGAAAATAATATTTAAGCTAATATGAGATCGAGATTTTTTGTATAAAGCTTTATCCTTAATTTCTAACAGTTGATATCAAAAACTTTCACTCACTAGAAAAAAGCTTATATTTAATAAAATCTTTTTGTAAAAAAATAGAACCGACTCCAAAAAGGAACTGCTATTCAAACAACTAAAAATGAAAGAAAATTGGCAGAAAATGGAACAGTAAATTGCGCCTGAAAGTATAAAATAATTTCCTTCTCCAAACAACCTATAACACTACAATTAATCATAACTTTTGAAGTCGGCGCAAAATTGAATAAAATTTAATTAGTTTTTAAAGGTTTGTCTTTAGATCGGTAGCAACAAATGCTGTTGTCTCGAATGATTCATTTTCCTGTTTCCTTTATTATTTTATCACTGTATACAATTGGTCCATTAGTAGCATCTACATAGAACAGTGAACATTCTTCACAATGCGGTATTTATGTTTCTACGAAGTTAGAATTTCCTTTGCAAATTTGGTATAACTTTGATAACTATCATACTTGATGACTTTTGGATTTGGCGATCAAAACGTAAGGCAAAAATATACACGCAAGATGTATGTATTCATAATATATATTGTACGATTTGTTGTTTCATATTCTTGATTACTCTCCTGATATACCTTTTCAAAATAATCATGATATCCCAAAGAAATTAAATATGTGTGCCCGATAATTTTGCTATTTTTCTTTCACCAATTACGTCAGATACCAGCATCTTCGATAACTTTTGCTGCTTACTAAATCTTATTTGTTTTCTAGAATCAAAGTAGTTCTCGGCTGCGTTTTGTAGGTAACAATGTGGGATGTGTATTTTTAATAGGATTTAATTTTGTATTGAATAAAGGTATAAATTTTTATTTAATTTTGCGCCGACTTCAAAAGTTATGATTAATTGTAGTGTTATAGGTTGTTTGGCGAAGGAAATTATTTTATACTTTCAGGCGCAATTTACTGTTCCATTTTCTGCCAATTTTCTTTCATTTTTAGTTGTTTGAATAGCAGTTCCTTTTTGGAGTCGGTTCTATTTTTTTACAAAAAGATTTTATTTTTCTCTTTTCAGTGAAAACTTATTTATATAGCAGAGCATCAGAAGACGTTCGATGGAAGTTTCACAAATCACAACTTCCAAAAAAAGTGACATTACTCAAAAAATGGTTTATGTCACTGAAAAATACATGAAATGCACCCAATGTGAACAAAAAAGTTACATCTCCATCTAGAAAGTTATCCACTCGAGAGACAGTTGTGCCAGTTTTATTCTAGTCAATTTATTTATAAGTTGACTTTTCTCAAATGCTGCATTTTTAAGTTGTGTTACTTTTCTTGCCTTTATCGGACATAAGCAAAAAACTATCTATTGAACGAACATACGTTAAATTAAAAGGTCTTTAGAAATGCAAAGAACGGATACGCTGTATTCGTAACCGAAAATTCTGTTAGGCATATATATTGAACTTTACAATGAATACGTGTCACCCGCTGCCGCTACGCTGGAAATTGCGCAGCGTAAAGTTCAAACAAAGAGCAAAATATGCACTGCAGCTGACGGACAGAAGTTTCAACATCGATACTTACATATTGTTTTTACCGGTGTAGCTGCATGAGTTCAGCAGTTAGAGTGAGAACAGACTTTTGTGAGTATCCTGTAATTTGTTTATATCTTAATGAAATCATAATGAAACCTATTTCAGGCCAAGATCATTACGACAACAAAAAAAGTATTAAAATCAAATAATCTCTTACGAAGTTATAAACTAACAAATTTCAACAACAACAACAACGAGAACCATGGTTTGCTTTGAGTACCTCTTCCTTTATGAAGTCGGTTTAAAACGTCTATGCGTTAATCGATGTGACCGCTTACAATAACCATACAATTTTATATAGCATAAATGTCACCCGCTGACCCGCTACGCTACAACATATGCAATGTCGTTCAAGTGGGCACAAAATAGTAAATTGTGAAGAAACAAATGCATGTTTTAAGCGTTCTGTTTTTAGCATTAATGTCTAAACTATCTTTGCGTACTACATCGATGATGCTCTGCAATTTTATAATTCTATTTTTTCCCCTGTCTTGAAACATTTCCGAGATGGGATCGCCATCTCCACTCTTTTCCACCAGGTGGTGCTTTAGGCGGTTGAATCGCGTAGCACATGTCCACTTTACTATAGCTACATACCACTTTTATGACTATAGCTGCAGCTGTTCAGCAGTTAAAAGAGTCGGGACTGACTTTTTTGGGCACCTTGTATTTTCTTTTGATCTTAAAGATCTTTTAATGGGACCTATTTCAGATCAAGACCTTTATAACCAAATAAAAAGTATCAAAATCGGATCATCCGTTCAGAAGTTATGAGCTAACAAACAAAATCAAAAACAAAAAAACATACGCTTTGAATTGAAATCCTCCTCCTTTTTGAAGTCGGTTAATTAGAGCATCTCTTACGATGTTATAAGCTTATAAACACCAACAACAACACATAGCTCGAATAAAGAACACCCTCCTTTCTGAAGTTGGTTGAAAACGACTTTGCGTTAATCGATGTGACCGCTTACAGTAACAGCACTTTGAACCACAGAGCATACGTGTCATCCGCTACGCTGCAAAGTGTGCAACGTAGTTCCAGTGTGCACAGTGTAGGAAATTGCGAACAAAAAACTGCACGTTTTAAGCGTTCTATTTTTAGCAATAATGTCTAAAAACTGTCTTTTCGTAGTAAATCGATGATGCTTTACAACTTCGTAATTAACTTTTCTCCCATCTTGAACCATTTTTGAGATAGGAGCGCTAATTCCGCTGTTTTTCACCAGATGACGCTTTATTTTCTTTAGATTGTAAAGATGTTATAATGGGACTTACTTCAGACCAAGATCTCTACAAAAAAACAAAAGGTATCAAGTAACCGTATTTTGAATTATATAGCGTATGTCTCACCAGCTACGCTACAACTTGAGCAATGTAGCTCAAGTGTGTATAGTGTAAGAAATTGCGAACAAAAAAATGCACGTTTTTAACCTTGTATTTTTAGCATCAATGTCAAAACTATCTTTTCGTACTAAATCGATGCTCTGCAATTTTATAATTTACTTTTTCCCCCTGTCTTGAACCGTTTCCGAGATACGAACGTTAACATGAATGTCTAAACTATCTTTTTGTACTAAATCGGTGATACTCTTCAGCTTTGTAATTCATTTTTTTCTTTAGAACCGTTTTCGAGATAGGAACACTAACTTCGCTATTTTCCACCAGATGGCGTTGCAAGCGGTTTAACCTTCTACTGCATGGCCACTTTGCTATACTTACATACCATTTTTATCACTATAGCTGCAGCCGTTTAGCAGTTAAAAGAGTTGGGACTGATTTTTTGGGGGCACCCTGTATTTTCTCTAGATCGTAAAGATATTACAATGGCACCTATTTTAGACCAAGACCTTTTCAACAAAACAAAAAGTATGAAAATCGGAGCATCCGTTCAGAAGTTATGAGCTAACAAACATAAAAAAAACCATACGATTTGAATTGAGAACCTTCCTTCTTTTTTGAAGTCGGTTAAAAAAGTAAAATAATTCACGGTCACAAAATAGATTAAACCTTTTTTAAAAATTAAAATGGTGTACTTTTGTTTCATACATAAATTAAATAAACAAATATACAAATATACTTCAGTATGTAAGAGAATTATTAGCAACAAACTGCACAATATCTTTATTAAATAAAAAAGGTTTAGTGATATAAAAATGTTATTATTTTAGAAAATAATTACAGCTAATGTTTCAAATTCTAATTCTTTATTATAGTACACTGTAAACAAATTCTGTAAAATTACTGAAATGTTTATCCAGTGTCTCTGTAATTTTACAATAATTCTTAATTAAAAGTAAATAATCAAGATTCTCAATCTTTATTCTGTACTTTTATCGATTTTTATTATTTAATTTCTCAATTTAAAATTAATTATTCTATTTTAGAAAAAGCATTCTAAGTCCCAAATATATTCTTGTCAACAATTAATTATATTAATATTAGCCATTAAAATGCTTAACATATACCTTTAAACATCTCCGTTCATTTTCTCAGTAATTTTACATAAGACCTACGATAAATGATTTTCTGTAGCTTTTCTATGGAAAATTTTAACAGTTTACAAATATTGTATGACACAAAAGGTTATTTAGAATACTTTCAATTCAATTAGTTATTTGAAAATAACATCACATTAGCAAGAAATTTGTCAGTTTTTCCACTGGCAAATATATATATATATATATTAAAATATTTATAAACGCTTGTGTAAAATATTTTTTATTGAATTAATGATTACTACACACAAACTCAAACATACACACACGCATCTATGACGCAAGCGCAAAAACAAACGAACGCCACGACACTCAGCGGAAACGGAAAAACGAACGAAAACTGCGACACTTATATATACAGGAATATATATACATTGAATTTAACTTGCTACATAACGAGATTTGTTTCTAAAGAGGGGCTACCTCCCCCTTCACCTAGAGTTGTACCTATCAGTCTATCTATCTATCTATATATGCGTATATATATTTTCCATAATAAGAGTTACAAATCTAAAATACGTATTCAGTAATTAGAATGCTCGACATATAATTTATCAGAATTTTTCTTTTATAAACCAGCAACTTTATAAATATAAATATAGATTATACAAAAAAATTTTTTACAGAAACCACGCTTTTATGTCTCGTAACAATAAATGTTAAATTCATTTTTTTAACACGTTAATCGCCACGATAATATCAGAAAAGTTTTCACATGGGCCATGGTAACTTTATTAGACAATTTATTTAAAAATGCGTGTTAAAAATGCGTCAGGCACATATGACTGACATGGCGATTAACGTGTTAATAATGACTCGGCGTATATCATATTCCTTTTAGGGTTATTTCCTAGTTAAAAATGCGTGTTAAAAATGCGTCAGACACATATGACTGACATGGCGATTAACGTGTTAATATATATTAAATATTTTTATATGTTTAATATTTTTAATATATTGTACAACTGGTTAAATGTACATAAAATAAATTGTGTTTTCAGACGGAAATACGCTGCAATTCGCTTGTAAAATTAATTTAATTCTAGGAAACTCATAAATATTTATCCCAAATATCCAGTGTCAATCTGATAATTGCATGCCACATCTGAAATATTTTGCTTAACCCTGAAAACTAATTACTAATTCTATGTTTACAATTTCCTACAGAAACACGCTTTTAAGCATATTAAAAATGTGTGCTAATTTTATTAAGTTGAGTGCAAGAGTGACGAGATTCAAATGAGCTTAAATGAAATGTCAAATCTGGACCATACTGTATCGAAATACTTTTGGGTGTCGCTGTGAACGATTTACAACCGTTATAAAAACCAAAATTCATACACTCAATCCCATGTAATTCTTAATTATCTGTTCCAAATTTCAAATTATCGGATAGTTACAGAACGCATCGAAATTCTTTTGTGTAATCCTGTGAACTAATTTTTAATTCTATGCCTACCATTTTCTACAGAAATCATGTTCTTAAACATTGCAGTTACTTATGTTAATTTTATAATGTTGAATTGAGTGTAACCATGTAAAAATTTACTTAAATAAAATGCTGTTCATGAATCGTAATGGTACAAAATTCTTTTGTGTTTCCTTATACACGAGTCACAAATACTATACGTAACAAAAAATCTATGCAGCTAATTTTTGTAACATATAATTACTTATACGAAATTTGGTGCCAAACGAAGGGTTGCATAACATATCGGAAAACTTTTATGCAGCCCTGTATACTAGGTTTTAATTCTATGAATGTGCGTTTCTAAAAAATATATGCATTTAATCACTTTAATAACTTATGTTAATCTCATTATATTGAATGGTGTGTAACCACGTTAAAATGTATATAACGAAAAACTATCGATAGGCTGAAATGGTAAGAAACACTTTGATGAATCCCTGTACATAAACCATAAATAATACAGACAAATATATATATATATATATATATATATATATATGTATGTATGTATATAACTAAATGTGTAAGGCTCAGGATATCTGTACCAATTTGTAAATCAGTTTGGTGAAACATTTTCGAAAATGAGACACCAGCATAAATGAAACCTTAACTTTCTACTTTATTATTATTATTATTATTTTAATAAACTGTTTTATAACGAGTGTAAAGCAAGAAGAAAAAATCTCTTACATAGAATATAATAATAATAATAATAATATATATATATATATATTTAACATATGAAACCTATTAATGTAAGTTGGAAATCATAAACTGGAAAATAATAAAAATATCTCGCAAATTATAAAATATCAGTGCAGGGCTGTCCTTGCTCTTCACTTACTATTATTATTATTATTATTATTTTGAATCTTTAATTTTAAAGATAATTCAGCGATTTTTGGGCTTTGACATATAAACACTATTTTTAGCTATTTTTTAATTTTCAAAAACGAAATGAAAATAGAATTAAAAAAAAAAAAAAAAAAAAGAAAAAAAAAGAAAAAAGAAAATAATAATAGTAAATAAAAAAATATATATATATAAATAAAATAAATAAAAATAAAAATAAAAATAAAAATAAATTAAATAAATAAATAAATAAAGTGTGAAAAATTCTCACGGGTTTGCTAGTTAATTATTATTATTATTATATATTATTAGTAAAACATTAAATCATATTAGATGTTCATAAACACACTCCGTCTATACATAAAACATTTTGAATTTATGTTTAAAAAATAATAATAATAAAATAATAATAATAGAAAGATAATCAGACTAATGTCGTCATTTTTTCTTATTATATCATTGAACTGAGTCCACGAGCTTAAATATTGTTCATTTATAAATTTTATTTTATTTTTTATTTCCTTTTGCTCGCGCTCTTTTTATTTCCTAATTGAAAAAAAAAAAAAAAAAAAAAAAAAAAAAGACAGCTTTTTCGATACTGTCCGTTTCGAAACTGATTATTATTAATGTTCTTTTCTTTTTTTATTAGAAAAAAAAATATTTTGATGAAATTCTGACAGAAGCAGAATATAGTTTAGTACGGAGGACTATTAGATTTTTTTTTTTTAATTGTAACATCGCTTTCAAATTATTCAATTATATTTTCGATAAATTTTCGATTTCGATAAATGTCCAACTATCGTAAAACTGGTATCGTAAAAATCCGTAGATTGAGACTAATAGTCCTCACTCCTAAAATAAAAACACTCGATTTATATTTTGACATAATATAAAAGATGAAAAATTGCCTGCTTGCAAACTGTTGTATAACAAGATTTGTAAATAGGAAGAATGTTAGCTTGTAAATTTTAAATTATCAATGCAAAGTAACTTAAAAACACACACTTCGTAAAATTTATTAAGTAGATTCCATGACAAGATAAAAACATTCCCGATTAAATCAGTCTTCTAATAAAATGAACCGCATTAAAATCAATCTACTTGTTTGAAAGTTACAAAAATCACAGACAGAAAAAAGCCTCAAATTTGAACCACATCTATATTTTCATCGATGTTAAAAATATTATTTTAATTGTTACACTATTTAAATGCAACGCTTTGAAGAATTTACATATTCTGATTTTTACACTGTATTGAAATATGCTTCTTCTGCAAATGTAATTATTAAAAATATTATTTTAACGCTAAACTATTTTAAAATAAAGATTTAGAAGGTTTATGCATATTGGTTCTTAAATTACAGAAAAATATGTTTCTTAAAACTATTATTTTAATGTTAACTATTTTAATATAAAGTTTTAGAAGAATTATACGCGTTGGTTCGTAAATGAAAGAAAAAATTTATTTTTCTGTAAACGTGTTTCTTAAAACTATTCTTTTAATCTTAACTATTTTTATATGAAGTTTTAGAAAATTTTTTCATATTAGTTTAATGTAAAGTTTTATAAAAATTATACACGCTGGTTCGTAAATTATAGAAAAATGTATTTTTCTGTAAATGTGTTTCTTAAAACTATTCTTTTAATCTTAACTATTTTTATATAAAGTTTTAGAAAAATTATACATATTAGTTCTTAAATTATAGAAAAGTGTACTTTTCTGTAAATGTGTTTCTTAAAACTATTATTTTGATGTTAACTATTTTAATATAAAGTTTTAGAAGAATTTATACATATTAGTTCTTATATTATAGAAAAATGTATTTTTCTGTAAATGTATTTCTTAAAACTATTCTTTTAATCTCAATTATTTTAATATAAAGTTTTACAAGAATTATACATATTAGTTCTTAAGTTATAGAAAAATGTATTTTTCTGTAAATGCATTTCTTAAAACTATCATTTTAATCTCAATTATTTTAATATAAAGTTTTACAAGAATTATACATATTAGTTCTTAAATTATAGAAAAATGTATTTTTCTGTAAATGTGTTTCTTAAAACTATTATTTTGATGTTAACTATTTTAATATAAAGTTTTAGAAAAATTATACATATTAGTTCTTAAATTATAGAAAAATGTATTTATCTGTAAATATGTTTCTTAAAACTATTCTTTTAATCTTAACTATTTTAATATAAAGTTTTAGAAAAATTATACATATTAGTTCTTAAATTATAGAAAGATGTATTTTTCTGTAAATGTATTTCTTAAAACTATCATTTTAATCTCAATTATTTTAATATAAAGTTTTACAAGAATTATACATATTAGTTCTTAAATTATAGAAAAATGTATTTTTCTGTAAATGTATTTCTTAAAACTATTATTTTAATGTTAACTGTTTTAATTTAAAGTTTTATAAAGGTTATACGTAATTGGTTCTTAAATTATAGAAAAAAGTGTTTCTTCAGTAAGTGTGTTTCTTAAAAGTGCGTTATTTCAATGGTAATTATTCTCAAGTAAAGCTTCAGAAAATTTGCATTTTCTGATTTTCAAGTTATATTGCGATTTGCTTCTTCTGCAAAAAAATGTAATATTCAATAATACAGGGTGGGCAAAAAGTCCTCAGATGCTTTAAAAATTCATAAAACCCGAAAAAATAACTGAAACAAAAAACGGTTTGCAGTTTTAGTATTGATAGGTCACGAGATTTTTTTAAAAATAAGAAAAAGAAATAGTTCAAAAAGCAGCCGACAGATGGCGCTGGTACAGTCGATAGTAAAAGTGTCCGAACATTAGCAAAAATTCCTATGTAAAAAAAGTACACTTCATACAGTTTTGTTAAACAAATCCTTATCGAATCATGTTCTTACACTGACTAAGAACAGGATTCGACAAGGATTTATTAATGAAAAACTTTAGAGTATTTATATTTTCTAGTCTTGAAATTATACTAAAATGTGTTTGTTCTATGTTTTTTAGAAACTCTATTTTAATGTTAAATTATTTTAATAAAAAGCTTTCCAAAATATACCTTTTTTTTTTTTTTTTTTTTTTTTTTTTTTTGTAAATTTTATACAAATTTTTGACTATTTTGATGGAAAGTAACAGATAATTTGCCTTCTTTAGTTTTGAAATTGTATTGAAATATGTTTTTTTCGGTAAATGTATTCCCCAAAAATGTTATATTAATACTGAAATATTTTATTAGAAAGCTTTAGAGAATTTACATATTTTAGTTTTGAAATTATATTGGCATGTGTTGTTCCTTCTGTAAAAGTCTTAAAAGTATGACTTAATTTAAAAACAACTTTAATGGATTGCTTTAGAAATTTTACATTTCTTGTTTTTTATATGTTTATAGATGTTCCTTCTGTAAATGCATTTCTTAAAAATATTTCTTTATTTTTAAATAATTTTAAGTGTTTTAATTCTAAGTGTTTAAGTGTTTTAAGTCTAAATTATTTTAAGATTTTGAATTATCGAATTTTAAAATTATATTGAAATGTGTTTCTTCTGTAAAATTGTTTCATAAAAATATTTTTTCGATATAAAACTATTTTAATAGAAGATTTAGAAAATTTACATTTTCTGATTTTGAAGTTATATTGATATATGTTTGTTCTGTAAATGTGTTTCTTAAATATAGTATTTTATGTTAAATTACTTTAACGGAAGGCTTTAGAGATTTTTTTTTTAATATATTGAAATAGATAGTTTTTTTGGGGGGAGGGGGGGAGGGGAATATTATAGTCAATGGCAATAATAATCTCTGCACCCCAGAACATTCATTAATTACTTTTCTCTGAAGCCATAGCTATTATAAAATAGATAAAAAAGCTTTTAATCATAAAGATTCCGCCATTTTAAAGAAAATCTGATATTTCCTCTTTGAATGTAACAGTTAACTAATTCATACATTTATTTCAGTGAACTTTTAGAAAACAAGAACCTTTTTAATTTCTCACTGCAGTCACACAAGCTTCTGTTTAACCACTCTAACCTTTATCAAGCCAACCCACATCTTCAAATTTATGGTCCTTAACTTTCGCAGGAAGAATTTCTCTAGATGCAACATCTTTTTTCCTCCACAGTGTTATGATGGGACGTTACGAAATCTTACTAAGTTTCTACTGCAAGTAACATTTCTCCTGGTTCCCTCTTCTTGTGTATCTCCTTCACATCGTCAAGCTTCTGTCGCTGTGCCCATCACCAAGCATCCTAACATATATAGTACACTATTCTGTATGAACTTTTCTCAAATCATTTTTAACCTAAAGATGTAATGACCTAACCCTGTTTTCATGGTGAAAAATTTTGTTTTATATGCAAATTGTAAATTTGGTTTTAATAAACGTATATGGCGTGATTTAAGGCGTTTTTAAATGCCTTTAGTCCTTTTTTAATAATAATTTAAATGTTAAAAATGTTTGATGGAAAACTCTGGGGAATTTGCATTTTCTGCCTTTGAAATAATATCTAAATAGGTTTCATCAATAAATATATTTCTGAAAAATATTTTTTATGATCATATTATTAATATGAATTTCTCAAAATACTTATGTAAAAATATTATTTTATAATATTAAAAGTGCAACTTGTCTAAAGCTTTCCATTAAATTGGTTCAACACATTAAAAAAAATATTTTTAAGAAATAGGTTTACTGAAGATTTATATTTTAAATTTTAATATAGTTAAAAATTACAAAATGTGAATTCTCTAAAAAGAAATCCATCAAAATAGTATCAAGATCAAATAATACAAATATTCCAATTCTTGTGCAATATGTGCGACACTTTCTCTGCGGTTGCTGAGAAAAATGTCTTCAACCCGCTGCACCATGTCTCATTTGCTTATCGTTGTTGGTATTCCTTGTCTTTCCCCATTGGTTAAGTTTCTCCGACTGTCATCATACTCCTGACACTTCAAAGAAACACGTTTATTGAAGAAACCATACGTTTCAGTACAGCGTCTCGAATAAACAGTGTGGTAAGCGGCAAATAAAATTGTACTAAAAAAATTAAGCCTGTCCCCAGATGTCATTGTAATCGAGGGTAGTGTCACGTCATCAAAACCAAGACTCCCTATTGGTTAATTATGTGTTTAGATCACCTGATTGAGCAGACGAAACTGGGAAAAGGCAATCAGCTCTTCGATTTTAGCAAAAAATTCGATCACAACGCCATTTTAAGCATTTGATCATAAGCGCTTGCCACACTGTATATTCTAGGCGCTATAGTTTCAGTATACATTTGTAGGAAAAAATGTAAATTATCTAAATTATTCCATTAAAATAATTTATTACTAAAATAATATTTTTAGAAATACATTTACCGAAAAAAAAACATATTTTAATATAATTTCAAACTTAGAAAATTTAAGTTGTCTGAAGCTTTCCATCAAAAATCTTAAAATTTATATCATAGCTTTAAAAAACACACTTACAGAAGCAACAAGACATTTCAATGTAATTTTAAAGCTAAAAAAAAAAAAAAAAAAAAAAAAAAAAATCTAAAGAATTATGTCAAAATAGCTTAATATCATAATATGGTTTTTAAGAAATACATTTACTGAAGAAACATATTTAAATACAGTTTTAAAACCAAAAAATGCAATTTTTTTTTTAAAGATTTTCATAAAAATAGTTTAACATTATAATAATATTTTTAAGAAATGCATTTACAAAAAAAAAAAACATATTTCAATATAAATTAAAATCAGAAAATGTAAATTCGTTAAAGCTTTCCACCAAATATTTGTAATTTAAATATTATTTTTAAGAAGTGTGTTTCTTCTGTAGATGTCTAAACTATTTTAATGGAAAGCTTTTAAACTATTTTAATTATTAGGCTATTTTAATGAAAAACTTTAGAGAAGTTACATTTTCTGATTTTAAATTGTATTGAGATGTATTTCTTCTGTAAATGTGCTTATTTAAAGTATTCTTTTAATGTTTGCTAGATTTATGGAAAATAACACAGATATTGCATTTTCTGATTTTGAAATTATATCGGAATATAATTCTTCTGTAAATATGTTTCTTAAAATATTATTTTGACGATAAACTATTTTAATGGAATGCCTCAGAGAATTTAAGATTTTATAGTTTTAAAATAATACTGAAACCATTTTTTTCAGCAAATGTATTTCTTAAAAATATTATTTTGTTTATATAACTATTTTAGCGAAAAACTTCTATAAAAATCTTTTTTTTTAAATATATAGAAAATTGATGTTTCATCTGTGAATTTGTTTCCAAAGCGTTATATTAAAATGTTAAATTATTATGATCAATGGAATTTATTAGAGAATTTGCATTTTTTAGATTTAAAATTAAATTCTTAAATGTATAATTACAATTTTAAACATTTTTGATGAAAAGCTTTTTCTGATTTTAAATTATATGGAAATATAATACAATATTATTTTAAATGTACTATTTCTGAAAAATATTATTTTGATGTTAAAATTTTTAATGAAAATTTTAAAAATTTACATTTTTAAGTTAAAAAGAAATAAATACGTCTGTTTAGTAAATATGTTTTTCAAAAGTATTAATTTAGTGTTAAATTCCTTCTGTAACTGTGTATTTCATTGTTAAGAACTTTTAATTAAAAGCATTAGAGAATTTACCCTTTTCTAATTATGAAATTGTACCTAAATATGTTTTTCAGTAAAGGTACTTCTTTGAAATATTATTTATGATCCCTTTATTAATATGTATTTCTTATAATATTTATTTTAAAATAATATTTAATAATATAAAAATACATCTTCTCTAAAGCTTTCCATTGAAGTAGTTCAACATTTAAATACAATTTTTAAGAAATATATTGATAGAAGAATCATATTTCAATATATCTAAAAACTCAAAAATTAAAATTCTCTAAAGCTTTCTATTAAAATAGCTTAAGATTTAAGTCATGCATCAAAGAAACACATTTGCAGGAGAAACAGCACATTTCAACGTAATTTTAAAGGTAAAAATTACACTTTCTCTAAAGCATTCCATTAATAAATACACTTTGTTTAAAAAAAATATATATATTTTTAAGAAATACATTTATTGAAGAAACATATTTCAATATAATTCCAAAATCAGACAAAGCTCTTCAAAGGTTTTCATAAAAATAGTTTAACATTAAAATAATATTTTTTAAAAAAGAACACATTTACAAAAGAAACATATGATATAATTTTAAATTCGAAAATGCAATTTCTCTAAAGCTTTTCTATGAAAAGAATTTAAATTTAAATAATATTTTTAAGAAATATGTTTCTTAAAAATATTATTTTAATGTTAAGCTATTTTAAAGGAAAACTTTAGAGAATTTATATTTTCTTTTTCGAAATTATATTAAAAGCTGTTTCTTTTAAAAATGTGTTTTTTAAGAGTATAATTTGAATAATACATTATTTTAATGAAGTGCTATAGAGAATTTTACATTTTATTGTTTTGAAATTAAATAAAAATATGTGTTTACTTCATACGTTTTTCTTCAAACTGTTATTTTAATATTAAACTGTTTTAATGAAAAACCTTACAAAATATTTTTTTTTTTTAAATATGTTGAAAATTATTGTTTCTTCTGTAAATTTATATATATATATTTTTTTGTAAATTTTGAACAGTTTTTGATGAAAAATACCGCAGAATTCCAATTTCGTATTTTTTTATTTTTTAAATTCTATTGAAATGTGTTGTTTCATCTCCAAATGTACTTCTTAAAGGTATAATTTAAATGTTAACCAATTGTACCAAGCATTGAAAAAATATTTTTTTCCTTTATAAAATCTTATATATATATGTTTCTTTAAGCCTATGTACACACACAAAATCGAAAAACTTACCAATCTTTCATTAGCTTAATCGGTACAGACTGTCCTAAAAAAAGGACAGTCGGAAACATAAGGAAAACAGACCATCTATATATATATATATTTATATAATTGCTTTATCAGTAAAAAAGTGTAGAATATTACCTCAATAAATTTATATGTCCATTATTCTTGAACGTAAAACCTTTTTTTCCACATTAGATGGCGCGCTCATACGTTGAGTCGAACGTATGCCCTACAGTGGAAATCGTATTAATCTTCTTTATACTTAAATTTCCCTCTAGAATATTATTTAATTGTAAATTCAGCTTTTAAATTTTAAGAACAATTTATCACTTCATGCTTACATTTATTTCATTTCAGACACTATTTCGATTAATCGATTCTCTACTTTTAATTATTTCTTTTCAGTTTGTTCGTTTTGGCAACCGCCCGGACTTTTATTCGATTTGGATTTGATTTACATGTGGCCAGCACCTTTCACGAATTCCAATTTTCATTATGGTTAAGTTATTTTATCAGCCAATTTCCTTTTATCTTTCTTTCTTTCTTTTTTTTTTTATGCAAGATTGAAACTAGTGTTGTATATTGCTGAAAAAGCTATACAATATTCGAAATCTTGCATTCCATGTTGACAGTACTGCTAGTTTCCTGATGAGATCGGTACTGGCTTTCAGCATTTTTAACTCTATTTTTCCTTCATGCATTCCTTTTTATTTCAATAGTCATTTTGGTTAATTTCTTTCAATTCTTATCTTGTGTTGCATGAATTTACTGGACTAATGGATTATAACACTAACTCATAGTTTAGGTTTAAGTGATATACGTCATTTCTCTTCTGCGTAAGTACTTTAACATGTTTTTACTATTCAGTGAAATTTACTTAAATGGTAATTGTGACAATAAATTTATACATAATACATCTAAATAAATTTATACGTAATACATCTAATTAAATTCATTGTTGGTATTTTCATCTTTCTCTCATTTGCTGAGTATTGTAAAGGAATTAAATAATTTAATATATATATATATATATATATATATATATATTAAATGTTAATTTAAACTAACGATAAAGACACATATGTATTTATTGGACTTTTAAATAATATATCGCCTTTAATTTGAACTAAAATATTCAAAATAATTTATATAAATAACACTTATGCATGGTGTTCTATTTTTATGACGATGGTGAAATATGAGTTAAATTGTTTTGATGTAAAGATTTAGAGAATTCGCATTTTTTGATTTTAAATTTTATTGAGATATGTTTCTTCTGAAAATGTATTTCATTAAAATATTATATTAATTGGTTAATATTTTTAACGGAAGGTTTTAGAGAGTTTTCAATCTCTTATTTTGAAGTTGCAGTGAAATATGTTGTTTCTTATGTAAATTTGTTTCCTAAAATTATTAATAAATGTTAAATTTTTTTGATAAAAAGTTTTAGAGAATTTGTATTTTCAGATTTTATATTTATATTGAAATGTATTGTTTCACCTGAAAATGTATTTCTTAAAACTACAATTTTAATGTTACACAATTTTAATGGAAACTTTAGAAAATTGGAATTTTTTATTTTGAAACAATAATTAATTATTATTTTTTTCTCTAAATATGTTTCTTAAAATTAAAATTTAAATATTAATAAATTTTGGTTGAAAATTAAAGAGAATTTTTATTTTCAAATTTTTAAATGTGTTATTTCTTATGCAAATATCTTATAAGTATAATTTAATTTTTTTATTATTTTAATGAAAAGTTTTAGATAATTTGCCGTTTCTAATTTTGAAATTATGTTTAAGTATGTTTCATTTTTCTATGTATTTCCCAAATATAATATTTCAATTTTTAACTATTTTAATGGAAAGCTTTAGCGAATTTACAATTTTTTGCTTTGAAATTGTACTAAAATGTTTCTTTCCGATAAATGTGTTTCTTAAGAAATTTATTTTAATATTGAACTATTTTGTTGAAAGCTTTAAAGATTTTGCACTTCGTGATTTTAAATTTTACTGAAATATGTTTCTTCTGTAAATGAATTATTTAAAAATCAAAGAAAAAATTTAGAGAATTTACGTTCTCTTATTTTGAAATTACACTGAAAGGTGTTTCTTCGGTCAATGTGTTTCTTAAAAGTCTTGTTTTAATGTTAAACTATTTTGTTGCAAATCGTTAGAGAATTTGTATTTCTGATTTAAATCATATTGAAATATGCTTCGTCTGTAAATGTGTTTTTTAAAAGTTTTATCTTAATGTTAAATTATTTTGTTGAAAATCTATAGAGAAACTGCATTGTCTGATTTAATTATACGTACATATGTTTCGTATGTAAATGCGTTTCTTAAAAGTTTTATTTTAATGTTAAATTACTTTCTTAGAAATCGCTAGAGAATTTGCATTTTCTGATTTAAATTATATTGAAATATGTTTCGTCTGTAAATGTGTTTCTTAAAGGCTTATTTTGACGTTAAACTATTTTGTTGGAAACCTTTAAAGAATTTGTATTTCTGATTTATATTATATTGAAATATGCTTCGTATGTATATGTATTTTTTAAAAGTCTTATTTTAATGTTAAACTATTTTGTTGGAAATCTTTAGAGAGTTTGCATTTTCTGATTTAAGTTTTATGCACATATGTTTCGTATGTAAATTCGTTTCTTAAAAGTCTTATTTTAATGTTAAACTATTTTCTGGGAAACCTTTAAAGAGTTTGCATTTCATAATTTAAATTATATTGAAATATGTTTCGTCTGTAAATGTGGTTTTTAAAAGTCTTATATCGATGTTAAACAATTTTAATGGAAACCTTTATAGAATTTGTATTTTCTGATTTTATAACTATATTAAAATGTATTCTTTATTATGTAAATATCTTAACAGCATGATAAATGTTAAACTATCTTGATAAAAAATTTGCATTTTCCGATTTTGAAAATATATTTAAATGTATTTCATCTGTAAACGTGTTTCCAAAAATATTATTTTAATGTTAATTTATTTTAAAGGAAAGTTTTAGAGAATTTTCATTTACTGATTTTAGATTTATTATGAATATGTTTCTTCTGCATGTGTATTTCTTTAAATATTATTTTAATGTAAACATTTAAAAAATTTACTTTTTAAAATTTTGAAGCTTTTTTTTCTTTGTAAGACTGAGATAAATAATAAAAAATATATAATTTGAAGTATATATATATTTTTTTACTTCGGTGGATGTATTTATTTTGGATTTGCGACCTTAAAAAAAATTGGTTCATAGGTAATTGATGTTACCGTTGAAATCCATACTTCCAAATAAAAGTAATTTCGTAAATCTTTAAGATTTTAAAATTCTTTTATAAAATAATTACAGCTTGTAATGCTTTAAAATTACAAAATTTTCATAACTTTTATGCAATTGCTTTTTAAAACACAGGAATATCTCGCTTACCACAAATTTTCAGTTTTATCTCTGTATTTAAAAAATATTTTTTATTTCCTGCGTAATGGAAGAGAAAATTTTATACTGAAAACTTTGTTCAGTAGAAATTGTATGAAAGGAGGAATATAATTAAAATTGATTATTATTGAAAAGGAAATATTATTAGACGCTAAATCAAATAATTCTGAAATTTTAAATGAAGATTTGTCGCGTAGTACAGTTTGCTTGTGTTGTGTATGCTTCTGTATTATATTCTACATGGAAATGATAGACATTCTAAAATTTAATTATGAAGTAACGCTTGAAATTAACATCTCTTGAATTGGGATTTCACTGTTTTCATCCATATCGACGGAAAAATGTTTGTTGCTTTCTAGAAGAGAGATTTTTCCAAGATAATTTTGCCCGACTTACTAAAACGTAATTTCCTTTTATTTATCTCAATAGAAACTTTTCCAGAAAAATTTCTGTCAAAATCAAAACTGGTATTTCATCGGGTTTTATCTTGCACGCTCATTTTCCTCCAGTTGTCTGTGGAGATTTCATATTGCAATATTCGAAATTACCTGAAGTCTGAAGTTTCAGAAAGACAATAACAGATCACCTAATCCATTGCGTTTTTGAAGAACGAATAATTTGCAGCAGTAGAATTTCTCCAGATTCATTCAATAATTTACAAAGAGAAAGATTTCGATGAATTCAGAATTTCTTCTTAATGAAAGTAGATTCTTGGTAGATTTGCAATTGTAGAATGCTTTTAAGTATCTTTCGTTAAATAATAAAATTAAATTTTTTTCAGAGAAAAAGTATGTATAAAGTATTATAAAATTCATTTAATAAATCCCGGCAATAGAAATAGAAATCCAAATTAATTTATAAAGAAATATCGATCAGCATGTGAAAAATAAGATTCACATTATGGTTAGGTAGGAGGCCTATTTTTCTTTGTTCTATATTCAGTAGAAGAAAGTATTACATTCGTAAAAAATTTCTACTTCTGGTTTTCGATAGATTTACACGTTTTGAGAGGTCCAGAACAAGATTTGATCCTTTTTAGAAAATGACAGTCTATCCGTCTGTCTGTATTTGTGTGTGTGTGACAAAAATTTTGTGGCCACTGTATCTCAGGAACTTATGCACAGAATTACATATAAATTTCTATGAAGATGCACCTTGACATAAATTAGTGCCTCTCAACTTTCAGTAAGTCACTCAACAGGTGACAGTGACGCTGCTATATAGTGATTTTCGCAATTTCAGGGAAGGCTTATATCTCAAAAGCAACTTCAAAGAATTGCATATAAATTTATATGTAGATTCACCTTGACATAATTTAGTGCTTATCGAATTTTGGTGCTAATCACTCAACAGGTGGCGCTGCTATATAGCGATACCCACAAGTTTAAATGAAGGCTATATCTCAAGTTCTATTGCGTATAATGGAACAAAACTTGATATGTGATAAGGCCTTTATGAGAAATTATGCTGATTCAATTTGGTTGAATATCGGCCAGTGACGCTGCTGTATTGCAGTTTTTCCCGAGAATAGAAAGGCTCTATCTCAGTTTCAAATGTATATAGCTGAGCAAAACTTGGTACATGAGAGAATCATACGGAATTAATCTGAGAGCATATCATCCAACATGTAGAACTACTGCGCTGCAATTTATCCTGTAAATAGGAAGACTAAATTTCAACTACTATGGTATATAACTATAAGAAACTTGGTAAGTGAGATAACCAAGATGAAAACGAATGCTAATATAATTTAAGTGTATATCAACCGATAGGTGGAGCTGCTATTGTGATATTTCATATGGCTGTATTTTATTACCTGTTAATTAAAACTGCACTAAGCCCTATATGTAAAAACTTTTTTGAGAGAAGCTGTGAGGTACATATTTTTTTTTTTTTTTCACATGTTAAAGTGTCGGTGGCACTGCTATACAGAATAATATAGAAGAAAGTTTTGTGATGGCCACAGCATACTAGTTTTAAATAGACCGAATAAACATGTGTTTTCGATTTCTCTTCTTGCTATCAAGCTAAGATAAATAATTTATAATTGATTACAAAAGAAAAAATTACACAAATATTTGTTTATCCAAAACTAAATTTTGTTTAATATACAATTTTAAAGTTTAATTTAATGTGTTTTTCTTTATTTAATATGTGTAGTTTTTCTTTAATGTATATATTTTTTAATTATTTTCTATTAAAAAGAATATTGATAAATTTTTAAAATGTAAATTCTTTATTGTGACATCATAAGTGACAAAATATATGACTTCAAATTCGCCAAAAGAAAAATTAAATTGTTGTTCATTGTGAAATATGAATCTATATAAATAAAGAGAAGTGTCTGTGTGTGTCTGTGTCTGCACTCTGGTGCACACAGTACTAATCACAGAGCTACAAAATTTTGCAGACGGGTACCTGGAACACTGTAGGTGTGCACCTTATTGAGAGTTTTTCAAATTTCGAATTTGAACTTTTTTAATTATTATTATTATTTTCAATTTTAAATATTGGCTTTTATGTTTTATTTTTCATGAATTTATTCTTCCGTTATAATCGTCTTGTGGCGTTTCGGACTTTCGGGCGAGGGTTCTGGTAGCGAATGAGAAAATCCCGTCACAGCAGAAGTTGATAAGAAAATTAATTTAATTAAAATTTAAACAAGATTCTATGTACAACCGTTAGTTACAATATTGATGTTGGAGGATTATATACAATGGCTAGTAGCTACAGCATGGATCGATAGTTGAGTTGATGCTTAACAAACAGTTTCTGTGGATCTCCGTGATCCTAAATTCGATTTACTGAAACAATACTTGCACCGTTCCAGGTACAGAAAATATATGATCCAGTCCTAGGATAATTTAAAGTAAAATGTCTCTTACGAGCTGACCTGCACACCTTCCCCGGTGACAGAAAATAAGCTGACCTGTGTTCTCTGCTCCTAGAGGAACACAAAAAAAATCACTAAGTCTCGCTACCTCTCCTGGTAAACGGGACAAGAAAAAACCCTCCGACCTTCACTGGCCGAAGACAAGATACGAATCCCCGACTCTCTGCTTCCAGCGCTGCTCCTGGGGAAACTCTTTCTCTCGATGGCAACCCGCGCTCCTCCCTCATTCGCTGAGCGGGCGGGCGCCTTCCCGTCTGGCCGAAGAAATCCCTCGGAAACTCCGCTGTTCTCACGACCATCAGGGCGTGCTAGCAGGGCAGTTTCTTTGTACTTTAGTGTCACAGTTCGAGACAGTCTGGAGCCAAACTATTGTAAGTATCAGCACACCTGCTCTGTGTAGAGATTAAGGTCAGGCCAACTTTAATTAATTGGAAGGGGGGCTGTATGCCACAACTTCCTCCCCCTTAAGATGGTTTTCTGGGGTTGAAAAACTCCAGAAAATCTCTGCAATCAAATTAGGTTAGGGTGCATCAAAGCAATTCTAGAGAGGCTAATCTTCCTGACTAAACAATACCTAAATTTACACTAAAGTTACAAGTTTCAAATTACAAATTAATTAACATAATAAAAACAATACTATTAATAATAAACTATATACAAAATTTCTTACAGATAACTTTTAATCCACCCGACTCAAACAGTCCACATGAGGAATGTCTTTTCCTGGTCTGTGTCGGATTTCATAGTTAAAGGGCTGCAAGGTTAACGCCCACCGCATTAATCTGGGATTGTTTCCCGCATTTCTCTTTAACCATATTAATGGGTTGTGATCAGTTTCTATGGTAAATTTTTGACCATCCGGGTAATGTTTTAACTTTTTTACTGCGAAAATGATCCCAGCACATTCCTTTTCGGTTGTGCTATAGTTTTTCTCTGCCTTAGTAAATTTTCGACTTAAGTACAGAATTGGATGTTCTTCATCTCCTTCCTTTGAGCCATGATAATACCTATCCCCTTATCTGAGGCGTCACTTTGAATAATAAACTCCTTAGTATAATCAGGAGCGTACAGTACTGGGTCACGGGTGAGTTTCTCTTTTAACTCCCTAAAAGCCTTCTCCATTTCGGGACTCCAGTCTACTTTTTCCTTTTTCGTTTTCCCTCTTAAAGCTCGGGTCAGCGGTTCTACTATTATTGCATAGTTCTTTATGTATCGGGAGTAATACCCGCACATCCCTAAAAACCTTCTAATTTCCGTTTTTGATTTTGGAGCTGGGAAATCAATAATGGCCTTAATTTTAATCTCGGACGGTTTCCTACGTCCTTTCCCTACAACATGCCCTAAATATTTGACCGTCTCCTGGGCAAATTTACACTTGGCTAATTTAATGGTTAATTTTGCCTTGGTTACCCGCTTTAGAACTATATCTAAATGTTCTAAATGCTCTTCCCATGAATTAGAAAAGATAGCCATATCGTCAAGGTAAGGCAAACAGAAACTTTCTAGTCCCTTTAATAGAATACTCATGAATTTTGAAGACCTATACGGGGCGGAGACAAGTCCAAATGGCATTACCAAAGGTTGATATGAACCGAAACTAGTTACAAATGTCGCTAAACGTTGTGCGTTAGGGGTTAAAGGTATTTGCCAATAGCCTTTAGTTAAGTCAATCACGGTAATAAATTTTGATGCTGCCACTTGCTCTACCCTCTCTTCTATGTTAGGCAAAGGGAAAAATTCGGCACGAGTTATCTCATTTAACTTGCGATAATCAACGCACGGGCGGGGTTCTCTGCCAAGGGCCTCTACTAATATCATAGGCGAGGTATAATCTGACTCCCCTTCCTTAATTATGCCCAATTCTAACATACGCTGGATTTCGGATTTCAGGATGTCGGTTTGTCGAGGTGACGTCCTATATGGCTTCATTCTAACGGGTTTATCACTAGTCAATTCAATATCATGCTCAATTAAATTCGTTCGGCCTGGAATATTGGAAAACACTTTCTTGTGTTTAATTAGTAATGCTCCTAATTGCTCCTGTTGGGCTTTTGTGCAACGACTTCCTAAATTACTGTCCCTAATTACCATATTGAGGTCAAATTCTTCCGGGTCAGTTATAGGATAAGGTATTTCTAAGTCTGCCTCCGTCGTTTTATTATCCCAATTGTCCTCTATTAATACATTTACGATTTCTGCTCTCTGCACGTAAGGTTTTAGTAAATTGACATGATAAATTTGCGACTTTTCGCGCCTGTCCGGTACATTTACAATATAATTAGTCTCTGACATTTGACTCTCAATAGTGCCTGGCCCTATCCATGATACGGATAATTTATTGGGTTTACTTGTGGCTAAAACCAGCACTTTGTCCCCGGGATTAAATTTCCGATTTACCGCATTTCTGTCATACCAGATTTTGCGTTTATCCCTTTTTCCTCCATCTGCTCCCCTGCGAGCTCTTGACACCTTTGTAGTCTGTTTATCAATTCGAAAACATACTCCGTCACTGGGTTTTGCTCCTCTTCCTGCTCTGTCCATTTCTCAAATAGCAGGGTTTCCGGGGTTCGCAGATTTCTCCCATGAACCAACTCGGCTGGGCTGAATCCCGTTGATTCATGTGTTACCGTCCGCAAAGCTAACAAAGCATAGGGTAAACTCCTCTCCCAACTTTCTCCACTTTCTAAACAGATTACCTTCAATAACCGTTTAACTGAACGATGCCAACGCTCAATGCAATTTGTCTGTGGGTGGTGCACACTACTGTGAGTTATTTTAATTCCAAATTTTTCTAAGAAAGTTGAGGTTAAGTTACTCATAAAACAAGCCCCTAAGTCTGTTTGGATTACTTTCGGAAATCCCATTCTACTAAATACTATCATTAACGCGTCGATCACTGTTTCCGACCTTGAATCGGGTATCGGGATAGCCTCTGGATACCTCGATGCTAAGCACATAGCCGTGAGCATATATTTATTTTGATTTTCCGAAGGTGGGAGTGGTCCCACAATATCACAGTTTATATGCGTAAAAATTGCAGTAATAATGGGAACAAGTTTAAGAGGGGCTTTTTTTTGCTCTCCTGCCTTCCCAATTTTCTGACAAGGATCACACGATTTTACATAGGCTTCAGCCTCTTTAAAATGATATTTGGCCAGAAAAAATATCGCAGCAATTTATCCTTAGTTTTAGTCATGGCCACATGACCGGATATTAAACTGTGACAAAGATTCAAAATTTCATTCATATATTTCCGCGGAATAATTAGCTGACGTCTTTTTTCTCCTCTGTGATCTGTAGCAATTCTGTACAGCAAACCTTGATCTATTGTTAAATTCGATTTCTCCTCTTTCGCGCGCGCCCACAACTCCGTTAGGCTTTCATCTTTTTCCTGCTCTTGGCGAAACTCGTTTTTCCCAACGTGCGCCAGAGCGGTGATCCTATCCTCCTCTAACTCGGGGAGGAAAATTGATTCTTCCGTACCCTGATTTTCCGTAGGCTCGCTCTCTGGCGACATTTCTGCCTCTCCCTGATCATTCCCAGCGCTTTCACTCGCCAGACTGGTTTTTGGCGCAGTTTCGTTTTTACGCCTTTTCGCTCGCGTTTCGACTGCATGGATTAATTCGGGTTTTTGTTTTTTTCTCTCGATTAATTTCTGCGTCTCATTTCCCAGTAAATAATAATCCATGAGAACTTCCTTATCCGCTACCGCGGCTTTCGTATTAATTAACCCTATTCCCTCAATTTCTAATTCAATATTGGCTATGGGTAGACATCTCACTTCGTTGGCTAAAGCTGCCTTAACCCACACGGTTTCCCCGTTTAATTGCTCATTAGAAATTATTTTATGAGGGGCAATATCGAGGCACGTCCCAGAATCACGTAAAATGGTAAACTTTTCCCCATTTATCTTGGCTTCACTTAAATAAGGTTCAAAAGCCGGGTTTAAATTCTCAGCGTCTCCTACGTGATTTACTTTTTCAGCCTTCTCTTGTCTGCTTTTCCAGACTGGGCAATTTGGCTTAATGTGATCGGGGGAAGAGCACACATAGCAAACAATAGGTTTTCGGGCCTCAAATAATTTAGATCTTTCCGTCAGATCAGACTTATCCCTCCAATTTTTTTGTTCTGGGGCATTTTTCTCAACCCTATTTTTATCAAAGTTGCGAGGTTTATCTAATTTCTTTTCTAGTGGTGGTTTCGGGGTCCAACTTTTCTTATTATTTCTGCGAACTGACTCGTACGCGTCAAACTTCTTAGCTAACTCTCGCGGTTCATTGAGAGAGCTCCACGAATCTATGAAATGATCTTTCATTTCGAAATTAGCCCGTTTCTTTAACTGGTCGGCCACCATTAATTTCTTTAGATCCTCAAAATTTGTCACTTCTACTCCCTCTAACCACCCATTTAAATATGTATCTAAATCATAAGCTAGATCATGCCAAAGAGTTCCCGGTTGTTTTTGGTGTTGCATAAATTTAATTCTAAAATTTTCCGGACTTAATTTAAATCGATCTAATAGAATTTGTTTGACTTTCTCAAAATCGTCACTAATTTCTTGGGGTTCTTTTAAAATTAATTCCGCGATTTCTACGGGCAATAAAGCTAATAAATTAGTCACTAGATCCTCGTCATCTATTTCTAACTTCCTAGCTTGTCTTTGGAATAACGCAAGAAATAATGCCATGTCCGATTTCTCCGGTTCAAATTTTTGCATAACCGATTTTAGTGATTGTCGGCTGGGGCGTTCGCTACGAGTCGAAGCTAGACTTACTGTTTCTGAATGTTGGGCTATTTTAAGATTTTCTAACTCTAATTCATGTTTCCTTTCCGCTTCTCTTTCAGCGATTTTTTTCTCTTCAGCCTCCCTTTCCGCAATCTTTTCCGCATTCCTTTTCTCTTCCGCCTTTCTTTCTAAGATATCCTCCCGTATTAACTTAATTTGAGATAGGGCTAGGTCTTTATCATAATCTGGAGACTTTTGAATTTTCCCTATGATATCACTTATCCTATCCGAAGTTTCAACAATCACTCCGAATTCGACTGCGAGCTCTTGCAGTTCCGCTTTCCTATACTGCCCTAATTCTGACATGTTTACCTAATTCTAAATACACAATTTAATCTTACACAATTCCCAAAAACATTTCTACACAATACCTAACACTTTTACACAATTCCTAACAATTTTACACAATTCTTACAATTTTACCCAATTCCAAAAAATACATATACAAAATTACACTAATAAAACCTATAATTCAATTTTGCAAATTTTTGGGGTATATAAAATTCCAATACAACACGATTCCAATAATTAAAACTTAATATTCAATTCTACACATTAAATTTGAAATATTTGAAATCACAACCCTTTCCAGGAAAGAAACCTCTTTCCGTAACTTATTTGATTCACTTTTAATTTTCATAAATTACACAAAACAATATGAAATTACTGTGTTATCTTTCTCAAGATATTTTAACACCCTTTTTGTTTTCTCAAATAATATCTGTTTTCAAATATAATCTTTCTCATTTAAAACAAGATAATCAAATATGTGCAAATCAATTAATATTTTTCCAAACTAAACAAATATGAGTTATATTTAAATTAAATTTACCTATAATTTAAATTCCTCCCTGTTTTTACTTAGAGTTTCTAATATTTGTGATATGCCACATTTTTAATTTTTCCAAAAACAATGTTAATTTAAGGTTTACTCTCCCTTAATAAATTTCTAAATAACTTTTAACTTTATACGTGTATCATCTAATACCTTAAATAACAAAAATTTTACAGCCTCACTAGAAAAGTTTGACTCACCCCTGTTTTGTTGTCGTTGCTCGAGTTCCGTCCTTCCTTCTGGCACTTATGATGGGCTCTCGGATCGGCACTCCGTATGGAATTCGGGATGGGCTCCGGATAATTCAGGCTGAGGGCTCTCCTCTCTGTCTTAGAGATTCTAGTCGATGCGACGTAGATGTATCCTCCGTTGATTTGATGGTTCGACGTACTCCGCTGCGTCTATCCTTCCGTTGAGTCTATCACGTTTCTATCGTCCATACTTCTTCAGGCAGTGTAGTATTTCTCCAACAAGATCCCTCTAGCGCTGCCACCAAGTTAGTATAGCTGTGGCGTTTCGGACTTTCGGGCGAGGGTTCTGGTAGCGAATAAGAAAATCCCGTCACAGCAGAAGTTGATAAGAAAATTAATTTAATTAAAATTTAAACAAGATTCTATGTACAACCGTTAGTTACAATATTGATGTTGGAGGATTATATACAATGGCTAGTAGCTACAGCATGGATCGATAGTTGAGTTGATGCTTAACAAACAGTTTCTGTGGATCTCCGTGATCCTAAATTCGATTTACTGAAACAATACTTGCACCGTTCCAGGTACAGAAAAGATATGATCCAGTCCTAGGATAATTTAAAGTAAAATGTCTCTTACGAGTTGACCTGCACACCTTCCCCGGTGACAGAAAATAAGCTGACCTGTGTTCTCTGCTCCTAGAGGAACACAAAAAATATCACTAAGTCTCGCTACCTCTCCTGGTAAACGGGACAAGAAAAAACCCTCCGACCTTCACTGGCCGAAGACAAGATACGAATCCCCGACTCTCTGCTTCCAGCGCTGCTCCTGGGGAAACTCTTTCTCTCGATGGCAACCCGCGCTCCTCCCTCATTCGCTGAGCGGGCGGGCGCCTTCCCGTCTGGCCGAAGAAATCCCTCGGAAACTCCGCTGTTCTCACGACCATCAGGGCGTGCTAGCAGGGCAGTTTCTTTGTACTTTAGTGTCACAGTTCGAGACAGTCTGGAGCCAAACTATTGTAAGTATCAGCACACCTGCTCTGTGTAGAGATTAAGGTCTGGCCAACTTTAATTAATTGGAAGGGGGGCTGTATGCCACAGTCTGTGTATCTTAGCAACGGCTATTACGCAATTTATTTTTTATTTAATACATTCATTTGAAGGCGAAATCTTTTTTATTTATTTATTTATTTATTATATTTATTGAAAACCAAATGGTAATGCAATAGAAATAAATTGTTATGTTTATGTATAATTTTTAAAGTACAACAATTTATTTTTCATTTTAAATTAATTCCTTTAAAATAAAAATCCTTTTTTTATTTATAATATTTATTGGGGGGGGGGGGGAGATGGTAGTATATAGTAGAAAGGATTAAACTGATAAAAATTTATTTGTTTTCCATGTATTTAATTCCTTTTAAAAGAAAATCTACTTTTTATTTTATTTTATTACACTGGTCTAAATCAAATCATAATATAGTGTACATTATAAAACATATGGTTCAAAAACTAAAATATATAGTAGATGCTGAGATACAGTCATCTTTAAAATCGTAGTTCTTAAATAACAGAAGATCCACATGTCGTCGATAAATACCCAGATTGAAGTGCCCGGGAAAGACCTTTCTGCAGACAATAGAAACCTGGACCCGATGCAGTACGGGCGGAAAAAAGAGCTGCTGTAGCAGCGGGTACCCAAAGCGAAGTCTAGAGTGATTTCAATTTTTTTTTTTTTTTTTTTTTTAAGTTTTTATTTATAATGTGATGTAAAAAATAAATACTGATCCAGTGCTTTTGAAAATTCATTTAAATATAGTGACCAGCGAAGCAGGCGTAGCCTACTAGTAAATAAATAAATAAGCAGAAGATATCTGCGCATGGAACATTTTTATTGACAAAGCGTCTGATAATAAGAACTTATTATTATTACCCAGGATTAAAGATAAGCAACACAAGATGTCGAAGGCAGAGCAATGCGGTACAGAAATAAGCATCTCGTCCAAAATTAAATTCTCTTTAGGACATAATTTTAATTTATGAACTGCTTGACAGAAAATGAAAATTCAGATGGTTTGGTCTTTACATAGAATTCTTTTTCACTAATAAAGTGAATTTAACATTGCTTCGTGGAATTAAATAATTATGATAAACATTAGATGAAACAAAATCGAGTTTTTTCACTTCGAGATGTTAAGTTTCAGTACACTATGATCCTGTTTCGTTTTGAATAAGGTGTTTTTGAAGAACCATAGGGAAGAAACGACTCATTCTTTGATGCATGAGTAAATTAAATTGCGTTCGTGCAAAAATAAAACAGACACTAAACCTTTTCAAAAAAATGAGGTTTTCTATCGTGACATACGATAAAAATTAAAAGTTTTGGAAGAAGTAGCTTTCATAAAAGATTATGTATGTTATTACTTTTATTATAAAAAAAAAAAAAAAAAAAAAAAAAAAAATCGAAATTACACTAAATCATGTGCGTAAAAAGTTTATTCATTAAGTTTATTCGTATATTTTAGTTTCCTTTTGTATGGTAAAGAAACATGACACTAAAATAGATTCTTAAATTGAAAATAACAATCTTCACTCTCAGAAATAATATACTCAATTTTGACGATTCAGACATCCTTAATTTCGTTGTTTTTGACGACCATTTCGTTAAATGATCACGCGATTTTTGAGGAAACGTGAACTCTCAAATATTTGACGAAACTGTTTACTCACAATAGCATGTGCTAGCTTTCATTACCGCAATATTGGTTTTTTTCCTATGTCGTTCCGACTTTACGTTACAATGACTTTTATTTGCCGGCCTGGTGGTTCGGTCGGTAGGACGCTGCTTTCTGGATTCCCATGTCCCGGGTTCTAACCGCGGTGCGAGCATGGATGTTTGTAATGCCCTATGTCTACAAAATATTGTGTGCGCTTGTTCCCGTGGATTTCTGTAAAAAAATGGATCAATTGAGACAAAAATCATTGTAACTATAGGTCTCAAAGCTGTCAAATAAATGCCAAATTATTTTTATTTGTTTGCTCTGTTTTATTTATATTTTCATTAAATATAATTAGGATTTAATGCCTAAAGCAACGAACTTGCAAGTAATTTTATAATTCTATAATTTGTATTTTATTCTGTATCACGAAAGTAGGATGAAAAAATGTATCTTTACTTTTGACGAAATTCGTATGTTCAAACAAGTGACGAAAGTAATTTTCTCAATTTGACGATATAAGAAGGAGAAAATACTTTTTTTATTTTTGACGAAATTCGTATTCTCAAATAGGTAACGAAACAAATTTCATCAATTTGTCGAAATGTTCGCTCGGAGTATATCCCTAGAAACGTCAAAAATGAAAAAACTTTCGGGAAATTTGAGTATCAATTTCTGAGAGTGTTTAAAAAATTTCAATATTAATAATTCATTAACACAAAATATCTATAATTATTTTTTTAAATAGTATGCATTTGTTAAAAATTTTTTAAAGAAGTTCATGCATCAGTGATGTAGTAGATGAATGACATTAAGAAGCACATTTTTTTAAAAATTCATTTAATTTATATGTTTGTTTGAATGTAGTCTCTAACAGTGGGAGAGTTCAGTTACCAAATTTCCCTTTTCGATTCTTGGTAATAATAGCGAACTAATGAATCTCCGAAAAAGCGTAGGTTGACTTTTGAAACAAAGTCCGTTATAACTGATTAAAATATTCTCTAAAGATATATTTCAGGAAGATTATACGGGTATTGAAAGGTTATTCATAAAGTTCAATTTAAATTGAACTAAATTGTCCTTCAAAAGATTTTTTAAGCAACATTTTTTTTCGCATAACTTTGAAAATTAAACATTTAAATATAAAATTTTGGTGACTTTTTGTTATCAAATTATTTATCAAATTCCATATAAATTTTAAATCAGAAATAATATTTAAATTGATATTAGGTCAAATTTTCCTCAAATGAACGTTTTTGAAAAAAAAAAAAAAAAAGAAAGAAAGAAAGAAAGGAGAAGAGAAGAGAAGAAAGAAAATTTCAAACTATTTTAAAAAAGAAATCTAAATAAGATATAATTGGGATGCATTACAGATAGGTGAAGATGCACATACTTCCAAAAATTAAATTGTAACATTTTTTACTTTTATATTTTCATCAATTTTCTACTTTTTCTTTTTTAGTGTATGTAAATAACTTATATATATATATAAATATATACACAAACATGTAATTTAGATGAAATGTTCATTATAAATTTACTTACTGAACTTTCTACTATTCTGTCGATGTTCATAGTTTACAAATTAATATTTATATTTTTTTCAAAAAGCCTAGAAAGGAAGCAAAAGAAAAATGAATAAACAGAAAAATGAATAAATGAATAAATAATAAATGAATAAATAATAAATGCGTATTTGTTTCAGAAACAATATGTATTCATTTTTAAAATCTTTTGTCTTGTATAAGACTTCATTTCCATTTTTCTTTGTTCATTAATTCTTATCTTTCTTCCTGGTGTTTGATCATTGTTAAAATGAATTATTATTGTTACTATTATATATATATATGTATATATGTGTGTGTGTGTGTGTATATATATATACACACAGACACACAACACACACACACACACACACACATATATATATATACATACGTATATGTATACGCATGTGTGTGTATGTGTGTAAAGTAACTTGACAGAGGAGAATGGAAAAAGAAGTTGTTTTTCATTTCTTTTTTTTTTTTTTTTTTGGTAATTGGGGAAAAAAAAGGTTATTTTTTTTATTTTGGCTTGACAATTATCTTATTAAAATTAATTTTGTAGAAAATATTCAAATTAAATACAAAAATTTCCAAAGCGTTAAAAAAAAAATAGTTTAATTAGTAATATTATCATGTTTTTATCAAAACTATTTAAATAATCTGATGTGTCACTCACACGACTTTCTCTTACCCTGAAATTTAATACTATAAATACAGGTCGCAGATTAATAGGTAAGATAACGAGTACTGTTATTTAAACTTATGTTAAACAATTCATATTAGGCTTCTGAAGAGTTTTATATGATAATTAGTTCTGTGTGAGGGGGCTAGCGCCCCCCTCAACCCCCCGTTTCATTCATGACCCTACATTTATATAGAAATTAATTCGGTTATTAAAAAATAATTTGCTAAAATTATTATTTTAAAAAATTATCTTCTATGATAAGGCAGACGATTTCCATGTTAGAGAAGTAGTATAACACCAAATATTAAAAAAAAGAAGTCCATTTTATTCTCTATATTTAAAAAAAAAAAAGGTGATTTTTTTTCTAAGGTTTTTTTTTCGTTAAAAGTAAAAAAAATCGATATCTTTGTTTTAAATTATCGCAGATCGATGGTTCAACCATTTATTTTAAAGGTATTGGCGAGATCTTTTGAAAGAAACCCATCATGAAAATTTACTCCCCTCGAGGGGGGACTTCCCTCCCCGGGGGGGGAGGTGAGGCTCCTACATAACCAAAAAATTTTTTCCCAGTTAACTATCTCTATTACAAAAAATATATATTCGTTTCATTTGGTTTAGTGCAGTCTATAGATGTTAAACTCTACTTTCCTGCAATTTCCCCCATAGACGTAATGTATTAGAATTCTCTTGATTGTCCCTGTACACGAACCATTTGCTTGATCTTAACGAAAAGCTTACTGTAGCATCCCTATATGATACACATTTAGAATACCAAGTTTGAACTTTCTGTCATAATTTGTTTTTGAGATATGCTGATAACAGACAGACACACAGACACACACACACACACAGACACACACACACAGACCATTTGCTAAAAACATGATTTTCGTATTCAGGGGACCTCAAAACGTGTAAATATAACAAAATCTCGCGTTCGAAAATTTGAGCCAAAAACAATACTTTCTCTACCTTATGGGTAAGAGAAAGTAATAAAAATCCCATGAAAACTAGATAGCTGTGGCCATCGCACAACTATTTTCTATATCGTTCTATACAGGCCTCGCAGTGTTCCTAAAATTTTAAGTTCATTTTATTATATTGTTACCATTATTTTAAAGCAATACTTTTTTACATGATGTTTACATAAAATTTAGCATAATAATTTTAAGAAAAATTTCTTACTAACGATACTGGTGACAATATAATAAAATGTGAGTAAAATTTTAGAAATGCTCCAAGGTCTGGATATAACAACGCCACATACCATTTAATACACACAAAATGTTAATAACCATAGTTTTTCACAATAAAGATTTTCCATAAACAATTTAATTGAATTTTAACCAACAAATTCTGAGATACAGACATATATGAAAATCGCAAAAAATGAGAGTAATATCAGCTTCTTTTGTCAGCTGATATATACTCTATTTAAGTCAGCATTATTATTCCCGATGACTCCCTTCATATTGTAACTATGCATATGTGCATTAATCCCTGTAGAAGCTGAGATATAGTCTTTCCGTATTATTGCGTATATATATTATTGTATGTATACGCATTATTGCTATCTCACTTCTCATATTTTAAGTCGAAAGTTTTTAACGAATCCAATATTTTCTTTTATTTAACTTTAAAAGAAAGTAAAAATAAAATTTGAATTATCCCATTAGTAAATACTGTGGTATCATTAATTAGTGAAGGCTATTGTAGAAAATCCCGGTAAATACTGGAGTTAGCTGAAGAAGAAAGAATATAGAATAACATCACAAATTGAAAAGAAAAAAAAAAAAAAAAAACTCAACAAGTGCTTCGAATCGATATAATTAAACACACCTTTTTAATAGGTGAAAATGAAGGCATTTGCACAACGTGGTGAAATCAACGCATGTGCTGTTTTCATTATTACGTGATTAATTATGCCGATCCGGAAAAAATGTTGCACTTTTTTTTAGTATATGGCTTCAAATAGTAGAGGCTGGTTCATCTAATGAATGGATATATAATATGGCTATGTAAAGATAACCTTGTCGATAAATATAAACTCTTACAACGTAATTTTACATTCTGTAGATTTCAAGAGAATCTTTTCAAGTATTCACATATGATTTGTAAATACTTGTCCAAAATAAGTTTCAAAACGCGTACTTTGATATAAATGAATTATATCATATAACGTGTATCATATAACTATATCACGTAACTCGAAAATGTGTCTCATTTTTTAGTGTTAGTTATGTCTCTATTAATTAACATTACTTTTTACATTTTTCTTGAACTCGCTTCTGGTTTTCTACATATGCGCAAAAAACGACATATTTTATTCTATTCTATTTTGTTTTCAATTTTAATTTAGTTTAAAATAGTATGTGCTATTTATAAGCAGAGAATTTATTATTTACGGATTATTTTTTATTTATTTTTAAGTACAAATTTTTAAGAGTATGAGTGCAAAATAAGTTTTTTATTTAAAAAGAAAAATATTTCTTTCAAATTGGATTTTTAAAAGCAAAAATAAAAGTAGAATATGTACGTATATCTTTAAAAGCAATACATACTTTTTTTCTTTTTTAAACCTTTTTAATACTATTTTTAGAATACTAATTTTACTTTTATTTTACCGTTCCTTTTACATGTCAGTAGATTCAAATGTTACCCTTCACATCATAAAATATTTACATATTCGTATAATTGCGATTGTTATGTTTTACTTAACCAGCTGAAACTCGCAACATGATTTTATACTTATTATGAAACTCTGATTTTTGAAACATTGTTGGTTGTTTTGTAATAACGTTTACAAAAATAAATGAAGAAAGAAAGAAATAAAGTTTTAAAAAAAAATGTTATTTTTTTAAGTGTGATACCAGAATCCTAATATATCGATGTTTGAAACTAAAATAACCAATATTAATAGGTAAACATTTGCACGAAAGCTAACGTGCTGACAATTTTTCCTTTAACCTATAACAAATTTACAAAAGGCCTGTCTTTTAATGAAACAACATATATTCAAAACATACATGTAGTTTCATGCAACTTTAGAAAGATTTTTTAGATACAATATATATATTTGATAATTTTCGCGTACATTAATCTTTTATTTATCAGCACTTAAACAACCAGTAAACAGTTTATGTAATATTAAAAATAGGTGTGTAAAACTGAACAAAATTGTAATTTTTTGAATTAAAATGGCTTCGAGCATTTAAATATAGATTTTGAAATGTACATAAACTTCTGTTTTTATGGGGAAAAAAAAAATGTTCTCAATTTTTGAGTATTTTTTTCTGTTTTCAATATATGTGAATGTTTGAGTATAAATTTTATAAAACAGTGTTTATCTCATAACTACACATGCATATATATATATATATATATATATATATATATCTTTCAAGGGACAGACGTGAAAAGACGTATAAATGAAAAGACTTATAATCGAAATTAAAAAAAATAAAACTTTGATTATTACAAATTTAATGGCACTATAGCAAAATTTACAAGAAAATACCAATTAATAATGTTTTTTTAGACAGTTACTAGTATATTACTGTGTAATATAATTTGGATTTGAAGATAATTAAAAATAAAAAAGATTTATTATAAAAAGTAAGAAAAAAATCAACCATTAATGCATAACTTTATTACTAAGTAGTAATTATAATCTCATATCTTGAGTATTATATTACATATCTTGAATACTACATGAATACATCTTGAGTATTAATTTATATATTGCGTATCTTTAATAATAAGTATCGTACAATTTATGTCTACACAAGTAATTATTTAACTCATTAAAAATTTTTTAATATTTGCCTGGCGTGCTGATGTCTGCGAGTACTAAAAACTAATAATTGAATAAAGTTCAATATTTTATTTATTTATTTATTTATTTTACTTGTGATTTAACAAACAAAATAAGTTCATAGCTTTCCAATGCAGCCAAATGCGCCTTGAAAAAAAGGAGCACTAGAATTTTTACATTCTAGAACATCATCGCTTAAATTAGTATTAGACAATTTATTAATTAGTTCATGGATTGTGATATTGTGAATAATTCCGAAGTCATGATATTGGTATCACAGTTCTCATACTTAACAGAATTGATACTATTTAGAACAGATTATACACCGTATTTTCACCGGGAAAATGACCAGTCGAGAAATTTTGAGAATTTTAGAATAGTGCAAAAGACGTATAACCGATATTGAGGGCGTATAATCGAATAATTTTTGCAATAAAATGAGTAGGAATGAATCTAGACTTCACTAAAAAGACGTATAAACGAGAGACGTATAAGTGATTTTTACTGTATTATACAGGATGTTCCAAAAGTCCCCCCCCCCTCCTAAATCTAAAATGAGTCGAAATTGTGAAAAATGGCGAAACACGTGTTCAATGAATTCGAGAGGGACCTTTTTTCGTGAAAAAAGTTTTAACCCAGGTGGGCTAGGGGGGCCGCTAGGAAGGGCAACTTTGAAATTTGAAATTGGAAGGTATGTCTTGTGATACATCCTGGAAACGTCTCTTCAAAACAATGAATTTGATATAGATAGTTTTGGCCTACGATGATTATGAAAGGCGATACATGAGATTTTAGAATTCTGAAATGTGGATTTTATACTTATGTATCCCCTTTAATAATCATTGCAGGACAAAACTATTTATACAAAAGTCATTGTCTTGAAGAAACGTTTTCAGGGATGCATCACAAGACATATACTTTGCCCAAAAATGTTTGGGTCCGGGCAAGGGGGTGGTAGGAGAACCGCTAGGGAGTGCAACTTTAAAATTTCTAACAGGAAAGTATGTCTTGTGATACATCTCTGGAATGGAAACGTCTCTTCAAGACAATGAATTTAGTATAAATAGTTTTTTCCTGCAGTGATTATTAAAGGGGATACATAAATATAAAATCCACATTTCAAAAGTCTAAAAACACATGTATCTCAGTAGTAAGCCGTGTACTTTGACCGACGGAAGTGACGTCATAGGAGGGGGGGAGGGGGAAGGAAACCGGAAGTGACGTAACGGTTGGTTGGTTGCTTGATCGTGAAAGATGACGGGGGTAGAGTTTCGTTTTATCCGTTGGCAACCTGGACTTCTTGTCAAGACATGTGACGGAAGGGGGAATGGGGGAGGAAACCGGAAGTGACGTAACGGTTGCTTGATCGTGAAAGATGACGGGGGTAGAGTTTCTTTTTATCCGTTGGCAATCTGTCAAGACATGTGACGGAGGGGAGAGTTTTCTTAAAGGGACAACACAGAAACCTGTCAGAACATGAAAGAGAATGACGTTATCAACCGAAAAGAGGACAATGTATTATATTTAGTAAGTAATTTTCAATGAGTAGTTCATTAATCAATTTTAATAAGTAAATTTTATTATTTTATTGATTATTAATTAATTATTTAACTGACTATTTTAATTCGCTAGATTTTTTACAAAACGATATTGCACCGTAGGGGATTTGAACCCACCAACTTTGCCATGCGAGACCAACGCGCTACCGATTAAGCTACGATGACGTTCCCTCGAACTTCCTTTTTTTATGTTTTCCCCTCTTAGGAGATAGGGGTGGGAAGACGTTTCCCCCACCTGCGCCCAAGTGGACTCGTCCAAGGGGATCCAGCCAATTACAAGAGAGCACTGTGACATCATTCATGTTTTTATCCAATCCTGATGCGTTTGCTGAGAAGATAAGACAGTAAATCTGGGTATAAAATCCTAGACATCACGAAATATCTTCACATTTTAGTCTCGCTTCATTCCTGCTGTTCAATTCGCTCTCTCTTCCCTACGTAATCATGGAAGACGGACTTAATCTTTTGATCCACGAAAATGTATTTGCTTCTTCAGAAGAAATTTTTGAAAGACTAGAAAAAGAAATTGTTTATTTACCCGAGGAGCAATGCCATATACGTATTCGAAATAAATCTTATCCTATTTCGCGGAAGATTGCTGCTTTTGGAGACCCTGGTTTATCTTATACTTTTTCAGGACTGACACTAATCAGCCAGCCTTGGCCTCCTTTGCTTCTTGAAATAAAAAGTCTTATTGAAACTATGATGGATGTCAATTTTAATTTCGTGTTGATAAATCGGTACGAGGATGGAAATGCCTGTATTGGTCAACATAAAGATGATGAAGCCGACTTAGAGGAAAACCACCCTATCTGTTCCCTAAGCTTTGGAGAAACACGTACTATGATTTTTAAAAGACCCAATTACCAAGATAAAAAAGTGGAATTAAAGTCAAACTCGCTTTTGGTTATGAATCCCCCAACAAATAAATTCTGGAGCCATGGAATTCCAAAAGAGAAGAAACACACTGGTGTGCGTGTTAATCTAACTTTCCGTATGATGAAAACACCTGGACATAACAAGCGGAAACGTGTTCAAACAGAAGAAAGATGCAAGAAAATAAAAGAAGACCGAACTAAAGTAAGTTTTCTCTCTTTTAAAAAACATTTTCCCTTTGAATAAAGTAGTATACACTTTCTTTTAATACAAAAAATCTTGATTATTTATTAATGATTTCTTTTTATTACCTTTTTCAGGAAGAGATGTTTACAGAAAATGTGGAAGAAGAATGGACTGATTCTTTGGATATGAAATACCTAGGTGGAGAAAATTTCCTTACTGTCAATCATTATATCGGAAAAACTCGAGTGCACATCAGGAGATAAGGTAAAGGTGAAAATGGCGTGTTACATGCGACGAAAGACGGAGTATCCTTATCACCCAAAGTATGGTATTCTTTGTGTAGGAAAGTAAATGCTATTTTAAATCATAAGTCTTCGGATAAGGTGTTTATTATAGACAAAGATTTATGCATTTCGAAACAAATGCAGAATAATCAAGAAATTTTTGTTTTCCAAAGATTATTTCAAAGAAAAAATTTGAGCATGCAATTTTTATCTGAATATGTTGTGCTTAGCGGTGCTGAGTTAGGAAAGCTTTGTGAAAACAAGTGTTTAATAACAGATCGCATGAAACAAGCGCTGATCACTTACACTTTATCCTATTGCATTGGAAAAGAACTCGATAATCCAAATTTAAAGTTGAAACCCGTGGAGAACCCTGGTGCATTTTTAGAACTTCTTGTTTCACTTCAAAACTGTCTTGCTGCAGCTATTACAATAAAAATTACAGAACTTATAAATTGTTGTGGCTGTCGAGATTCGTATGAAGCCAGTTTTATGCATGACTGTTTAATGAAAAGTCGATCTGTAAAATGGTCAGAATATTTTCACCAAGCATTGTTCTCGATAAATTGGGATGATGTAGCCAGAGATATAGTTCATAAAAATTTAAATATTGATTTCCAAGCAGTATTAGGAGTAGAAGAATTTTTCCCTTCTTTAGATGTAGAAAAAACAATTGAAGCTGTTGAAAAAATGTATGTTGGTGAAGAAAATGAAGAAGAACTTATTTTTAACAAATTATTGTTTTCTTGTAATTGATTCTTTATTATGTAAATTTTTAATGTAAATAAATGTTGATTATTATAGAATTTCTTGTGTGTGTGACTTTTTTATGTTTACCACATAGAAAATATTTAAGATTTTTGTGACTATATAAATACTGGGTTATACGTTTTGTTTGAATCATTATGAATATAAGTGTTCGGCTAGATCACAACTACTGCTGTAATGGAAGCAGTATTGAATCAGACGTATCGGGATCCAGAACATCCGGCCAGTTTCGGTGGTGTCAGTGCTTTACAGCGTGCTTTAAAAGGTCGCGTAAAAACCAAAGACATCAAGAAATGGCTTCAAACGAAAGATTCGTATACTTTGCACAAGCCTTTGAGACACAGATTCCAAACAAATCGTGTGATTGTAGGAGGCATCGACGAGCAGTTTCAGTCTGATTTAGTGGATATGCAATCCTTAGCTAACTATAACGATGGTTACAAATATTTACTTACTTGTATTGATATTTTGTCAAAGTACGCTTGGGCGATACCTTTGAAAAATAAAAGGTCTATGACTATTAAACAAGCTTTTGAAAAAATATTTGCGGAAAGGTTACCCGAACGACTTCAAACAGACTCGGGTAAAGAATTTACGAACAATCTTGTACAAGATTACTTTAAAAAGAAGAAAATTCATTTTTTCACTACACATAATGCAACCAAGGCGTCGGTGGTTGAACGTTTTAATCGCACTTTGAAAACTAAGATGTGGAAATATTTTACTGAAATGAATACAAGAAGATACATCGATGTCATCAATAAATTAGTACACAGTTATAATCATACTTGGCATCGTAGTATACAAACAGAGCCTGCATCGGTGACGTTAGAAAACCAACAGAAAATTTGGCATACGCTATATGATCAGCAAACATTGGTTCCAAAACCTAATCGTACAGATTTAAAAGTTGGAGATACTGTTCGCATCAGTCGAGAAAAAATGTTGTTTGAAAAAGGATATGAACAAAACTGGACAAGGGAAATATTTACAATTTATAAAATTTTACCTCGTGTACCTGTTGTCTATAAACTGAAAGATTTAGCAGGAGAAATTATAAAAGGAAGTTTTTACAAGCAAGAGTTACAAAAAATTTCGGATTCTGGATTTTATCCAGTGGAAAAAGTTTTGAAAAAAAGAAAACGTCATGGAAAAGTTGAATACTTCGTAAAGTTTCAGGGTTATCCTCAAAAATTCAATACATGGGTCAGCGATGTCAAAATGATATAAATGCATTTGTGTAACTTACCTTTCATTTTAAAAACGATGTCTTTCTACGTCACACTGATCAGTGACAGCTCTTTGAGCTTTTTCCCGCATAATAAAATATCGCAATTTACGACGCAGCTGCCTAGTCCAATCAATTTAAATGGCGAATGGGAAATGGCTTTAGTCGATTTCATTTATCCCCATACTTGGTATAACGTTCGAAATGATAATAATTTATTTGGTTTTGATTTGGGTGATGGAATACTAGAAGGTAGAAGAGTCCCCCCAGGTTGTTATGAAACGATACCAGATCTTATTGGAAGTATGACAATAGAATCCCATAAAAATAAGATTGAGTTTCAGTATCACCCAGTAACGAAACGAGTAACTATTAAGACGGATGGAAAATCAAAAGTAATCCTCCACGAAGGTATAGCGGAACTATTGGGATTCGAACCAGGAAAATATTCAGGATTTCAACAAAGTCCGTTTGTTGCCGATCCAAAGTGCTCTTTTCCAGTGATATATGTATACTGTGATCTAACAGAACCCCAAATCGTAGGTGATGTACAAGCTCCTTTGCTAAAAATCGTCACGGTAGATGGAAACGACGGCGAAATTGTAAATGCTCATTATCCAAGACCTTTTTACTTGCCTGTTATTCGGCAGCATTTCCAAACAATACATATTGATATAAGACTTCATTCTGGGGCTTTAGTACCTTTTGAAAGAGGCAAAGTGTTTGTCACTTTACATTTTCGTTTACGGCAAATTATATAAAAAGGACCTTTCTTTTCAAATAACTCTCATTTTCAATTTTGTTGACGTGAAAGAAGGATCAATAAAAATGTTGGTGCCTTATACGTGTTGTACGAAAAAATTTGAAGATTATTATGCCGGGCAAACAGGACAAGGTTTGCCTTATTATCAGGGAACCGTTTTGCAGAGAGGACATGGAATAGGTGGATTTTTTGCTAAACTATTCCGAAGTGCAATGCCCTTTTTAATAAGCGGTGCCAAAACAGTCGGAAAAGAAGCTTTACGAACTGGCACTATGGTAGCAAACGATGTATTGTCAGGCGAAAGTTTGAAATCTTCTCTCAAAACGCGAACAAAAGAAACCGGAAAAAAACTAGCCAGAAAGGCTGTTCAAAAAGCGGATGAGATGATCGGTCACGGAAAGCTTAAAAGGAAACGCAAACCTTCCAAACGTTTCATTTCATCGAAAGCACGGAAAGTGCAAGGACGTGATATTTTTCATTAGACATACTCTATAAAATGGCTTTTCTTTTAAAAGATTCTCCAGAATGCGCTAAATCAGAACTAGAACTATTTTCTTTACCACCCACTCAAACAGTTATTGAAAGAGGCCAATGGGTTGAGTTTCATCCTCTTGCCAATGCATCTGATGGCGGTCCTGTGGAATTTAATGTGTCTGGAAGCGGTGAAGAGTATCTTGATTTGTCGCAAACTCAACTGTATATCAAAGTAAAAATTTTAAAAAATGATGGCAAGCCTATAACAGATAAGTGTAAAGTCGGCCCTGTGAACCTTTTCTTACATTCTATGTTTTCCCAAGTAGACATCAGCCTAAATGAAAGACTTGTTTCATCCAGTAATAATACGTATCCATATAGAGCTATGATAGAAACATTACTTAATCATGGATATGATGTGAAAACCTCTCAACTTTCCTCGGAATTATTTTACAAAGACACCGCTGGTCGAATGAATGTTTTTGACACGGCAGATCCTAACCCTAATGAAGGTTTTAATAAACGTGCTGAACTGTTTAAACTAAGTGCTTCAGTTGATATGATGGGTCGTTTGCACTTGGATATGTTTCACCAAGAGAGACTACTACTTAACATGGTCGACGTGAAAATAAAACTTATTCGTAGTAAACCAGAATTTTGCTTGTTAGGGGGTGAAGGGGAATTCAAAGTATTCCTTGATCATGCCTCTTTATTTGTTCGAAAAATAAGGGTTAGCCCAGGTGTTGTTTTGGGACATGCCAAAAGCCTAGAAAAAACGACAGCCAAGTATCCTATTGATAGAGTTCTTTGCAAAACTTATTCCATTCCTGCCGGAAATATGAGTTTTATTCAGGATAACATTTTTATTGGTCAAATGCCGAATCGTATTGTGATTGCCTGTGTAGACAATGATGCATTTAACGGTAACTATAAAAAGTCCCCCTTTGAATTTCAGCATTACAATATGAACTTCATAGGCGTCTATGTAGATGGTCAACCTGTTCCTCATAATCCCATTCAGCCTAATTTTGAAAATGGTTTATTTATCCGTGCTTATCAAAATTTATTTGTGAATGCCGACAATAAAGGACTGTATTTATCTAGGTCAGAATTTTCAAAAGGATATTCTTTATTTCGTTTTGATTTGACGCCTGACTTATGTGATGGTTCTCATCTTAACCTTATTCGTCATAGCAATCTAAGATTGGAACTTAAATTTAGTACTCCTCTAATACAAACAATCTCTCTGATCGTGTATGCTGAATTTGAAAATTTAATTGAAATCAACAAAGCTCGAAATATTTTGTATGATTTTGGGAACTGATGAATTCATCTCAAATTCATACAGTTTTATCTCGCGATCCTGTTTCTGCTAGGCATTTTGTAGGTGTTTTTCCTTCTGACAAAATACCTGTCATTCGAAAATTCCCTTGTGCATTTGTACTCAATACTGATAAACATGATGAAAAGGGTTCCCATTGGCTGGCTGTTTACATTCAAGACCAAAAGACTATTGATTTTTTCGACTCTTACGGATTACCTCCCGAAACCTATGGAGAAGACATAACAAGATTTGTAAAGAAGTATTCTCAAATTCAATGGAACAAGACAACGCTTCAAAGTTTAACGTCCAATGTCTGTGGACAATATTGTATTTTTTTTGTAATAAAACGATGTCAAGGACTCTGTATGAAATCTATTGTAAATGTACTGTCTAGAAAGAAGAATGATTTTCGAATGTTTCAGTTTGTCAAAAAAAGATATGGTGTAAATATGATTTTCAAAAAATAAAAATTATTTTTTTAATAAATGTGTTTGTATTTTCTTTAATGTGTTTTATTAATATTTTCCTACTTTAAAAAAAAAAAAAAAAAATGCATGTTTTATTTTGACGGAAAGAGTATAAAAGTAGGATCATTTTGAAAAATTTGTCATTTAAAAAATGGAACTTCTCAAGTTAGAACACCCATCTACTTGCCTTATTTCTGGCCCCACGCAATCTGGAAAAACATTTCTAGTTAAAAAGTTGATTGATTGCAAGATGTTTAATCCCATGCCAACGAATATTATTTATTGTTACGGTAAATACCAACCTCTTTTTAATTCAATGAAAGATGTGAATTTTGAAGAAGGACTACCGTCTAATCTTAACTCACTTCGAAATGCTTTAATTGTCATAGACGATTTAATGTCAGAATTAGCGAATGATTTTCGCTTAAGTAATCTTTTTACGAAAGGCAGTCATCACCAAAATTTATCTGTTATATTTTTAACTCAAAATATTTTTGTTCAGGGTAAAGAAATGCGAAATGTTAATCTAAATTCTCAATATATTTTCTTATTTAGAAATCCTAGGGATAAAACTCAAATTAATATCTTAGCTCGCCAAATGTATCCAGGTAAAGTTCGAGCTTTCCAAGAAATTTTTTACGATGCTACATCACCTGAATTTGGTTATTTGCTTATTGATTTGCGCCCAAGGGCAGATGATCGTTTGCGCCTGCGCACAGGAATATTTTCGGGTGATAAACATTACGTGTATGAACCTCGATAAATCATTTCTATTCAGGGCATCCTTCAGTGAACATGTCTTCAGCTGTAGTAGAATTTGAGGGCTTTCAGATAAATTCGCATGCTCAAATTTTTTCTTTGAAATAATCTTTGGAAAACAAAAATTTCTTGATTATTCTGCATTTGTTTCGAAATGCATAAATCTTTGTCTATAATAAACACCTTATCCGAAGACTTATGATTTAAAATAGCATTTACTTTCCTACACAAAGAATACCATACTTTGGGTGATAAGGATACTCCGTCTTTCGTCGCATGTAACACGCCATTTTCACCTTTACCTTATCTCCTGATGTGCACTCGAGTTTTTCCGATATAATGATTGACAGTAAGGAAATTTTCTCCACCTAGGTATTTCATATCCAAAGAATCAGTCCATTCTTCTTCCACATTTTCTGTAAACATCTCTTCCTGAAAAAGGTAATAAAAAGAAATCATTAATAAATAATCAAGATTTTTTGTATTAAAAGAAAGTGTATACTACTTTATTCAAAGGGAAAATGTTTTTTAAAAGAGAGAAAACTTACTTTAGTTCGGTCTTCTTTTATTTTCTTGCATCTTTCTTCTGTTTGAACACGTTTCCGCTTGTTATGTCCAGGTGTTTTCATCATACGGAAAGTTAGATTAACACGCACACCAGTGTGTTTCTTCTCTTTTGGAATTCCATGGCTCCAGAATTTATTTGTTGGGGGATTCATAACCAAAAGCGAGTTTGACTTTAATTCCACTTTTTTATCTTGGTAATTGGGTCTTTTAAAAATCATAGTACGTGTTTCTCCAAAGCTTAGGGAACAGATAGGGTGGTTTTCCTCTAAGTCGGCTTCATCATCTTTATGTTGACCAATACAGGCATTTCCATCCTCGTACCGATTTATCAACACGAAATTAAAATTGACATCCATCATAGTTTCAATAAGACTTTTTATTTCAAGAAGCAAAGGAGGCCAAGGCTGGCTGATTAGTGTCAGTCCTGAAAAAGTATAAGATAAACCAGGGTCTCCAAAAGCAGCAATCTTCCGCGAAATAGGATAAGATTTATTTCGAATACGTATATGGCATTGCTCCTCGGGTAAATAAACAATTTCTTTTTCTAGTCTTTCAAAAATTTCTTCTGAAGAAGCAAATACATTTTCGTGGATCAAAAGATTAAGTCCGTCTTCCATGATTACGTAGGGAAGAGAGAGCGAATTGAACAGCAGGAATGAAGCGAGACTAAAATGTGAAGATATTTCGTGATGTCTAGGATTTTATACCCAGATTTACTGTCTTATCTTCTCAGCAAACGCATCAGGATTGGATAAAAACATGAATGATGTCACAGTGCTCTCTTGTAATTGGCTGGATCCCCTTGGACGAGTCCACTTGGGCGCAGGTGGGGGAAACGTCTTCCCACCCCTATCTCCTAAGAGGGGAAAACATAAAAAAAGGAAGTTCGAGGGAACGTCATCGTAGCTTAATCGGTAGCGCGTTGGTCTCGCATGGCAAAGTTGGTGGGTTCAAATCCCCTACGGTGCAATATCGTTTTGTAAAAAATCTAGCGAATTAAAATAGTCAGTTAAATAATTAATTAATAATCAATAAAATAATAAAATTTACTTATTAAAATTGATTAATGAACTACTCATTGAAAATTACTTACTAAATATAATACATTGTCCTCTTTTCGGTTGATAACGTCATTCTCTTTCATGTTCTGACAGGTTTCTGTGTTGTCCCTTTAAGAAAACTCTCCCCTCCGTCACATGTCTTGACAGATTGCCAACGGATAAAAAGAAACTCTACCCCCGTCATCTTTCACGATCAAGCAACCGTTACGTCACTTCCGGTTTCCTCCCCCATTCCCCCTTCCGTCACATGTCTTGACAAGAAGTCCAGGTTGCCAACGGATAAAACGAAACTCTACCCCCGTCATCTTTCACGATCAAGCAACCAACCAACCGTTACGTCACTTCCGGTTTCCTTCCCCCTCCCCCCCTCCTATGACGTCACTTCCGTCGGTCAAAGTACACGGCTTACTACTTATCTCCTTTAATAATCATCGTAGGGTGAAACTACTTATATCAAATTCATTGTTTTGAAGAGATTTTTCCAGGGATGTATCACAAGACATACCTTCCAATTTGAAATTTTAAAGTAGCTCTCCTTAACGGCCCCTTAGCCCCCCGCCCCTCAACGGGCTCAAACTTATTTCACCAGAAGAGGTGCCTCTCGAATTCATTGAACATGTGTTTCGCCATTTTTCACAATTCCTACTCATTTACGAGTTAGGAGGGGGGTGTGGGACTTTCGAAATACGCTGTATATATATAAACTATTCATATTGCATGGCACATATATTCTGTCATACGTACTTATAATTTATAAAGGGATGATAGTTTTCTACTTTATTTTATATTCATAGAAAAAAGTATTGGATTCGTAAAACTTGCGACTTCCGGTTCCCGATGGATTTAAAAGTTTTGAGATATCTCGAACATGAGTTTTAATTTTTAAAAATGTTCGTTTTTATGTTTGTGATTCGTGTCTATCAATTTTTAATACAAATCACGCAACAGGTGACGCTGCTATGCTGTTATTTCCCTGCCTTATGAAAAGGCTATAGGTTATCTTCAATTGTGTATAACTGAACAAAAATAAGCTGATTAACTTTATTCTACTGTATATAATCGAAAAAAACTTAGCTGATTAAATTTGAGTGCATGGAGGCCGACGAGTGATGCTGCTAAGCTGCAATTTTTCACGTGAATGAGGGGGGGGGGAGGCATATCTCAGTCTATAATTCGTATACAAGCATCAAACTTCATATGTACGATGGTCTTCAGGAAAAAGAATGTCGATTTAATTTAAGAGGCATCACTGTAAACGTAAACGTCTTAAAATCGCAGTTTAAAATGTGTCTTAAACGGGTGGTCGTTTTTTAAGCGAAAAAATTATCTTACTTTTTAAGACACCTTTTTGCAACTGAAATTAAGACATTGCAAATGCCTTAAAACACCGCCATGTTTTTTAAGGCTTAAAAACACTGCTATATTAGGCTTAAAAACTTAGGCCTATTTTTAAGGCTTTTTAATAAATAAATAAATAAATAAATAAATAAAGGTGGCTTGAGATTCTATTTTTCTGTTAAAAATAGATTTTAGAATTTTCTAGAGCATAAAAAAAAAAAAAAACTTTCACTCGGCTCGGGAATCGAACTCATATTAGCCGTAGAATACGAAACTATGCATCGTAGAGAGCAGCTAACGTCAGGTACCTTACCAATCACGCCACCAAGTGATACAACGGGGATCATTTTTATAGTTATATGTATGTCATTATTAGCGAAACACAGGTAGTTTTATGTTATAATTCGTATTTTTTGCTATAAAACTATTGGTAATATAGTATCTAACAGTTAATATACATTATTAAATTAAATTTCATATCTAGAGATTTAGTATTTTTTTTAAAATGCGGATTAAATATGTGAAAAACTATCCTTATCCAGCCCTCGATATTTTTGGATAACGATATCTTTCTTTAAACTGATATTTAAAAGAAAACAAATTATAAACAGGAATACCAGAAAATTTCTTGCTTTACATTTAAATGCAATTAAATATGTAAAAGAAAACAGTTTTTAAATCGAAATTAATAATAATAAATAAAAAACAGTGATGCACAAATTATTCAAGATTTGCTTTCTTCGCTATAAGTTACTTGCTACTTTCATCTTAATACTTTTTCTTTAAATATTAAAAAGCTTTAAATCCGAATCAATTTCGCCTTATAATATGTTGCTTTATGAGTTATATTAAACATAATTTCATGCAAATAAACACATATCGAGACAATTATTCTCTGAAAAATTAATTTCATAAACTAATATTGTTTTAATAGCTTACACTTAACAACTTATTATCTAAAATGGTATTATATTTATTGAATGTGGAAAGAAGTTTAAATACGATAAGTATGTTGCTTAAAGTAGATTCTATATGAAAAATTTGCTAAGTAATGCAAGTGTCTTAATTTCCAAAATGTCTGAAAATTTAAATGCGTTTGCTGTCTGAAATTTCTCATAGTTATGTGTTTCAGACATTTTTTGTGTCTGCATTTGAATTTCAGACACATTTCTGTCTTAAATTAAGATATCTATAATGTCTAAGGTATATATTAAGACATTTGCGTATCTTAAGAGACTTTTCAGTTGTTTTTATATTTTACATTAAGACCCCTTTATCTGTAGTGATATCGGCTGGCAGGTGGCGCTGGTATTATTCAACATTTTTTATTTCAATATGGCTACATCTCAGCATTTAATAGTTATGCACATATAAAATTTTTCATATAAGAAGTTATGGAACACTATGATGATTCAATTTAGATACACATCGGCCGTCAGGTGACACTTCTGCGCTGTAGTTTTCTCTGCGCACGGGAAGGCAATATCTCAATTTCTGCGTATAAATGCATGGAAGCTGATATGTAGTGAGCCATTATTGGAAAAAAAATCTGACTTAATTTTGGTGTATATCTTCTGACAGATGGCGGGCGCTGCAATATCTGAGGATCTATTTGTTAAAATTCAACCAAACTACACTTTTAAAACGTCTATTAGGAAAAGCTATGGTTTAAATTTTGTTCATGTTAACCGGTAGGAGACTCTTTTATATAGAATGATATTTTAAAAAGTTTTGTGATGGCCACACTATATTAGTTTTTTACTTTAATTTAATTCATATAAAAAGTGAAAATCGTTAATTACATATATGGATATCCTATGTATTAGGTATTATAAATCGCATATGCATAATTTTTTCAATACTAGGTGCGATTGTTTGCTATTCTCAATCTATCACTGTTCCCGTCAATGTCCCCCCCGGCTACTACTATAAAGGTTAGTTAAATAATGCCCAAAACAATTTCTCTCAATATTTATATTTTGATTGAAAGAATATTTTTAATAATATAATTAATTTTCTTTTCAAAAAATTGTAATACATACAAACGAAGTCACGCGGATGATTTTACTTTTTTTTTTTTTTTTTTTAAATTAAAGGTATATTATATAACACATTCGTTTATTGTATTAGCATTAGAGTTAATTTAATTTTAGTTATGAATTCATAAAAAAATAAAATATATACTATATAAATATAAATATAAATAAAAATGTTCGTTAAAGTTGAAAAGTTGTTTTTCTATATTTTTCTTAGCAATCAACATTTGTCTGATTCTACTTCTTCCACAGCGTCTTCATTCGGCTAATTGCATTATTCTTGTCAAATATGGCTGCACGTTCCCACAGACTTTTCTGAAGTATAATTATTGCACAATTTTGAGAATAAATATTGTTCGTCTGGAGGAAATTTATTTCGTTCTTCATTACATATATATGGAGAGAAAATACAGTGTCATTGTGTACTGTATTTTGGCTGAAATAAGAGACAGCGTCTACTATCAACAACATTTTATCTCATCTATTCTGACTCTAAACTGAAGTTCTGTCTGAAAATGTGCATTTTCTCGCGTTCGGATTTCACCTGGATGCCAGGATAATATGACTTGGGGTTCGAATTTCCTCGTTTCGCAAGAGCTAAGGGAGTTGGAGACGGCATTCGAATTCAAATATTGCTCACGTTTATTTTCGTTTTACTTCATTATGGAGTTCGAATATTGGGAATGGGAAAATATTTTTCTCGGGTAAATACAAGCATTATCTGTTAAGGAAGATAAAACTCAAGACTCAATTAGAATAGAGATTTTCGACTCAAAAGTATTGATTTAGAATGAGGTAGAAAAAAAAAATTAAAAGAGAAAATCTCTAAAATTTCAGAATATTTAGATACCATGCAAATGATTTAAATAATCTGGTGTGTCACTCACACGACTTTCTCTACCCTGAAATTTAATACTATAAATACAGGTTGGAGATTAAGAGATAAGATAACGAGTACTGTTATGTAAACCTATGTTAAACAATTCATATTAGGCTTCTGAAGAGTTTTATATGATAATTAGTTCTGTGTGAGGGGGGCTACCGCCCCCCTCAACCCCCCGTTTCATTAATGCACCTACATTTATATAGAATTTAATTCGGTTATTAAAAAATATTTCACTTTTTAAAAAATAATTTATTAAAATTATTATTTAAAAAAATTATCTTTTATGATAAGGCAGACGATTTCCATATTAGAGAAGTAGTTTAACACCAAATATCCAAAAGAAGTCCATTTTATTCTCAATATTAAAAAAAAGTACGATTTTTTTTCAGTTTTTTTTTTTTTCGTTAAAAGTAAAAAAAAAAATCGATAACTTTGTTTTAAATTATCGCAGATGGATGGTTCAACCATTCGTTTTAAAGGTATTTTCGAGCTCTTTTGAAAGATACCCATCATGAAAATTTACTCCCCTCGAGGGGGGACTTCCTCCCCAGGGGGGGACGCGAGGCTCCTACATACACAAAAATTTTTTCCCAGTTAACTGTCTCTATTACAAAAAATATATATTTGTTTCATTTGGTTTAGTGCAGTCTATAGACGTTAAACTCTATTTTCCTACAATTTCCCCCGTAGACGTAATGTATTAGAATTCTCTTGATTGTCCCTGTACACGAACCGTTTGCTTGATCTTAACGAAAAGCTTACTGTAGCATTCCTATATGATACACATTTAGAATACCAAGTTTGAACTTTCTGCCATAATTTGTTTTTGAGATATGCTGATAACAGACAGACACACAGACCATTTGCTAAAAACATGATTTTCGTATTCAGGGGACCTCAAAACGTGTAAATATAACAAAATCTCGCGTTCGAAAATTTGAGCCAAAAACAATACTTTCTCTACCTTATGGGTAAGAGAAAGTAAAAATGAATAAAATAATGTGATTAAAAATTTCAAACGTAGATAAAGGAAGCAAAGTATTAATCTAGAGAATTTTAAATTCATTTCAGACTATCCTTAAATCCAAATTAACTTCTTTTAAACTCACTTTTGGATAATTTTTTGTTATAAGCGCAGGAAATTTGGAAATATTGTAAATCACATACATTAAAATTAAAATGAAATACTGATTTTCATTCTATAAAGCGAAACATAATTTTGAAAAAGGAGTGTGAAAAATTGGGATGATTTTAAATTTAAGTTGTCTATATGATTGTCTATCAGGGGTCGCAACGTTCCTATATTTTTACTATCATTTTATTATACTCGCACCACAATTTTCAAGAAGAAAAATGTCCTGAAAGTTTTCCTGCCAAAATAACCTAAAAACTTTCAAGTAAATTTTCTTTCTGAAAATTCTGGTGCAAGTATAAAAAAACGATCGTAAAATTATAGAAACACTGCGATCTCTGGTTGTAATTTCGATTGTATTATTTTTGTAAACGCATACATTTTGAAGATATTTCATATCAGATACTAATTGAAATGGAAGCAAAAGAATTTCCAGAAAGCCACCTAAAATTAGGCTGACCAGATCAAAGTACCTTTATAGCAGAGAAGCATTAAAAATTGCTACAATTATCAAATTATGGATGTATTTTTTCATTCCTAATAAATAAAGACTAAAAATAAAGTGTTATTCATTAATAATTTAGTTTCTACATTTTTTTAAAACTTAGAAAAATGCTTTGAAAAAAAAAAAAAAAAAAAAAGGGCGTCTGCATTTGTCCCCAGAAAATGGGGACGTTTGGTCAGTATACCTAAAATGGCACCTGGAACTTGGAACCTATTATTTAACTTCATTTTATTTTCATTTATTTATTTATTTTTCATAATTCTACATTCACGATGAGTTTTTGAAAAATGAATCATTGGATGCAACTGAAAATGTATTTCTATGACACTGATATAAGTAGGTAAAAAAGGAGAGTTCTAGCCCAGACGGCGGAGGCACTGAGGCACCGGCGGGGCGAACGGAGCCGTGCGGATGCCGCACCACCCACTGAGGGGTCTAGATGAGTTGGTATTGACCTTGAGACATCCTCTGACTTAATCGTGAAACGTGACGAGGGTGTTAATGAAGAAATTTAATTAAAAAATTAATTAGTGATTTTGTAAAAGGAGATGATGGTTTTAAAAAGAGATTTTTTGTGGAGTAGTGTGAAGGCTATTGTTTATGAGTAATGAATTATAAAAATTAAAAAAAGAGAAAAAAATTTAAAATTTAAAAAAATTTAAAAATTTAAAAATTGAGAAATAAATAGGAAATAAATAAAAAATATGAATTTAACAATGAAGTATATTGATGTGAATATATTATGAAAGAAATAGAGAAGTCTGACTGGGGTTCGAACCCGGTACCTTGCAGTAAAAAATATTTCAGCAGTTTTCGCGTATGTGTGAGCGATTTTTCTATTATATACCTGTACAAATCTTTTTTAATCTATGAATACAATTATTCGAAAAGAATTCAATCGTTCAAATGATATTAATTAGAGAATAATAATTAAAAAAATATTAATTAAGGATTTCCTTGTAAAAGTTCACCATATGTTTTATGAAAAAAAAAATGGCAATGTACATGAAAATTAAGTTAAAAGATGATTAAAATCTCAAATGTATAAGTGGTATTCGAACCCAGCGCTTGCTTGAAGTAAAGAAACAGTAGTTTGAAAGGTATAAGTGGTATTCGAACCCAGCGCCTGCTTGAAGTAAAGAAACAGTAGTTTGCAAGTACTTTAACCACTGTTCTTTAGAAATATGCATACGCAGATCTTTTTAAACTAAAGAATGCTGTATAATTACTTGATTGATAAATATTCGTTTTAAAAATAGTTTTCCGCAAAGTTTCTTCATTTCAACCCAATTGTATATATTTTAATCTACCTCACAATAGATAATATTTTAAATGGGAGATATTAGATAATTCTAATTATTGATTTTAAACAATTTTCGGCAAAAATAGTTTTTTACAATTAGTTAATTGTATTTAACAGTTTAAAATAAATTCTTTAAGTTTTTTCACACCTAACTTTTTTCAACTTGTATCGTGTTGATCTAAAGTAAATAAAACAATAAAGTTTTTAGCTGACTACACCAATTTAATATATAATTAAAAAGGATTCCCACCAAGGCATTTACTACTTCTGTGCTAACTTGTTTTCAAAAGATGGTTTTACAATAGCTGAAGAATTTTTCCCCTTAAGGCTTCTCTAGGTGACATTGGACGATACAGGAACGGACAAGCGGAGGGGGAGGCTTTTGTATCTGCTATTCAAACAATGTTACTTTTTTGGCAAAACACATCGGTTTTCTTATAGAAGTTTTAATTCTTTTTATTTCAAGTCTTATATTATACTTCAAATCCTCCAACACTCAAAAATATCAGTTAATTGAATTCATTTAACTAAGTAATACAAACTTTCCTTTAATATTATTTGACCGTACTTGAAAATTTTTCTTTCACACACAATAAATTCTCTCACACTCTTTAAAAGTATACAAGTTTTCAAACATAGAGATTATTAGAAATTTACATTTATTCGTTTTAAACGCGATCTGCCTGACACTTCCCGAAAATTTTTTTGTAATTCATTCCCATCATTAATTATTTTAACTTATATTTCCTAAGAAATATTCAACAATCTGTCTCAAAATAAAGAGTTTTCACTACTTTGCCACACTTTAACATAGCGAAATACGCCACCCTTTAAGCTATCTTTTACTCAGTTTTTCTTTACAAAGTTTGTAAATAATGAAAGTAACTTTGAAAAAATTCAGAGTTGAAAAAATATTAATATATGATTTTAAAAATACATTCATGTTCACGGATGTATACTTAGACTTTACAAATGTATTTAAACATAGTTAAAAAATATTTTGACCAAGTATTGTAGATTACAAACATAAAATTATAAACTGAAAAGTTTTCGCACAAATTATTTTACTTGACGTAAATTTAACTATCATTTTTAACAAAAATACCAATAAATTACACTCCTTATAGACTACTATTCATCAACTCACATATATTTTCATCACCTTTATTAACTTTTATAGTCTAATAATTTGTATACACTTCCCTGGTTCTTCACATTATTTTAGAGTAAACCTGTACAATTTAGTGATAAATATGCAAATATGAAAACATTTTAACATAAATTTGGCTCGATTTAAAACAATTTAGTAATATTTTCGAATATATATTACAAGATTTAGAATGTATTTGGTAGAGTTTAAAATATATTTGGTGATTAATTCAGATTTGGCGAGATACATACAGTATAAATGAAGAGCGAACAAAAATATCACCACTTACTAGCTTATTTTCACGGAGTGAAGACGTCTGTTTTTTAACCTGAATTCAGTGAAGCATATTGATAGTTTAAATTTGGTCAAGAGATGGATCTATCTGCGGAGACACCTATTTTAAATCAACAAACCGCTATATCACAAATCGATGACAAGAAATTATCAAACCTTCCGATATGTCCAACTTGTAATAAAACTTTTTCTAAAAAGTCTAATTTAACTCGGCATGCAATGATTCATTCGGGTGTGAAGCCTTTTATTTGCAATGTATGTCAAAAATCATTTAGTAGACCCGACGATTTGAAGAAACATTTAATAATTCATGAAAAGATTCCTACAGAATATGGATGCGAACAATGTAGTGAAAGCTTTAATCGCAAGTATGAATTACTGAATCATATTAGAAAAAATCACAAAAAGACTTTATCTATGCATGTTTGTGATGTATGTAGTGAAATCTTCAGATGGAAATATGAGTTATTGAAACACATGAGAAAAAACCATCAAAAGCCTCCACCACAACATGAGTTGCCAGATTCCATAAGAAAAAATCATCGAAAGTCTTCACTGCAACATTTTTGTGAAAAATGCAGTGAAGTATTTAAATATAAAAAAGATTTGCGTCATCATACTTTGGACAAACATCGATCTCCTTTAGTACAGGTGCAAATAACAAATTCTTCTGATCAAGATTTACTTAGGGAGAAAACTAAACATTTTAAAAGACAAAACGCTCTCAATGTGTTTACAACCACTACCTTTGACAATAAAAACAATGATATAGATTTATTGTCATTTTTTAATAATTTAAAAACTGATATTTTAAATGAACTGAACTTTCAATTAAATGAGAAAAGAGCACTGAAATGGCATACAATTGTTAAAGTTAAACTTACCCGCACTGTGCAAGAAGGGCCTCAGGAATTTTTTTCTCCCTTTTTTCGATCAAATACTTTTACATCCTTTTCATCAATAAGTATTGATAATGATCTTGAAAAAGCTTTTGCCAAGATGATAAAGAGTTTTGAAGAATTTAATGAACAAGGATCAGACTGGACTTTAGAAGAAATTATCGAATTAGAACTTCATATGGCTAAATTCGCCCCCTTTTCTTCATCAAAAAACTAGAATTTCCAGTAAGATTTAATTATTATAGTATCATATAAGACAAAATTTGGCTAAATTTCTACTAATATTGGCGATAGTTATAAAAATTTGACATGAAATTAGAAAATTTGGCGTAAATTCTTAAGTAAAACTGATGAACGAAGAAAAAATTTGAATTAGTTGCAATCTTTTCTCACTGTAGAGTTGTCTAAGTTCTCATACTTAGTAGTTTTAAACATTTTTAAAGTCTTACTTTTAGAGTGATTTTTTATACTTTGCTAAACTGAAGCACAAAATGGATAATACTTTAGCGTCTGAGGAGACTCACGTTTCTGTTCAACAACCCCCTTCATCAAGTTTTGAGGATGAGAAGTTATCTAAACTTTTTATTTGTCTAACTTGTAATAAGTCATTTTTAAAAAAATCCTATCTTACTAGGCATGTGAAGGTTCACAATGACATTAAACCTAATATTTGTTACGTGTGTGAGAAAGGATTTGTTACTTTACATCGTTTAAAAAGACATATGGAAACCCATAGAAAAATTTCCATAAGATACAAATGTGAATATTGTATTGAAAATTTCAATCGCAAGTGTGATTTATCGAAACATAAGAGATTATTTCATCAAAAAGTCTTACCTAAACATCTATGTATTATTTGTAAAGATGCTTTTAAACACAAGTATGAATTAGAAAAACACATGAGGGTGCATTATCGTAAACCTGAGTATCTATGTGAGGAATGTTCTATAGCCTTTTCAACTAAACATGCTTTTTCAAACCATAAGCGAAAAAGTCATAAAAAGACATTACATACATACTGCTGCGACGAATGTACTGATACTTTTACAAACAAACGACATTTTTTAAAACATAAAAGAAATATGCATAAAAAATCTTCAATACAAACTAGATGTGATGAATGCAGTGAAACTTTTCAGTGTAAGTATGAATTATTGCAACATAAGAGAAAGAATCATCTTAAAGGCTTTAACATCCGTAGAAATTGCAATGAACGAAGTACTAACAATGAATTACCAACAGTTAATAATGACAGTGAGAATCTGGACTTGTTAAATTTTTTGGATAATTTTCACACTGAATGTATAAATGATGTCTTACCTTCCAACAACTTTCAGAATGAAAATATAGACTTAGTCTTCAAAAATTTTTTGAACAATTCGAATGTAGAATATACAAGTGAAAATAATGTTGACAACTTATCTACCAAAGTTGAAAATAAGGACTTAAATAATTTTAACCTGATACAAACTGATTTACCTCTAGTAAACTATGACAATGAAAGTCTGAACTCGTTAACTTTTTTGAATAACTTTAATCCCAAATGCTTGAATGATTTTTCTGCTAACAACAAAAATATGAATTCGGATAATTTTAGTGCGAAGGAAAATGAGTTAGTGACAGATAACTTTAACGATGAAAATCTAGACTTGCTAAATTTTTTGAATAACTTCAATGCCGAATGTATGAACGATATCCCAACAATATAGATTTGCTGTTTTGTATTATTGTGAATGAGTTTCAAATAAAAAGATTTCAATGAAAACGGTTTGTTTTAATTTTTATTACAAAATCACCTTTTATAGAATATTTTCTATTAGAATACAAACTTAAGTGTCATCTTTTTGAAATAAAGCATGTAAAAAGTTTACTTGGATATTAGAGATATACTTTTTTAATTACTGTAGAAGTATTGTTTGAGTATAATATTTAAACACTAAGTAAAATTTATGCACAATAGTAGTTTTATAAACTATCAATCTTACATCGAAGAAGAAAAAACTTGTAAAATTGGTTTTCCACTCAATTGTAAAGTACTTGTAAAAATCTTAAATGAATTTATCTTATTAACAATTTTCTGAAAAACTAACTTATAAAAATTTTTTGATATACTTATGAAGTTAGTATTTTCCTAAGTATCATATTTGAATCTTACTTTGAATATACATATTCAAAGTGATTTGCACTTTAACTAAAATCACAATCTTTATTCCAAAGAGTGTAAAAATAATGTTATAGTAACAACTTAAACTTTTATATATAGATACTTTCACGATTCTATTTTAACTTTTTTATTTTTAGAATACAGAAAATATTTTGTAAGAATTGTGAAAGCTTAATTTTAGTAGTTTGTGAAATTTTACAAAATTTTTTTAACATTTTTGTCAAATGTTTTCTTCATCTCACATCACTTAGAAAAATTAATTGTTTTAGTAGAATTACTAACACAAAGCATTAAGTTAGAAAATTTGTAGATAAAACTTAAAAGGTATGAAAAACCATATATGATGTAATAACAAAAATATATATAGTTTCAAGTTTAGACATGGTTGAACAAGCTTGAGCAGACACTAAAACCTGTTGCTGACGTCATAACGCGTGTGATGGAAGATTATAATCATTGGATATGAGTTCCCCCTAATACACTACGTCACGAACCCATGATGTGACAAAAACAACCATTTTGCTCACACTTCTCACCTTTGTTGGACTTATATTATTTTACTCTGCATATTAACGATAATCTGTAAAAAAACTTTGTCGTTTTTACACTTTGTTGTAAAAAGTTTTCGTTTAAACATCAAATGATATATTTTAGACATCTTTTCAGTATAAGGAAAGTTAATACTTTTCTCATGTATAGTAAAATTATGATTAATCGAAATCCCGATATGGCTTAAACCACTGTCCTATAGAAATATTTCAAACATATATGTTTAAAACACTGATGTTTTACCCCAATGAGAATAATGAGTGTGATTTAGAAGTATTTCAATCATATATACAGCCTCATGTACATGAAAAACTTAAGTCTGAATTAAAAGAAAAGCATACCCTGAAGTGGTATATGGTTATGAAAGTAACCTTGGAACGTAAAAAACCTGATGAAGACATGGAAGAGACACATACATATTTTAGAAGTTCCTGTATTATCGAACTTATTGAAGTTACTATTGAACAGCATATTAGCGAAGGATATGCAAAAATTAATATGTCCTTAGAAGAATTCATCCAAAAATTCACTATTTGGAACTAAAAATTGCTAAATACCATCCTCTAACTGCTAGTAGCTATATTAAGCTACCTTCAAAACTTGTTTAAAAAGATTTGGGGCGTCACATATTTCTACAAATGTGACGGATGGAGGTGGGACCCCAAATAAATAAATTAAAAAAATTTCTATATATCATTCAAAAAACTTAATCTTGAAAAATAGTAGTGTGAATTTGTTTAAGTTCATACGTAAAAATTTGTACACATATATGTACCTTCGTGATTTAATATGCACTAGTTTTACATATCACTGAGTTATGTTTTACTAATTTCAAATTTATCCTTATCTGTCACGAATACATAATTTAACAAAAAGTACTTATGTTTACCCACAATTCTTGACTTATATTATTTTACTTTGTGTATTAAACTGACAACCTGTAAAAAACTTTATCGTTTTTATACACTTTGAAGTAAAAATTTTCACTCTAAACATCGAATTATCTTTTACAAACATGAATTGATATGTATTTGTTTCAAATATCACTAAGTTACATTATACCAAAGTATATTTTCTAATATTTAAACAATTTTCATTTTTACAAAAATTAACTTGTATGCATTTCTAGGTCTTTAATAAAAATCTTTTAATTTTTTTCTCGCAAAGACTTTAAACTATTGGAGATGTTTGTACTCTTTAAGTACAATCCAATACTATTTGCATAACAATGCGGAACATCATATGTTAAGAAAATCTTAAATTTTGACTAAGTTGCAAATCTCAGTGAAAGTATTTTAAGATTACTTTGCTAATATTTACTAAGTATTACAATATTTTTCAGTTATTAAACGAAAAATTGTGTAAAATTTACTAAGTGTTTCACTAAAGAAGAGAATTCCACAAAAAAGTTTTGACAAGAAATACTAAATTCACTAAGTCATATACACACACGCTTGTAATTATAATCGTTATGAAATATTGTTAAATATTTTTTTCAATCTACACACGTATACATACACGCGTGTGTGTATATGACTTAGTGAATTTAGTATTTCTTGTCAAAACTTTTTTGTGGAATTCTCTTCTTTAGTGAAACACTTAGTAAATTTTACACAATTTTTCGTTTAATAACTGAAAAATATTGTAATACTTAGTAAATATTAGCAAAGTAATCTTAAAATACTTTCACTGAGATTTGCAACTTAGTCAAAATTTAAGATTTTCTTAACATATGATGTTCCGCATTGTTATGCAAATAGTATTGGATTGTACTTAAAGAGTACAAACATCTCCAATAGTTTAAAGTCTTTGCGAGAAAAAAATTAAAAGATTTTTATTAAAGACCTAGAAATGCATACAAGTTAATTTTTGTAAAAATGAAAATTGTTTAAATATTAGAAAATATACTTTGGTATAATGTAACTTAGTGATATTTGAAACAAATACATATCAATTCATGTTTGTAAAAGATAATTCGATGTTTAGAGTGAAAATTTTTACTTCAAAGTGTATAAAAACGATAAAGTTTTTTACAGGTTGTCAGTTTAATACACAAAGTAAAATAATATAAGTCAAGAATTGTGGGTAAACATAAGTACTTTTTGTTAAATTATGTATTCGTGACAGATAAGGATAAATTTGAAATTAGTAAAACATAACTCAGTGATATGTAAAACTAGTGCATATTAAATCACGAAGGTACATATATGTGTACAAATTTTTACGTATGAACTTAAACAAATTCACACTACTATTTTTCAAGATTAAGTTTTTTGAATGATATATAGAAATTTTTTTAATTTATTTATTTGGGGTCCCACCTCCATCCGTCACATTTGTAGAAATATGTGACGCCCCAAATCTTTTTAAACAAGTTTTGAAGGTAGCTTAATATAGCTACTAGCAGTTAGAGGATGGTATTTAGCAATTTTTAGTTCCAAATAGTGAATTTTTGGATGAATTCTTCTAAGGACATATTAATTTTTGCATATCCTTCGCTAATATGCTGTTCAATAGTAACTTCAATAAGTTCGATAATACAGGAACTTCTAAAATATGTATGTGTCTCTTCCATGTCTTCATCAGGTTTTTTACGTTCCAAGGTTACTTTCATAACCATATACCACTTCAGGGTATGCTTTTCTTTTAATTCAGACTTAAGTTTTTCATGTACATGAGGCTGTATATATGATTGAAATACTTCTAAATCACACTCATTATTCTCATTGGGGTAAAACATCAGTGTTTTAAACATATATGTTTGAAATATTTCTATAGGACAGTGGTTTAAGCCATATCGGGATTTCGATTAATCATAATTTTACTATACATGAGAAAAGTATTAACTTTCCTTATACTGAAAAGATGTCTAAAATATATCATTTGATGTTTAAACGAAAACTTTTTACAACAAAGTGTAAAAACGACAAAGTTTTTTTACAGATTATCGTTAATATGCAGAGTAAAATAATATAAGTCCAACAAAGGTGAGAAGTGTGAGCAAAATGGTTGTTTTTGTCACATCATGGGTTCGTGACGTAGTGTATTAGGGGGAACTCATATCCAATGATTATAATCTTCCATCACACGCGTTATGACGTCAGCAACAGGTTTTAGTGTCTGCTCAAGCTTGTTCAACCATGTCTAAACTTGAAACTATATATATTTTTGTTATTACATCATATATGGTTTTTCATACCTTTTAAGTTTTATCTACAAATTTTCTAACTTAATGCTTTGTGTTAGTAATTCTACTAAAACAATTAATTTTTCTAAGTGATGTGAGATGAAGAAAACATTTGACAAAAATGTTAAAAAAATTTTGTAAAATTTCACAAACTACTAAAATTAAGCTTTCACAATTCTTACAAAATATTTTCTGTATTCTAAAAATAAAAAAGTTAAAATAGAATCGTGAAAGTATCTATATATAAAAGTTTAAGTTGTTACTATAACATTATTTTTACACTCTTTGGAATAAAGATTGTGATTTTAGTTAAAGTGCAAATCACTTTGAATATGTATATTCAAAGTAAGATTCAAATATGATACTTAGGAAAATACTAACTTCATAAGTATATCAAAAAATTTTTATAAGTTAGTTTTTCAGAAAATTGTTAATAAGATAAATTCATTTAAGATTTTTACAAGTACTTTACAATTGAGTGGAAAACCAATTTTACAAGTTTTTTCTTCTTCGATGTAAGATTGATAGTTTATAAAACTACTATTGTGCATAAATTTTACTTAGTGTTTAAATATTATACTCAAACAATACTTCTACAGTAATTAAAAAAGTATATCTCTAATATCCAAGTAAACTTTTTACATGCTTTATTTCAAAAAGATGACACTTAAGTTTGTATTCTAATAGAAAATATTCTATAAAAGGTGATTTTGTAATAAAAATTAAAACAAACCGTTTTCATTGAAATCTTTTTATTTGAAACTCATTCACAATAATACAAAACAGCAAATCTATATTGTTGGGATATCGTTCATACATTCGGCATTGAAGTTATTCAAAAAATTTAGCAAGTCTAGATTTTCATCGTTAAAGTTATCTGTCACTAACTCATTTTCCTTCGCACTAAAATTATCCGAATTCATATTTTTGTTGTTAGCAGAAAAATCATTCAAGCATTTGGGATTAAAGTTATTCAAAAAAGTTAACGAGTTCAGACTTTCATTGTCATAGTTTACTAGAGGTAAATCAGTTTGTATCAGGTTAAAATTATTTAAGTCCTTATTTTCAACTTTGGTAGATAAGTTGTCAACATTATTTTCACTTGTATATTCTACATTCGAATTGTTCAAAAAATTTTTGAAGACTAAGTCTATATTTTCATTCTGAAAGTTGTTGGAAGGTAAGACATCATTTATACATTCAGTGTGAAAATTATCCAAAAAATTTAACAAGTCCAGATTCTCACTGTCATTATTAACTGTTGGTAATTCATTGTTAGTACTTCGTTCATTGCAATTTCTACGGATGTTAAAGCCTTTAAGATGATTCTTTCTCTTATGTTGCAATAATTCATACTTACACTGAAAAGTTTCACTGCATTCATCACATCTAGTTTGTATTGAAGATTTTTTATGCATATTTCTTTTATGTTTTAAAAAATGTCGTTTGTTTGTAAAAGTATCAGTACATTCGTCGCAGCAGTATGTATGTAATGTCTTTTTATGACTTTTTCGCTTATGGTTTGAAAAAGCATGTTTAGTTGAAAAGGCTATAGAACATTCCTCACATAGATACTCAGGTTTACGATAATGCACCCTCATGTGTTTTTCTAATTCATACTTGTGTTTAAAAGCATCTTTACAAATAATACATAGATGTTTAGGTAAGACTTTTTGATGAAATAATCTCTTATGTTTCGATAAATCACACTTGCGATTGAAATTTTCAATACAATATTCACATTTGTATCTTATGGAAATTTTTCTATGGGTTTCCATATGTCTTTTTAAACGATGTAAAGTAACAAATCCTTTCTCACACACGTAACAAATATTAGGTTTAATGTCATTGTGAACCTTCACATGCCTAGTAAGATAGGATTTTTTTAAAAATGACTTATTACAAGTTAGACAAATAAAAAGTTTAGATAACTTCTCATCCTCAAAACTTGATGAAGGGGGTTGTTGAACAGAAACGTGAGTCTCCTCAGACGCTAAAGTATTATCCATTTTGTGCTTCAGTTTAGCAAAGTATAAAAAATCACTCTAAAAGTAAGACTTTAAAAATGTTTAAAACTACTAAGTATGAGAACTTAGACAACTCTACAGTGAGAAAAGATTGCAACTAATTCAAATTTTTTCTTCGTTCATCAGTTTTACTTAAGAATTTACGCCAAATTTTCTAATTTCATGTCAAATTTTTATAACTATCGCCAATATTAGTAGAAATTTAGCCAAATTTTGTCTTATATGATACTATAATAATTAAATCTTACTGGAAATTCTAGTTTTTTGACGAAGAAAAGGGGGCGAATTTAGCCATATGAAGTTCTAATTCGATAATTTCTTCTAAAGTCCAGTCTGATCCTTGTTCATTAAATTCTTCAAAACTCTTTATCATCTTGGCAAAAGCTTTTTCAAGATCATTATCAATACTTATTGATGAAAAGGATGTAAAAGTATTTGATCGAAAAAAGGGAGAAAAAAATTCCTGAGGCCCTTCTTGCACAGTGCGGGTAAGTTTAACTTTAACAATTGTATGCCATTTCAGTGCTCTTTTCTCATTTAATTGAAAGTTCAGTTCATTTAAAATATCAGTTTTTAAATTATTAAAAAATGACAATAAATCTATATCATTGTTTTTATTGTCAAAGGTAGTGGTTGTAAACACATTGAGAGCGTTTTGTCTTTTAAAATGTTTAGTTTTCTCCCTAAGTAAATCTTGATCAGAAGAATTTGTTATTTGCACCTGTACTAAAGGAGATCGATGTTTGTCCAAAGTATGATGACGCAAATCTTTTTTATATTTAAATACTTCACTGCATTTTTCACAAAAATGTTGCAGTGAAGACTTTCGATGATTTTTTCTTATGGAATCTGGCAACTCATGTTGTGGTGGAGGCTTTTGATGGTTTTTTCTCATGTGTTTCAATAACTCATATTTCCATCTGAAGATTTCACTACATACATCACAAACATGCATAGATAAAGTCTTTTTGTGATTTTTTCTAATATGATTCAGTAATTCATACTTGCGATTAAAGCTTTCACTACATTGTTCGCATCCATATTCTGTAGGAATCTTTTCATGAATTATTAAATGTTTCTTCAAATCGTCGGGTCTACTAAATGATTTTTGACATACATTGCAAATAAAAGGCTTCACACCCGAATGAATCATTGCATGCCGAGTTAAATTAGACTTTTTAGAAAAAGTTTTATTACAAGTTGGACATATCGGAAGGTTTGATAATTTCTTGTCATCGATTTGTGATATAGCGGTTTGTTGATTTAAAATAGGTGTCTCCGCAGATAGATCCATCTCTTGACCCAATTTAAACTATCAATATGCTTCACTGAATTCAGGTTAAAAAACAGACGTCTTCACTCCGTGAAAATAAGCTAGTAAGTGGTGATATTTTTGTTCGCTCTTCATTTATACTGTATGTATCTCGCCAAATCTGAATTAATCACCAAATATATTTTAAACTCTACCAAATACATTCTAAATCTTGTAATATATATTCGAAAATATTACTAAATTGTTTTAAATCGAGCCAAATTTATGTTAAAATGTTTTCATATTTGCATATTTATCACTAAATCGTACAGGTTTACTCTAAAATAATGTGAAGAACCAGGGAAGTGTATACAAATTATTAGACTATAAAAGTTAATAAAGGTGATGAAAATATATGTGAGTTGATGAATAGTAGTCTATAAGGAGTGTAATTTATTGGTATTTTTGTTAAAAATGATAGTTAAATTTACGTCAAGTAAAATAATTTGTGCGAAAACTTTTCAGTTTATAATTATATGTTTGTAATCTACAATACTTAGTCAAAATATTTTTTAACTATGTTTAAATACATTTGTAAAGTCTAAGTATACATCCGTGAACATGAATGTATTTTTAAAATCATATATTAATATTTTTTCAACTCTGAATTTTTTCAAAGTTACTTTCATTATTTACAAACTTTGTAAAGAAAAACTGAGTAAAAGATAGCTTAAAGGGTGGCGTATTTCGCTATGTTAAAGTGTGGCAAAGTAGTGAAAACTCTTTATTTTGAGACAGATTGTTGAATATTTCTTAGGAAATATAAGTTAAAATAATTAATGATGGGAATGAATTACAAAAAAATTTTCGGGAAGTGTCAGGCAGATCGCGTTTAAAACGAATAAATGTAAATTTCTAATAATCTCTATGTTTGAAAACTTGTATACTTTTAAAGAGTGTGAGAGAATTTATTGTGTGTGAAAGAAAAATTTTCAAGTACGGTCAAATAATATTAAAGGAAAGTTTGTATTACTTAGTTAAATGAATTCAATTAACTGATATTTTTGAGTGTTGGAGGATTTGAAGTATAATATAAGACTTGAAATAAAAAGAATTAAAACTTCTATAAGAAAACCGATGTGTTTTGCCAAAAAAGTAACATTGTTTGAATAGCAGATACAAAAGCCTCCCCCTCCGCTTGTCCGTTCCTGTATCGTCCAATGTCACCTAGAGAAGCCTTAAGGGGAAAAATTCTTCAGCTATTGTAAAACCATCTTTTGAAAACAAGTTAGCACAGAAGTAGTAAATGCCTTGGTGGGAATCCTTTTTAATTATGTATTAAATTGGTGTAGTCAGCTAAAAACTTTATTGTTTTATTTACTTTAGATCAACACGATACAAGTTGAAAAAAGTTAGGTGTGAAAAAACTTAAAGAATTTATTTTAAACTGTTAAATACAATTAACTAATTGTAAAAAACTATTTTTGCCGAAAATTGTTTAAAATCAATAATTAGAATTATCTAATATCTCCCATTTAAAATATTATCTATTGTGAGGTAGATTAAAATATATACAATTGGGTTGAAATGAAGAAACTTTGCGGAAAACTATTTTTAAAACGAATATTTATCAATCAAGTAATTATACAGCATTCTTTAGTTTAAAAAGATCTGCGTATGCATATTTCTAAAGAACAGTGGTTAAAGTACTTGCAAACTACTGTTTCTTTACTTCAAGCAGGCGCTGGGTTCGAATACCACTTATACCTTTCAAACTACTGTTTCTTTACTTCAAGCAGGCGCTGGGTTCGAATACCACTTATACATTTGAGATTTTAATCATCTTTTAACTTAATTTTCATGTACATTGCCATTTTTTTTTTTTTCATAAAACATATGGTGAACTTTTACAAGGAAATCCTTAATTAATATTTTTTTAATTATTATTCTCTAATTAATATCATTTGAACGATTGAATTCTTTTCGAATAATTGTATTCATAGATTAAAAAAGATTTGTACAGGTATATAATAGAAAAATCGCTCACACATACGCGAAAACTGCTGAAATATTTTTTACTGCAAGGTACCGGGTTCGAACCCCAGTCAGACTTCTCTATTTCTTTCATAATATATTCACATCAATATACTTCATTGTTAAATTCATATTTTTTATTTATTTCCTATTTATTTCTCAATTTTTAAATTTTTAAATTTTTTTAAATTTTAAATTTTTTTCTCTTTTTTTAATTTTTATAATTCATTACTCATAAACAATAGCCTTCACACTACTCCACAAAAAATCTCTTTTTAAAACCATCATCTCCTTTTACAAAATCACTAATTAATTTTTTAATTAAATTTCTTCATTAACACCCTCGTCACGTTTCACGATTAAGTCAGAGGATGTCTCAAGGTCAATACCAACTCATCTAGACCCCTCAGTGGGTGGTGCGGCATCCGCACGGCTCCGTTCGCCCCGCCGGTGCCTCAGTGCCTCCGCCGTCTGGGCTAGAACTCTCCTTTTTTACCTACTGATATATCGTCTTTTAAATCGGCATATAAGGTCCCCACTAAAGTTCGTTATCACCCTTTTAACTGCACCTATAATCCTAATATTTGTATGTAGATGCAGTAAAGTAGCTTTGCGCTACAGGATGCGATAGAGACCCTTGATGGTGAGAGACTGGACATTGAACAAAAACGGCAGACATTCGTGCAAAGACCGCTTGATCACAGTAGAATTCGAATAATTTTCAAATGGTGATGGAATCGTATGTAACAGACTGAACAAACATGGCGGATCGATAGGTGGGCCAATGTCCAATCTCTTATCATGTAGGATCTATAAGATGCGATAGAGGCCCTATAGAATACAATATTAGAAAAGACTGTGCATTGACGGAAAGTCGGCCATCTTAGTGCCAAATTGGAGCGATCCCAGGTAGAACGTTATGCTTATTCATTCGCGACTGACATATTACTATGAAACATAAATGGAAGAAAATTGCATTGTATTTGTTCAGAAAGAAATGCAGAATATAAATATGTAATAATTTTCGTATTATTATTTATTTATTTATATTTTATTTTATTTATTTATTTATGTTTTGGGAAAAAAAAAAAAAAAAAAATTTTTTTTTTTAAAGACCTTTGATAAGATAAGGTTACTATTTCAACTCCGATTGGAAAATGGAGGAATTTTTATTATATATTTCTATATTTATAGTGAGAAAAATAAGTTGAAAGTGGAAATAATTCTACCTTATTTCTTCTAATGACATACATTGCTTTATTTTAAAAAGAATAGAAAAATCTTAACATAAATATAAGGATCTTAGTTTTGCTAAGTAAATGACGAAAAATGCCACTAAAAACGAAATTTTTTAATTTTATTTTTTATTTTTTATAAAATATTTATGAAATATTTTTAAAAGCTAAAAAATATACATTTTATCTATTTTAATTGCGCGTTATTATTAATAAATACGCAATGAATGAATGAATGAATTTCTTTGTACAAATATTAATCAATAAATAAATAAATAAATAAATAAATAATAATTAATAATAATTTACAAAAATATTAACTAATATTCTTACAAACTAAAAAATATGTTTTTATTTATTTTATTTACGTTTGATTCTTTAATTGATTTTGTCTATTTTTTATTTTGTAAAAATATTATGAAAGGAAAAAAAAATAATTTTTCATAATTTTTTTAAATATTATTTATAAAATTTATTATTTAACCCTTTGCGGCGCAAGGTAATTCGGATCATTTAAATTATACTGCCACCGGAATTCACGAACAAAATTAAATTAAAAGAAATTTAATTTTAGGGTTTAAAAATACGGCCTTTTCTGCTACGTTATAAACGTAAATTTTTGCTAAAAAATTTCCGGGATGAGTTTTTGTAGCTGGAGTTTAAAACTTGCGTACTCGCAGCGAGGACAGCGCGCCACAAAGGGTTAAAAGAAAATTTATATTTTATATGCTAGTAAATTATGTACACTTAATATATTTATTTTTATTTACTTTCTTTATAGTGGATACATTTTGCATACTGGCAATAAATTAAAAAATATTTCGTTTAATATTATTCTAAATATGTGTATTAGAAAAATACCTGCCAAATTTTTACGTTTAATGTCAAGAAAATTTTATTTGTAAAATAAAAAATCGGAAAATTTAAATAAAAAGCACATTAAAATAAAATATATCATGCAACATAGCAGAAGTCAAAGTTTTTAATACGTTTTATAAAACAATTAAACATTTTACGTTTCAGAAATATTTCAAAACAAAGGCGATTTAACTGCTCATAATATATAATGCAATTCATAGTAAATTCTGCTACAAATATGACACAGAATAATATGAAATCTGTCTCAGCATAATGGCAAGCAATGGAGCAACTAGCACTTTACATGTCGGATTTCGTAGAAAAGCCAGACTGCCAATGCCCAATCTCTCATAATATAGGGTCTCTAAGATTGCAGTGCCACTTGATGCAATACGACTCAATTAGTGTTCTTATTTCGAAAACGGTATGGAATAAGGGAAAATTCTGAAATACAAAGTTGCAAAGCCTCTTTAATTTAATACAAAAAGCACTTTGTACACTAGTATGCTAAAACAGATCGCTGAAAATGTGCATTTGTATGTTTGCGATTTCTTACACTGTGATGGGAGAAAACGATCTTCGAAAACAAACAAACAAACAAATTAGTTATCACCAGATACCTTTGTTTTTGGTGCTCAAACTTCTATCCTTGACTTGTAATACACCTTTGGAACGCTTGTTTGAATTTAATGTGGCATAATCACCCGATGCGCAATAACATATGCAATGTAAAAAAAAAAGGCTTAAATGTGCATTGACGCTCAAGGATAAAAGGTTGAGCACCAAAAACAAAGTTATTTTTTAATGAATGTTGTTTTTTAATTTCTTCTATATATATATATAAGAAGAAAGTGGATTAGTGAAAATTTTCGAGCTGCAGTTTTTGAACTACATGTTTTTGAGGTGTCCTGAACACGATTTGTCTGTTTTTCGAAAAGTCTCTCTCTCTCTCTCTCTCTGTGTGTGTGTGTGTCTGTGTGGACGCTATAGCTCATGAACCAATGAACATAATTTAACCAAACTTGCTATTTAGTTAGAACCTGATATAAACTGGTGATGATTACATTTGTGGATCAATCATTCGATAGGTGGAACTGTAATTCTATTTTTTCTAAATTTTTAACATGGCAGTATAGCACAAAATTTCGTATAAATATGCATTACGAAACTTACTTTTAACGCATGATTAATATGAATTACTGATAATATTAATAGTAAACTGGAAAAAAAATGTGTTTGCGTATGTAAGAGCATCTCTCCACTCATTGGGAAAGGGGTGGGGGGGGGGGGATTTACCCCTCCGGGTGGCGTAAAATTTCAGTATGGGTATCTTTCGAAAGAACGCGTCAAAATACCTTTAAAATGAATGGTAGTGATGCATTAATAAAAATATTATGAAAATATTCTTTTAAAAGAACAAATGTTAACTTAATATTGATGAAATTATTCACAATAAACATCATTGTTGGAGTAAAATATTAAAAGTGAGCACAAGCGGTTAAATTCTATAAGAAAAGACATACTTTTGCCAGGAAATAAAAATGCGTTTCGGTGTTTGAAAAAACCTGTATGGTACAAACAAAAACTTTTGAAACGTGTTTGATATTTTTATAGAATCATTTCGTTAGATCTTCATGAAGATACGTGCTATTCTTATACAAATAAAATATTGAAGAACTGAAGGAACTTCATTATCATGTTACAGCTGCAATTCCTTTCAAACATTTTATTTTACATGTTAATCCCAAAATTTATTTATTTATTTATTTTTTGTGGGTAAGAGGGAGCTTTGTTTTCGAGATAAAATCCTTCAGTGATAGGTATAACATAATATTCATACCCTTAAAGTTCCAAGAGAATACGTCAATTTTTTCTTTAAATATATAACAAAACGCCTAATTTCGAATGCCCAAATACGTCCATACAGTGTACATATATATATATATATATATATATATATATATACAAGTAAACATAAAGTGATATCTAAAACATATAATAATCTTCGATACAACAATATCAATGATAATTATAAATATGTAAAAGAAAAACTTATCATTTTTTAATATTCGAGAAATATTTTGTTTGAAACATCATAAGTTAACCTGATTATTTTCAAATAATAATTAATTTAGTAAATAAATATCATTATAAGAGAACATTTAAATTAAAAAAAGAATAAAAATAAAACTTCCAATAATTGTTTCTAATCAAAATAATAACACAACCCTTCATCAGTTGAAAAATAACAGGCAAGAGTGCATCATCAAAGCAGCAAGATGCACTCGGAACTACTAAGAAATTTCAAGTGGCTTCTGCATTTGGCTTCCTCTGAAACACCAATTTAACATAATATTGTTAAATTTCGGAACAGTGTTGATATCTACTGAACAAAGAAAGAACAATAACTTAAAAAATCATCAATCAAAAATAGGGGGAAATATTTCAATCTGTTGCATAAAAATTGTTAAATGACATCAAATTTGGTTTCGGTGCGAAACCAATGAAAGCTGAAGTATTAAAGCACACTCACACTAGCACTGTTAAGTTAGTAATAAATCTTCAAGTTTGAGAGAAAAAAAAACAGTAAATAAAATGAAAGAAAGTAAGCACAGTTGATTTTTTCTTTCTTCTTATGCTGTTAATCTATTACTTTGGTAGAATAAATTAGTCACATTTATTTCGAGCTAATATGCATGCTGTGTTAAAACTGCATTATATATTCATCAAGAAAATTCTTTCTTTCAGTTTTTTATTTTTAAGGTAATTTTTGCTGATGACTTGTCAATTACTAAAATTATGAAACTTTGAATACGCGATTTCAGTTTTCAAGCTATATGAAAACTCGCCTATAATTAACGTCTCATACTAATCATGGGGATAGTTGAAAATGTGTAATTATATAATTATTAATTATATACGTTAAACATGCGTGTGTACATCGATTGATATTAAAATTTCTTTTCAATATAAAGATAGGTCTTAAAAGTGCTTAGAGAAAGTAGTACTTTATGCCTAACATTATGCCTAACATATTTTTGTGTAATTACGAATGGTTCTATGTAACGAAAATCAGACCGTCGAATTTCGGGTTAATTAAATAGTTTTAAAATCATACTGAAGTCGATTCTATACCAAAAAGTATTGTCGCGTAGGTGATAAAAATTTATGTATTAGATAACTTTAAAAGAAACAAAAATTGAGACAAAAAATAAAGTATTCGGGAAATTGTTTAAATTTTATACATTCCAACAATAGCTCTTGTATTACAGTTTACATACTAACTAGTTTATTAAAAAAAAAAAAAAAATAAGCAAAATCTCTTTTTTCCCCTTTAATCTTTGTGCATAACTTTTAAAGAAATTAATATATAAGTATAAAATTTGGATGACATTTTCGTTATAAAATCCTTATTTAAATTTTTGACACCAAAAATAATAACTTATTTTTTCTTTAAAGAATGATTTTGAATAACAGAAAAAACTTAAATGGTTTAAAAAAAAAAGAACGTTAAATTAGAGGTGATGCTGAGAATTCTTTACAGGTATTTGCCCTCTGCGATTCTTCCAGATATTAAACTACAACCGATTTCTTTTCTTTTTATGCGTTTTTCAATTAATTTTATAATAATAACAAATTTCTTGAAAACATTTTTGTATATAACTTATGAACATCGCAAAAGCAATACTAATTGGCATTAAGAATCTGTAACGACCCCTTATCAAAATTTTATGTGTTATTATTATTATTATTATTATTAATTTATAAGTGTACAAAAAAAAAAGAGAGAGAGAGAGCAGATAGGGAAAGAAGAGGAGAAGAGGAGAAGAGGAGAGAGAGAGAGAGAGAGAGAGAGACGGAGGGGGGAGAAGGTTTAAAAAAAAAAAAAAAAAAAAAAAAAAAACACTTCTTAAAAGTCCGTTTATGTCTAAAAGAAAAAAAAATGAATGATTATAAAAAAAAAAAAAACTAAATGAAAATGCTGAGAATACATTATAATTAGACAGTAATACACAGCACATGCCTCCAAATGCTAAATTCCAGCCAGATTTTTTATCCTTTATTATTATTATTATTTTTATAATGGACCTTTTTGAAAAAGTATAATTTTAATTTTTTAAATTAAGAACTTTAAAGAAATAATATAATTTTTAATGAATATTTATTCAAATTTCATTCGTCATATAAGTGTGCATAAAAAATAAGTTATTCACATACAAAAAGATAAAAAAGTGTGTGCTTGTTTACCTAACTCTAATACATTTTTGACATAATCTTTCATTTAATTTTCTTTTCTAAAATGATTTAAATTCTTTAAAACCTATATTTTAGTTTCCTTTAAAACCTATATTTTAGAAAACTTAAATTACTCTCGATAGCGAAATATAGTAAAATAAAAAAAAAAATTTTTTTTTTCATAACTAATGTGTTTTTCAATTTTTATTTTCATCTATTCATTTGCTAAATTCCTTATGCATAAAAGAAAAAAAGAAATAGAGAAAGAAAAAAAAAGACAGTTGGTTACTTTTTACAAAGATGTACTGAAGATATCAATATACTGATCTTATTATCATACTTTTGTATACATTTTAAATTAATATTTATGTAAAATACATACACGCTTAAAGAAATAATTATAGAAAAATAAAACTGTTACTTAGTGAATTTTTTTCCCTTTCTGAGGAAATAAATATACCGAAAGTTAATTGTTTTGATCAGAGTTTATTTTTTATTTATTTATTTATTTTAAAATCAACTTCTTTTCTTTTTATAATCTATCAGTTTTCCTATACGAAGTAGCTGGAAAAAATAAAAAAAAAAGAAGGAATAAATCAAACAGCAAAATTAGGCCAAGATACGACTGGGTAGCTCTATGGATTGATTGACAGACGTATCGGATAGCTGTCTGGTGGCCGAAAAGAATATTGGTTCTTGATAAGCTGTTCTTTATCTTTCAAATTTATGGTCCCCATATTACAAGCTTTTTAGCTTTTTTTTTTTTTTTTTTTCAAGATTTATTTTTTTTTCTTAAAAAAATCTCAAAAGATCCCTATTTTCCATATTTTATTTTTGTCTCAAAACTAACTAATTAAAAAAAACGTAGAAAAACAACTTTTTTTTTTTTCTTTTTCTTTTCTTTTTAAGAATTACGGCCTTATTCACCATTAACTTCAACTGCCGGTTCAACGCAAAAACTTAAAAAACGTCTAAAGGCAGAGTATAGCTTTCAAAGAAAATTTGACACGCTGCTTCTGCCATCTAGTGTCAGTGTTTTCATATAATTTTTGATTGGTTAATTCCAGATAAAAAATCTTAAAATAACAATGCTGTTAGATGGCAGATGTAATGCGTCAGACTTCGCTAAAAAATTAAACCCTGCCTTTATACGCTTTTCAAGTTTTCGCTTTCAACCGAGAGTTGAAGTTATTGGTGAATACAGCCGTTAGTTTACTGTGTTCGAGGTTAGTTTTCTTAAATACCGTTAAAAGTATATAATGTATAATTTTTCCGTTGTTTTCATTTAAATATTTCATATTAAATTATCATATTTGGATCAACAAGCCTGTTTGTAAACAAATAAACAGTTTTATTCTTTGCTTTATGGTTTAGTTCAATTTTTAAGTTCGTGCTAATTAACTTATAATAAAATGTTGAAAATGAGGGAATGAGTTTACTAAGATGGAAAATATCATTAAATATATATTATATATATATTGTATGTATGAGAGAAATAAATCTATCTTCTTCTATCTGTCTATACATATAATAAAAAAAAAGATGTTTGTGTGTGTGTGTGTGTCATTGTATATGTATGTCCAGAGCTTCTTAGGAAAACGGCTGACCGCAGAGCTACAGAAATTTACATGGAGGTTCGTAATGACCTGTCCTGATGCACCTTAAAGCCCGATTTTCGAATTTTCGATTAGTTTTCTTTTAATTAGATTTTTGTCATAGTGTTTCCGTGTCACACTAAAAAACAAGGCGTTTCGATTTTGAAGTAAATGTGAGGATTTCGTTGTGTCGGTCAATGGCTAAGTCGATTAAAGCGTCAAGTTGTTAATGCGATGATCGTGGGTTCGATACTCGGTGGCAAATGTGTTACTTCTCTTGCAGATAATTAATAGATAAGATGTAAATTTTAAAATAAAGCATTTCATTATCTAAACAGAATCCTAAGAAATTCTGGTTAGTTTTTTTTTTTTTTTTCTTTTAAGTTTTTTTTTTTTTTAATTACTAAAACGCACAAAATAAAAATTTTAATGAAAAAAAAAAAAAAAAAAAACACTGGACCTTAAAAATCATAAAATAAATATTTATTCTTGAAGAGACATGGTTACAAAAATATAAACGTTTCATCAATAAGCAAATTTTAAAGAAAAGTATAGATGTTTCACTTTTGCAAGAGATGAAATATTTTAAGTTATCAAAATATTTTAAAAAGCATTCGAGAACAACATTCGAGATTATTTTTATGTTTGTTAGATTTTTAATAATGAAAAAAAAAATTAAATTATGAAAATTATTTCTTTATAATAGCTTTAAAATTAGCCATTTAAATATTAATTTTAAATTTAATTATTGCCAGAAAAGTTTTACAGTTCATTTTTTTCGACAAAAAAATCAATCTATTTTCACGCGAATAATGAAAAATTTGTTACTGAATAATGAAACTTAAATATTTAATAGATGCTCAAATACAGTCACTTTTGAAATCGTAGTTCCTAAATAATAACAAATCTTCCTGCCATCGATAAATACCCAAATTGAAGTACCCGGAAAAAGACCTTTCTGCAGGCAGTGATAACCTGGACCTGATGTACCGCAGGCGAGAAAAGACCTGCCGTAGGATGCAGGTACCCGAAACAAGGTTTAGGGCGATTTCAATGTAGGTAATTTTTAATTTTTTTTTAAATTTTCATTTATAATGTGATATAAAAAATAAATAGTAATTTAATTCTATTGAAAAATCATTTTAAAATAGTGACCAGCGAAGCGGACATAGCATGATGGTAGTTACAATATAAGATTGGATTCTGGAGTAATAACAGAAACGGTAATAGAAAATATGGAAATAATAGAAATTGTGAAACAAATTCTAACTTTTGAATATACCAATTCTAATATATCTTATTAATGAAAGCGAAATGGCGCCGTCCCTCTGTCGACTGTCTGTGTCTCTAGAAAAATCTACCGCACTGACAAACATGACATTTGGCACAACTATAGTTTGGTCTGTAACCGTGTGCACCTCAAAACTCAATTTTTAAATTTTCAATTAGGAATCAAGTTATTAATTAAAACGTGATTAACTATCGTGGTTTTTTTGCGAAGTTTTTCTCCACAAGACGTTCTCTTCCATCTTCAGAGGAACCCCCCCCCCCCCCCCCCAAAAAAAAAAAAAAAATACTGTTTTTTTTTTTTTTTTCATTTTCCGAAGTTTTCGCTACTAGACGTTTCCTTCCAACCTCTGAGAGGAAAAATCGACGATTCCGTTGTCGTTTTCGCTGTAAGGCGCTACAGAATGCGCTTCTTTAAATTCCAATCGTACGTTTACTAATCAATTGATTTGTTTTTTTTTTTTTCATTTTAATACCAAATTGAACTTTATAGCGTATTGTAGGGAGTGGAATTGCTATCATTTATGGTCGAACGGGTAAGTTAAATAAAATATCGGAAATAAAGTGATAGTAACTACTATGTATAGTACGTTGTACGTATAATGTTGTTCAATGTAATCGCGATTAAAATATGAAAGAAATACACGAATACTTTCGATATTGTCCACTTCGAAACAGTCGTCTGATAAACAGACCCAAATTGAAGTCCAAGGGTAAGGCGTTGGTGGCCTTAGGCAATAAGAATTCGCATCCGCGATATTGCGGGAGAGGGAGCCAGCGAGAACACGAAGAAAGTTTTCAATGTATTTTATTTTATTTTATTTTTATTTATAAAGTAAAAATATTGATTCTTTATCATTATTATTCATTTAAATAGAGTGGCCAACGAAGCGGGCAAAGTCTGCTAGTATAAAGTGTAATAAAAAAGAAATTGAAAAATTATAGCAAAATATGTAGTTAATAAAAACATCATTGATAAAAATAACAATGACATAGTTATCTTCTCAATGCAAGGATAAATTTCTGTATGAGTGACGCCGATGTCATAGTTAAGCAGAAAAGCATTCATTTATTATTCATTAGGAAAGAGGGGGGGGGGAATCTCAATGAATATAATATTATGTATTTAAAGTTTTTAAGAAAAAGTAGGCCATATGTATAATTTTATTTAATATAACGATTCTGCTTTTCATAAATTTTAAAAGTTTTAGTTTTATTTTTTTTTTTAATTCACAATACGTTCCACATATACGAAAAGGTAAACTTTACTATTTATTATAAACAGTGTTGTTCAATAGCATTGTTCTATTATAAATAGCATTTCCACAATGATCGATTAAAAACAATACTCATTGTGTACATTTATATGAAATGTTTTCTATGCAGCATTTTTAAAAATTTCCATCACCACCTGCTAAGGGATGTGCACCAAAAATGGATAAGCACCAATTTATGTCAGATGCAACTAAATATAAAACTTTTGACATTCTATGCATTAGTTCTCGAAACAGAGTTGGCAGGAAATTTTTGTCACGCACAGACAGATAGTTTTCAAAAATGGTTAAATCATGTTTTGGACCTCCCAAAAAGTGTAAATTTATCGAAAACCGGAAATCTAAAATTTTATGTATCCAATATTTTCTTCTTTTTGATATAGAAGAAAGTAAAAAAATATTTTTAAATTTTATTTAATGTGTTTAGCATATTTTTGTAGTTTTATCATTCGATCCAAAAATCTCTTACTAAGAATATTGAAGTATAATATATTTATATCTGAGCCACACAATCTTAAATTTTCTGCTCTTTCAGCTTTTATTTATCTCTTCCAATGAATATTTCACTTATTTTCACGAGGAAAAGTAAGTTTCTAATTGATTTACATAGTTTTCAATTGAAATATTTTTTTAATTAAAAAATAAATAAGTTTCCAATAGCCAAAATTTATTCAAACACGATTTCAACTTCATTTGAACATCCCTATACGAAATAGAATCATTTCTATAACGGTCTAACAAATTCTTTTAAGTAAAAGATGAAAAAAAAAAGTACCACGGCTTGCAAAAAACAACTTTCTTCACTTTGATTTATACAGGACAGCTTGTTTTTACTTTTTTCTCATTTTTCCTGCCATGCTAACTCTGGGGAAGAATTAGAGTCCCAGACAAGGAAAAAGAATATTTCTCTTGCCAAAGGACTCTTTGGTGACCGCTGGAGACCTTTGTTGCCATCTTAGAAGGTGACCTTTCCCGTTTTGCAGAGGAAAATAAAAGGAAAAAAAAGTGTTCTGGATAAGTAAAAAAAGTGGAGAAGATTGTCCGGGAAAAAAAAAGCAAAGAATCAGGCGACACGATCTAGAAGGATGGTTCTCTAAAGGAAACGCAGCAGAAGGAGGAAAAAATGCCTAGATGGGAATTTTGGAGAAAAAAAGGATATCTGCCTTTCTGGTCTCTTTTCTAACATAAATGCATGCACTAGTGCATATATGCTCGGGGTATGATGAATGTATACTTTGTAAACATTTGTAGCAAGCGAATCGCTCTTAATGAACATCTTGCCACAAGCGAGTGAGATTAAAAAAAAAAAAAAAAAAAAAAAAAAAAAAAATCCATATTAACCGTTTTTGAGAAGCTTACCTCGGTACATTGCATTGGTCGGTTCTGATAGTAAAAGATTATATGAATATGAAAAATTAGGTTATATAAATAAATAAATAAGAGTCTTTAATATCAGAATACTGACTTTGAAATTTCTACCGCGAACATTTTTCAAAACATTTGGGATAGAAAATGCATTTGAAAACTTGGTTTATAGCAATCTTTTAACAATGACTTTTACAACCGAACACTTTTGACACTTAATCTGCCATAACAAGGTCAACAAATATATCGATAAGCATGTGATAATGAAAATTTTTAAATAAAATATAATAGCGTGTTTTAGTTCTAAAGAAAAAATAAAATAAAATTATGCTTATATATAGAATAGCTTTTATTATTTTGCTCCCTCTATCAAACGATACGAAAAATATGGACTTTTTAATTCTTGTTTTGTGACTACCGGAGTAAGAAAGTTATAAATATTTCCCTTTGATGTCTCACAGTGATATTCTTTCTCTTATTTCTAACATTCCTTTTATCTTTTAATCGAATTGCGATATATATATATATATATATATAATTATTCGATTAATTTTTTGGTCTTGCAGAATTTTTTAAATGCAACTCATGATAACAGTGATAGAAAATGCAAACTATTTCAATAAAACTGCAGATAGGTGAAATTCCCCCCCCCTTTTTTTTCTTTTTTTTTTTTTTTCTTTTCACTTTCTTCTACATTAAATGGAAAAAAAAAAAAAAAAAAAAAAGTATTGGATTCGTAAAATTTTTTCTTCCTGTTTCGATGAATGGCTTTGAGATGTCCTGAACACGATTTGACCCCTTTTAGAAAAAGTCCATCCGTTTTTGTGCTGGATATGTGTGGGGAAAAAAAAGTGTCACCTCTATGTCAAGAATTAATGAATAAAATTTTATGAAAAGTTAGTTGCATTTTGACATGAATTATTGTCTGCCAACTTTTGGTGCATTAACGGATGAAGTAAAAATGAATTTAAATAAATATAATATGTATATATATATATATTTTTTTTTTAAATCTATACCTTAGAATTTTTAACTGCAGACAGGTGAGCCATAATGACAGACGATTTCTAATTTCTGCTTAAATCGATTTAAAACTGAAAAAATTCAAAAACTGCTTTTTTTATTTCCAGTACCTTATCACGTGGTCGAAAAGCATTTATTCCCCACCTGAAGAATAGTCAGTCAATATGTCTGGCACTGAAGAATTGATAAATGAAATAATTAAGTGTTGCCCCCCTAAACTTCATACTTCAGTTAATTTTTAAAAAATCTAATTCTCGTTTTGAAATGTTGTTTGCACACCTGGATTCAGAAAAATCGCCCCTTTCATTTTGTACCAAATTTTTAAAGATTGCACCGATATTTCTAATCTATTTGTGCATTTAACACTGCTTAAGCTCTGAATCGACTCATCTATTAATCGACATAGGTTGACATTTTAATTAATATCTCCGCAACTAATGAAAAATTTTAAATTCTCTTTTCACTATCCCTCGGGAAGGCTCCTGAGCATCCGTATGTCAATTTTTATACTTCTACGTTCAATAAGGGCTGAACGTATAGATGCTCAGACAGACAGATTTTTTTTATTATTATAGATAGATACGATAGTCAACGGGTAGAACGTTTTGTATATAAAGAAGCATCGCTTACGGCAAATTTTCATCACGGATATCTTTCGACAGAGCTCGTCAGTACCTTTAAAACGAATGGTTGAATCATTGATCTGACTACTGATTGAAAAATAAAACGTAATTTATTTTTTTATTAATTATTATTCATTCATTTATTTATTTTATGTCATATAGAGAATGAAATTGACTTTTTTTAGATATTTAGTGTTAAACTACTTCTCTAGGATGGAAATCGTCTGCATTCATCATGGAAGATAATTTTAATTAAAAATAATTCTAATAAATTATTTGTACTGAGTGAATTTGTATAGGAAAATACAGAAGAATGTCACGTGGTCTCCATAACATACCAGTTTAAAATTGTACTAGTCTACCAGGATAAAATTTTTGCATATATGGGAGTATCGCTTTCCCAAACCCTCAGTGTTGTAAATTTTTAATATGAGTATTTTTAAAAGAACTCATCGATACCTTTAAAACGAACGGTTCAATAAAACATTTGTGATAATTTGAAACAAAGTTATCGATTTTTTTCTTAAAAAAAAAAAAAAAAAAAAAAAAAAATGCATTTTGACCTTCTTTTTTTCTTTTATTTTTACAATGTATTATATAGAGCAACGTGATTTTGTATAGAACATATAAATGAATGCTTTGTTATGGCAACAACATACTAGTTTCTTTTTCTTTTTCTTTTTTTTTTTTTTTTTTTAAGGAGCATAATTATTATTTAAAAATTAGCACTCTGTCTTTTATCTTTTATTTCTTTATTTATTTTTTCTTCTTCCTTTTTCAATCTTTTTTTTTTTTTTTTTTTTTTTTTTACGTTAATTCGCAAAATTTAGTTTTTGATAACTTAAAGACGAACAGGGTTCAGAATATTGTTGGAAAGAAGTAAAAAGCGAACAAAATATTTAAAAGTCAAGTTAGGTGTTTTATTCTATTCTTTTAAAAGATCTATTCTGCATTATTGATTACTGCAATAATGTAATAATGTGATAAAAGTCTTCTTCAGTACTAAACATCGATAATATAAAATTCTCTCTCTCTCTCTATTTTTTATTTTTTATTTTGCTTCTAGAAGTTTTTTGTCACATATTGATTAGATATTCCGTGTGCGAATGTTTGGTTCTATGCAGCGTTTCCCTCCCCCTTTCCCCTCTCAAATCAATGTTGGACATTTTTGTGTTTTCGCCGCCTTTAACTATGAGTGTGTCTGAGTCTGGCTTTTGGGGGCAATAGGAAAAGAGAGGGGCATTAACACAGACAGAAGCAGGCCTGATCGATGCTATTGATCAGAGAGGGTGAGGTGCAGGCCTTGTCAACAGCGCTACCAGAGCCGACTCTATTCCTAAGGGACGAACTGTCCACTCAGCACCTCACTGACTATAAATGAGGACAAAAACAACATTTTGAGAGTAAGTGCAGCATTCAGTAAGAGGTATAGGATAAAAAGCAAATGCAAGAGAAAATGTAGCAATTGACGCTGAGTGTGTCAGAATAACAAAAAAAAAAAAAAAAAAAAAAAAAAAAAAGTAGGAATAAAGCAAAACTCGATATTCTTAATCGGTAGCATATAGGATATTATTTCAAACTTTTTATTAAAATTGGATACAGGGATATTCAAAAGAATTCCGATACATTATGAGGAAATTTCTCGTTGGTACGTTTTAACTTATTATAAGCTCAAAAGGATAGGGCCATATAGAGATTCACAGAAAATAGGGCATACAGGCATTTTCTTTTGGTTTACAGGGCCACATAAAAGAATTTGATATATTATAGGGCTATACTGTAAAATAGTTTGAAATGTATTTCAAATTGTGTTTTTTTTTTTTTTTTTTTTTTTTTTTTTCCTTGTTAAAATTTATATATTAGAATAGAAGGCTGTGCGTTTACAACTTAATAGTCAATATACAGGGCTACCCAAAATATGTCGAATATTTTCAAAGAGTGGTGTGAGCGAAAATTATCTGAATAATTTTAAATCAATTTTATAATCAGACAACAGCTTTAAATTTTGTATGAATGTTGCTTCGAATTTCAAATAGCGGGTTCACATAGAAATGTATGCCAAAACTATTTGTAGAACTATTTTGAACTGTTATTGAAAGTACACTAGAAATTTTCAAGCATAGTACTTCATATCTTGCTCTTAATAATATGTCTATAAAAAATGGGAAAGTTATTGTGATATTTTTACAATCATACAAATATCAGAATTGTGTGTGCGTGTGCTTGTTTTAATTTAATTAGATGGCCTGATTAATATGTAAAATGTATTCACTTTTCTGATATAATTGAAATGCACTCTTTTAATATTTTTTACGTCCATTATCCGGCTACCATAGGTAGTATTACCGTAGGTGTATTGTATTCGGTAGGATTGGAGACTATTAGTTTCAGTCTGGAGTTTTTGTAGACCAGTTTTGTGTAACACCACAATAAATTAGAAATATCAGTCTTATCGTTACAAATTCGGTACCAAATGAAAGGGGCGATTTGTCTGAATCCAGGGGGACAAACAGTTTTACGACACGATAATTAAGTTTTTACAAATTAACTAAAGTATGAAATTTAAGTGGCAACCCTTCATTTTAAATTCATTTCAGTCATTTTAAAAAGTACGTGTCTCAATTTTATTGTCAAAAGATGAAATGAAAAATGAAAAATTAAAATTAGAAAATAAAATGAAATGAAATAGATAAATAAATTACAGAATGAAATTAATAGTCCTCCGTACTAAAATAAATTCTGTCTTTGACAGATTTTTTTTTTTTTTCCTTTCTTTTTATTTTATAAGCCCGTGATGATTATTTCTTTCATTCAATCTATAGGTAAACCGTTGTTAGCAACAATGCATGATGTCGAACAGCCTTAAAATCCTGTATCACTGCTAAATTATGAAACATTTTTTCATATAATTTTATGCGATATAGTTATAGTCGCAACTTGTGGAAAGTGAAAATAAAGAATTTGATGAGAAGAATATGATAAATCTGCATTAGAAGAAAAATAATCATACATCACTCATAAATTACGAAATGTTTTACCTTATTATGGGATATAGTTGCAGTAAAAGTCAGAATGAGTCATACAGTGATAAAATAGTGAATGTCACTTGAAAAACATGAAAGTAAAGACATGGCATCACTCATAAATTATAATGTGCTTTCCCATATTACGGAATAATTATAGTAAAAGGGAGAGTACGTCAGAGAAGGACAGAATGAATGGTATTTTTAATAAAAGCTAGAGTATAAGAAGAGATTAAAATCAGACATCATGCATAGGTAATACAGATTTTTCAATCTTTCGTTAGGAAAAAAAAAATAACTGTGGGGATAAAAGTACTATAGTCTGTAGCAGACAGATTTTCATACATATATTCAAAGTTTGTTTTGATGAAAACGAAGTTTATGAGTTTTGGCAAATGAATAATATTATCACAAATAATACTTTCAAAGTGGTAACGCTAATTTACTATATATATATATAATAAACCAGGACGTCTTTATTCTCTTTCATTTGTTCTTGCATGCAATATAATTTTTGATATTTTTTGCTACATTTTCACTTTTCAAACTGAGGTTTTTTTTTTTTTTTTTTTTTTTTTTTGCATGGGGTTCAGTCGTTATTAACCGCTATACAATACATCATATCAATGATGTGTTCAGGGGTTTATTCTACGCAAAGCTTCAAAAATGTGGCCTCTTCTATCAGGAAGATTCTGCTAGAGATGCAGAAATTCCCCTTTTCGTGAAGGGGGAAATGTTTGAATTTACACTTCATCATAGAAAAAAAAATTTGTTTAGTAAAAAATTTTGCCACTGACTTTGCAATGACACATATTTTTTTTAATTTCTTTATTAATTTTATAAATATTTTCTTAAAAGTCTGTTCTATGAAAGATTTTAATAAGATTAAAGTTTTATAACTAAATTAAATAACTATTACTATTATTATTATTGTTAATATATTATTATTATTATTAATTTTTTTTTGGGGGGGGGGAGGGGGTTACATGCTAATGTATTTTTAATAAATATACATAACAATGCTCTCTACATCCAAATGCACATAAGATTAAAAATTAGAATGCCTTTGCTAAGTATTTCACAGATAAAAAGTTCGGCCTTTCTTTAATCGGTTACAAAATGAAGATTAAGCATTCCGTATCTAGAATGCAGATACCTCGCTCAAAAAACTCTTTATATTATTTTTTCGACATGGCGTGAAGAAACTATGCACACATAGATATATATGAATATGATTTTAAAGAAAATTGACAATATTTGAACAAAACAGGCTTAAAAACAACACCAACATTTACATCCAAATCTATTTGTATTTATTTAACAATAAACACAAAAAAATGTATTGTAGTACAAAACAAGGAATAAAAACTCCAAACAATAGCAAATTTATAAACCAAAATTAGTAGTCAAACAAACGCTAAATGACAAAAATCGTAAAAGATTGCGCCAAAAAGTCTATTCAACTACAGCATAATTTTCTTTGTCGGTAGGTGGAAATAATTCTCCTTAAAGTACATTTTTTACCATGTTTTTATTAACTTCTATTCTTGTTTGTTTGTGTGTTTGTTTGTTTGTCCGGTACAAATCTTGCAATCTATTTTTAACTAACTTCCCTACTAGCTAGACATTTGAAACTTTCACAGTAGTTCAGCGATGACAACACAATACTTCGAAGTCAGATTTTCGAATTTTCGAATAGTTTTCTTTTAATTAATTAAAATATTAAAATAATAAGCTCCTAATAGCAATAAATAATTATAAAATAAAAAAAAACTTTTTATAAACCATGTTTTTAAATTTTCTGTTAAATCATAGCTATAGAACTAACTGTATTAGCACTTTATCAATGCGTATTGTTACGAAAGTGTAAATAATTGTATTTATTTTTGTATAAATTCTTTCAAAGAGGCTTAGTAAGTTGATAAAATGTCAATTTTCTGCATTTCCAGCTCTTTTTCGCGTTAAAATAGCTTAATTTTCCTTTAAAAACGTATTAAAAAGCTCCAATAGGCAAGTAATGGATTTGGCGCTAAATTTGGCGACTTTTTGCCCTTGGCAACTTTTTTGGCGACTTTTGGCGAGAAAATTCTTATTATCGATATTCCAAAGATGGACATTCTGTTGTAATTGGTTAAAGAGTTACGGGAAATTTGAATTGAAAAAAATTTGGTTTTAAAAATAAAATATTAATCCTTTCAGAACAACATATATTTGCATCATGAACTACATTAGCACTTTATCAATGTGTAGAAAATCTTTAAAGTGATAATGACGTCAATTTTTGCCGGATGCATAATGGACAATATTCCTGTGACGTCACAGTAGGTAAAATCGCCAAACACGTGGCCGATGTTTTGTAAACAAATTCGATTCAAGATGCCGTTTTATTGTTACGCATAACATTTTCCAGTCTAAATATTTCTCCAGTGAAACTTAATAATCAGATATCTGTTCAAACAAGAACAAAAGAGAGGTGTAAACAACTGAATCGAATGGTAAAGTTAAAACTATTCCATATCGTAAAATTGCAGAACATTTTATACACACACACACACACATTATCCCTTATATATATAATGAATAAAAGATAATAAAAAATTAAACGCGTCAAAAAATGTTTAAAAAGTAAATCAATCATCACTTATAAATCATGAAACTAATGTCAATGTTTAAAACGAAAATAGAGAAGCCTATCCGCGATTGTAATGAAATGCTCGCCCTCTGGTGGGCTAAGGTGAAATTATCACACCACTGCATATCCTCATATTATGCAATCGACTTTCCATGATGAAATGGCGGAGAAAGAATAATAATTACACGTGGCTGTTATATTTACTAACAACTGCAGTGTTCAGAGAGCGCCATCTATCGATCATTACAAACGCGGATTGCGAACGAAATTAAAGATTACAAACAAATCACATTACAAATTAATAAATAGAAAAAAGATGTCATTGATTATATTGGATATAGACATCAAAGCTTAAATAATTAGAATTTCAATCATTTTAACAAAGGAATTTATTAAATGAAACATCCATTTAAATTTGTTAACATCGCCACAGTTCACATGGCAACTTTTAATATTACATATGTTGATTAATATTAAAGTATATTACAAAAACGGGATTAAAAACAAAACAAAGGTATCACTATATCACTCTTACTTCAATTTCATATAATCTGTAACTTTTATAAATAATATTACAAGATAAAAATTTGCAGGCCACAATGCTTTGCTGTGGTAGAGTTGAGGGTTGTTTTCCGAAAACAGCTGATTTCCTCTAGTCTCGAAACCAAAGGAGGAATATTGTCCATTTAACTTTTTACAATTTTTTAAAGCTCACGTTTAATTAAATGTATTTATTTTATGTCGAAAGAAAATGAACTCGTAATTTTTTTTTGGCAACAATTAAATTATAGCTGATATTTTAGGAGTGGATCGAGACAGCACATTTCCTCCTTTGAAATAGACATCTAAATTTTTAATTGTTGCCTTTATTTTAATTTTTTCAACCATAAAATAAAATATGCTTTCATGTGAAAAAAAAAAAAAAAAAAAAAAAAAAAAATATATATATATATATATATATATATATATTAAATTATTTAATTCCTTTACAATACTCAGCAAATGAGAGAAAGATGAAAATACCAACAATGAATTTAATAATTAGATGTATTACGTATAAATTTATTGTCACAATTACCATTTAAGTAAGGAATGTAAATTAAATCATACTAAATGGAGCCATTAACAAGTTACTATTTATAGGTAAAGAGTTGATATTTCAAACAACCAATTAAATGCCAAGTATAAAATGCAAATATTAATATTATAAGAAAATATTTATGAATTGCATAAAATCAATGTCAGGAAAAATAATTGAAATAATTGAAATAATTGAAATAATACACATTTGTTTAAGCGCATTAGCAGCTATAGTCAAAGTGTATAAATTTTTAAAATAGTGTTAATGCCAAAATAGGCTATTTGTATATAAGTAATAATATATACAATAAACAATAACTATGAAATTAATTTAATAAATAAACAAATTACATTTAAAATTTTTTGCGCTTAAGCAGCAGATTAAATTTAAATGTAAATATATTAAATTATTTAATTCCTTTACAATACTCAGCAAATGAGAGAAAGATGAAAATACCAACAATGAATTTAATAATTAGATGTATTACGTATAAATTTATTGTCACAATTACCATTTAAGTAAGGAATGTAAATTAAATCATACTAAATGGAGTCATTAACAAGTTACTATTTATAGGTAAAGAGTTGATATTTCAAACAACCAATTAAATGCCAAGTATAAAATGCAAATATTAATATTATAAGAAAATATTTATGAATTGCATAAAATCAATGTCAGGAAAAATAATTGAAATAATTGAAATAATACACATTTGTTTAAGCGCATTAGCAGCTATAGTCAAAGTGTATAAATTTTTAAAATAGTGTTAATGCCAAAATAGGCTATTTGTATATAAGTAATAATATATACAATAAACAATAACTATGAAATTAATTTAATAAATAAATAAATTACATTTATATATATATATATACAGCATAGGAAAGTCCCTTTAACCTGAAAATACTTGCGAACGGAGAGTGCTACAGCCACATAAGTGAGGTAACGGTATAGTAAAGTGACTATGCCCGACCTAATGCAAACGACAGCAGCGCCCCTAGTGGCAAAATTTGGAAGTTAGCCATTGCAAATCGAAAACGAAAAGAGATAGAGCAACATTTCCAATTAGAAAGTTTTAGAGCATCAATTAATTAGTACGAAACGATATTTGATTCACACGGATAAGATAAATTGGCGCCTGTATACCCAAAAATGTCCGTAATCTATGCGCGACTGTTCTACTCTACATATTCACATTTCGGAAATGTAGCAGTGTGAAAATGCAGTTTGTGACTTTGTACTGTACTGTAATGTCTGAAAACTTTAATTTCCAATGCATTTAAAATTTTAGTTTAAAAGGTATTGGCGCTCGCTTGATACAAACGACATAATCTCATAGCATAAAATTATTGATGGCAGACGATAATTTTATTCCTAATGTGTGAGCGCTTTCATTTTAAATTTTTATTTTCTGTGTTGTGGCAATTTGATTCGTTGCCTAGCGACGGGTAGAAAATATGTGTTCTTTTTTGAAAGTGACAAAACAAATGGAATTTTGAATGATCCTAAATGAATGAGATCCTACAAAAGATACATTTCTTAAAAATAAACGTTTGGATTTAGAATTTTGGAGCTGTGTGAGAATGTCAAGCTTCACTAGCTTTCAATATTGCGAGATGGTGCTTATTTATGGCGAATGTCAACGAAACGCAACGCATGCTCCACGGGAGTATGCCGTTCGTTTTCCAGGTGGGCCACATCCAAGTGCAGTTACCATCGCAAATGTAGTGCCACGGCTCATGGAGACAGGAAGCACTAAAAGTCGTCCGCGTTCTGGCAGACCAGTGAGTGCAGGTATGCGTATAGCACCAGAGAGTATTTTGGCATATGCACTAGCCCATCCACACAGCAGTACAAGAGAAATTAGCATGGCTTGTGGCTTAACACGGGCCCGAGTATGGCAAATACTGCATAGTCAACATGCACATCCCTATCATGTCACTCTGCAGCAAGAACTGTTGCCACTGGATAATGAGCGTCGATTTGATTGGTGCAACTGGGCATTAAATAATGTTGAAGATAAATCAGATTTTTTGTCCAACATTGTTTGGTCGGACGAGGCACTGTTTCAGCGTACCGGAGTACTAAACCGACATAATGCCCACTACTGGGCGCTGGAAAATCCCTCGTTGGGTGTTGGTGTTGGTGTGTTGGTGTTAGGGATTAAGGCCGATTGACAACACTGGGGTCCTAGGCCTGAGGGGGAGGGCCTTCCGTGGAGGTCTTTCTAAGGGGTCCTAGCCCGTATTTACGCAAGTTTCGGAGGAAACCACGGAAAACTCCGAACGGCTAGGTCGACGAGCGCGACCGGGGATCGAACCCGGCACCTCACGTCTACCAGCTTTGAGCGCAGAACCGCTCGGCCGCTGGTGGGCCCCTCGTTGGGACTATCCACAAAACACCAAGTGCGCTGGTCCATTAATGTGTGGGGCGGTATCTGGAAGGAAGGATCGCTTACTGGGACTTGTGTTCTACGAAGGCACATTAAACGGACAGAGGTACCTCCAACTATTACAGGATATCATACCCGACTTTTTGGATGATATTCCCCTGTCCGCATTACGGGACATGTGGTTCTAACATGACGGTGCTCCTGCACATCAGCCAGCTGGAGTGCGAAGCTTTCTAAAAGATTGCTTTGGACAACAAATTATTGGGTATGGTAGTAGTATTGAATGGTCTCCACGATCGTCGGACCTGACTCCGATGGATTTCTTCCTGTGGCGTTACATAAAAGATCAGGTTTATGCAACTCCACATACAAGTCTACTGGATTTAAGTCATCGTATTACAGATGCTTTCAATAGTGTAACACCTTCCATGCTGAGAAATGTGCATGCAGAATTACTCACACGAATACAAACGTGTATTGTGAGCAATGGCGAACTTTTCGAACATTCTCAACATTAACTTTTTATCACTATGAGACTTAGAGTTTAGTTTACCTATTTTGTTTTTCTGTGTGATGTTATCAAAATGTATTGATGTAAGTACATTGTATTTATTCATTAAATTGTGCATATTTCTTCTTTCCTCTGGCTATTTCTTTCAAATATTCACGCAAAATGGAGTGCATCGATTTTGGATATTTTTTGGGTACACAGGCGCCAATTTATCTTATCCGTGTGAACCAAATATCGTTTCGTACTAATTAATTGATGCTCTAAAACTTTCTAATTGGAAATTTTGCTCTATCTCTTTTCGTTTTCGATTTGCAATGGCTAACTTCCAAATTTTGCCACTAGGGGCGCTGCTGTCGTTTGCATTAGGTCGGGCATAGTCGCTTTACTATACCGTTACCTCACTTGCGTGGCTGTAGCACTCTCCGTTCGCAAGTATTTTCAGGTTAAACGGTTAAAGGGACTTTCCTATCTTGTATACATATTAAATTTGTTCATGCATGTACTTACGGATAATACGTAAGTATCGTAATTTCGTGCACTTTTCCGATTGATACACATCAAGGTAGGGATATCTTTTTTTTTTGGGGGGGGGGGGCGTCGGGGAGTAGTGCGCGATACTGATTGCAGCGAAAACGAGTTACATGCGTTCTCAGATTCATGCACAGCGAGGCAGGGGTGTCCAGTGATGTTTTTTCTTGTTTTCATGTGAGCGAAGCGAACATACGTGCGTGATACTGATTGCTGCGAAAACGAGTTACATGCGTTCTCAGATTCATGCACAGCGAGGCAGGGGTGTCCAGTGATTTTTTTTTTTTTTTTGGTTTTCATGTGAGCGAAGTGAACATACGTGCGTGATACTGATTGCTGCGAAAACGAGTTACAATGCGTTCTCAGATTCATGCACAGCGAGGTAGGGGTGTCCAGTGATGTTTTTTTGGTTTTCATGTGAGCGAAGCGTACATACGTGCGTGATACCGATTGCTGGGAAAACGAGAAAAAATTAAAAATTAAAAATTTGTCAATTATTTGCTTATTTTGAGCAAAAATGTTGAGTATTTATATATTTATACAATATACATTGTATCTTGTCCATATCTGACAGCAGCTTATACCAACATTAGAATTAAATGCATTGGTTATTTTATGAAAAGCCTCAGCTGTTTAATCCCAAGAAACTGTTTCTTTGGAATCAATAATAAAAAGCCTTTCTTTGACATCAGCCAGAAAGATTTCGTTTTTTCACCAATCAACTTTCAGCAGTTCAATCTAGGCTGAAAAACTTTAGGTTCAGTAACCAGCTTTGTAAGTTAACGGTGAATAACAAATATTCAACTCAGTTTTTGAGTAGCAAGCCTAGAATTTTTGCACCTGGGGTTGAACTAGTAGTTGAAGGTTATCGGTGAATTAGCCGGTAAAACAAGAGGTGTACAACTACAATCGACAGCAGAAGTATCGGAGCACTAGCAATAATCCCTGTCTGAAAGAAGGACACTTTATACTACTTGTTAAATAAATCCTTGTCGAGTCATGTTCTTAGTCAGTATAAGAACATGATTCGGCAAAGATTTGTTTAACAAAACAGTTTTAAGTGTACTTTTTTGATATCGGAATTATTGGCTAGAGCTCGGATTTACTGTCGACTGTATATGTTATAAGAATATCAAATAGAAATTTTAATTTTCTATGGCCAGCCGTTTTTGAATTATGCGAGGTATAGCATTTGTTTCGTAAATTGGTTTCATGATACCTCTTTTACTTCGTACAAGAAAGTATAAAAGTGAATATAATCTTTTAATGATATTTTATTAAAATTAAAATTTTGATAAAAGCAAATAATATCATTCTGACTTAGTCAAACGCTTATGGCTGAATATCACATAAATGTGCATTTTAGTGTTTCAGGTCTTTATTATTAATTTTAAGCAAATAAATTGTAAAATTTTATTATTATTATATAGAAGTACCTTTTTAAAAAAGCATCAAATCATAAAATGTGAGTTTATAGCAATTTCAGTATTTTTTAGAAAATTTTAAACCTTATAACCGTCATTTTCGTGACTGTCTCCAAGACCAAATGTTTACATACAAAGTATGTTTCTACTAAAAAAAATAAAATGATAATTATAATAATTGTTAATTCTTGTAAAAAAAAACTATTTGTTTTCAAAGGAAATTTTTTTTTCTTTTTAATTACGTTAATTTTCATGCATGTGTAATTAAAATGCTTGTATGCAAGTCTTCACGTCATTTTCGTGACACATGAAAATAACTTCATATATCATCAAGGGATGGTGCCACCATTCACTTTTTTTAAAGTTTAAGATCAGAAATCAACATTGACGATATGTGGGGGAAAAAAATCTCAAGAAAATTGAAAACAGGTAAGAGTTAACATTATTTTTATTGTTTACATGCTGTGCGTACATTTATTGCTTGTCATTTTCGAGATGCATAAAAAATAAAAAAATATTATTATAAAATTTAGAACAAAGTTTTATTTTAATATAGAATGACGACCAGAAGAAGAAAATGTGACGATATCAGCTTAGTGAAAGCATGCTTTTCAGTACCGAACGAATTATTGACGATTTGTCATTTTCGTGACGGTCATTTTTGTGACGTCACGAAAATGACATTTGTTGGAGATTTACTATTTTGTAAGCCCTGGATTTAAATATTTTTTTATTTTGAATTAAAAGATTTGTTGGTGTAGGATAAGCTTTATATTTAAATATTTAAAGTACTTTCCGGTATCCAGGTAAATATAAAAAAAATACATACGACATTAATATTAAGATACAATTAAAAAAGCAAACTTTTATTTATTTATTTAATTTTATTTATTTATTTATTTATTTATTTATTTATTTATTTTTTTTTTTTGCCCCCTTTAAGGTGTCATTGAGAATGTTACTCAAAATATTTTACTTGTGTTATTTATGGCAAGATGCAGAAAAAATAATTTGCATGGCTTGACAAAGAGGATGTCCATGAAATTCAAGTGCCACATATTCTGTGCAAAATTAGGAATTCTCCTGAACCTGCTTCAAATAGATATTTTAAACTTCAGGATGAAGATTTTAATAATGTTCAAAATGCTTTTTCTGAATTTAATTCAGTTAATCATTAAACTTGTAACTATAAGGATTTTAATACAATAAAATTGCTTGATATTCTCATTATTGCTCTTTCTTTTCCCTTCACAATCTTTTCTCTATTGTTCTAATATGTTCCATTTTTAATATTATATGGTCCTATTGCATTGACAAACAATGTTATTTCAGTGAAAAGTAGTCATTTTGACAAATATTGTCATTTCAGTGACAAACAGTCGTTTCAGTGACAAACATTGTCATTTCAGTGACAAACCAGTCATTTCAGTGACATCATTTTTTGACATCTTTAAATGCTATAATTAAAAATTTAATGCAAGTAAACTAATTATTTCCAGTTTATAGTCAAGAGGTATGCAGTCTATGATATTTCCCATTGATATAATTTATGTTTATAAAAAAATAAATTTAAATTTATTTATTTATTTATTTATTTTTTTAAATTTAAAATTTTTGGGTTTTTTATTTTATTTTATTTTTTAAAATGGGAAGAACTTTTTAGAAAAGCCTAAGTCTTGTATTTTTTAATGAATCTGAACCACAAAAAAAAAAAAAAAAAAAAAAAAATTAAATGGTAATTTTGATTTTATAAGATAATTAAAATTATAAATTTTTATTGAAAAATTTCAATAAAATTTTAAAAAATTATGTTCGATCTCTGTCAAACTCAGAATTTATTTAAGATGCACTTACGGACTTATTTTCAAAAATTCAAATTAAAATACAAAGTTTGAAAAAAAAGTTTAAAAAAATCCAAAATGCACACTTATGTGATATTCAGCCTTATATATTGTCACGCTGTTATATTGAGTTAATTCTGTTTCTGGTTTACACTTTACAATAGATAAATTGAACAATTTACTGAAACGCATTTGGTTATTATGTTATTAAACTGCTTTTCATAGAGTTTTATACTAGTTTGAGTTTTAGTATTTTAATATTCGCTACACCATTTCAAGAATTATCTTATTAATTTTAAACTTTTTTTTTTAATTGTTCGATGGCTTCATTTAATAATAATAAAAAAAAAATAATAATAATATAATGTAAAAATGAAGACATACAGACAATAATCACCCTTCTATCTCCCGTGTCCACTTGTCTAATATCTATAGCCCACTTCGAAGGAATATTTGATGAATTCGCTGCATAGTTTTTATTTTTCTTTTTTTTTTCCCTCTCTCTCCCTTTATATTCCTTTTGTGGATCCAGTATAAAGTCCGCATTGCAGACACCCTTTTATTTCGTGAGTGCTCCATCAAAGGGCCGTTCTTACAAATCCCTTTCGTCCCAACAATTTTCCTCCTTTTTTCTCTTTTCCTTTTTTCGTCAGCAAATGGGAGCGGGTCGTCTCCTATGTCTACGGCACAAGTCTTCTAATGGTCACAGTCAACTCTGTGTTGTATAAGGAACTCCTTTTCTTTTTACTTCTTCCATTATTGTACTTTTATTTATTTATTTTTTACTACTAAATTCTTTTTCTCACGGAAATTTCTGGCAGCAGAAATTGTCTGTTTAAAGCGAAAAGAAAGAGAGTGGATTTTTGAATGCATCATAGTTTCAAAATGTTTTATTATTTTTCTGCATTTTTCTCTTTTTAAAATGAAGTTTTGAGAAGGAAACATCTGACAGGATTATAATCTTACAAATGAGGTTCTTGATTATACTCAATCGTTTGATTCTATCAGCTTCAAAATTAGCAATAATTATTTTGGAAATGAAAAATTATATATTTATTTATACTCATAATAAAGATGTAAGTAAAAAAGTTTTAAAATATAATTTAGTAAGTACGTTTCAGTTGTAAGGGATCGAATGTGCTAGCTATAAAGTGAAAAAAAAAAATCTTTTTTTTCAATTATTTTAATATTTATTTATTTTTAAGAATAAATCCTATAACAAAGTCTGTAGTTAAGAAATTAATTTTTAAGCATCTTTTTTACAAAGTTCTAGATTTGTATGCAATTATATATATATATATATTACATCTTAACTCAAAAATTTACAAATCTGTTATTTATTAACACAATGCTGTGTCTTACATATCGGGCTTACTAAAGTATAGACATTTTATAAGAAAAACTGATTTAGAATTTGGCCATAAAAAAGTTCTCAATAATCTTACATGTATGAATTCAAAGCTACTTTTACGCTAGTGTTTAATTTTAACTGTATATTATATATATATATAATAGTTCAAAGTAATTATTTTAATGACTAGTTGGCCTTCGCCAACCACTGGTTGATATTTACAAATAAACATGTAACCAAATTCAGTATATTCTTCTTGTTTATCCCTCATAACGTATTTATATATGTCTACAGGCTTATGAGACACCAGGTATATATATATGTATATGTGTATATATATATATATATATATATATATATATATATATATAATATACCGGGTGTCTCATAAACCTGTAGACATTTTATAAAAATTCACAAAAATTGATGGAATTGGTAGAATTGAACGCAGTTTTCGAAAAACTTATACCCGTGAAAGCAGTTTTGTTTCTTCTTCTTCGGGTTTTTTTTTTTTTTTTTTTTTTTTTTTTTTGGTAAAGAAAAAAACATAGTTAAAAATTTCGTCTACAGGTGTCGCTATACGCAAACAAACAGCACATTTCCGTGAAAAACTATATTTATTTGCATGCAAGGTGCCTTATGGATGAACGGGGGTGTGTATATATGTATATATATATATATATATATATATATATATATATATATATATATATATGAAATTTTTTTTTTTCAAACAACTTGATATTTTGATGATTTTTACTTATTTTATTTTATTTTATTTTCGAGGAAGGAGTATTTTTTTAAAAAAAAAAGTTGCTTAACTATATCAACTAATTGCTTCTGTTCCAATCTCAAATCTCCAAGTATGAGGAGAAATTAGCCTTTGAAGCGTCACTATGTCGAGAATGCAACTTAAGGACATATCTCCTTGTAAACAACTTGACCACTATTGATTTTCGGAGGATTTGTTTATTATCATTCAGTCTGAAATAAGTTTATTATTATTATTATTATTATTACAAATACAAGGTTAGGATCACAGTTTCAATTTTATTCAAATTTGTAAATTTTTAATTTCATGAATATTTACAACTTCTAAAAACTAGTAATGCAATATCATTCTACAAGTATCTTTTATCACCAGAAATAAAATCAGCTTAATTGGTTTCATAGTTTAAGAAAAAACTAGTCCCAAGTCCAAAATAATGTTTTACAGAAGAGACAAGAAACGCCACTCAAAATTTTATAATTATTTTTAGTCATTTCTATTCCCCAGAAAATAATTCTATTTATATCAAATTAACCTGAAAAAAGTCTAAAGAATTTTGTAAGCTACTATATTTCATTTTTTTTTTTTTAATTCTTGACAAATTTAATGCTGTATTATTTTATCGGTTGCAAATTATAATTTTTTTTAAATACTAATTTCTTATTTCTCACCATAAAATTATTAGAATTGAAGTGTTAACACATTTACGTTGGAATCTTTAAGTACAAAAGAATCTATTTGTACAAAATTAATTATGATAAGATCATTATTCAAACAAGTAAATATAAAAAAAAAGTATATACAAAATTTTACACTCGAAATTTAAAAGTTTAAATATTTTAAATTCTAAAGTTTTTGGTCTTCTAAACTTGATATCTGGATATAAACTTTAATACAAAAAGAGAGTTGGGGAGAGTGGGGTACAATGGACCGCTCCCTATAATTTAGTCTTTTTTTTTTTTTTTTTTTTTTTTTTTTTTTTTATGGTTCGTAATTTAGCACATAGATAGCAGCACTGCAATGATAAAACTTAGCCAGCAACTTCATGCCTAACTAACTATTTAGCCATTTTATTCATGAAGTTTAGTTTACGGTAGCCAAAAGTAAAACATTTTTTCTTTTCGTCTTTCAGGAATTATGATCTGGAACAGGCTATTTAGCACAATAAAGAGCTAAGGTCATCTATTATTATACTTAATCTCAGTAAAATATTTTTTAAAAGGATTTGTTATTTTTTAAAAACATTTGCTGTCAGAGGTCCAGACGGGGTACAATGGACCGCTAAGAAATGGGGTACAATGGAACATGGTGCATTGTCATTATAAACTGATTTACGAAATCTGCATTTTTGAAGTGTTAGCTACATATATAAAAATTTTCATATTTAACCTTAATTAGATGTATTATGTCTTCAAAGATGAATAAGAAAGCAATTTACTTTGAGGTTTCTTCTTATTTATTTTTAATAACCATTCAGTTACGTTTGTATTCTTATATTTTTACAAATATCATACAGCTATAACAAACTAAATTAAATAATGCAATTAAAAAATAATAATACAAATAAATTTGACGAAAAAGACGGTTTTACATTTTGTTGGTTTAATCACAGAAATAAAAGATAAAGAATCTGTTTTTGTGAGATTGATGCAACGAAACCCTAATCAAGATCTCTACATTTTTTCCTGAGAGTGTTGCTATATCTCTTGTAAATTTTCAAGCTATTGTAATGATGAGTTTTCCAGACCTTACAACTTCACAAGAAAACAGCAGATTTCAGTGACACAAAAACCGTCTGATGTATCATTTTCTAATTTTAACGTTCATTAATTTTCATTATTTGCATGAATAGAAGACATAAATAAACAAATATAATATATTCTACATTTTATACTATTAAAAAACACACTACATTAGTATGCTTTTTAAATTTGACCTGTGATCCATAGTACCCCATGTCATGGACCATTGTACCCCGAGGTCGGGGAACAATGGTCCATTTTGTCAGTTGTTATTCAAAAATTTATATTAAAAAAAGTAAACATAACTTTTGCTTTTAATTGAGTGCCACATAAGACCCAATATATAGGTAATATGCACACATATTTTCAATAGCGAGAAATTATTACTTTTTGTGAGAGAACACCTACAATTTCCAAAATTGGTCCATTGTACCCCACTCTCCCCAATTTTATCCAAATGGGGAGAACTGCTATTAAACATTTAAAAGGTCAACTAAATTTTTAGTGTGCAGAATGCCTTGAATGTTGAATACACAAAACGATTAGAAAATAGATATTCCTATTGAATAAATGTTGGTATCATTTTTAGGTGATGATTAATTAAAGATCGTTTTAATTCACGACTATAGTGCTAAGATTTATATTTCTGATTCTTAAACTCCAAAAACCTTTTAGTATTTAAAAAAAAAAAAAAAAAAAAAAAAAAGATTAATAGGAAGTTTTTTGTTTTTGAAATTTTTGAGGTTCTGACACAAGTAGACTTATGTATTTCTATCAAAAATGATAGATCTGAAAGAAGAATATTTTTGCTAAAATAATGACGTATAACATAGAATTCCTAAAAGAAGATTTTTAATAAATGGTGTTCTATAGATTTGTATTAGTTAGTAATTAACCCTTTTTTTTTTAAATTATTATTAACCGTATTCTATCTATATAAAATAAATAAATACAAATTTCAGTATTGAAAAAAAAAAAAAAAAAAAAAATTTTTTTTTTTTTTTTTTAACATTAGAATCTTTTTATTGTGAAGCTCTAAAAAGCACAAAATAAAAATTTATTGCAGTAACAACATGCTATAAAGAAATGAAAGTTTAAAAAGCATTCGAAACCAGTATTTTTAATTATTAGTTTTTCGTATAATTCGTATAATAATTCGTTAAGCGATAAATTTGAAAGGTCTTGAAAGCTTCTTAAAATATTTCGAATATTTAATAATTTTCATCTCTTGCAAAACTGAAATATCTATATTTTTCGCTAAAATTTTCTTAGTGTTAAAACTTTTATTCCTTTATACCACAGTAAATTTTTATTTTGTGTTTTTTTAAGGCTCCACAATAAAATGCTTCTGATGTTTAAAAATTTTTTGTTTTACTTATATTTTTATTTTGTGCTTTTTAGTTATAAAAAAGCTTCTTTAGAAAAATTTCAAAATTTCTTAAAATTCTGTGTAGACAAGTAAAGTTTTTTTTTTTTTTTTTTTTTTTAATCAATTGCCATCTTTGCTTTTAATTATCTGAAAAAAAAAGCACATCGACCTTTGAAGATCAAACCCACGACCATCGCGTTATCAGCATGGCGCTCTAACCAAAAGTCAAGGAACAGTCAAGAAAAGTCATAGAACATACTAGAAAAATCTAACAAATAAAAAATTAAAAAAATATTGTTCTTGAAGGATTTTAAAAATATTTTGAATATTTAAATTTTTCATCACTTTCAAAAATGAAATATCTATTTTTTTCATTAAAATTTTCTTATATTTTTTTATAGCATGTCTCTGCAAGAAAAAAAAAATTATTTTATGCTCCACAATAAAAAGCTAGTGTTTTTCCTTTTTTCTTTTTTACTTAAATTTTTCTTTTGTGTTTTTTAGTTACTAAAAAAAAAAGCTTCTTGAAAAAACTAACCAAAGCTTCTTAGGATACTGTGTAGACCATGAAAGGTTTTATTTAAAAAAATGGAATTTTCTCTATTAATTATCTGCAAAAAAAGTGAAACGTCGGCCTTCGAGAACCGAACCCACCATCACTGCGTTAACAACATGACACTCTAACCAACTGAGCCAATGAGCGACGTAAAAAATAGCTTACATTTACTTTAAAGTGGAGGCGGCTTGTTTTGTAGCGTGACACGAAGACACGATGACAAAATCCAATTTCAATAAAAATCTCTTTAAAAAAAATTATATATATATATATATATATACATGCTGTTGTGTTGTTTTCAAAGGTAAGTCATTTCTTGCTTATGTGCTGCGATTTGTAGCGTGCAGATGTCACCACCTTTTGACTAGCGAATATAATAAATATTATTATCTATGTTTTAATCGTCACATTTACTTTACGTATCCTTGCGTTTTAAAAATTTTTGAGACAAACAAAAAATTAAAATGTCAAAATGAAAGTGATTTTGTAAATTTATAATGCATAATTTCTGTACTACTAACATGAAAGTTTCGAAGCATCGTCATTGTTTATTAGTATTTAAAATAAAGTGATGGAAAGCATTCTTTAGAGTATCATATAAAATATAAAAGTAAAGAATAATGCAGCTATTTAGTGATTATATCATTAAAATCACAAAGTATGTTTTATTTTTATAACAATCATTAAAACTCAACACCTAAGGGTTTTAAATATGTTAGCTATAATAATCTTACTAATGACTTGACAACAGCAGATATAAATATTAACCGAAGTGCCGCATTCTGTGTTTTCAGTTCATAGTTATTCAAGACATTCTGCAGTTTTGGTGTAAAAATCATTTTTTTTTTTTCTGAACATATTAACTTGTGTAGAATTCAGTACTAAAGTGCTTCCAAATTTCTGCTTGTCAAAAGGACCTTTTCCAAGGTCTGTCATCATTTTAAAACTATCATAATATTTGTGATGTCTATTGTAACATCTATTTATTTATCCGAAAAGGCAATCCTATACCATAATTTCTTTAGATAAATCAAGTAAAAATAGGTAAATAATAAAATTAATCTCATTTCAAAATAATTAAAAACGTGTAACAACTAGTCGATGCTTATTCAAAATAATTTTTAACTCTAAAATCATAGCACAATCACTGTTACGCTATGAAACAAGTACTCATGCAAATGAGAAACACATACTAACAAAATGTTAGTATGTGTGTTGCTGATAGTAGTGCTGACTTTAAAATAAAAGGGCTGCCGGGGAGAGGGGGGGGGTGAATTCAATAAAAAGGGCAACCTATTTTCATAAAGGGCATTATTTGCATAATTTGCAGTCTTCTGTGTTGGGATTTTTGTATGTGACAAAGATAAATTACTAATTTTACGTATATATATATATATATATATATATATATATATATATACATATGCATGGTCTATATGCATTTGCTGTTTCTGGAATGCTGTAAAACTATTGGTAGAAGGTTGCCTGCCAGGAAGAAAAGTATCTAAAGGCCTCTGAACATTTAAAATGTTTGAAAAAGCCACTTGGTACTAAATTCTTTTTAAAAGAGACGCCGGGTGCTAAAATGGATTGAAAATGGGCCGCCGCGTGCTAAAATATGTTTTAAAGGGCCGCCGAGCGGAGCACTCTGCCAAATTAGCCTAGAGGCAGCCCTATATACTATTGACAGCAAAATTATTAGAGCGCTAGCAATAGTTCCTATGTATGAAAAAGTACACTTAATGCTGTTTTATTAAATAAGTCCTTGTCGAATCATTTTCTTACACTGACTAAGAACATGACTCGACAAGGATTTATTTGACAAAACAGTAGTGAGTGTACTTTTTTACATAGGAACTATTGCTAGCATTCGAATACTTTTGCTGCCGACTGTAGACTCAAGTACTACTGGACTGATTTACATGCGGTGTTATGTAAAATGATCTGTGTATTCCTAGAAAGGTTTTAAACTTTTAAGTAAGAATCTTCTTAAAACAATAGTTCATGGTACCATCTACATTTGATTAACACATTTGCTATTGGCATTAATAGTGTTTTAATACATAAAAACATAAATGTTTTGTGCTAATTCTTAGCACTTCATCAGTACGTGTGATATCATCTACGAAACAACTCCCAAACACATAAGCAAGGATTTTTAGAATAGGATCTCATATTCGAATGGTATAGTGCATCATTCATTGGAATGGATTGAATTTTTGTAAGCCATACTTCCAAACAAATACGCGAATGGTAATTATCACAGTCTCAGATGATAATTCTAATAATTTTGTCTATATCTAGATGATAATTCTAATATTTTCATCTAAAGTCCGTAGTATGATCTGTTTCATCTTCATGTTTGACTAATTTTGATCGACTATCACTACTTTTATATGCACGTTTGTGTTCTTCGGTGCGGATATCAGCTGAACGTCTTGTCTCTTCAACATATGCAACTCCACACTTAATACAATATACAATACCCGTATTTGTGGTCAACTAATGTCCCTTTTTTTAAAATATTTGTCCTTAATAGTGGCTTTTTTGCAGATCTTCTGGTTTCTAACTTGCCTTGTTTAATTGCTTCCGGACTATTTATGAAGAAATTACTTTGCTATACACTTTTTAAAAATCTTTTTTAAGTTATGAACATGATACAAATCGATTTTTTAAACATTTGCTTTTTAACTTGCTGTTATCTTGCTTGAATGAGCAACGTGGCCGCCTAAAGCCAAATTTCCAGTTTAAACGGCCAAAAATTTTTATATTTTGCTAAAAACTATTTTACCAATATTTCGTTAACATTTAATTATTCTGCCATCTCACGTATTAAAATATCTTTTGATTTTCTTTCAAAAATTAAAACTTTTTGTGGCATTGTTAACTGCCTTATTTTTACCATTTTTTAAATAATTTCTAAAATTACGGTTTTTCTGACAGCATTTTGTTTTTAACACTGTACTCAATGCTAAAATGTATGTGGGGGACAACATAATAAAATCTGTTTGAAAATTTGCATTTAAACGATAAAATCGGTGGTTGTAGAAGGTGAAAAGAAAAATATCCAAGTGCGGCTTTTTTTTTTTTTTTTTTTTTTTTTTTCAGATTTTGCATTTAAGTGATTCATTTAAACAGAGTGACCAGCGAAGAAGGTGAAGTTCGCGAGTAATCGAATTGCGCTCCTCTGACTCACCAAAAATCTGATGCAAGGTATTTTATGAGCTAAAAAATAAATGTCAGATAACTAATCATTATAGCAAAGACTAAATTTTAAGTAAACTATAAGTGACATTGTTGGTTTGTTTATATTATTTATAGTTAAGAGAATTTTCTTCCTTTTGAAGCTTAATAATGAAAACCGTAGCGTTTAATAAATCATCTTGGTTGTATTATTCATGACCTCTAACAGTTTTAATACATTTTATCAGTTATATGTAGAGAGAGTTTCACATTTTAGGAAAGATTTTGCATTTTATTATCAATTAAATTTAAATTTAAAAAGGTGGTATCAATTTGGAACAAGTGTTTATTATAATATGTAAAATTAGAAATATTCTTTGCTTCAAAATATCACTGAAAAATAAACAATTGGGTTACATTTTTAGATTCATGCAGAGAAATACTCCTCTTCGATAATTAAAAAAAAAAAAAAAAAAAAAAAAAAGGGAAAATCATAATTTTAATATTCAAACACATTTAAAAAGTTTCATTTCACTTTTTTAAATATTAAAGCGAAAGCCTCACAGGGGCGAAATGCTGATACTGAATTAAAATGACATAATATTTTCTGAAACAAAGAGCAACTGTGCATGCATGTTTTTATCTTAATAGGGTGAATTCAGAATACTTAAAAAAAGTAGGGGAAAAAAAAGAAAGAAAGAAAGACAAAAGTGAAAAATTACTACACCAAAATTATACTCCCTTTTTCATTTAATGTCTTTGATATTTTTCACTATAATGAAAATTTTTAATAGAAATTATTGGTTATGTCGTTAGACTATGCATAAAAAAAAATCTTTAACAAACGGTCTATTGAATGTTTGGAATCAATTAAAATCCATCCATTATTTTTTTGTTACCAAGACATACATACAAACATGTACATTTTCAGGCGATTTTGTCTCGTAAATTCATGATATTTGCGAAATTTTTGCATTCAGCCTATTCAAGATTTTAAAACATCAATGTAAGGTTTCTATTATTTAATAAATTTGATATGTAATGTATGATTAAGTACTGAATGATTCATTTCACCTGAAAACTGCAAAGAAAAATTTCGTGAAATCGTTCTAGGTAAAGCTTCTTCGCTTTTTTGATTCAAAAATCACTTTTGTGCATTTCATCCTCTCTTTCAGCCCTCCCTATGAACATTTGTATCTGAGAGCGTGTCTACTTCATAAATATCCTGATTTGATATTTATTCACCGTTTCAGCTCCACTTTTTTGCCCATGCATTATCAGTCGAGTCGTTAAAAGAATCTTGTCTGCAGTTAAAGTGCGCGAGTCTCCCTGCTATTTCTTTCAGCCTATTTCTCCCAGTTTCTCTCTGGAGATACATTCTTCTAGAACTTTTCGCATCACATTTTTTCCCATGGTCCTCTTTTCGATTTTACTCTTTCTTTGCGTTCCTTTCCTCCATTTTGCTATCCAGTGCATAAAAAAGAACTATTTTCTGCATTTCTGCGACATAGAAGCCTCTGGTGGTCAAAAATCTACTTTTTTACTTCTCAGATTCATGGCATTCTCTGCTAGAGCTGCAATACTGGGAGATTGTGTCGTTTTTATCAGAATAGATTCGAAGAAGTTGCACTTGTTCAATGTAGGAATAAATTTTCCAGAAATTCACTTTTAAAATAGTTGCTTTCAGTCGTTTTAACTCCTGTTAATCGATTCCCCCCTTCCTAAAAATTTTTGAAAGAAGAAGAAATAAAAAAGCCAAGATTCATATCTTTTGATAATATATACTCTCAAAATTGAAGCAAATGAATCAGCAGAATTCTTGAAAAGCTTGGAAATTTTTTTAGGTTTTTTAGGAATTGTTTTACAGATTTCTCACAAGGAAACATTCAAAAGGAAACATCTCACAAGGAAACATTCAAAACATTCAAGGTCTTCAAAAAATATTGAAAAAAATATATGTGATTTTACTCTTCCTAAAACACCAGAAAGTGAAAATATTAACCGCTGAAATGAATTACAGTGACCACAAAAAATTATCAAAATTAAGCATGTTTGTCGATTTCACATTGTTAGGCGATTGATTTTAAGTACTTGACGGAGAAACAAAACACGGTTCTGTTCGTACACGGCAATCTCGGTGCTTAGCGAACTGAACGCCTAACAGCGCTAAATCGCCAAATATGCGATTTTATAATTTGTTAATGTATAAATTATGCGATTAGGTAATGTATGAATATGTGATTTTAAAATTTTTATAATTTTTTGTGGTCGCTGTAATGCATTTCAGCCGATAATATTTTCACTTCCTGTGTTTTATGAAGAGTAGAATCACTTATATTTTTTTCAATATTTTTTGAAGACGACACCTTTTGAATGTTTCCTTGTCAGTCAGAGGGAGAATAACATTCGTGTGTTTTCGAGGATGTATATTCGTATATCTTCAAAATAAGATTAGTTTTGATATGCATAGCAGATAATTGTAAGATTGAGGTTGAGTGAATTTTACTTCACACTAAAGGTTCGCAATAGGCTACTGGCAATAGTCTGAGATTAACCCCTAAGGGTAGTCTGGAGATATGCCATCACAACCTTGATACACTGCGGAGGGATGATTTTCTGGTTTCGGTCACCCCCAGAGATAATTGTAAGGCTACATCAGATTATTTCCTCCCCCTCCGTGGAGGATTAAAATTGTGATGGCATGTCTCTGGATCACCTTTGGGGTGGGTCTCAGACCGTCACCAAACGTCCATAGCTTGGCACTAATGATACGTACAGTCGGCAGCAAAAGTATCCAAGAACTAGCCAATATATAAAAAAAAAAAAGCACACTTAAAACAGTTTTGTTAAATAAATCCTTGTCGAATCATGTTCTTAGGCTGACTAAGAACATGACTCTACAAGGATTTATTTATCAAAGCAGTATTAAGTGTACTTTTTTTAGACAGGGATTATTGCTAGTGTTCGGATACTTTTGCTGCCGACTGTAAAAACCCACTCAACTCAAATCATTTCCCACATTTTGAAATGCTAATACACTGTCTACTTTGTCTTGTCCAAATTTCTTCCGAATTTCAACAATCAGCCAGAGCATATAAATTTAGAAACCTGTAGACACCCAATAATCTGACATTTCTATCACATTATTTCTCAGAAATAATAAGACAAAATTTTATGGTTTTTACGTAATTGTATTAAAGTACAAAATGTATGTTGGCAAACTTTAAAAATGTCTCTGAATTATTTCATCTAGAAATGATTATATCATTTCTGAACTTGTCGGATAGAAAAATACCTTTTTTTTTATAAGGAATTAGTATGGTCGAACCACGGAAATAGCGGTGAAATTGAAGATGACGAAAATAAAAAGTGGCGTATCGAAACTCTCGCGAAGCGTTCGTTTAAAATTTACAAATTAGAATAAGAATTCAGTTTTCTTCTTCATTGCTGTATCAACTATAGCGTGAATTGAATATTCCTGGAGTTTTGCCAACGGCATTTTATCATACGTAGTTATACTATAAAATATGTTTCATATCAGGATTGCAAAAATTAAGTATACTTAATTATAAAAGCTATTTTTGAAAAACATTTTAAAATGTGGTACACTTGCTTTGTCAGATCCGTATAGGCAATAAGTCATTTTGAATAGTAATGTTACATATTAATCATGGGAATCATATCGATGGTATTTAAGATGATCATTAAATTGAGAATTTTATTATTGTAGATAAGATGTAATACATTAGAACTTCGAACACTATCTTTTTTCTTGTTCCCTATTTTGTTATAGGAGGAAAAAAAAAAGAAATCAAAAGAACAGAAATATGTATGTGACTAGGTATGAGACTTGGCGATAAATGATTTTTTTATTCACCATAAGATAGTACATTTGCTAATCGGCAGTAAAATAACCAAACTGAAGTGGATAATAGCAACAGAGTGTACAGAAACAAAAAGAATGCTATTTTTATTTATTTATTTAATATTAAGAATCATTAAAATTATCAAAAACTAGCAAACTCGTGCAAAGATTTCGTAATTTATTTCTCTTTTTATTTACCTTTAAAATTTGAAACTTATAAGTCTTGTACCATATTCACCACCCAATTTTAAATCTTAATTCATCAGAAGCCAAATTAGTTTTTGCGAGATTAAACGATAATGATAGTTAAACCAAATCATTCAAAGAAATGTTTCAAAATAAAATTCATATTTGACGACCCAGGTTTCATACATTCCCACGCAGAACAACTTTTATATAGGGCACCTATGGCGACTTTAAAATATTTGCCGCCATTTTGGCGAGATACTTTTTCATTATTTTTTTTTATTTTTATTTATTTATTAATTATTATTTTTTTTTGGCATAGTTTTTTGTTAAAAAAAAACTTAATATCTATTTTGATTATACTTTTGATTGTTGCGTTTTTCAGTCAATTTATGACAAAAGTTCATATTTTGTTTATATCTTTAAAGTATTGATAGGTTCAAAATGACGTTTGGAAAGATTGTAAAGATGCAGCTTTTAAAAATAGATTTCTCTATAAAATGATCTCCTCATAGGCAAATGTTATCATTTTTTTTATTAGATCGCTGAACTGAGTCCGCGTGCTTAAATATTGCTTATGTATTATTTTTTATCTTCGCATATTTAATTAAGTCCCTATCGTATCGTTTCTACAAAATAATCGTAACTGGTCCACGTTAAAGAAATATTATACAGAGGATGTACTTTTGGAACACTAGCTTCTTGTAATAGTTAAAAAATATTTTTTTTTAACAAGAAATTCTTTCTTTCTTTCTGCCTTAAAAAAAGTAATTTAAACTTTTTTTTTTTTTTTTTTTTTTTTCCCTTGTGGCACTGTAAAGGTCGCCTAAATACATGAAGAAAAAATAAAGAAGCAAACATACAGACAAAGAAGCAAACACGCACACTCATATATGTGTGTGTGTGTGTATATATATATATATATATATATGTATATATATATATATATATATATACATCAGTATATGTGTTTAGTATTCCCTAAAGCAAAATGAGCGAAATTACAAAATCGATTTTTCAATAAGCTTTTTCAGCATTGCATAATCGATTCTGTCATCTGATCCAATTCGAAATCATGTCGCAATTTTAAAGGATTCCATGGCAAAAGTGTTTTCAAAATTATTTTTTATAATACATATTATCATATGTATTGATCATTCAAAATGTTTTAAAGTAAAATTTATATTGAGATCAATGGGAGAAAAAAACAAACATATAATAATAATAATTCGGTAAATAAATAATAATAATGATATATTTAAGAAATAATTATGCATAAAATTACGTACTACCTACCATGAGAATGTGCTCTTTATTTAATTTTTCTCATTAGAAAATTATGTATTCTTAAATGAAAATAATACTGTATAAAACGACATTTTTCCGTATCCATGTTCTTTTGTAATTTCGAAAGTGCTTTTTGTATGTAGCATAAAATGTTATGTCGCGGTAGAGGATTTCATTTTGCTTTGTTATCTAAATACCTAAATCGTGTTTTCCAAAATCAGACATCAGACTTCGATCGAAATTTTTCGTTTATAATATCAGCAAACTTAATCGATTATTTTCTACTATATTTTACTGTTTTTATTTTTCCTCAACTTTTCTATAAAATATTAATTTTATAAAATTGAAATTAAAATTTTTATAAATAGACAATAAGACTTCTTCACACACCATAAATTTTAAGCCAGCACAACCAGTTTCGAAAGGACGTAGCCTTCCTTCATCAGGTGCAAAAAAACACGTGCTACTGCCTTGGAGGCAAAAGCAAGACTGAAAGCAGGGCAAAATCCAGAGGGGGAGGAGCAACACAAACAACCAATAGGAAGCATCATGCAGGACCAATCAGAGAGGAACACGCATGCACACACAAAAACAAAAGGAGGGAGGGAAGGAATAAACATTTTTTTTTCTCTCGTTTTTCATTTTATTTTATTTTATTTTATTTTAATTAATATTATACTAATAAGTAAATTTAATAAAATTTATTATTATTATTATTATTAATATTATTTTTTTTTTATTATTTAATTATTTAGAATTATTTAATTATAACTATTATTGTGTTATAAACATAATGAAGGAAATTATTTAATTGAATTAAACAATTTTTTCCAGGCTGTAGACAGCAAAGTGGAATCTGATTCCACTTTGCTGTCTACAGCCTGGAAAAAAAGATTGTTTAATTCAATTAAATAATTTCCTTCATTATGTTTATAACACAATAATAGTTATAATTAAATAATTCTAAATAATTAAATAATAAAAATAATAATAATAATAAATTTTATTAAATTTACTTATTAGTATAATATTAATTAAAAACAAAAATAAATAAATAAATAAATAAATAAAAGAAAGTAAAATAAAATAAAAAACGAGAGAAAAAAAATGTTTATTCCTTCCCTCCCTCCTTTTATTTTTGTGTGTGCATGTGTGTTCCTCTCTAATTGGTCCTGCATGATGCTTCCTATTGGTTGTTTGTATTGCTCCTCCCCCTCTGGATTTTGCCCTGCTTTCAGTCTTGCTTTTGCTTCCAAGGCAGTAGCACGTGTTTTTTTGCACTTGATGAAGGAAGGCTACGTCCTTTCGAAACCGGTTGTGCTGGCTTAACATTTATGGTGTGTGAAGAAGTCTTATTGTCTATTTATCGTTTGTACACCAGTTTTGCATTTAGTTTTGGTAAAATTTTTATATTTCTAAACGAACTTAAAAGTATGTGATTAATACATATGAATTTTATTCTGCTTGAAATAGTGTAAAAGCACTAAAATGAACTTTAAACAGATGTCTTTTGTATTGTAAAAAATAATTTTAACTGGTTTATGTTGAAATATATATGTATAAAGCGTAAAGATTATATTTATGGCAGAAAACCATACATCAGTGAAACTCAGCGACGTATTCAAATATATTTATGACTACTTAAGCCTATTTACAAAAATGAGCCGCGTGCGCAAACACATACAAATCAAATTTACGAACATTTATGTTGGAAATTTTAAAATTGAATAAGGAAATAAAATCTCATCGTAACGTATAGATTATTAAGTTTCCCTAATATTATAGGATTATTTTATAATATATTCATCTTTCTGTGTTGGGTTAAATGATTTGCAAATAAACAAGCTAGTTTTATTCAAAGAATCAGCTTTATTCCGTGTCAATCATGACGCAAACGTAATTACCGCTCTAAAAAATTCATGCAAATAGTGCAATTTGTGCATAGAAAGAATCACAACTTAAAGTTGCTATAAATGGAACTCTACAAGTAGCGCAGCTTTAATGTAGCAATAAAAAGTCGAATTATTTAGCATAATTTAGGGAAAAAATATACACAAATAAACTGAATCTTCTCGATAGCTTAAATCCTGTGATTTATAGTCTTATAGAAGAAATAAGAAGAAGTGTATTACGTATAACCACACGGCACGAGTGTAACTTCGGCTTATAACTTAACTCATAAGCTCAATCTAATAGTCATTATATCTGTTTGTCTGAACCTTTCTTTGTTATATTTAGAATTAGGAAACCAAATCAAATATGAAACAGTGATAGTTTTAAAGTTTGAAAAACTGCTCATATTTTCCTTTCAAAATTCAAAGATTTTCAATTGCTGTGTATGTGAAGTAAACTCCACACTTTTTCATCAAGAAAGAAACTAAGCTTTGTATGTAGATTTTGGATATAACTTTAGGTTTGTTCTATTTATTAAGCTTTTTGGTTCGTCACCTGTGGTTACAGTTACGTCAGGAATTTTGTAGGTCGAACAAGTGTTACCAGGGTATTTACACTTGTCTCAAAGACCTCAACTGCATCATGTACATTTTTTACTTTGATTTTTTTAATTTTGTCCCTTAATTTTCAATAAAACCTAATGTCTTGATCTTTTTTAGGTTTTATTGGAGTGTTAAAGAATTTAAAAGTTATGAAGTGCTCGCTGGAGGCGTACGGAAACTCTCTCAATTTTTTCAAAATAAAGTTAGTAGTAGTTTATGCCTAAATATTTTCATATTTATTTATTTCATATTCAGTATTTCATATATTCATTTATTTCATAGTTATGCCTAAAAATGTTCATGTTCCCTTTCATATTTTTTCAAGGCAACTGAAACAAAATCTTTGATCTTTTCCCAGCATTCATTTAACAATTCTAACGTAATGAAAATTCTTTTCGCTCTGGAAAAGATATGCTTTGACTCATTATTTCTTAAATTTTGTTTTATGAACTCAAATAACAATTATTTTGGCTTCTTTTAATTTTAATCGAAATATAACATGAGTACCCTCTTGTTGCCTAATTTCCATCATCATCTAGACAAAATTTTTGTTTTGCTTGTCATTTCCCAGGAACTAAAATTTTGGACAAATCATGTCAATATTCCGTAAAAAATGCGAATAAATTATTAGTCGCCTTAGAAAAAAAAAAAAAAAAAAAAAAAAAAAAAAAAAACATAAGTTTTTTCGTAACGAATTCTGCAACATTGCTCTTCCTAGTACTTTGAACTTGGCAAATGTAAAAGTAAACGCCAAAAGCAATCTCATTTTTCGCTCCAGCTTTGGACGGCACTTGCCATCATGATGTATCCCACGATGATTTAGGGACCTGTGCCCCGGTACTGTTACCCCACTCCATATTGTCATCATTGACATTTATTAAATTTTTGACTGACTATAATCACGTTCTCTGGAAAATATTTCTGTTTATTAAATAAACTCGCAAGGGAACAAAATGTGTGTATGAGTTTTATTTCGAGTTTGGATCTTTTAATTTATCTTTAAAAATAAACTTTTAGTAGAGTTTCTATTTTTCATGCATCGTCAACGATAAAAATATTCTGTATACGACAGCCAATTCAATCTCCGTTATTCAGACGCGTAAATTTAATAGGAACTGAAAAAAAATAGGGTCAGACTCGAACTATGCCAAAATGTTGTGACACATATACTCTACTTCATCCTAACATTTTTTTCATTAATTAGTAAACTTATAATATCGCGAAGAAGTTTGTAACTTTAATTGGAGAGACAGATCTTCACGCATGCCATTACATTCAACTCCTAATTCGTGATTACTTGTAAAACTATTTTTAAAATAACTTCAATCAACCAATGGAACCATCGATAGAGCATCATATTTCGGGTACTGTGGTTGAATTCGGGTTCAAGGATTTATTTCGACAGCTACTGCTGTATACATTACTTGCGTCACTTGTACAAAGCATAATTGTAACTAATTCGTGTCTGTCGCGGATGTGAAGCTCTCAGAAATTGAATAGTCAGTCTCGGTGATGACTAACCAACTGATGGAAGATTCGTTCTCTACTAAATGATAGTTAAGGAACATTATACATTTAGAAACTTAACATCTCTTCAAGAATCTGACACCAATATTCCTGAAAACGGCATATATTTTCTTAGACATGAAAAAAAAAAAAAAAAAAAAAAAAAATGCAACAGTAGATATACCTGCATAAATTCTAATTAATATTCTGTAGTACTGTTAGTACTCACTTTCTTTCAAGCCCTTTTTTTAGAGAATACTATTCGATTTAGTCGTAATTAGAAAATCACTCTAAAATGGAGAAAATCACTCTAAAAATAAAGTGGTGTGGAATAAAGGACGGGCACTAGCAATACTGAAGAAAAAAAAAAAAAAAAGAAAAATCCCTAAATAATTACAGAAATCTTCGCCCTTAGAAAGAAATGCATTCGAATCGTTTATGAGATCATATATAAGCACTATAGTGTTTGTGTATGCTATTTAAAGTAATTTAATACTACTCAAAATCATACATGTAAAATACTCTTCTAGAAATAATTATTTTTAGATAAAGAAAAGGTATTTTGTGTGATCTCGTAATATATATATATAAATAAATGCTTCATTTTTTCAAGGCTACAAGGTTCTTACAAGGAGCCAAAAGTGTGTCTTAATAGTTTAATTAAGACAAGACAAATTGTTAAAGAGACTTAGCACCATTGACGGCATCACTGAAGTAGGTTTCATATAAAAGGTTATATTTCCATTTAATATTTATAAAATGAACTAAATTAGGTTTGTTCAATAAAGTACGTATTCAGGCAACATTTATATATATTGTATATATATATATATATATATATATAACTTAAGGTTAACATTAAAATTTAATTAGTTGAAAATTGATTTTAAATGAAAGACAAGACTTACAACAATACAACTCATTTTCTTACAAAGCCATTTTCACATACAATGATCTGTGTTTGTTCGTGTTTTGATTTTATTTTTTCTGGAAAATATTTCAAAAAATCAGAATATTCTGCCATTATTACATCTATTTCAATTCAAGGTAATTTTTCTTGGAGGTTCATGTTATTATTTTATTTTTTCTTGAAGGTTCAAGTTATGTTTTTATTTTTTTCATATTTCAAAAATTCAGGATAAATTCTGTCTTTATTTCATTTATTCCATGTCAAGGTAATTTTTTCTTGTAGGTTCGTGCTATCATTTGGTATTTTGCTAAAATGCTTATCAAATACAGAAAACCTATATTTCTTTGCTCAATTCTATGGGATAGCACTTGAAAATATCTTATACCATTTTGAGCTTTTCAGTTAAAATTCAATCTTATTCTGCTTTGGTCCAAAATTATTTTGTTCATCTCAAAAAAAAAAAAAAAAAAAAAAAAAAATGGTTTCATTAATAATAGTTTTATTATTTCCCCTTAAAATACTATCCTAAAGTAATCCTTCTTTTCATCAGCATCAAAATACACGGTCCTATATTATATTTCATGTATTGCAGTCTAATAAATTAAAGTAAGTAATATTAATAATCTTAAAAATTAAATCAATTTAAGATAACTAGTTACTTTGTTTGGCCTGTGTATGTTTCTGTGGTGATTTATTTGACTGACTATTCTTAGTTCTCATTCTTTTCTATTATTATCAAATGGATTATAATATATATATATATTCATATGATTATTTACAAATTCATTAATTTATTTTCACTTGTTACGTTGTTTTATTTTTATTTTTATTTATAATATTTGTTTTCATTTTTGTCCCAGCAAATAATATATATATATATGTGTGTGTGTGTGTGTGTGTGTGTGTGTGTGTGTGTGTGTGTGTGTGTGTGTTCAGCGTATATATAATGTTCAACGTTTAAAATATATATCTTTTAGCGATTTTAGTCAGTTCATTTTCGTGTTTCATTCCTACATCCACACCCTTTGGTATATAGTATGAAATAAAACTGAAACACTTAGCTTCATTTACTCTTGCACATTTTATTTCTGGTCATTTCGTTAATCTTCCTGATAGTTACCCTGCAGTAAATGTCTCTTTTGAGACCAAAGCTGTCCCTTGTTTAACCGGGAAAGCATCAGTCTTCTTTTCTCATTCAACATTCTAAAAGCTCCTTCCTAGCTCACACTCTTCAGGGCACAATGGGGATCCATCCGTCTAGATCTGTGGATGACTCTTGCCTCGTAAGTCCTTCTCTTTTTTGTTTCATTTAAATGCGTTCTGGTTCAAAGGTCACCTGCGCTGAAATGAATGTCTTGGGAGAATGCATGTAAAACGAAAAGAGGAGACTTCGTTTTCTCTTCGCTTTGTTTTCTCTTTCATCCCTAGAATTTTGAAAGTGCTCTATGAAATGCATATTCTTCAACTAAATCATATGTTATAAGTCTGCATTCATAACGGCTCTTAAAAATGAAGTGTTATATTATTTTAAGTGAAACAACACTGTCTGCTTTATTCGGGCTCATATTTTATAAGATGGTATTCATTAAATTACTATTCTAGAAGTAGAAAATTATAGTTATACAAATTTGAAAAAGAAACTTATTCAAAGTGATCATTGTGAAACCGTTTCTACCTAAGGCTCATAATAGTTTAATCTAGGAGAATACCGAGAACAAAGTGTAAAGAAACTATATATCTAACTGCGCAACTCGAGGATGTATAAACTGGAAAATTCTAAAATCCGTGAGAAGTCTACTGAAAAGGGATAAAATCACAATAGCAAAATATTTGGTTGTGTGCCTAAGAGTCATGGGAAGTAAATTCAGTATTCCCCCCCCCCCCCCCCTTGTTTAACTGTCAATGGCATTCTTATATGTCTTACACTGCAGTGAAATTGTAGAATAGATCAATGGTAAATATAGTATAAGAGTACAAAACGCTTGCAAATCTATATATACCACGAGAGTTTAGAGATCGTGATAAAAGGCGTCGAAAAAAATTAAAAACGAAGTTTTCATTCAGATAACTTGCTATTTCATAGACAACAGTGAATATAATTCATACGATTAGTATTACAATTAATGTTTTTATGACCTCCTAAATTAATATTTAAATTAATGACGTGAGATATTAGTATACTATAACAATAAATTATTTTAACTAGGACACCATTTTAAACGAAGAACAGATTCAATATCTAAGGCAATCTTAACTGTGGGCTTATGATAGTGCAGTCCTATGTCACCAAAAGTCTTTGAGAAATTTTCATATTAGTTTAAAAGGATATTACCTTTTCTAAGAGCAATTGAAAATTAATATAAAATTAATATATTTTTCGCTTTTATTTCATGGTAGTATTTGTTTTTCAGTTTAGCCATCCATCTATTTATAATTTAATAATATTAAATACTAGGGAGCTCTACCCCTTGCTCGCTCCACTCATCAACCTCTGAGGAAGTCTTCCCCTCTCCCCAACTCGCTTTTCTCATTAACCATTGCGAGACTCTACCTGTCTATTCACAACTTGCTTTTCACTGAATAAGAATATTAACAATGCGTGTGACAAGATAAAACAGAACAATATTATAGAAATCCTCATATTTGATATCACGTTGAAATACACAACATTTAATACTATAGCGATTTTTTAAAATGTAATAATAACTTAAAAATGTGCTTTAACATTCGACAACGTAACTATAGTTTACAACTATTTTTGACAGAAGCGTATGTTAGACACACAAAATGAACAGCAACGGCAGTAATCTTTTTTTTTTTTTTTTTTTTTTTTAAGAATAAAGAGAAATAAACCATTTATCGTTACAGCTTTAGTATATAACCCCCTTGGTGACATTTAAAATTTTGTCTTTTTTTTTTTTTTTTTTTTTTTTTGGCGATGAAATTTTTGGTATAATTGCTTGTATATAATCTATATATATTTCTAATGTACAGCAAGATTTAAGAGGGCTCTTGCAGCAGTAAAGATACAATTTTTTTAAAGTGCATTTTTTCTACAATATGATCAGTCAGACACATTTAAAATAAATAACGTATGTGATTATTGTAAATATTTCATTATTATCATTATTATTTCCAGTATTTCATAATTTATCTATATCTTTAACGCACGGCTAGAGTTAAAAGGACTATCGTGATCGTGGAAATGGAAACCTCGGAAAAAAACTTTTGAGCTACTTCGGCGCTAAATTTTAAAGGCTGCCAAATGGGTTCTATACTAAAACTGTTCCCATTCTGCGAACAGTTTTTTTTTTTTTTCCCTAAAAATTAAATTTTTATATAAACTAGTATATTAGTTACTGACATAAGTGAAGGCACACTTCCGAACCTAGAAGTTTTTGTTGAATACCTAAAGAAATACTTTATTAATCCTCTTGAAACTTTACGGGTAAAAATAGCATGTTTTACCGCATATATTCCAGCGAAAGTTTTGTCCCGAAGGCTAGAAGGGGTTTCAGATCACCTTGTAAAAAATAATGCTTGAAATGGTTGTAACGATAGTATATGATTATCAGCATTCTTTTAATTAAAGATATGAATTTGTATGAGAATTTCACTTATATTAACGGAGATATAAAGGTTTCTTTAATAACGAAGACATTTTTTTATACGTTTTTTATTTATAACGCGCAGGGTTTAAACACCAAAGCAATGCCACTTTTTGAAAACAAACTTTACATACTACATTAGACGCAACATACCGTAATCAGAATATAAAAATACCAAATGTCTTATGAAATATGGGTATTTTTTCTAAGAAATTTTTAACTGCGCATGAGCAACACATAGTAAAATTTCTTTTACATAATTTATTCTCGGAATTCGTAGACTATTAATTTAATATTTTGCAGTTACCAATATTATATTCAAAAGATTTTATAAACAAGAAGTCTAAATAAAGGTTTCCAAATATTTTCTCCATATTTGGAGAAAATGCATACTGTGCCTGTAATTATGTTTGTCACTGTTCATCGATTCAAAACGAAAATATGGGTAAAACCCCCTTAGCGTTTTGTATCTCCTTGAAAGTACTTCAAAATCAACTTTTCATTGATGATATTTTCCTGAGTTTTAACGGTATTCGGTTGGGAATTTTTTCAGAGTTAATCTGTACATTTGCTTAATAAATTTCATAAAAAAAAAAAAATTGCCCTTGTTCTGCGCATGCACAATTAAAAATTATTAGTAAAAATACGCATATTTCATGAGATATTCTACTTTTAGGTAGATTCCTTATAGGAGATCTACCTATTGCAGTGGTTCTCATGACACGACTTTTGGAAAATTTCTTCATATCTTCACCGATCATGACCCCTAGAACCCAAAACCACCCTCCGTTCAAAAGTTTATATATATATATATATATATATATATATATATATATATATAGGTATATATATATATATATGTATAACGCTTTTTCCCATGTTAAGTTGTGAACACGATAACTGGAGTAATTTTTATTTAAATTTAACCAGCTCAGGATATGTTGTCAGGACAGTAAAAATCTCGGTCGAGTTCGTAGATGGGGTATCCAGCTCAAAGGGGGTGGAAATGGTGGGGGGTGGAAATATTCATTTGCCCATAATTTCTTTAATATTGAAAATAGGAAAAAATTTCAAATCAGGCGAATGACCGCCTTACTCTAAAGAACAATTTTTGTATTTAAACCTTTTCGATAGCTCCAATTGCTCAGAAGTTACAAGCTAAAAAGTGATTTTTCGTCAATTGTTCTATATAACCGACATTTTCTATATAGCTTTCATTGCAAAAATTTATAATCTGATGCATATGTCACATGCAAACGATAATAAAAAAGATCAGTGAAAATATAATAAAATTTTAATCATGTTTTTAAACAATATAATAACCTGATTAAAAAAAAAAAAAAAAAAAAAAAAAAATGCTAAATTTAACGGAAAATATGACGTCACAATTACAAGAATGTACTAAACTACTGAGAAAAATGAAATAAAATTTTATCCTCGATTTTAAACAAATAAAATAAAAGTTGATAAATAAATAAATAAATATGTAAATAAAATCAACATATCTTAGGGCTAAGCAGATTTAGACTTAGCTTTATGACATAGATGCTATAATGTAAAAGATAAATGTCATCGTAAAAAAAAAAAAAAAAAAAAGAAAGAAAATTGTGTAAATCGTTGCTAAACAAATTAAACTGGTATGATAGAAAAAGTAATAAATTTGGGGACATTTAGGTATTATTCCTTTGACAAATAAACTAGTTACGATTTTAATGAATTTTCCGTTAAAGTTTACTTTCATAAAAACTTAAATTTAAACTAAAGAATTTCATTACTCGAATTCCCTTATTTTGATAAATAAAATTATACCATTTTAAAAAAAATAAAGAACACACTTTTATTGAAAAGTGAACTAATAAAGACTTTAGAAAACTATTACATACTTTTAAATCTTTATTAAAAAAAATTAATTGTTGCCACTCTACATTATATAAATACGTCCAAATCCTGTGTCACATACGATAGTTTTGTATAAGTATAGATTTTTTGTTTGCCCCTGGAACCTGCCCCTGATGAGAAAAGTGCCTGGAAATACTTGTATCTAGTATTGTCATTTATTATGAAGTCGTGTGCAAAATTTCAGGTTCTTCAGACGACAAGAAGTTACCAAAAATTGATTGCAAAATTCCGTTACATACATTAATAGTTGCATCATATCAAGTTAATAAAAGTGTGTTAATTAAAAACCATGTTAAACGCTTTAATTAATCATTTAAAAATATAAAGTTAAAATAATACGTCAATCTTAATACAAATATCGTTTGTGGTGAATAGTTTAGAATGTCGGTTTAGGCAAGAATTTAAAACTTACGATTGAGAGTAATAAGTTACAGCTTCCTATGACTTTTTATCTCGTCGGAACAAGATATTGGTCTGTGAAGAGATATGAGGTATTCGCATGGAAAGAAAATATAATGACGCCAAAGCTGCCTTTCTCCATCGCCAAGCTTGCCAAATTTTGTCGTCTGACAACGAATTTTGTCGCCAAGTCAAAAATTTCGTCGTTAACTATCAAATTTTGCCGCCAAATCACAAATTTCATTGATAAGTCGCAAGTTTTGCCACCAAAATCTCGCCAAATCATACAATTTACTAAATTCATAACAATTAACATTAAAATTCAGCGATGTCAAATGGTCCAATGTTAACTTATGTTAATGTTCCAGCTTATGTGAACCAAAACAGTTTCACTTTACAATTTTTACTCATCTCACAATAAGAATCATAAAAAAACAATACAAAACTTTCAATAATTCAATAAAAATTACAATGAAATAACTATCTAAAAACCGCTACCACTTAACTGTATTTGACTTGACCATAGTAACGCCAGGCTTACCTACCAGTGCTTGACCATAGTAAGGTCACAAGTGCATTTTCACGTTTCTATTATTTTTTCTTTAAAAGAAAGAGATTGAACCTCAGTTATATGGAATTTATATAAAAATTATAATTTTAATTAAGCTTGGGTGGGGAGGGGGGTGTAGCCCAAAAGCCCCATCCGGGATTTACCATTGCTGGGATTATATATCTTTAAGACTTCTATTTGTTGAATTATTATGAGCTTGAATTAAAAAAAATCCCTTTTCGGCAAGCTTAAAGGCAAAGGTAGATTCCTTTACGTTGTATTGAATTACAATTTCAACGTCCAATTATATCATTAACATTAACATTAGTTAACATTGGACAATTTGGGCACCATTAAATTTCAGTGTTAATTGTTACGAATTTAGTAAATTGTATGATTTGGCGAGATTTTGGTGACAAAATTTGCAACTTAGCAATGAAATTTGTGATTTGGCGGCAAAATTTGATAGCTGACGACGAAATTCGTTCATTCACGACATAATTTGGCTAGCTTGGCGATGGAGAAATGCAGCTTTGGCGTCATTATATTTCCTTCTCACGCGAAAACCTCAAATCTCTTCACAGATCAATATCTTGTTTCCAACAACATAAAAAGTCAAAGAAAGCTGTAACGTATTATTCTCAATTTCAATCGTAAATTTTAAATTCTTCCTAAGCCGGCGTTCTAAACTATTCACCACAAACTATATTTTTATTAAGACTGACATATTATTTTAATTTTATAATTTTAAATGATTAATTAAAGCGGTTACTATGCTTTTTTTTTTTCAGTGATCTTTTTTATTACCGTTTGCACGTGACGTAAGCATCAGATTATAAACTTAAGGAATTAAAGCTACAGAAAAAGATACATACATACAACATATACTTAGTCAATGGCTTGGTTCCCACACATTGCATTATTTACGTCGCTATACTGTTTTTGAGAAATTTAATAATAAACTACTACTATTCATTCTACTTAAATTTTTAGGCTAGATTTATTGGTCAGTAAATGATTCAATTTTTTAAAATCCAAGTTCATAATCATTCAACCAATAGAAGCCATAAAAATATACAATTTGGTGACAAAACTTGCGATTTAGCAATGAAATTTGTGATTTGGCTGCAAAATTTCATAGTTGACGAGGAAATTTTAGACTTGCCGACGAAATTCGTTATTTGATGACAAAATTTGGCGAAGTTGGCAATAAAAAATAGCAGCTTTGACGTCATTATATTTTCTTCCCACGCAGAAACCTCATATCTCTTCACAGACCAATGTCTTGTTTCCACAAGATAAAAAATCTGATGTGGGCACCACATGACTTCCTTATACACTTTTAGAAATATACATAATGTTAAAAAACATTGTCACTGGACCCGAAACAGTTGGCTAAAAATATTAAAAAAAAATGTGCCTTGAGGGGACTCATTTTAAAGTTGTGTCTTGTGGGGGGGGGGACTCATGTCAAAGTTGTGCTTTGGGGGGGACTCATGTCAAAGTTGGGCCTTGGGGGGACTCATGTCAAACTTGTACTTGGGGGGACTCATGTCAAAGTTGGGCCTTGGGGGACTCATGTCAAAGTTGGGCCTGGGGGACTCATGTCAAAGTTGGGCCTTGGGGGGACTCATGTCAAAGTTGTGCCTTGGGGAGGGGACTCATGTCAAAGTTGCGCCTTGGGGGGACTCATGTCAAAGTTGTGCCTTGGGGGGACTCATGTCAAAGTTGTACCTTCGGGGGGGACTCATGTCAAAGTTGTGCCTTGGAGGTCTCATGTCAAAGTTGGGCCTTGGGGGGGGACTCATGTCAAAGTTGTGCCTTGGGGGGACTCATGTAAAAGTTGTGCCTTGGGGAGGGGACTCATGTCAAAGTTGCGCCTTGGGGGAACTCATGTCAAAGTTGTGCCTTGGGTGGGACTCATGTCAAAGTTGTACCTTGGGGGGGACTCATGTCAAAGTTGTGCCTTGGGGGGACTCATGTCAAAGTTGTACCTTCGGGGGGGACTCATGTCAAAGTTGTGCCTTGGAGGTCTCATGTCAAAGTTGGGCCTTGGGGGGGGGACTCATGTCAAAGTTGTGCCTTGGGGGGACTCATGTAAAAGTTGTGCCTTGGGGAGGGGACTCATGTCAAAGTTGCGCCTTGGGGGAACTCATGTCAAAGTTGTGCCTTGGGTGGGACTCATGTCAAAGTTGTACGTTGGGGGGGACTCATGTCAAAGTTGTGCCTTGGGGGTCTCATGTCAAAGTTGTGCCTGGGGGGGGGACTCATGTCAAAGTTGTGCCTTGGGGGGACTCATGTCAAAGTTGGGCCTTGGGGGGGACTCATGTCATAGTTGTGCCTTGGGGGGACTCATGTCAATGTCATTTTGAAAAGATTTTGATGAAATTCTGGCAAAAGCAGAATTTAGTTTAGGACGGAGGACTATTAGTTTTTTTTTCTTCCCAATTATAACATCGCTTTCAAATTATTCAATTATATTTTCGATAAATTTTAGATTTCGATAAATGTCCATCGAAAAATGATTTTGACAAATGTCCAACTATCGAAAACGATAACGCAAAAATCGCTGTCTGAGTCTAATAGGCCCTCAGTCCTAAAAATGAATTATCACCGTGTTCTGAGCTTTTCTGAAAGTTAGTTAAAAACTTATGCAAGATTTTTACTGGTAACGCTGCTGAAGACAGCAGGGACCCTTAACAGTTGGCTAAAAGTATTAAAAAATTGCATTTTCACCGTGTTCTGATCTCGTCTGAAAGTTTCAAATGTCTAGCTAGTCGTGAAGTTAGTTAAATAAATTTTCTGTTGAATCACATAAACGCTGCTGAGGGCAGCAGCAGGTATCGGAAATAGTTGGCTAAAAATATTCAAAAAATGCATTGTCAACGTGTTTTGAGCTTTTCTGAAAGTTTCAACTGCCTAGCTAGTCGGGAAGTCAGTTAAATTGCATGATTTCTCCAAACCGTTTTTGAGTTATTACCGTTTTTTGATACATTATGGCCAAAACCTATGTATTTTTGGTCACTATGAACCTAATTTTCCTAAATATCTCCAAAACGGAAAATCATACAAAGTCCAAAAAGGGAGGTGCACAACTAGATGTTATAACAAACCTATGTACCAATTTGCAATTTTCTACGACCAACCGTTTTTGAGTTATGCGACATACGGACACACACACAGACACACATACATACAGACGTCACGAAAAATCGTGTAAAGTCGCTTATATCTCTAAAACGAGAGCTCGTGTTAAGACGACACTTGCAGGTGTACAACTAGACATCATGACAGTCACACGTATAAATTGGCAACAAAACGAAAATTTTGAAGTTTTTGAAGAGGGAAATTACTATGCGCAGGGAGGCCGAATGGAGAAGAGAAAGAGGGACCATCGCAATTTTGATCCACCACGGGGGAATGGTTCCCCGCGTTGGTAGCCCGACGACTGCTAAACAACCCCATCGAGCACTTGACGGTGCAGCACAGATTAACGAGGACCAGACACCGCCACACCCTCGTAAAAAAAAAAAAAGAATAAAATAAATAAAATACAAATGATAATAAATAAAAATAAAGTAAATAAAAATAAAATAGAATTAAAAAATATATATATATAGAATAAATAAATTAATTAAAGTAGGTAAGTACTTAAATTAAAATTGGTGCGGGTCAAAACTTGGTGAGTACCAAAAAGAAATGTGACAGGAAATAGTTCTAGGCTTAACAAGGAAAGTATTACCCCTACAATTGAGAAAAAAAAAAATCCCTTTTCGGCAAGCTTAAAGGCAAAGGTCCTTTACGTTAAAGTTACAAATGTAAAGAAATTTTACATATGCATTAATACTTAGCCAATGGCTTTGTTTTCACACACTGAATTTTTTACGTTGCTATTCTGTTTTCAAGAAATTTAATTTTCAGCTAAAAAAGGATTTTATTCAATCTACTTAAAATTTTAGGCTACATTTATTGGTCTGTAAATGCTTCATTTTTTTTTTTTTATTCAAGCTCATAATCATTCAACAAATAGAAGTCTTGAAGATATACAATCCCAGCAATGGTGAATCCCGGAGGGGGCTATTGGGTTACACCCCCCTCCCCACGCAAGCTTAATCAAAATTATAATTTTTATTTAAATTCCATATAACTGAAGTTCAATATCTTTCTTTTAAAGAAAAAAATAATAGAAACGTGAAAATGCACTTGTGACCTTACTATGGTCGAGCACTGGTAAGGCTGGCGTTACTATGGTCAAGTCAAATACAGTTAAGTGGTGGCGGTTTTTAGATAGTTATTTCATTGTAATTTTTATTGAATTATTTTTAAGTTTTGTATTGTGTTTTTGTGATTCTTATTGTCAGATGAGTAAAAATTGTAAAGTGAAACTGGTTTGGTTCACATAAGCTGGAACATTAACATTAACATTAGTTAACATATCATTTGGCACCGCTGAATTTCAATGTTAATTGTTATGAATTTAGTCAATTGTATGATTTGGCGAGATTTTGGTGACAAAACTTGCGACTTAACAATGAAATTTGTGATTTGGCGGCAAAATTTGATAGTTGACGACGAAATTTTTGACTTGGCGACAAAATTCGTTGTCTGACGACAAAATTTGGCCAGCTTGGCGATGGAGAAAGGCTGCTTTGGCGTCATTATATTTTCTTTCCACGAGAAAACCTCATATCTCTTCGCAGACCAATATCTTGTTTCAACAAGATAAAAAGTCAAAGGAAGCTGTAACGTATTGTATTACTCTCAATCGTAAATTTTAAATTATTGCCTAAACTGACATTCTAAACTATTCACCACAAACGATATTTGTATTAAGATTGACGTATTATTTTAATTTTATATTTTTAAATGATTAATTAAAGCGTTTAACATGGTTTTTAATGAACACATTTTTATTAACTTGAAATGATGCAACTATTAATGTATGTAATGTATATAATGTATGTAATGTATATAATGTATGTTTTGCAATTCAATTTTCGGTAATATCTTGTCGTCTGAAGAACCTGAAATTTTGCACACGACTTCATAATCAATGACAGTACTAGATACAAGTGTTTCCAGGCACTTTTCTCATCATAGGCAGGTTCCAGGGGCAAACAAAAAATCTATACTTATACAAAACTATCGTATGTGACACAGGATTTGGATGCAGTTTATCAAAATAAGGGAATTCGAGTAATGAAATACTTTAATTTAAATTTAAGTTTTTATGAAAGTAAACGTCAACGGAAAATTCATTAAAATCGTCCCTAGTTTATTTGTCAAAGGGATAATACTTAAATGTCCCCAAATTTATTACGTTTTCTATCATGTCAGTTTAATTCGTTTAGCATCGATTTACACGATTTTTTATTTATTTACTTTTTTTTTTAAACGATGACATTTATCTTTTACATTATACCATGTATGTCATAAAGCTAAGTCTAAAAGGAGTGGATCCAGACAGCACATTTGCTCCTTTGAAATAGACATCTAAATTTTTAATTGTTGCCTTTATTTTAATTTTTTCAACCATAATATAAAATATGCTTTCACTTGAAGAAAGTAAAATAAATAAAATAAAAAATAAAATATTAATATTTTCTTTTGACATTCAAATGCTTTAAAATGCTGATTAGATATTTTCTTTTGTAAGAAAGCCTCCTGCTACCTGAAACCCCCGTTATGAATTTAGACCCTTCCACTAAAAGTAAGGAAATAGAAAACGAAAGATGTAATTGGAAAACACGTAAACTTGTGTTGTATCATGCACGTATATACGCTTCGCGCACATAAATAAATATATATATATTATATATATACATATATATATATATATATATATATATATATAGATATATATATATATCACTGGACACCCCCTACCTCGCTGTGCATGAATCTGAGAGCGCATGTAACTCGTTTTCGAAGCCATCACTATCACGCACGTATGTTCGCTTCGCTCACATGAAAACCAAAAAAAAACATCACTGGACACCCCAACCTCGCTGTGCATGAATCTGAGAATGCATGTAACTCGTTTTCGAAGCCATCACTATCACGCACGTATGTTCGCTTTGCTCACATGAAAACCAAAAAAAAAACATCACTGGACACCCCAACCACGCTGTGCATGAATCTGAGAACGCATGTAACTCGTTTTCGAAGCCATCACTATCACGCACGTATGTTCGCTTCGCTCACATGAAAACAAAAAAAAACATCACTGGACACCCCTGTCTCGCTGTGCATGAATCTAAAAACGCATGTAACTTTTTTTCGCTGAAATCACTATCGCGCACACAACTCTCTCTCCCCCCCCCCCCCCCCAAAAAAAAAAAAAAAAAAAAAGAAAAGAAAAAAAAAAAAAAATGGATACCCCTACCTTGATGTGTTTGAATCGCAAAAGTGCACGAAATTTCGATACTTACGTATTATCCGTAAGTGCATGCATGAACAAATTTGATATTTTATTTATTTACTTTTTTTTTCACGTGAAAGCATATTTTATTTTATGGTTGAAAAAATTAAAGACAACAATTAAAAATTTAGATGTCTATTTCAAAGGAGCAAATGTGCTGTCTTGATCCACTCCTAGTCTAAATCTGTTTAGCCCTAAGATATGTTGATTTTATTTACATATTTATTTATTAACTTTTATTTATTTGTTTAAAATCACGGATAAAATTTTATTTCATTTTTCTCAGTACTTTGTTGTAATTGTGACGTCATATTTTGTGTTAAATTTATTTATTTATTTTTTTTTTAAATCAGATTATTATATTGGTTAAAAACGTGATTAAAATATTATTATATTTTCAGTGATCTTTTTTAATATCGTTTGCACGGGACATACGCATCAGATTATAAATTTTTGCAATGAAAGCTATAAAAAATGTCGGCTTCAATACAATTCACGAAAAATCACTTTTTAGCTTGTAACTTCTAAGCAATTGAAGCTATCGAAAAAGTTTAAGTACAAAAATTGTTCTTTAGCGTAAGGCGGTAATTCGCCTGATTTGAAATTTTTTTCTATTTTCAATATTAAAGAAATTATGGGCAATGGAAAATTTCCACCCCCCACCATTTCCACCCCCTTTGAGCTGGATACCCCATCTACGAACTCGACCGAGATTTTTACTGTCCTGACAACATATCCCGAGCTGGTTAAATTTAAATAAAAATTACTCCAGTTATCGTGTTCACAACTTAACATGGGAAAAAGCGTTATACATATATATATATATATATACCTATATATATATATATATATATAAACTTTTGAACGGAGGGTGGTTTTGGGTTCTAGGGGTCATGATCGGTGAAGATATGAAGAAATTTTCCAGAAGTCGTGTCATGAGAACCATTGCAATAGGTAGATCTCCTATAAGGAATCTACCTAAAAAAGTGCGTGTCAAAACTATACTATACTTCCTTATACTTCGTATAAGGAAGTAAAAATCGGGATTACTATACTTCCTTATACTTTGTATAAGGAAGTAAAAATCAAAGGAAGGCTGTAACGTATTACTCTCAATTTCAATCGTAAATTTTAAATTCTTGCGTAAATCGGTGTTCTAATCTAAACTATTCACTAAACGACATTTTTACCAAGACTAACGTATTATTTTAATTTTACATTTAAAAATGATTAATTAAAGCTGTTACCATGGCTTTTATATTTTCAGTGATCGTTTTTATTATCGTTTGCACGTGACGTAAGCATCAGATTATAAATTTAAGGAATTAAAGCTATAGAAAAAGTCGAATTCATCACGAAAAATCACTTTTTAACATGTAACTTTTAAGCAATTGAAGCTATCGAAAAAGTTTAAATACAAAAGTTGTTCTTTAGGGTAAGGCGGTAATTTGCCTGATTTGAAGTATTTTCCTATTTTCAATATTAAAGAAATTATGGGCAAATGAATATTTCCACCCCCCACCATTTCCACCCCCTTTGAGCTGGATGTCCCATCTACGAACTCGACCGAGATTTTTACTGTCCTGACAACATATCCCAAGTTGGTTAAATTTAAATAAAAATTACTCCAGTTATCGTGTTCACAACCTAACATGGGAAAAAGCGTTATACATATATATATATATATATATATATATATATATATATATATATATACCTATATATATATATATATATATATATATATATATATATATAAACTTTTGAACGGAGGGTGGTTTTGGGTTCTAGGGGTCATGATCGGTGAAGATATGAAGAAATTTTCCAGAAGTCGTGTCATGAGAACCATTGCAATAGGTAGATCTCCTATAAGGAATCTACTTAAAAAAAATTGAAGCATTTACAGACCAATAAATCTAGCCTAAAATTTTAAGTAGATTGAATAAAATCCTTTTTTTGCTGAAAATTAAATTTCTTGAAAACAGAATAGCGACGTAAAAAATTCAATGTGTGAGAACAAAGCCATTGGCTAAGTATTAATGCACATGTAAAATTTATTTACATTTGTAACATTAACGTAAAGGAATCTACCTTTGCCTTTAAGCTTGCCGAAATAGTATATAGTTTTAACATTTAACGGCTAAAATAATCATCTTTCCTCTCCAAACCAAACTGATGGGTATAAAATTACCAAATAATGATAAAAATGAGGGAGGGGGTGTAACTAGAAAATGATGGGTGATGGGGCAAAATGGTGGTCATATTCAGATTCAGGCAGTCGTTTTGCATAAGAATCTGCAAGAATGGTATCAGATCTCGAAATTTTTTTTTTCCCGAGCAGTGTAATTTACATTATACCACATGGTTCAGGAAAAGTCAGGGAAAGTTTCAAATATTGCCCCCAAAACAATGATAGACCAACATTGGCCAATAATGTTGTGCTACTGATATTGTACAATAAAGTTCTTTTATTTATTTATTTATTTTGTGTGGGTGTGTGTAAAATCAGTCTTTTGTCTTTCTTTTTAACACAACTTTAATGACATTTTGCAAGTAAAATGCACATGTGATCACAAGAATTGTGAAATCACCTATGAAAAGAAAATACAGTAATTGTCGCTTAATAAGTTCACTGGTTAATAAAATCAGCCGCTTAATCTGATCAAATTGCCAGGACCGGAGTCAAATCAATACAAACTACTTTTAAAACCGCTGCTTAATAAAATCAGAATTGCTGTTTAATAAACTAAAAAAAATCTCTTCAGCAGCAAAAATGTCATTCATGCACACTAAGCAGATTTTTCATTTACACTGGGATTTTTTTATTTTTTTAAATAAAAAAGAAAACAAAGCATAGCAATCCCTCTGTTATCTCACTCACTTTGTCGAAAATTTTTAAGCTTGCAGCATAGTTACAAATTAAATGCACCCCTTCACTTGTCTTAGTAACATTTTCAAAAAACTTATATTCCTCAAAGGTAATAAATTAAAATTAGGTAGATTCCTTATAGGAGATCTACCTATTGCAATGGTTCTCATGACACGACTTCTGGAAAATTTCTTCATATCTTCACCGATCATGACCCCTAGAACCCAAAACCACCATCCGTTCAAAAGTTTATATATATTTATATATATATATATATATATATATATATATATAGGTATATATATATATATATGTTTATATATATATATACCTATATATATATACCTATATATTTATATATATATATACCTATATGTTTATATATATATATATATATATGTTTATATATATATATATATATATATATATTAAATTATTTAATTCCTTTACAATACTCAGCAAATGAGAGAAAGATGAAAATACCAACAATGAATTTAATAATTAGATGTATTACGTATAAATTTATTGTCACAATTACCATTTAAGTAAATTTCACTGAATAGTAAAAACATGTTAAAGTACTTACGCAGAAGAGAAATGACGTATATCATTTAAACCTAAACTATGAGTTAGTTGTCTGAATCCATTAGTCCAGTAAATTCATGCAACACAAGATAAGAATTGAAAGAAATTAACCAAAATGACTATTGAAATAAAAAGGAATGCATGAAGGAAAAATGGAGTTAAAAATGCTGAAATCCAGTACCGATCCATCAGGAAACTAGTAGTACTGTCAACAATTAATGCAAGATTTCGAATATTGTATAGCTTTTCAGCAATATACAACACTAGTTTCAATCTTGCATAAAAAAAAAAAAAAAAAAAGAAAGAAAGAAAGATATATAAAAGGAAATTGGCGGATAAAATAACTTAACCATAATGAAAATTGGAATTCGTGAAAGGTGCTGGCCACATGTAAATCAAATCCAAATCGAATAAAAGTCCGGGCGGTTGCCAAAACGAACAAACTGTAAAGAAATAATTAAAAGTAGAGAATCGATTAATCGAAAGTTTCTGAAATGAAATAAATGTAAGCATGAAGTGATAAATATTGTTCTTAAAATTTAAAAGCTGAATTCACAATTAAATAATATTCTAGAGGTAAATTTAAGTATAAATAAGATTAAAACGATTTTCACAGTAGGGCATACGTTCGACTCAACGTATGAGCGCGCCATCTAACGTGGAAAAAATAAGTTACTATTAAGTGATTTAAGAAAAAGTGTACGATAGATGTTCTATTTATATGAGTGTAATTTATAGTCTTAAGCTAACATAAGAAAAGGCCAACAAGTGATAATTAAGTTATTATGATTAGGAAATTGGTGAATAATTTTAATTTTAAAAATTATTATTGTTATTAATATTATTATTATTATTATGAAATAGGAAATTGGTGAATAATTTTAAGTTTAAAATTTTAATAATTATTATTAGTAATAATAGTCTTAAACTAACAAAAGAATAGGTCAACAAGTGATGATAAAGTCATTATGATTAGGAAATTGGTGAATAATTTTAAAATTTAATAATATTATTCTTATTAATATTATTATTATAATTATTATTAATAATTTTAATAATTATTGTTATTAGTATAATTATTATTGTGAAGTATTATTAGTATTTACGTTTAGTATGAACACATCAAATTTGAATGATATCTAGTTTTTTTTTTTTTTTTCAATTAAGCAAATGAATTATATATTGTTGAAACTTAAACAATATCAACCAGAAAGAGATGATGTATCCTGCAATTGCAATAAAACCAAGCTTCTATTTTTTTTTTTTTTTTTTTTTTTTTTTTTTTTTAAATTAAATTCGGCAACCCACCCAACCAACCAGCCAAACAACTCCACCCTTCCTCCTTAATCAAACATCTGCCCTCCCATCCGCCACATGTTAATTATTACTATTTATTTTTATTTTATTTTATTTTATTTTATTTTTTTAAATATAGAAATGTACACATACATATATATATACATATATATATATATATATATACATATATACACATACACAAATACATTTTTTTTTTTTTTTTTTTTTTTTTTTGAGACAATGAACACTTATTGATAAATAATCGAATAAATAAATCTCTTAGGATAACCCATAGCAGTAGCAGTTTTAATTAAATTGTTAATATTCTTGTTTTTGTTATGAGATGAACAAAGTCTGTTTATTCGAAATAGATGATTAAGAATAATATTTCTGTATACAGATAAATGAAGACAGGAATTAAAATGTGTAAATAAATTTACTTTAAAGCAGAAATCTTTGCGTTTATCATATAGATCAGTAGATATTTTACCATCATCTAATTTAAGATGTAAATCTAAAATGCTAATACAATTATTGTTAATATAATTATGTGTTAGTGTAAGGTGAGATGGATATTGAAATTTTAATAAAGATGGAGTAGAGTTATTAACATAAAAAATTATAATATCATCAATGTATCTATAAATAATGACATTATCATTACAGAAACTTTGTTCATAATGGTATAGATATAAGTCAGCTAACAGACTTGAGCTACATCCCCCTTGTGGGATACCGACCTTTTGGATATAAATAGTGTTGTTATGTAGAATAAAATTATTGTGAATAATAAAATTTAAAAGAGTTTTAAAGGAATCTGCACTAAAGTATTTAGGAAGAGAAAGTTCACTTTTAAATCGCAAATAAAGGTTGTAAATAATTTGATGAAGATCAGTTAAATTAATATTATTAAACAAGTCAGCAAAATCATAAGTATTAATATCATTAACATTGTTCATAGTTTGTACAATTTCTCTGAGTTGATAGCTATTTTTAAGACAATAGAAATTGTTGGATTTACTAATGAAGTTATAAATTTGTTTAAGAATATCAAGGAGGATTTTATTAGCATTATTGTTATATGTATTACAACAAATAGTAACAGTTTTGAATTTAATGGGATTTTTATGAAATTTAGGAATAAGGACAATATAAGGATAATTGAAATTATTAAATGGAAGCTTTAATAATTTATAAAAGTTATGAATTTTTCTATTATTAATTTTAATGTCACTACAGGTGGGATGAAAGTTATCACTTCAAGAAATGGTTTTTTCAAGTAGAGAAAGATAATATTTTTTACATATTATGGCATAGTTATTCGGAGATTTATCAATATAAGTAATAACATAGTTTTGTTTGAGTACATGAATAGAATTAAATAGATCGGATTTACTGTAATAAGTTAAATGTGTTTTATATTTTATTAATTCATTTTTCAGTTTCGAAATCACTAAAACTTTCCATTGATTAAAATATTCAATAGGTTTATTATAGGAAATAGATATTTTATAGATAAACAAGTCAATATCAAAAGTTAATTGCTGTAAAATCTGTGGAATATTAGTTTTTGAAGGAAGTCTAAATTTTGCGCCATAATGCATAAGTTTTTTTAAATTGCGGTTATTAACAAATTCAAGATCTCCAGTAATTATATGTCCATGGTTCTTGTCTACATATTTTTCATAAGAAGGATCATCACAACTACAGGATACACCAGTAGAAAAGGTAGATTTTGACACTGAATTATAATTGAATAACAATCGACCAAGAGTAATAGGATATTTAAATGTACGAGAAATTTGTAAATCATTGATGGGAAACATACAAGATTTATCATTAATAATTGAAGTGATGTTGATTTTATTAAATATTTGATTTGAAAAATTAATAATTAACTGAGAATTAGATTGTATTTTTTGAGGTTTTTTAGAAATTTTGAGATTGAATTGTTTAATTCGAAATAAAATTATATCATAAAAAATGTCAGAAAAGTGTTGATTATAACTATGGTTTTGAAATTCATGTAGATAATTAGTTAAAAACTTTTTTTTAATAGCAAATATAGACTTTCTTACAGAGAGCCAATTATAATTATCAAGATAATTTGACTGCAATTCATGAAGTTGTTTATTAATAGCATTTTTTGATATTGCATGAACAGAAGATTTTTTACCACGTTTGAATCTAGTGGTTTTCTGGTTGATACTATGATTAAGTTCATTGTAAATAGGGGAATAATCATGGAAGGGATTAATATTTGAATAAACCTTTACAACTTTATTGAAATACTCATGATTCAGACCATAAGGATAAATAGTATTAAAATATTTCATAAAATGGGATTCATAGAATAACCTTTCAGTTTTATTTTTTTGAATCTTTATAATTTCAATGGTGCATGAACAGAAATCGTGTTGATTAAAATGTTTTAACTCAAGAGTAGATTTAAGAGGAATGCTATTAGAAGATAATTTTTTGGAGTCTGAGCGGTGTTGATTTATTCGTAAATGTAAAGGAGAAGAGGTTTCACCAATATATTGCATAGTACATATGCCGCAACTAAGTTTATAAATTACATTATATGCCTGACAAAAAGGAATCAATTTATTATTATCACAAAGTTGGGATTTCAGCGCATTAGGGCAAGTTTTGCATCGAGACGATTCACATTTCCTAAAAACAAGTTTGGAAGGACGAGGCAATAGGTAACTTGATAACGATCCAGGAATGTCCCTATAAACATTCCTGTACCGAGCACAATACTGTTTATTAACCCTTTCATGATCATGAACGTGTATACACGGTCAGAGTTTTTTACTTCTGAATCGTTTATTCATTGCTACGGATTTGCTAAATAGAAAACAATCAGTTTCTCAGTATTCGTGATAAATTTGTAATATTATTAGTACTTAATAACTTAAAAATATATAAAACACATCCCACTAAAATGACTTTGAAACGAAAAAAATTAAAAATGGCGTGACCATGAATGGGTTAACAAAGTATTTCTTGCCAGGCACGATAAACTTACTTAGAACATTCATATCATAAATTAATGAGTTTTTAGTTAAATAAAATTAACCTAACAATACAAAATATAATAACAATAAATTCATTTTGAAAATAATAATTCTTGATTAAATGATGCATTAACAATATGAAAATTAATATAAATAAAAAATAGAATAACAATAATTCATTTTGAAAATAATTCTTGATTAAATGATGCATTACCAATATGAAAAATACCAAAAAATTTTTTTGTTTAAATTCCTAATCCTTTCAATTTTTCTAGGTTAAATTCATATTAGTATATTCATATTCACATTTTTACAATATGTACAAAAACTTCCAAGAATAACATTCTTATCTCAATGCAAAACTTAGGCCTATCAAAACACCAACCAATGAGGAAACCCGTCAAAATTCATTTGAGAATTCAGTAATTTTTAATAGTCTGAAATCATGAGCAAGAAAGGTGACTATCACTAATTTAATGAATAGTTCAAGAATCATTTAATTTTACTTTAAGTAAGATTATATGACATCTTAAGGAATGTAAATTAAATCATACTAAATGGAGTCATTAACAAGTTACTATTTATAGGTAAAGAGTTGATATTTCAAACATCCAATTAAATGCCAAGTATAAAATGCAAATATTAATATTATAAGAAAATATTTATGAATTGCATAAAATCAATGTCAGGAAAAATAATTGAAATAATTGAAATAATACACATTTGTTTAAGCGCATTAGCAGCTATAGTCAAAGTGTATAAATTTTTAAAATAGTGTTAATGCCAAAATAGGCTATTTGTATATAAGTAATAATATATACAATAAACAATAACTATGAAATTAATTTAATAAATAAATAAATTACATTTAAAATCTTTGCGCTTAAGCAGCAGATTAAATTTAAATGTAAATATATTAAATTATTTAATTCCTTTACAATACTCAGCAAATGAGAGAAAGATGAAAATACCAACAATGAATTTAATAATTAGATGTATTACGTATAAATTTATTGTCACAATTACCATTTAAGTAAATTTCACTGAATAGTAAAAACATGTTAAAGTACTTAGGCAGAAGAGAAATGACGTATATCACTTAAACCTAAACTATGAGTTAGTTGTCTGAATCCATTAGTCCAGTAAATTCATGCAACACAAGATAAGAATTGAAAGAAATTAACCAAAATGACTATTGAAATAAAAAGGAATGCATGAAGGAAAAATGGAGTTAAAAATGCTGAAATCCAGTACCGATCTCATCAGGAAACTAGCAGTACTGTCAACAATTAATGCAAGATTTCGAATATTGTATAGCTTTTCAGCAATATACAACACTAGTTTCAATCTTGCATAAAAAAAAAAAAAAGAAAGAAAGAAAGATATATAAAAGGAAATTGGCGGATAAAATAACTTAACCATAATGAAAATTGGAATTCGTGAAAGGTGCTGGCCACATGTAAATCAAATCCAAATCGAATAAAAGTCCGGGCGGTTGCCAAAACGAACAAACTGTAAAGAAATAATTAAAAGTAGAGAATCGATTAATCGAAAGTTTCTGAAATGAAATAAATGTAAGCATGAAGTGATAAATATTGTTCTTAAAATTTAAAAGCTGAATTCACAATTAAATAATATTCTAGAGGTAAATTTAAGTATAAATAAGATTAAAACGATTTTCACAGTAGGGCATACGTTCGACTCAACGTATGAGCGCGCCATCTAACGTGGAAAAAATAAGTTACTATTAAGTGATTTAAGAAAAAGTGTACGATAGATGTTCTATTTATATGAGTGTAATTTATAGTCTTAAGCTAACATAAGAAAAGGCCAACAAGTGATAATTAAGTTATTATGATTAGGAAATTGGTGAATTATATATAGGTATATATATATATATATGTATAACGCTTTTTCCCATGTTAAGTTGTGAACACGATAACTGGAGTAATTTTTATTTAAACTTAACCAGCTCGGGGTATGTTGTCAGGACAGTAAAATTCTCGGTCGAGTTCGTAGATGGGGTATCCTGCTCAAAAGGGGGTGGAAATGGTGGGGGGTGGAAATTTTCAATCGCCCATAATTTCTTTAATATTGAAAATAAAATCAGAATTGCTGTTTAATAAACTAAAAAAAATCTCTTCAGCAGCAAAAATGTCATTCATGCACACTAAGCAGATTTTTCATTTACACTGGGATTTTTTTTATTTTTTTAAATAAAAAAGAAAACAAAGCACAGCAATCCCTCTGTTATCTCACTCACTTTGTCGAAAATTTTTAAGCTTGCAGCATAGTTACAAATTAAATGCACCCCTTCACTTGTCTTAGTAACATTTTCAAAAAACTTATATTCCTCAAAGGTAATAAATTAAAATTAGGTAGATTCCTTATAGGAGATCTACCTATTGCAATGGTTCTCATGACACGACTTCTGGAAAATTTCTTCATATCTTCACCGATCATGACCCCTAGAACCCAAAACCACCATCCGTTCAAAAGTTTATATATATATATATATATATATATATATAATAAATAATTTAATTCCTTTACAATACTCAGCAAATAAGAGAAAGATGAAAATACCAACAATGATATTAATATTTAGAAGGATTACTTATAAAGTTATTGTCACGAATACCATTTAAGTAAAATTCACCGATTAGTAAAATCATGTTAAAATACTTACACAGAAGAGAAATGACGTAGATTATATACCTATATATATATACCTATATATTTATATATATATATACCTATATGTTTATATATATATATATATATATATATGTTTATATATATATATATATATATATATATATATATAGGTATATATATATATATATATATGTATAACGCTTTTTCCCATGTTAAGTTGTGAACACGATAACTGGAGTAATTTTTATTTAAACTTAACCAGCTCGGGGTATGTTGTCAGGACAGTAAAAATCTCGGTCGAGTTCGTAGATGGGGTATCCTGCTCAAAAGGGGGTGGAAATGGTGGGGGGTGGAAATTTTCATTCGCCCATAATTTCTTTAATATTGAAAATAGGAAAATACTTCAAATCAGGCGAATTACCGCCTTACCCTAAAGAACAACCTTTGTATTTAAACTTTTTCGATAACTTCAATTGCTTAAAAGTTACAAGTTAAAAAGTGATTTTTCTTATGATGAAGCCGACATTTTCTATAGTTTTCATTGCAAAAATTTATAATCTGATGCTTATGTCACGTGCAAATGATAATGAAAAAGATCACTGAAAATATAATAAAATTTTAATCATGTTTTTAAACAATATAATAATATGATTAAAAAAAAAAAAAAAAGTTTAATTTAACAGAAAATATGACGTCACAATTACAACAATGTACTGAGAAAAAAGAAATAAAATTTTATCCGTGATTTTAAACAAATAAAATAAAAGTTAATAAAAAAAATAAGTAAATAAAATCAACATATATTAGGGCTAAGCAGATTTAGACTTAGCTTTATGACCAACGAGATATATAAATTAGAGTGCTGATTCAATGGATGAAGGATTAACTTTCCGTGGTTCAAGATGAATCACGTGATATGCTCGAATAGGTTGCTGTGTTTGGCCCTTTATCGCTATTTTGGCATTTAAAATATTGTTGTGATATTTAATCTCAGAACTTTCTTTTATTAACTTTCATTTTCCTTGTTCCGGACTTTCTCTTTTTGTTTTTTGCTTCCCGCCAACTGATTGTTTTTGTGCACCTGCCGTATCACGTGACGATATGTCGCGTCTCTCTACAAGTACATTGTAATACTTTTTTCAATCATGTAATTTTTGTTATTCGGAACTGACGTTCCATTTTAATCGTATTTTGTGCCTAAGAAATCTATAATAATAATATTAAATAAATTTTAAAAGGTGAAATTCTAGGCAGTCCTTTATCATGCAGTTAATATTTAAATTATTAAACAAATATTAATCCCCTTTAATTACAGCAAAACAAGTTGTTATGGTTTTAAACCAGAAGTTATTCATACTGCATTTTTAAGCGTACAATCTGATGATTGCGTTACGAGATTTTCTTCAAGAAATGGCATACGTGATTACCTGTGATAACCCAGGTAAGTCAAACTTCTTTTAATAAATTGACTGTACAATATTAGAAAAGAACATCTATTATTAAATATGTTATATAACTTACTGAGGAAAATAACGTATTCATGCCTTCACATATTAGTTTCTCTATTAGATTATGATTCTGATATTTTGAATTGAAAATTTAGATTTATTCTTGACAAAAGTTCAAAAGTTTTTTTTTTTCATTGCACATTGGAAGAGATTGCTACATTTAAATAATAAAATAAATAAGAAATGAAAATGTAAGCGAAAATATTTGTTTTTGTTTCTTCAAAACCGAAGTGACACTAAATCGAAAGTATTGAAAAGTGCTTATTTTCATGAAAACTATTTAATTTCATTTTCTTCTTCAAGTACTATTTATCCTAACTGTGTTGATTTAAAATATTAAATGAATATTTACGAATTGAACAAATATTAACAAAACTATTACAAAAATTTTGTTTAAGTATGTCAGCAACAAAAGATATACAAATTGAACCGCTGAACTCTACAAATTATAATGTGTGGAAGTTTCGTATTGAGATGTACTTGCAAAAAGAGGATCTTTTTACAGTCATTACTGACGATCCTCCCAACCCAATAACCGATCAGTGGCGTTCAAAAAATAGAAAGGCCAGAGCCATTATAAATCTACTTATTGATAACGAACAGATTGTGTACGTTATGAATCTAGATACAGCACGAGAGTGCTGGAATGCTCTGCGCCAAGTCCACGAAAGATCATCCCTTACGAGTAAGCTTTTCTTACTTAGGAAACTTTATTCCATAAAATTAATGGAAGGTGGTGATGTAAACCAACATATAGCTGATATATATAAAACACGCGACAGACTCACTGCTATAGGTGAAGTCATAGATGAATCGCACCTAGCTGCATTAATGCTATGCTCACTCCCTCCTTCGTATGACGTTCTCATAACAAGTCTCGAATCGAAAGACGAAGCGCAATTGACACCTGAGTATATACGAAACAAATTAGCTGATGAATATGCCAAAAGGCTTGAAAACAAAACTTATCAAAATTCAGCGTTAAAAGTCCAATACCATAACAAATCGGAGAAATTCTGCAAATACTGTAAGAAAAGTAATCATAATATAGAAGAATGTTATAAGTTAAAAAACAAAAATAATTCTGCTGTTAAAAGTCACAGTAAAAATTTCAACAAAAAACCCAACTTCAGATCCAACATATGCTCTCAGAACAATGAGAAGCCAGATAGCGCTCAAATTGCAGAGGGGAGCAATAAACCAAAAGCTGATAAATTGTATTCTTTTTATGTTGGAGATAAAACTGTAAATTGGGTGGTTGATACAGGGTCGTCTTCACATATCTGCAATGATAAACTAAAATTTCGCGATCTTAAAAATAACGTTTCTAACGTCACTATCGCGAACGGCACGCAGCTAAAATCTTTGGGTTCCGGTACTGTGGATTTGTATACCGTAAATTCGGAAAACACACAGAACAAAATAACACTTAAAAATGTTCTTTATGTCCCTGAAATAGAAACTAATTTAATTTCTATAAAAAGAGCAACAGAGAATGGCTGTATCGCTGTATTTGATGATAAAACCTGTAAAATTGTAAATCAGGGAAATACATGCATTGAGGGATATGTGAAAAATAACTTATATGAATGTCAATTAAATTATTCTGAAAACAAACACACAGCGAACATTGTAATACAAACTTGTGATAACGAAAATTGCATAAACAAGTGGCATGTGAAACTTGGCCACAGAAATACTAACCACATTAAAGATTTAGTTAACAAGGACATGGCTGTGGGTATAAAATTAAATGATTGCAAACATAATACTGAATGTAAAACATGCATAATGTCAAAATTAACTGATTCACCTTACCCCAAAGCTGCACAATTTAGAGCCTCCGTACCACTCGAACTGGTCCACACAGACTTATGTGGCCCTATGAAAACCCCCACTGTAGGTGGAAAATATTACTTTCTTACATTTATAGACGACTACAGTCGTTATACTATTATATATTTGCTAAGAAATAAGTTTGAGGTATTTTCTAAGTTAAAGGAATATGTGGCTATGACCGCAAACAAATTTGGCCGAAAAGTGCAAGCAATTCGCTCCGATAACGGGGGTGAATACACTAGTATGGAAGTGAATGAATTTTTGAATAAAGAAGGAATTGAGCACCAGTTTACCGTTCCTTACTCTAGTGCTCAGAACGGCGTGGCAGAACGTAAAAATCGTACGCTGACCGAAATGGCTCGCTGTCTGCTTAAAGACAGTAATTTACCGAATTCCTTTTGGGGGGAAGCCGTAAATACTGCAAATTACATACAAAATAGGCTCCCGACCTCCTCATGCAACTCAACTCCTTACGAAAAATGGACCGGCCGTAAACCCGATTTATCAAATATAAAAACATTCGGATGTCGCGCATACGCATATGTACATAAAATACATAGGGGAAAACTGGATAGCACCGCTCAAGAAGGAATTTTTGTGGGATATGATAATCGTAGCAAAGGCTACAGAATTTGCACAAATAATAAAAATGTAATAATTAGCAGAACTGTAAAATTTTTGGAAGATGAGAATAGAGAATCCCACAATAATGAAACATCACAAATCAAGAATGAAAATTCAAATGATGAAATTCCGGTGTCCAAATTACCAATATTAGATACTGATATAAATATAGATATAGCGGGCGATAACGATAGTCCGGATGACACGCAAACTCTGCCGCGACGATCACAACGATTAAATAAAGGTGTTCCGCCCGACAGATTTGCATTTGCAGTAAATGACAAAAGAATTGATGAGCCTAAGTGTTTTGATGATATACTAAAAATTCAAAACCCAGCTGAAAAAGAAAATTGGCTGAATGCCACACTCGACGAAATGAATTCACTCAGACAAAACAATACTTGGGAACTTGTTGATGCTCAACCAGGGACCAAAGTAGTAGGGTGTAAGTGGGCGTTCAAGGCCAAATACAATAGCCAAGGACAAGTCGAGAAATATAAAGCCAGGCTTGTTGCCAAGGGTTTTTCTCAAAAATACGGGGTGGACTATGACGAAACTTTTGCACCAGTTGCATCGCATACCACTCTAAGAAGTTTCTTGACCATGTCACTATATAAAAATTTGAATCTAAGGCATGTAGATATAAAAACTGCTTTCCTACATGGAAATTTGCAAGAAGATGTATACATGCATCAACCCGAGGGTTATGTTATCCAGGGCGAAGAAAATAAAATATGTAAGTTAAAGAAAGCGATATATGGCTTGAAACAAGCCGCTAGAGCGTGGAATTTGAAAATTAATGAAACATTGTGTAAATTAGGATTTAAACAAAGTCAACATGACAAGTGTTTATATATACGTAACAAAGATAACACAGAAACTTACATTCTTGTGTATGTTGATGATCTACTTGTAGCTGGTAAAAATCACGATATTGACATACTAATTAATCAACTTAGGGAAGAATATCCATTAACCGACCTTGGGGAAGCCAAATATTACCTCGGCATAAATATAGAAAGACCTTGTAAAGGGGTAATTACGCTTGATCAAAATAATAAAATACGAGACATTGTAACCAAATTTGGGCTAGATAACGCACGGCCCTCTGACACACCAATGGAACCAGGGTATATAAAATTAACTGATAATGACAATCTCTTACCAAACAACACAATGTACAGACAGGCTATAGGCGCGTTACTTTACATTTCTACAGTATCGCGACCTGATATAAGTGTTGCCGTTGGCATCTTAAGCCGTAGAAACGAAAATCCTAGAGCGAAAGACTGGGAGGCAGTTAAAAGGGTTATTAGATATTTGAAAAATACCCAAGATATTAAATTAAAACTTTGTAACTCTGGTGAACCTGTTCTTAGAGCATATTCGGATTCGGATTGGGCCAATGATCCAAGTGATAGAAAGTCTATATCTGGAAATTTATTTAAGATAGGAAAAAATCCAATATTTTGGACTTCGAAGAAACAGTCCTGTGTGTCCATGTCTTCAGCAGAGGCTGAGTACGTCGCAGCTGCGAGTGCTGCACTTGAAATACAGTGGCTCAACAAACTACTGGATGATTTAAATTTGCCGCAAGAATGTCCTATAGTGTTGTACCAGGACAACCAATCTACCATCAAGATTGCTGAAAATGAAAAATTCCAGTCCAAAACAAAACACTTACAGCTGAGATATCATCTTCTGCGAAACTTAATACAAGAAGGCCTAATAAAGCTTCAATACAAACCTACCAAAGAAATGAGCGCCGATACCCTCACAAAAGCTCTACCAAAAACTGATTTTAATAGACATAGAAATGCATTAATGAACAATTGAAAAATTTCTGAGCTTAAGAGGGGGTGTTGTGATATTTAATCTCAGAACTTTCTTTTATTAACTTTCATTTTCCTTGTTCCGGACTTTCTCTTTTTGTTTTTTGCTTCCCGCCAACTGATTGTTTTTGTGCACCTGCGGTATCACGTGACGATATGTCGCGTCTCTCTACAAGTACATTGTAATACTTTTTTCAATCATGTAATTTTTGTTATTCGGAACTGACGTTCCATTTTAATCGTATTTTGTGCCTAAGAAATCTATAATAATAATATTAAATAAATTTTAAAAGGTGAAATTCTAGGCAGTCCTTTATCATGCAGTTAATATTTAAATTATTAAACAAATATTAATCCCCTTTAATTACAGCAAAACAAGTTGTTATGGTTTTAAACCAGAAGTTATTCATACTGCATTTTTAAGCGTACAATCTGATGATTGCGTTACGAGATTTTCTTCAAGAAATGGCATACGTGATTACCTGTGATAACCCAGGTAAGTCAAACTTCTTTTAATAAATTGACTGTACAATATTAGAAAAGAACATCTATTATTAAATATGTTATATAACTTACTGAGGAAAATAACGTATTCATGCCTTCACATATTAGTTTCTCTATTAAATATCAGTTCGACAAATTATCATTATTATTAGGTAACATGACAGTCCTATGACCGAAATAAATTGCTTTTAAAATAATTTTACACATATTTCACATTTTAATAAATAATAAAATACCTTTCTTTTCATCGTTTCCCAACAAAGTTTAAAAGTGTTTATAAAAGAAAATTTAAACTTTTAAAGAGCTAAATTTAACAACAAATAATAATTTTTCAACTATTTTTAAGCATTTTGTCGGTTAAAGTTCAACTACACGAAATAAAAAAGAAGTAAAATCAAAATCAAAATGATTTAGAACAAAAGAATATTAAACTACGTAAAGTAAACAAAAACATTGAAACCGTTGCCATAGAAATGTACTGAAAATGAGCTGTTACCAAGGAAACCACCGAATACGCATGTGCAAGGAAAGCATGTCGCATGACTCATCTTGGACCTTCTCAAGGGTTACCATTTATCACTCTACTTTATATATCTCGTTGTTTATGACATAAATGCTATAATGTAAAAGATAAATATCATCGTTAAAAAAAAAAAAAAAAAAAAAAAAAAAACAATCTTGTAAATCGATGCTAAACGAATTAAACTGGCATGGTAGAAAAGGCAATAAATTTGGGGACATTTAGGCATAGATATAGTAATATATCTCTTACTATATCTATATCTATATCTATAGTAATATATCTATACTATAGTAATATATCTTATTATTATATCTATGCATTTAGGTATCCCTTTAACAAATGAACTAGGGACGATTTTAATGAATTTTCCGTTGAAGTTTATTTTCATGAAAATTTAAATTTAAATTAAAGTATTTCATTACTCGAATTCTCTTATTTTGATAAATAAAATTATACCATTTTTAAAAAAAAATAAAGAACACTCTTTTATTGAAAAATGAACTAATAAAGGTTTTAGAAAACTATTACATACTTTTAAATCTTTATTAAAAAAAAAAAAAAAAAAAAAAAAAATTGTTGCTACTCGACATTATACAAATACATCCAAATCCTGTGTCATATACGATAGTTTTGTAGAAGTATAGATTTTTTGTTTGCCCTTGGAACCTGCCCCTGATGGGAAAAGTGCCTGGAAACACTTGTATCTAGTATTGTCATTGATTATGAAGTCGTGTGCAAAATTTCAGGTCCTTTGGAAGACAAGAAGTTGCCGAAAATTGAATTGCAAAATTCCGTTACATACATTAATAGTTGCATCATATCAAGTTAATAAAAGTGTGTTAATTAAAAACCTTGTTAAATGCTTTAATTAATCATTTAAAAATATAAAATTAAAATAATACGTCAATCTTAATACAAATATCGTTTGTGGTGAATAGTTTAGAATGTCAGTTTAGGCAAGAATTTAAAATTTATGATTGAGAGTAATACGTTACAGCTTCCTTTGACTTTTTATCTTGTCGAAACTGTCGAAATAAGATATTGGTCTATGAAGATATATGAGGTTTTTGCGTGGAAAGAAAATATAATGACGCCAAAGCTGCCTTTCTCCATCTCCAAGCTCGCCAAATTTTGTCGCCAAGTCAAAAATTTCGTCGCCAACTATCAACTTTTGCCGCCAAATCACAAATTTCATTGCTAAGTCGCAAGTTTTGTCACTAAAATCTCGCCAAATCATGCAATTTACTAAATTCATAACAATTAACATTGAAATTCAGCGGTGCCAAATGCTCAAATGTTAACTAATGTTAATGTTAATGTTCCAGCTTATGTGAACTAAAACAGTTTCACTTTACAATTTTTACTCATCTGACAATAAGAATCACAAAAACACAATACAAAACTTTCAATAATTCAATAAAAATTACAATGAAATAACTATTCAAAAACCGCTACCACTTATCTGTATTCGACTTGACCATAACAACGCTACGCTTACCAGAACTAGTGAGATCATAAGTGCATTTTCACGTTTCTATTACTTTTTCTTTTAAAAGAAAGATATTGAACAACAGTTATATGGATTTTAAATAAAAAATATAATTTTGATTAAGCTTGGGTGGGGAGGGGGGTGTAGCCCAATAGCCCCTTCCTGGATTCACCATTGCTGGGATTATATATCTTTAAGGCTTTTATTTGTTGAATGATTATGAGCTTGAATTTTAAAAAATTGAAACATTTACAAACCAATAAATTTAGCCTAAAATTTTAAGTAGAATGAATAAAACCCTTTTGTAGTTGAAAATTAAATTTCTTGAAAATAGAATAGTGACGTAAATAATGCAATGTGTGGGAACAAAGCCATTGATTAGGTATTATTGCATATGTAAAATTTCTTTACAATTGTAACATTAACGTAAAGGAATCTACCTTTGCCTTTAAGCTTGCCGAAAAGGGATTTTTTTTGTATTCTGATTGCGGTATATTGTATCTAATGTAGTATGTAAAATTTGCTAAAAATGGCATTGCTTTAGTTTTAAAATTCTGCATATTATAGAATTAAAACGTATACAAAATATTATACATGTTATTAAATAAACCTTTATATTTCCGTTAATATAAGTGCAATTACCGTATGAATTCACATCTGTAATTAAAAGAAGGCCGATAACTATATACTATAGCTACAACACATTTAAAGCATTATTTTTTACAGGATAATTCCAACGATTATATTTTTAGTTAATTTGTGAGTGATCCCCTTTTAGTCTTCGGGACAAAACGTGCATTGGAATATATGGAGTATAATGTGTTCTTTTTACCTTTAAACTTTCAAGAGGATTCATGAGAAATTTCTTTAGATATTCGATAAAAACTTCTAGATTCGAAAGTGTGCCTTCACTTACATCGGCGACTGTACGTTGATGTCTCTTAAATTCATTTTAAAAATTTATGGGCTTAATTAAAAACGCTATAGCAACAGTTGTTTAACATAATCACAATGTTCATTACTAAACATTTTTTGTCTGACGTTCAAGTAAAATAATGTATAAATTAATATTCATTTTGTCTGGAAGAAATTTTTGCATAATATTTTAAAATCTCGGTTATTTTAGATACTTTCACTATTCTAATATATATATATATATAGATATGTATTTTTTCCAAGCGTCTCGAGATGTCAATTTTTCACTTTCTTTTTACTTTCTCTTACCCATAAGGTAGAGAAAAAATTATTTTTGGGTCAAATTTTCGAAAGTGAGTTTTTGTTATATTTACACGACTTGAGGTCCCCTGAATCCGAAAATGGTATTTTTAGCGGTTGGTCTGTGTGTCTGTCTGTTTTCATCATATTCCAAGAACAAATAATAGCAGAAAGTCACAACTGGGTATTCTAAATATGTATTGTATAGAGATGCTACACTTAGCTTTTCGTTGAGATGAAGCAAATGGTTGTGTACAGGGACACCCAAGAGAATCCATATATATTACGTCTATGGGGGGATTTGGAGGTAAGTATAGAGCTTGACGTCTATAGACTGCACTAAACCAAATGAAATTAATATATATTTTTTATATGCGTAAAAACATATCTCATGCAATTCTCCTGTATCATATCTTTGTAACAGGGATATGATACAGGAATACAGGGATATATCTGTATCATATCCCTGTATCATGAATGAATGATACATGGGTATCATTTACTGTTCGTTTACAGGGCTACACAAAAGAACTAGATTATAGTGCAACAATGGTAGAAAATTGGTGAAAGTGTATTTCAGGTTGTGTCGTGTATTATTACTATAGGGTTATGTTTAGGTGCACCATGTAGTTTATACATAACATTTAAAAGATATACAGGACTGCAAATATTTAAGCGATAACATTCTTTTTTATTGTTAGTGGAAGTGCTTTACTATAATATCTTACCATGTCCAGGAAAGCTGCTCAGGAATTGAAATGAATTTCTCATAGACATATGACAAATAATGTATGTTTTTAAAATAATTATTCATCGCTTGTTTTTTGCATATTTACATGTTTTGAGGCTTCCTGATTACCGAAGTCAAGTTGTTTAACGTTTGATCTTTGTCTGTGTCTCTTAGAGTAACTTTAAAACGAATAATTTCAGGAGATCCAAAAGTTGTATTTTCAAATTAATATAAGTTTATTGCTGGAAAAGTTTGATCAAGACTAATAGGTTCCAAGGAATGTTGCGTGTGAAAGTTGTCTGAATAATTTTCAGCGAACTTTTAATTTCAATAAATTTAAGTTCTATATAAATGTAGGTGCAGTAATAAAGCGGGGTGTTGAGGGGGGCGGTAGCCCCCTCACACAGAACTGATTATCATATAAAACTCTTCAAAAGCCTAATTTGAATTGTTTTAACATAGGTTTACATAACAGTACTCGTTATTTTACCTCTTAATCTCAAACCTGTATTTATAGTATGAAATTTCAGGGTAAGAGAAAGTCGTGTGAGTGATACACCAGATTATTTCATTTACTTTATTTTTTTTTCCCTAGTGACTGTGATATCAGAGACTGAAAAAAAAACTACGTAATCGAAGATACTATTTGTAAGTTGGCAAATAGAGTACCTTTATTAGGGTTAAGTTTTTAATTAATAATTTCGTTAGTTAAGGTGATAGAAATTTCAAACCAATATAAACATATTGCTTTGATTATTCGTTAAACATCGTTGTGACACTGAGGATCCTCTCACACGTGAGGAGATACTGCTGTAGACACACAAAACGAATAGCGCCTTAGTAACATTTTTTTAATATATAGAAAAATGAAAAAAGGTATTATATTACCTTATACATATCATTTACTGGTTTTTTATAAATTAATAGACTTCTTATATCTTTGTATATATCTGCATATAAAGAACTAAAATATTTTTTTCCAAGAAATATTTTATTTCGAAATATATATATATATATATATATATATATATATATATATATATATATCTGATGTGTTTTGTTTTTTGTCAGACTTATGTTTTAATGTCAATAATTTTTAATGATGCACACGGTAACATTGGTTAAGCAAAAACGTATACCGATTCTACCAATAAAATAAATCTACAAAAATTTTATGCGAAATAATTTTTAACTTAACACTTAAAGAACGGGTCATTTTTTTCGCTAGCTTTTTTCAGTTATCAGATAATGGGCATTTTATAAGAGAATTAAATAAACATTTATGCATAAGATTTGCAGTTAAATGAACACTTTTTTGAAAGTGTTATAAAGTTACTTATTTAAATGTCAGTATTTCGTACGAGTGTGAATTTTTGTAAAACGTTCACTTTTGTGAAGTGGAACCTGGCAGAATTGACACATCATTGTTGCCAACTTTGCACGTGGCCTATCTCCTCAGAATATAAACACCTAAATTTATGTCGTTCAAGCTTTAGGAAATTAGAATGGAAGGATGAAGCACATGTGAATTGTTTAGAGTCTGATAAATACTATTAACTTTTCCTGTATTTTTGATGGGATATTTTGTTATATTAACATCGGGTTTTGTGCTTACTAGATGTTAGTCCTGTTTTCTCTATATTATTGTCATAAATAAGTTCGTGTTAATTAAAGAGATGAATCAAGGGAAATAATTAATCAATATTCATAGTTTAATTAACACACCCGACAAAACAGTAAAATTGTGTGAATCGTCCGTTAAGCGTTGATATATATAATTTACTTTAAAATCGTATGTGATGCACTATCATATATAATGTATGTGTTATGAAAACCTTTTCAAGAATTGCCCATAATGAAATGATAAATAACACATATATATGTACGTATAATGAAAAGTAATACACCCTTACGCCAATAATGAAACAGATTAAAACTGTTATTGACAAGAGTAAAGTATTTTTACCCATACTGTAATCTTTAAACAACTAAAAGAACATCGAAAAATAAAATAACAAGTGGGGAAATGTCCAAAAATAAAATTTATCTTCAGAGAACGTACATAAACAAGTGGTAAAAAATTTATTTATTCTATATCAAAATGACGAATGAAATAAAATATTAACCTTGGTAATAACCATACTTCCTTTCGAACCAAAAATAATTTAACTGTTCAAACAAGATCATAATATACCATTTCCAATGAGCATAGATGGCGTAATCTTTGTGCTACCTGTGCATATCTTCTTTGGTCTCTTATATTCTTGTACATATATATATATATATATATATATATATATATATATATATGCATATAAATAACTTAAAATAGCTTTGTCAGAAAGATTTTATCTCGAACGGGAAGAAATAATGCATTTTTTTCCCTTTTTCGGCCTTTACCCTACATTTATTTAAATTCAACAATTTCAGTGATTTATCCGACAATAATATCAATTGAATCCACGATCAGTCATAAAAAATATATATAAGAGCTTTGTAACATAAGATAAGACATCATTCCCTTTTAAATCGTAAATGATTTAAAAAAAAAAAAAAACATCCTTACTAGTGAAAAATTAATCAATTTCTTCAACCCCAAAACTGAGGACTTGAACATACTAGTAACTTGTGTACCGCACTGACTTTAAAAATAGAAAGAGAAAGAAAGAAAATAATTAAAAAGTTCAAACAAGCGTATAATTTACCAGTTCTAGTGACCATGTCTGTGATGTTACCTTTGCTGACCTGACTTTTAAAACTATTATGACATTAGTGCAAGCCACTCTCGGTGAAGTTAGAAGATGATGAAACCTGGCCTAAAGATCCTCTATTTAAACTTAAATTTATGAAAACATAACAGACGGTTATTAAAATAATATTGTTAGTTGTTTGTTTCATAGAGTGAAAAAATTTAATAAATGACAAATGCTATCTTGAAGCCTCAGTTCAGAGTTCTGATGATAATAACAGTATTTCTGAAATCAGAGGACAGTTACATACGAATTAGTTAATTTATACGGCAAGCCCCGAGGTACGGCTAGCCTCGAGAAAAAAATTTAATTATTAGAAAACTTTTTACGTTCAAGGAATGAAACGCTGATTATACTACATGTTGACATTTGGTCTGACGTTACATAACTGCAAATTTAAAAACCGAGAATAAATGCATACATATTAGCACTCAAAACTGCTATATAATGAAAAGGATTCTGTGATGTAAATGATCACGTATTACGAGGTTTGTTTTTTCAAAAAATGATAGGTAAATATTCTAAATGTACAATCTTAAAAGCCGTTTTTATTTGCCCAAAAGTCTATTTTGACCTGTAAATGGTGGCTTAAATTCATATGCAACCTTTCATGTGATTTACCTAAAGTTTTACATATTCTCTTGTCATCATATATGAAACTCTTTCCCAACGCATACTTCCATTAAAGAAAGGAAAAAAATTGCTCTAGAATAAGATATTGTCACTTTTCTACTTTCTTTTATTTTTGAGAATACAGATGCTCATATGTCGGCTTATTTTATTTTGGATTTAAATATAACTTTGATTTCTGTCTGAGCACAGACTCGACGCATACTTTGCCTCAAAGAATTACAGAAAAATCTGCTTAATTTACTGTTTCACATAATTTCAGTTGGCGAAATTATGTTACTAATTAATCATCGTTTGAATTGAGATTTTTTTTTTTTTTAAGGAATTCGATTCAAAAGTTGTAAGTTTATAGTAACCGAATAGCAACTACGCTGTTAAAAATTTTACAGAAAACTCTGTGTAACCTATTAACTTAAGTCTTACGTAAAATTACAGAGAAAAATAAACGAAGATGTTAAAAAACTTATACATTCATGTTAATGACTAATATTAATTTAATTAATTATTGGTGAGAATATATTTGTAACTTGGAATGCTTTTTCTAGAGTAGAAACAGTCATTTTTAATTTTAATTAAAAAATTAAATAATATAACTAGGTAAAAATACAGAATAAAGATTGAGAAACTCGATTAGTCACTTTTACCTAAGAATTACTGTAAATTTACAGAGACTCTGGATAAATATTTACATTAAAGTATATTTACATCAAGAATTTTAAATTGTAATGTCACCTGACATCAGACATCGGAATTTACTTCATAATAAAAGTATAAACATAAAGAACGTTTAATATACTGAGTCCCAATCTACTTATATTTTTTTCTAATTTTTATTTTTTAATAATTTTGTAAGGTCACCCAAACTGATACTTTAACATTTGCAGTTCTACAGAAAAATAATGTCTGCTTTTAATAATTCGAATATTAGTCCAGTCAAAATAGACATTCAACCTCGGAAAAATTCGCATAAAGCTGAAAATGGGTACAGACCTTAAGTGCATCATTATAAATGAAATGTCAAAAGTCCCCATCGATCCTAGTTGTGCAAGGTCAAAGGTCAAGGAAACGGTTTTTCACAAATATCTATCTTGACGGTACTTTAAAGTACCATTAATTTAAAAAGCATATAAAATAAAATTTAGTAAAGACGTTGAAGGTATTTATAAGAACAGAACGCATGTATCTCCCTTTAATCTCACCACATGGCACTAAACGCTACATGTCGTCCAGACAAAATCCATAAATAAACTTGAAATTTCGGGAAAATTTGCATAGAGATGAAAATTGGCACAAACCCTAAATACATCATTATAAATAAAATGTCACAAGTCCCCACCGATCCTACTTGTGCTAAAAATTTTATGCAAGGTCAAAGGTCAAGGAAACGGTTTTTCACAAATATCTATCTTGACGGTACTTTAAAGTACCATTAATTTAAAAAGCGTATAAAATAAAATTTAGTAAAGACTTTGAAGGTATTTATAAGAATAGAACGCATGTATCTCCCTTTAATCTCACCACATGGCACTAAACGCTACAAGTAGTCCAGACAAAATCCATAAATAAACTTGAAATTTCGGAAAAATTTGCATAGAGATGAAAATTGGCACAAACTCTAAATACATCATTGTAAATAAAATGTCACAAGTCCCCACCGATCCTACTTGTGCTAAAAATTTTATGCAAGGTCAAAGGTCAAGGAAACGGTTTTTCACAAATATCTATCTTGACGGTACTTTAAAGTACCATTAATTTAAAAAGCGTATAAAATAAAATTTAGTAAAGACTTTGAAGGTATTTATAAGAATAGAACGCATGTATCTCCCTTTAATCTCACCACATGGCACTAAACGCTACAAGTAGTCCAGACAAAATCCATAAATAAACTTGAAATTTCGGAAAAATTTGCATAGAGATGAAAATTGGCACAAACCCTAAATACATCATTATAAATAAAATGTCACAAGTCCCCACCGATCCTACTTGTGCTAAAAATTTTATGCAAGGTCAAAGGTCAAGGAAACGGTTTTTCACAAATATCTATCTTGACGGTACTTTAAAGTACCATTAATTTAAAAAGCGTATAAAATAGAATTTAGTAAAGACATGTTGAAGGTATTTATAAGAACAGAACGCATGTATCTCCATTTAATCTCACCACATGGCACTAAACGATACATGTAGTCGAGACAAAATATATAAATAAACTTGAAATTTCGAAAAAATTTGCACAGACCTTAAATACATCATTATAAATAAAATGTCACAAGTCTCCATCGATCCTACTTGTGCTAAAAATTTTATGTAAGGTCAAATGTCGAAAAAAAAAAGTTTTTTTCAAACATTTACTTTGACGGTACTTTAAAGTGACATTAATTTAAAAAGCGTATAAAACAGAATTTAGTAAAGATATATGAAAGGGAAATTTCAGAAATTTCACGTAGTGCTGAAAATTGGTACAGACTTAAATACGTCATTATGAATAAAATGTCAAAAGTCCCCTCTATTAAAATTTTTATTCAAGGTCAAAGTTTAAAAAGTCGGATTATCACAAATATATCCCGAGCATTAAAGTTTATTGAAAAAAAGCGCGTATAAAAGTTGCAGGTTATGAGAATCTTTAGAAAAAAGGTCTAAATACTTTTCCCCTTACGATTATGAATGAGTGAGATATCGCGATTTAAAAATTTGGAAATAGTAATATGCACTGCCTTGTTTCGTTCGTACATATGGTCTTGACAAGCATCTGACTTGTTACCCGATCCCATTGTATGAGCATAGTCCGCTGTACACGTGCTAATATTAGTACTGAGTGATTTTTTGCAATGAGCAGACGTGTTTATTAATAGTATTTTTCTATATGAGTGTGTATTGCTAAATAACTTTTCAAAAATGTCACAAGTTTGTTTCATTTGTAGTAAACTTTTGTCTAAAACTGAAATTGTTGTTGTTGAACGGGGATTAAAGGCTTTGATTGATTCAAGTATTCAGAGAAACGATGGGCATGTTGAACCCTTAAAAGATAAAAAATCTGTCACAATCCATGTGCAGTGTCGCAAAATGTACATTCGAAAGACTAGTATTGCGGTAGTACTCGATTTGATATTATTGAAAATAAACTTTTAATATTATAAAATTAAGACGTGTTGATAAAGTACTTCCTCTTTTAACTATCAATAGCCCTATAAAAGTTCACGATGAAAAGGCAACAATAGATCCTGCATTATTATTTCAACGTGTGAGCACTACAAGTCTTTTGAACTGGCAACATTCTTCAAATATAAATTAGATCCTTATCCATTATCTCTCTTCGATGCAATTGGAATGCGTAAAACACAAAAATCATCCATTTATGATTGCTTTCAATGTGTAAATGTTGAGATTGATAAAACATTATATCATCGATGGAGGATATTTTTTACGTCGTATAATGCGAGATCGAAGAGAAACATTTGATGCTATTTTTGAGAAGTAAGTCCACAATGTACATAGAAATTTTGTTCACAACATTTTTATAGCACTTGATGGTTATCCTGATTATACGAAGAACATCAAAGCTGCAGAACAACGTCGTCGGACTATTAAAATATCTCCCTCATCTGATGTTCTTTTTGATCAATTTATGACTGTTCCAACGAAACAGCAGCAATTTCTTTCTAATACGCGTAACAAGTCTCGCTTTATTTCAATGCTATCTGAAAAATTAACAGTTGCAGATATTATTGTAAAACAAGCTAATAATGATACCGATGTCCTCATAATGGAAACAGCTTTAGAAAAGTTCAACACAAATATAACTACTGTGGTGAAGATGTCGATTTGTTAATATTAATGACTGCATGAACTCCTACTGATAGGATTATTTACTTTTTAAAACCTAGTAAAGCACAAATATAAGCAAAAATGTATTCATCACGAAGTTTAACTTTTCATATCCAAAATGTCATGCTCATATCTTATTTCTCCATGCAATAATTGGATGCGATACTACGTCAGCGTTTTTCAAACGACTTGAAACAAAAAATATTTAAATTATTTGAATAACTTCCTGATTTAATGGATTGCGCTGAAGTATTCACAAATATCGGCTCTTCTCTAGATATCATTCTTACAAATGGAATTTGTTTTCTTCTTGTTATGTATGGAGCTCCAAAAAAGAAGTTGAAATATAGATATTTAAGTTTCATGAAAAGTACACGTAACAATAAACGTGTACAGTTACCTTCAACATCTGCTGCTGCCTAACAACATTGACGTCATGTCTATTATCAAGTCCAAATATGGCTTGGTAATGAACTGGACACTGAAGACTGGGGGGATGGGTATTGAACGATAACGTTTTGGAGCCAATTCATTATCTTCAACCCTTTTTGAGATAAAAACATTAACTCCGCTGTTTACCACCAGGTGGCGCTGTAAGCAGTTTAATCTCGTAGCACATAGCCACTTTTACATACAGCCTACATACCACTTTTATGAGTATAGCTGCAGCCGTTCAGCAATCAAAAAAGTTGGAACGAACTTTTGTGGGCATCCTGTATTTTTTTTAATCGTAAAAATATTACAATGGGACCTATTTCAGACCAAGTCCTTTACAACAACAAAAAAAAAAAAAAAAAAAATCAAAATCGGAGTATCCGTTAAGACGTTATAAGCTAACAAAAAAAAAAAAAAAAAAAAAAAAAAGAAAAGAAAGAAAGAAAGAAAGAAAAAAACTTACGGTTTGAATTGAGAACTTTTGAAGTCGGTTAAAAATAAAATTGAATTCAGCTAAATAAAAAAAAAAATAATAATAATAATAATGATAATAAATAAATGAAGAAAGTCGCTCAGTGCCATAAATATGAGACTAAGTTTTAAATAAAAAAATTAAAGAAGATATGTGGTAAAAACTGACGATCGAGTCTATTTTAAATTCGTATGCCTGTACTTATTTTTTATGTTAAAAATGATAATACCTTACAAAATTTTTTAATAAATACAACCAATTTTTGTGTAAACGTAATTCATATTTATCAGTTATTTTAACATATTTTGCATTCGATGCAGAACCTTGTCTGGAAGAACCAATAAATTTACAATCAGGATCAAAGGGTATATTTATTTAAGTTCTAAGTTGAAAGGCTTTTAAAAAGAGAATATTATGGGTCATGAATGGGGTGGGAGCTTTATAAGTATAAACTCCATCGGACTTTACAATTTCTGCCAACGCCTTAGGTTACACTTAAAACACAAAATTAAAGCATTTCTTTCTCTTCCTTTTTTCTAACTGTTTGCAGGTTTCCAAGACGAACTTTTGTGATTTCATGTCGTCATACGAGTAATTTTCGCATCAAAAATCTTCAAAGTGTCAGCAATATATCATTATTGTTTTTTAAGACTAGGCATGACATATGTCTCTAACCAACAGAATTAATACTTGATTCTTTTATTTATTTATTTATTTATTTTTTATTTTTTTCTTGAATAAGTTTCACATGTGAATTTGTACTTTAAAACTTTCTTTATGTCGAAACAACTGACTGACATACATTTTTGAGAACGGTGTCTTTTTTTCCCAGTATATGTAATTTTGTGTTTGTTCCCCTGAAAATACCGTATTTGTGCTGAGGAAATCATCCTTCACTGTTAAAGTGCGATGAGGTAGAAACTTTCTAATTGCTGGATAAACACGGGCTGTAGTATAATTATACGTTTGAAAACTGTAACTTTACAGCAAACATAACAACAAATGGTAGATTTTTTTTTTTTTTTTTTTGGAGTACTTAAATGCGATAAGGGTGTAGTAATTTCAACCTGCCGTTATTTTAGATAGATACTTGAGAAATAAATAGATACTAGAGAAATGCTTTGAACACTGTAGCGTAATGAGAATCAAAATGACAGAAAAGGAAAAAAAAAAAAAAAAAAAAAAAAAAAAAAAAGGTAAGAAAGAAAATTAGCCATTTAAAATTACCTTTTTGCATGAATAAATTTTCCAAATTATTTTTAATAATTATTTTTACATAGTAAGTTCCTATAATTTAAAGAAAATGTATCACGCAAAGCAATTATTCATTTAAAAACAAATGATACATGCGCGTTCGATGATAATAAATGAAAGAAATTTAAATATGCAGAATAATGGTATTAGATAGTCGGAATCTGCAGGTAACAGAAAAATGTGAGCATATATTTTTCTCAATTTCTTGATTAATAAAACAATGTACATTTAAATATTTTACATTGTTTTAAAGGCTGAAAAAAAAAAAAAAAAAAAAAGATAGAAAAAGAAAAACTACATTATGTTATTATTGTATGGAAAATTTGGATTCTTTGAAATTTTTAATTGACTTTATAAAATTCTATGCTTTTTACACAACTTTGCAGTTTATATTATATGGCTAATATCAATGTTTAAGAAGTAAAAGATAACGAGATTAAGATTTTCTCTTTGTATATTCCCTGCGTAAAGAAAAAGAAAATCCACTAAATTAAATTATCATATGCTTATTTAACAGCATATGTTTTTAGATATTGTTAAACATTTTTGAGAAAATATAAGCTGGTTAAAAATAAATTGGCGGAACGTTAGTCAGCCCCTGTTCTAGTGATCAGATCTGAATGTAAATTCAAATGTGTGCAACGTAATCTACATCATAGGGCCGACTTATCTAAAAAATAAAGTAATTTTGAATTTCGCGCATAATGCTATTGCTATTGCACTGTTGATGCAACTGATAGCGTTTTGAGGCCTGTAGTATGCAAACAAGTTGTACACTTTCTTTTTTTTTTTGTGAGGTACGGCTGTTGTAGACAAATGATTTGTTTTATCGACAGGAATCGTTTTTATAGCAAAATTCGTTTGAATCGGCTTTAAACTTTTTCACAAAACGCTATCTGTTGTATCAACAATGAAAGAGTATTATATGCAATAGTGCAAGCTAATAGCGAAATTTGAAACTATTTTTCTATTTATTAACTAATATTTAACAAATTATCAATTTAATGTTCAATTTTAATTTTAATTACAATGCTATTATTAATTAATTAATTAACTATTTATCACTAAATATCTTTTATCTATTATTAAATTTTCTGCCCAATTCTCGACCCCCTGATCTATATAATATGCATCTGAAGATTTATTTAATTTGGATCAAAAGCATTGGAGTTAGTGGCCTCTGAATCCTTTTAGTTTAATTTTAATCACTATGTGCGTAAGATTAAAAAAAAAAAAAAAAAAAGAAAGAAAGAAAGAAAGAAAGAAAGCAATATGATCTATTACGCGTTTTTTTTTTTTTTTTTTTTTTTTTTTACATATAGTTTTCACATATAGACTTTATACACATAACTTAAAAACTAAAATTTTAGTTCAGAATATAAAGAAAAATGAAAATAATGCTCATAAATATAGTATACGGTTGGGAAACAGAATGTTACTCTTTTTGACAATGACATATAATCGCTTATTCGCTTTACAAAATACAATTACTAAATTGTTCGCCACTCTTTTGATTCTGTTGAGCATTATTGTTTCGGAAAGTGGATGAGAATTTCTACTGCACACTTTATTACCCTAACGAAGAGAGGCCTTATTTTTGTCCCGTGCACTTCCCGAATCCTCAGTAGACTATGTTTAGTAATCTGCCTCATTGTAACATCGTCTACAAAGTTTTCTTTTCCAGGTCTTTAATCAACTTTCTCATTATTCTACGGAGATTTTTGTGTTTTATCCCCCTGGTGCAGAAATTCCCTCCCTATTTTTTTTTTTTTTTTCCTCCTCTCTTCTCTAACTTCCTTTTCTATCAGCGCTTCCTTTGGAGAATAGCCATCCTTCTAAGATCCTGTCGTTCTAACGTTTTCTTTTCCTCGATGGTCCCTTCTTTTTCTCTCTCAATTTTCTTTCTTTTTGTCCAACAGAAGAGGATGTCCTGACTTAGCTCAGCGTCAGGCCTCTAGTGAGTGCAATCGACTTAGACGAAAGAAAGAGGGAAAAAATGTCCTATCTTCTCTTCAAGTTTTCTTTCTCTCTCTCTCTCTCTCTCTCTCTTTTTTTTTTTTTTTTTTTTTTTTTTTTTACAAAGTAGATTCAAAACGTTGAGTAAAAAAAAAAAAAAAAAAAAAAGAAGGGGGAGGGAGGTTGAGGGCAGAAGTTGAACTGCATAGTAAAGTTAGAATACTAAGCAAAATTTCTTTTTGCTTTTGAAACTTTTTTCCCTCTATTTTTTTACGGAAGTGGTTAAGGAATGCAAATGAAAATAACTTAATGAAAAATCTCTTCCTGTTTTTTATGCTGAACGAATGTATTAAAGGGTTTTTGTAAACGCAAATTACATGAAGTACTGAAAGATTAGAGTAAAACTGTGTAGGAAATTAGAACGATGCAATAACTACAATGTCTCTCAAGGAATCCAATATTTTCTATTTTTAAAATTCTTTAGAAAAGAAATATGTGGAAGTGGAAATAAGTGGAAAAATCTCTTTACATGTATCCGTACCCACAACTGATCTCTGGTGCGTTTCCTATCTTGTGTGGTGGATATCAGAAGGCTTTCCTATTAATTTAAAATCTCTAATGAATTTTATCAAAGATTTTCATTTTAAATCAGTTGAACACTATCTATATTATATTATGTTATTATTGTATTAAAATTAGAGTAACTTTTAGAGGGAGACAATAAAATACACAAAAAAAAAATTATCAAGCACATTTTAATTAAAAACACAGAACACACGAGCACGACAAACGTTTCGGCTACAAATTAGCCTTCTTCAGTATCAAAGTACATCCAGTGCACAATAGTTAAAATTAAGTTGCAAAACATCATAACAAAATCAAATATTCGGTAAGAAGTATTTTAGCTTCGTTCATAAAAACGCCCTCGAGGAAAATTCATGAGTCATATATTTTTAAGTTAAAAGCCAAAATTTTAACATTGTCAAAATCCGGAATGTTATATGAGCGTTATTGTTCTTTAATTCTGATATCACCGATTCTTCATTTTATTAGATCATTGATATTTTATTTAAACCAGTCTAAAGGTTAACATAAAAATACCCCTGAGTCCAAAAAAGTCGTTTTTGGCAATTGGTCAGTGTGTGTGTGTGTGTGTGTGGAATCTTCTGGCTATCATATCTCCGAAACTAATAAAGATAGAACAACAAAACTTCAGAATTAAGACAGGTCTGGTGTACAGATGAATTTTCCAAATTTTGGTGAAAATTGAAAAACCGGAAGTGGGACATCGAAGACCGGAAGTGGAACCGTAAGTCCGTATCTCAAAAACGGCTTTAACGATTTTCTTCAAAATTGCTATATAAACACTCTATTAGATGTACTTTCGAATGATATAGTTGGTTAGTGCAGGAAAATTGATAGGCATCCTGCATAAATAGCTCAGTTTCAGATCTTGCAAACGCGTTCCTTTAAAAACGGTTGTACGGATGTTTTTCAAACTCGCCATATTAATTCATTTTTATATATATTTTTGTAATTATTGTTTTCCGGTCAATAATTTATTTTTTGTAAAAGTTGGTACCTCAAAAACGGCTTTAACGATTTTCTTGAAAATTATTATAAAAATCCATTTCTTTCTCGTGTATTACGTCGTTATTAGAGAAAATTAACAATCTTCCTGCTTAGGTAGATCATCTTCAAATCTCGGAAATTTGTGTTTCGAAAAATAACTCTACCATTTTTTTCTCTTATTTTTTACCTCGCTATATGTAAGCTTCGCTTTATATGTCTTTATAAGTTTCTCTTACCGGAAAAATTTTAGGTTTCTACTTCTTTAGGTCACTTTTATGTTTTCTGATGACATTATCTCTCAAAAATGCATATAATGCGTGTGATAGTGGGTAATGAAAGTCGTGTGGCTGTTTCACACCAGATTTTTTTTTTTTTTTTTTTTTTTTTTTTTAGTTAGTTTTATTTCTATCATCATCATCACGCTTATATATATATATGTACATATACATGTTCCTCAACTTATTCCAGTAAATTTTACTGAACACAATAGATTTAATTGTTCAAGGCTTCCGTAATAAACAAATAAATAACATTGATTTAATAAAAATATTACTATTATCTCTCTATATATAAATGGCTAAGAGATTTTTGAGTCTGTTTGTCTGTGTGTTGACGCAAGTTGCCATTAGCTTTTCATACTTTAGTTAATTTTTAAAAATCTAATTGTCCGATCGATAAGTTAATTAAACCGACGGATTCGGAAAAAATGCCCCTTTCATTTGGTACCTTATTTGTAATGAAATTTTGATTAGATTGTTTAAAATTAATTAAAATTTGAAAATAATAACCTGGTAAACACTGTAAAAAAAAACGGGAAAAAAACTGCATAATCTGCTGTAAATTTTTCGCAAGCTGAGGAAAAACAGCATTTTAGTTTTTTTACTGTAATTTGTGAAATCGTCTGCTGATGTTTTATATCTGGTTGTTCTACAGCTGCGTGCACCATTATTTTATTATCCAGAGATTCTGACAAAAGGAAGCTGAAACTTCAAGCAGGTGAATTTTAATTCCTGCTCTTCGATTTCTGGTAAGTGCAATTTTAATTGTTTTGTATTCTTTTATTGTTATAAATGTATGAGACTTATATACTTGATTCACAAAGATCCAGTCATAAATCGTCCATTATTTTATACAACCTATTGTATAATTAAGTACGATAGAAATTCTTATCATGAAATGTAAATTTTTATATTATTTGTTGAGAGAAAGTGCAATATAATTTTTACTTAATCAGATTATTTTGCCTACTGTATTATTTGTGAAAATTTATAGATTTCTTGTTCTATTTTAAACACTGTTTTTATTACTGGTTCCAAACTTATGGAATTAGTATGTATAATACAAACGTGAATTTTAAAAGAGATTTTTAGAATTTTTTTCTTTTTTCCATCATTTTTTTTTTATCAAGCAATGTTAAACTCGTCCAATTTTTGAAAAAGGTCGTTTAAAGTTCATCGATTTTCGTTTAGAGTTAGTTTTAAATTTGCTTATTTTTGTCAAGTCTTTCTTTTTAAAAATGGCGATTTTTATAGGCTTAATTTTCAGAATTGAATTTCTTCCTGAAATTATTTCTTTCTCTCTCTCTCTCTTTTTTTTTTTTTTTTTTCAATCTTTGCTAATAAGTGTTTAATTTCTTTCTTTTTTTTTCCAGTTTAATGCAGAGATATTTAATTTATTACTCTCATAGAAACTACATTTAAATTATGACTTTCTTACTGTGACTTCAAGCGAAAGTTACGTTTCTATTTATTTCTCGGAAATTTTACATTAATAACCTATATCTCAAAATTTAATACGAATTGGCCCATTGCATGAAAAAATAATGAATTAATGATTGAGTTTTCTCAAAAATTTTCATTCTTTTCATAATTTAAAAATATTTTTCCGCATTTGTTTTCCTTGTATATGAAACATTTTGTTCAAAATGAAGTATGAAATTTATTGCACATGATTTTAAAATGTTTCAAAAAAAAAAAAAAAAAAAAAAAAAAAAAAAAAAAAATTGTGAACGTCTGATAAAGATTTATTTATTTATTTATTTGTTTGTTTGTTCATTTGATTGTTGTATGGAATAGCGTTCTAATCGATGATTCCATCTCACCTCAGGAACGATATGTCTGATCACCATCATAGATAATTAAAAAAAAAAGTTAAATAAGTAATAAAAAGATCATTACTAAGTGAAATATCTCTAAACTTTTTCCCCCTAAAAGGTCTTTTTATTTACGTAACTTTTTTTTCTAAAATATTGTGCAAAATTTATAACAATTTCTTTTCCTATGTGTATATAAATCAGTGGTTCAGAATAATCTTTTAAACAAACTAAGATATCACTGTTCCTGAATAAATATTTTGATATGCCTTTCAAAGAAGGGGAAGAGACAGTTTCTTGTTATTCGTGACAAGCAGATGTCTCTTTCAGGGTATTAAACAATTTTGAACAAAAACCTTTAATCATTTTTGTGGAAAATGAAGTATATATCTATTTAAAATAAATTGAAAAACTAAATAACAATGCTTATTGGGTTAATAATTGATTTATTTAGCTTGTGAAATATTCTAATGAAATGTTTATGTCATGTTAACAATAAAAATTGTTTGCTAAAAGCGTGTGTTGTGTTGAGTGTCCAGGTACTGAAGCTGTTACAGCAGCAACATTTGATTTCGATGAAGAGAATTATGCATTATGTGTTATATGGGAAGATGGGGACTTAATAAAAATGCATTTGCTTTTAAGAAAATGTAAATTGAATTACGGGGTTAAAAAGAAAAAGAAAAAAAAAGGTGTGCAGGTGTTGGGGTTAAGACAAATTGACTGCGCATTGTGCCTTGGTCTAAGGAGAGCGCCCTCACCAGTGTTTTTTTTTTTTTTTTTCCTCCAGAGTCCTAAATCATATTTACGCAAGTTTTGAAGAAAACTACTGGAAATTCGGAACGTCTAGGTAGACGAGCGCGACCTGCGGTCGAACTTGTCACCTTACGTCTACCAGCTTTCAGAGCAGAACCTCTTGGCCACTGTTGGATCGGGTTAAAGCTGGCATTTCTCATAATTATATAAGAAAAATTAATAGAAGGAAATTATTGGGGCAAAACTAATGATAAAAGCAGAATTTATTTCTACCAATAAATTTTGATTTTTATGAAAATTGGTCAGTTTTTCTGCCAAATGAAATAAAAAATTAAATTATAGATGAAATTAAGAAGTTATCTATTATGCATAATGTTGCGTGTATACATATATATACATATATAGCCCTATGCTGTTTCTCTGTGTGTAATATTTTCAAAGGTAAAACACAATTCCTTTGAGATTATTGTTTTCTAAATGAAATTTTTTTTTATCTCTTTTATTCCAGGTGCTTGATGAATATCAACCCGAGCATGGAAAATAAACAAAGAAAAAATAGCATTAAAGATGGAGTCATGCCCCGCGCGTTGTAATTGTTGATGAATAACCTATCGAATTACGAATGGTTTTGATATGTAAATAAATGTCATGCAAAATTTTTAATAAATGTATACAAGTTCGTTTAAAAATTAAACATTTTTAATTGCAGTTTTCACGTGATATTGCTGTAATTATGTTCCATATTAATGTTTTAGATAATTACCTTTTAGCTTCGTTTTACATGTAAAAGCAAGAATAGTATAAATAAAATATTGAATTTTCATTAAAGCTTAATTAAAAAAAAAAAAAAAAAAAAAAAAAAAAAAGAAGAAGAAAAAGAAGAATGGAAAGGGGAAAGGAGGCTTTTGATTTTTTTTTTTTTTTTGAGAAAATAACTCATAAATTTTCCATTTTTTTTTTCTTTTTTAATTTTCAACATATATGGTAAGTAAAATGAAAATTTTCAATCAAATAATTTCAATATTATCTTTATTCTGCAAATAGAAAACATTTTAATTTAGTTGTTTATTTATTTTTTATTTTAAGTATCTTTTTATAATTTTGATAATATAGAAAACATATGAAAATACAGTGTAGCATAGAAAGCATAATATAAAAATTTTTACAAAATATTTTTATGCTGTTCTGTATCTAATTCTATGCTGTACGTAATAGGTATAGTTATGGAAAACTATATATGATTGAATATTTCATGTTCTTAAGATGTATATGAGGCGTTCTAAAAGAAACAAAAGAAAAATTAAATAAATAAAACTCTGTAAAAGTTCAGTTTCTCTGCCAGTAAGGCATGAATTTATAAAAATAACACATGAAAGGGAAAGTTGTAAAAAAGAAAAAAATATGTAATAATAAGATACCAAACTCTCATAATACTTAAACTGCTCTGAAATCAGAGAAAAATTCTCAGAAAATATACTTTTACAGAGTAATTGTTTTTTAATAAAATTTGCAGCAAATTTTTGCTGTGGGAAAATGCCATAAAATTTACAAAACGACACAAAATCTTAGAAAAATAAATAAATAAACAAAATAACATCGAAAAGTTATATAAAGTCTACAAATGTCTATATAAATATGAATAAAACACTAAATATAATGAAACACTGATTTATTTGTTAAAAATATATAAAAGTTAAAATATTAACATATGTTTCGATACCACACGGTATATTTTTCAAGACTGTTTCAACTATCACACAATCTTCCATTTTTTATATATTTTCATTTCTCATTTCAGCGCCATCTACGGATTCTTGTGAAAATTCGTTTTTTTTTTTTTTTTTTTTTTTTTTGTCTGCTGTATTTCTAAAGTATCTTTAACCATATTTTCGGCAAATTTATATAATATTTTATTGCACAGTGTTTTTTGCAAATGAAAATTTCCATTATTTTTCATATGATAACCGGATTAAATTTTCTGTCTAAGTTTTATTATCCAGGCTATCATAAGATAAACAATATAAATTTTTACCATAAAAAATACTATGTGCAATGAAACATCATAAATTTTCTAAAAATATAGTTATATCTACTGCAGGTATACTATAAAGAAAAACTGAATTTGCCTGTTAATCAACAGATGCCAAAAAATAAAAATGCATAAAAAGTCAAAGATAATGTTATAATAGAGGTATCGAAGCATATATTAATTTTTTAACTTTAAAATTGCACTTTTAGCAAATAAAACAATGTATCTGCAAATGTGCTATAAAAAATACACTTCTGCTCAAAAGTTTAGCAAGATTTGCAAACGATCAGTTTTTTTCAATTTAAAAATTTATCTCTCGATGAAATGTTTTCAAACATTGAGTATTTAAAGAACTAAGTCTTCCTCATGTTTTTCAGTAAAGATAGGTTTATGACAGCATTTAAGAGGCCGGTAATAAAATGACAAAAAACAATAATGTTTGTGATTACCCTGTATCGTTAAGTGAATGAAATGAACTGAAACTTTAGTATATGTTAATATAGGCCCAGTTCAATGTGTGGATGAATTGGTGTGACGCTAGCATGTTAAATAATACAGATATAAGCATTTATTTTAAAGCTCAAAGAAAGAAAAATTCAACATTTTTTTTTTTATTTATACTATGCAGAGTTTTTAACGCAAATTATTTCCACTTTCAGATAACTTGGATAAACACTTTTAAAACAATATACAGTAATCGGATTTTAAATATCTTTAATATCTCATGAAATTTGAGCATTTTTATGAAAAACGCTTTCACTGCGCATCTGAGAAAGATTTTAAAAAAATGCATAGGTTGAAAGCTATATAAATTGAGCAACATTTGTCAAAAGGGTATTTGAATAGAGTAAATATTAAGCAAATTATACAGGAAAAAAAAAAAAAAAAAAGAGCTAGATTTTAGATATTTTTCAAGAGTTGAAATTTCTTAAGTGGTTCTTCACATGCCGCATAATTAATTTGAAGATTCAATTATTTCAGCTACACTCCAAATGTACATTTTTGTGAAAAATCTCTTATAAGCTTGTAACTCTAACATCTTTATGTTTATTTACTAAGATTTGTAAGATGATAAAGGGTTTTTCACAAAATAGAGCTTTTGCTAAGTGGATAAAATAATTGGATCTTTACATTAATTACGCGGCATGTGAAAATTCGCTTAAGAAATTCAAACTCTAGGAAAATATCTAAAATCTAGCTCATTCTTTTTCGTATAATTTACTAAATTTTTACTCTATTCAAATGCATTTTTGACAAAAGTTGCCCAATATATCTAGCTTTCAACCTATGCAATAAAACTTTTTTTAATCTTTCCCACATGCGTAGTAAAAACGTTTTTCATAAAAATGCTCATATTTCCCGAGATATTAAAAAAAAAAAAAAAAAAATATTCCGATTGCAGTATATTATTTTAAAAGTGTTTTTCCTACTTATCTGAAAGTGGAAATAATTTGCGTTAAAAACTCTGTATATTATAAATGAAAAATATGTTGATTTTTTTTTCTTTTTTAGCTTTAAAATAAATACTTATATCTGTGTTATTTAACATTCTATCGTCACACAAGTTCATCTACAAATTGAATTGGATCTACATTAACATATTCTAAAGTTACGATTCATTTCGCTTGCTTAATGATACACGGTGATCACAAACGTTATTGATTTTTCTCAATTTTTTACCGGCCCCCTAAATGTTGTCTTAAACCAATCTTCAGTGAAAAACACGAGGAAGACCCAATTCTTTAAATACCCAAATACTGAAAATATTTCATCGAGAGATAAGTTTTTAAATGGAAAAAAACTGATCGTTTGCAAATCTTGCTAAGCTTTTGAGCAGGAGTGTAAAATCCAAAACTGCTGTAAAAAGCAGCAGAAAAAGCAGTAAAAAGTACGATTTTACTGTAAAAGCTAAAATACAAATCAACTGTAAAAATAATAGCAGAAAATGCTGTAAAATTGACAAATGTGCAGTAAAAGCTAAAATACAAAATTGCTGTAAAAAACAGCCAAAAATGCTGTATAATTTACAAAAGAACTGTAAAAGTTGAAATACAAAACTGCTGTAAAAAAACAGCACAAATTACTGTAAAATTGACAAAGCTGCTGTTTCCTTGAAAAAACGCAATTGCTGTATATTAACAGCAAAATATGCTGGCACCCATATTGCCAGCATTTTTCGCTGTAATTTTACTGTGGTTTTTTTTACAGTGAAAGCTTTAAAAATGAACATTTAAATTTTTAATTGTTGCCAAAAAAATTTACAATTTTTTTTTCAACGTAAAATAAAATATGCTTTCACGCAACAAAATAAATAAATAAATAAATAAATATTAAATTTGTTCTTGCACACTAAAAAATGAAAATATGAAAATGGAGTTTAAAAAAATAAAAATAAAATGATATACCTCAATTTTAGATTCCCCCCCTTTTGTTTAAATAGTATGTTTTTGGCACTGATGAATCGCGCTTGGCATGAAAGCTAGTTCAGCATTACATTAAAGAGCTTTACTTATTGATAATCCTGAGTAATTTTTTAAATTTTCATGCTGAAATAGAGCGGACATTTTTCGCCAAAGATTACACTTTCGTAAAAGCCACTTTAAGCCAAGTAGCGCATAAAAAATAGAAATAAATTATTAAATATTGAAAAACAGAAAAGCAAGAAAAGGAAAAGAAAAGAAAAGAAAGAAACAACAACAAAATAATAATAATAATAATAACATAAATTATGTGTATTTTTGTCTAAAGTGACGATAAAAATTCAAAAGTCGCCAAGGCGAGATGCATTAATGAGCAGGTTTACATATTTCATTATTTATTTTTCTATGTACTAACTACTATTAACTAACTCAACTACTATTATAACCACAAAAATAAATTGTCTCATGCGGTAGACGTAGCTGATCATAGCACATTATAATATTATATTTGGTGTGAAATTGTTGTCATTTTATGGTTGATCGAATAAATCAAATAAATATAGAAAATAACGTGAAAGAAAATATTATGTACACCACACATAGTGTTGCTCATATGTAACTGGGATTCAAATATAAAATGGCTACTTCAATTTTTCCGATACTGTCCGTTTCGAAACGTCATCTGATAAACACCCAAATGGTAATCCACTGGTAAGCTATGGTCACAGGCAATAGGGACAGACACCCGAGAGTCTGCGAATGAGTGGTTCGCTGCCGAAGGCAGCGGGGAACCAAAGCGGACTTTAAAGCAATTTCCCAATTTCTTTAATTTTTTTTTTTTTTTTTTTGTAAAGCGATATAGAAAAGAGTTCCCTTTAAATGTAGTGACCAGCGAAGCGAGAAAAGCCTTCGTTGATTCACTACTTTCATTGATTTCATGAATTAAAAGATGGTTTCGTTAGGAAACTTTGATCTATTGGCATGCAGGCAGCATCAGGCCGAGTTTTGTACCTTTCGAGTATGATTTTGAAATTTTTTCCTCATTCGGAATTCGGTTCGTTCCCGAACCGGGGCTTTGCTAGTATTTAATAAATTAGTATTGCATTGCGCCATTTTAGAATATATTTAGTATTGTAGCTGTTTCAACTATTACCTCGATGTCATTAAAAGATGCACCGGAGTGCTAGTTTTGCAAAAAATAATAATAAACCCCATGTACTGCAAAAAACTCGCAACAATTATTTCGGGTCGAAATGGCACCATGACCCTTCGTTAAGAGAACAACGCAGTCACGAGTGCAGCAAGCAAAGCGCGACGTAAAAACCCATTCAGTCTCAACCTGTTTTCGGGAAGAAAGGAGTATCATGGATTTTTCTTAATCAATCGTATCCCCTCCGTGGAGAATCAAAATTATAATGGCATGTCTCTGGACCATCCTTAGGGTATGTCCCAGACCGTCGCCAATTGCCCAAAAGCGCAGCACTAGTGTGACATTAAACCCAAACAACCAATTCTTGATCGATTGAGATTGTTTTGCTAACATAATGCAGTCACCAAAAATATTAGTATTTGGCTAATCACAGAAATTCATATAGGACAGAATTGAACTTATTAATTAACACATTTTGTTTTCAATGCGAGTAAATCAGTTTTGTATCTCCCAAACACAATATGGAAGCAAAATAATGATTATATTAAATCAGAAATCGCGACAAAAATCATATTTTGGACTCCCGGTTTTTGATGGATTTAGACGTTTTGAGATGTTTTGAACAAGACTTGACCATTTATAGAAAGCATGTTCCTGTCTGTGTGTGTATATGTGTGTGCCTGTATCTGTCTTTGTGTTACCAAAATAGGTGGACATGTATCTGAAGAATTAATGAACGGAATCCAATATAAGTTTATATTTGGTTCGACCTTGATAAAAGTTGGTATTTACTAGCTTCTGGGATATATTGCTGAATAGCTCGCACTGCTATGCTGCATCTTTTCTCATTAATTGGAAGGCTGTATCTGAAATTTCATGGTATATATACACAGAAAACTTAATACGTGTCAGAATCATGATGAAAGACTACCGATTGGTTCAATTTAGATACATAATAGCTGACAGATAACGCTCTGAAGCAGTTTAATCCCGTTTATGGAAAGGTAATACCTCAGCTTCTGTGATATATAAATGTATCAAACTTGGTATGTGGGATAGGTAGAATGAAAAACTACGTTAATTTCATTCGTGTGCATATCGGACGAGAAGTGGTGCTTCTATATGCAGCAATATTTCCCATTTACATAATGACAACATCTCAGCATGTATGCACCAAACTTAATATGTTAAATAAATATTATCAAACAATATACTAATTCAATATGGGCGTATATCCAAATGATTTGTAGAGCTGCTTTTATTCACTTTCTTTGATTTTTCATATGATTATATCTCATCATCTCTTTTTTAAATTTTCACAAAACTGCTTAGGTAAAATCTTTATTGTGAAAGGCTACGTCGATTAAATTTTTGTGCTTGTTAACTGGTATATGACATAGTTATCTAGAATAATATAGAAAAAAGATTTTTTATGGCTACAGTATACTATTTTTAAATTACGTACCGATTGATCATATTATACTGATTGATTGGCCAAAGGAAAGTTTGATGCTTTATTGTTTAAAAATAAATTAATTGTAAAATGAGAATTAGTTACATCTGTTTGGCCCTAGAAAATATAAGATGTAGATTCGTTTAAAGTGCTTTAGATTTGAAATACCCAGTCAAATGAACAGACCTTCAAGAATCAAAACTGAATCAAATAATAAAAAGAATAATGTAAGTTATATATTTAATTTCACCTCTGCAAACTAATATGCAAAGTGAATTAACTGAATTATTGATTCAGTTATGAGAAAAAATATAAGGTATTTTTTTTATGAAAAAATAAATAAATAAAAAAATAAATACGCCTCAAAATAAATAAAAATTAAACATGCACGATCTTTTTTATTGACTAGAAATTAAATCCAAAGCAAAGTTAGATTTTCTTTAATTTCTTGAAAAGGCAGTAGAGATTAAAGGGAAAATTCAATTTAAGTGATAGGATATTTTTATCGATAATAATTGAGATAATTAAATTAAATTTATTTATTTATTCAGATAAAGTATTGAAAATTAATGAAACATTTTAGTAAAATATTCTTTTAGCAATAAGTTTATATAAGTTGTTATTACTTCAAATTCTTTTTTACCTGAATATTTATTTTTGCTAAAATATACATTTAAAAAACAGGAAAAAAAGCTATGTTATAGTTTTTGAATGATCTGTTTCAAATCTAAGACTAGATTAAGGTTACTTTATACATTTTATTTTTTCATCACGTGGAATACAAATTCGGGCGAAAATTTTCTGTTCAGGATTTAAACCGTAGATGCTGTTCTTCTGTAAATTCAACAAAATTGAAATCGATAATCCTTCTTTGCGTTTCTTTAAAAATCTTCGTTTAAAAAGAGGCAAGGAAAGTTTTGCATGTAAAGCGATATTTGAGTCATTTTCTATAAATTGAGCAATTTGAATGTACATATCGAGTGCGTGAATATGATTCCACTCCTTATATATATATATATAATAAAACACATTTGCTGGTTTAGAAAATGAAAGAATTATTTATTGAAATTATACTCTTATCTACAACTAAAATTTTCACCCATTTTTCAGGCAATTTCCGGATTCGAACTCTGAAGAAATCCTGGTCTTTGGAAGCGATCCAGTGATTAAACCAATTTTCGATCTCTGAACCACTGTTTAGAAAGAGAAGACAGTATCGACCAGATTAAGTAATAATGTGATGGTGCTATCTCTGGTGAATACAGCAGGTGGATTAGAATTTTCCAGTTCTGTCTTTTAAGTAATTTTTCACATCTGCAACATGTGGTTTTGTACTGTCACGAAGAAAAACTATTTTGTTGTGTATAGTCACTCATTATGGTAGTTTTCTCCTATATCTCGCTTTAAACGTGTTAGTTCTCGGCGTTAGACCATTGATAGATTTACCTCATATTCCAGAAGTTCATTATATACAACATATTTCTGATCCCACCAGATAAAGAACATAACCTTATTGCTGCGATAGACTAGCTTCGCCTGCCTTCAAACAGCCTTTTTATGATTGGTTTTTGCCTGATAAATCCATTTTTCATCTACGGTAACTATTGAATGAAAAAAAAAAAAAAAAAAAAAAAAAAACATTCTTTGTTGCTTTTGAAGCCGCGTTTCACAAATTTTGTTTCGGCGTTCCAGGTCTCTTTCTTTTAATGAATGCGTGTAATTCTTTCATTTACTTGGAATAAATTTTGATATTTTTAAGCTGACATTTCACAGCTGACATCAAACACTATTAAATACAAGTATCGCCATTTTATAGTACACGTGAGCAGAACGACATCTGTTTGAAAAGGATGAAGTCATATTCACTCATCTAATATATATTTAATATTTTTTACTTTCTCTTACCCATAAGGTAGAGAGAGTATTGTTTTTGGGTTAAATTTTCGAACGCGAGATTTTCTTATATTTACACGTTTTGAGGTCCCCTGAATACGAAAATCATGTTTTTAGCATATGGTCTGTGTGTGTGTGTGTGTGTGTGTCTGTCTGTTATCAGCATATCTCAAAAACAAATTATAGCAGAAAGTTCAAACTTGGTATTCTAAATGTGTATCATATAGGGATGCTACAGTAAGCTTTTCGTTAAGATCAAGCAAATGGTTCGTGTACAGGGACATTCAAGAGAATTCTAATACATTACGTCTATGGGGAAAATTGCAGGAAAATAGAGTTTAACGTCTATAGACTGCACTAAACCAAATGAAACAAATATATATATTTTGTAATAGAGACAGTTAACTGGAATTTTTTTTTTTTTTTTTTTTTTTGTGTATGTAGGAGCCTCGCCTCCCCCCCTGGGGGGGAAGTCCCCCCTCGAGGGGAGTAAATTTTCATGATGGGTATCTTTCAAAAGAGCTCGCCAATACCTTTAAAACGAATGGTTGAACCATCGATCTGCGATAATTTAAAACAAAGTTATCGATATTTTTTACTTTTAACAAAAAAAAAAAAAAAACTTAGAAAAAAAATCGTACTTTTTTTTTTTTTTTTTAATTGAGAATAAAATGGACTTTTTTTGGATATTTGGTGTTATACTACTTCTCTAATATGGAAATCGTCTGCCTTATCATAAAAGACAATTTTTTTAAATAATAATTTTAATAAATTATTTTTTAATAAACAAATAAAATTCTATATAAATGTAGGTGCATTAATGAAACGGGGGGTTGAGGGTGGCGGTAGCCCCCTTCACACAGAACTAATTATCATATAAAACTCTTCAGAAGCCTAATATGAATTGTTTAACATAGGTTTACATAACAGTACTCGTTATCTTACCTATTAATCTGCAACCTGTATTTATAGTAATAAATTTCAGGGTAAGAGAAAGTCGTGTGAGTGACACACCAGATTATTTATTCTCTAAAAGGTGAGTTTATTGTATTTATTAGGGGGACCGGAAAATAACGTCGTTTTGAATTAAAATACTGACATCGGAAATTTATCCTGGATAAAATTTAAGATATTCTTAGGTAACTTATAAGATGATTATTTGTAAAGTACCATGTAAACACTGTTAAACAAAAATTTCCGGTTTCATTTTATTAATTCAAAACGACATTATTTTCCGGTCCCCCTAATATATGCTCTCTCTAAGAAATAAAATATAATCAGCTAAAAATGTTTTTAATATAAAGAACCTACTGTAAGGAGTTTGCCCTGAATGAGACAAAGGAATAACTATTAATGACAAAAGGTAGGTTTAGCTAGCCTCCTTACTGTGATCACATGCACCAAAAATAATTACTTCTAAAGTTTGCTGAGAAAACTCAATTTAATAAAGATTTAGTAATTAATCTGTGATTTTATTACAATATTAAAGTCGTAAAAGAAAAAATAATAATAAGATAAAGGCTAATAACAAGTGAATGAAAATTCTTACGAAGATATAGAACCACTAATCTTCAAAGATGATACAACTGTGCTCCAGGTGTTATAGGGACCAATAGAAGTATTGACACGGAAAATAATAACAACATTACCATCATAATGGGAATGATAACAAAAACAAAATACAATTTTTTATATTTTTTATGCTAAACAAATCGTATTATTTCTACAATTGTTAATATTTTTAGGTAGTTTTAGTAAATTGAACCCAATATATCACTAATATATCATTGTGAACTTGATTTTTACAAAGCAGATTTGTGTTATGGTACAAGTAAGAACACATTCGAAAAGGATATATTTTTTAGACAATAAACTTATTCTTAGCATCTCATAAAATATATTTTTTAACTTAACCCATTCTATGAAAGAAAAAAAAAAAAAAAAAGTCTTGCTGAAATCTTCTTGCATATGAGTTTATATGTGTTATGGAGCGTTGCAAAAGTTTTGAGACAAATTCAAAAAACCGTGGGCTATACAAAAAAAAAAAAAAAAAAAAAAAAAAGAAAGAAAGAAAGAAAAGAAAAGAAAAGAAAAGAAAAAAATAATGAATAATGCTTTGCAAAATCTGTATTGTACAGAAAAACATATTTAGATGAGACTTTAACGCAGCGTTCCCAACTTTTATAATTTATTCACGAGCATTTTTAGCCCCACCTCTTTTTCACACCGGAAATTTTGAAAATGATTTTTTTCTTATTTAATCGTTGTCACATATTAAAGAGAAATAACCTACAAATTTTCTGGTGCGAAAAGAAGGCGGGGCTAAAAATGCTCGTGAATAAATTATAAAAGTTGGGAACTCTGCTTTAACGGTCTATTATCTTTGATTTTTCGGAGGGTTTTCTTAACGCTCCTCATCGTGGCCTGGATGACAGATATGTCAACTTCTTTCAACTTTCCAGTAATTCTATTCGCTAATCGCCGCTTAGATTTTCCTTCCTATTCATTGTCGTATACCAACCGGGTAAGAACACTCCAAAATCCCGAAAACCTCATCTTAAAATATTTCATACAGGATACATGATTAAATACTTTTGTTCACAAACGCATAAAAGTAAAAATTTAAAATCTGTATATTTACAGGTTATATTCCATGATTATCCTGAATAAGAGCAATATATCGAAATAGAAATGTAAAACTTACGATTTATTATAAAACGATTATATGTCTGATAGTATTTACATTAAAATTCTTTTTTGGTGTATTTGGGAGTAGATTGACAATACAATCACGTGTTTTTTTATTTCATTTTTATTTATTTATTTATTTATTTTTTTAGTATAAGCAGGTATGTAATTTATTTCCAAATTCATCCTACTTTTTTAAAACGTTCTGACTACATAACTCAGAGACGATAGTTTAAGTTTATTTTTTCTGTAACTTAACCGTTACAAATATTTATGTTGAATTAATTTTTAAAATCTTCATAACGAAATGCAGACTATGTAAGTATTAGTAGTAAATATTAGCGAAATTTGGAGATTTTTTAGATTTTTATTTCTCTTGAGCAATCCATATTTAATTTTGATTATTTTAAATCAATTCTAAAAAAAAAAAAAAAAAAAAAAAATGTTGAATTAAAAAGTTTCAAAATATTTTTAACGTAAGATGCTAATTCGAAACACTTTTTAAGTTCAAACTAACATTACTTATGAAGTACTCTTCATGAAATATCTATCTATATTTGTAACATAATTTTTTTTTAATTATGTGCTCCAATTGAAAAGCCGCATGAAAGGAAATTGCAGATCGCATGCGTTTCGCGACTGACATGGGCAAACCACTGTTTATCGCTCTCCACTAAAGCTTTACTTAACAGCATTTTTGGAATTTATTTCTTTTCTTTTGACGTATTTTTTATCTAAAATTTTCGGTTATCAATCTGAGTATGATCCTTATTTTTACGAAGTAACAGCTTTTTGAATAATATGATAAAATAGCACTTTTTTTTTTTCTGTGTCGTAGTCACTTTTAAAGATTTTGTTATTTTTTTTTTTTTTTTCTAATAATTTTTTTCTTGGAAAATGAAAACTTTTTAATCGCCATAGAAAGATGGTATAAAATTTTAAAAAATGCATTTTTTTTTTTTTTTTTTAATTCACGTACAGATTTCTTTCTTATTATTTTTTACTTTTCTTTTTCTTTATTTTCTTTCTTCTTTCTTTTTTTTCTTCTCTTAGCATAATCTTTTATACTACTTTATTTTCATTTTTTTTTTTTTTTTTTTTTTTTCAATTTACATTGCCCATGTAGCTCTAACAGATATAGAATTAAAACTTGTTTCGATTTTTTGGACACCCTGTATAAATAAATACTTTTCTGAGATTCTCGCCAATTGCAAAATAGAATACTACTTCAAACACTAAATTATTTTAATACTAACGTAAAGCCAAAAAAATTTTAACTCTTTCGGAAACATTCACAAATATATACGAACTTCTCAATTGTTAGAAAATATGAACGCTGCAAATCATGTTGTAATGATGATTGTAGGGATGGTTATTGAAGTTTAATTTGAAAACAGCTTTAGAATTCTTGCGTAGTATGCTGTCAATAACAAAGCGATCGTTAATCCAGGCATTTTTTGTAGAAAATCACTAAAAATTTTATTAAAAATTTTATTTGATGTATTACTCTTTTATAGGCGACCACTTTATAAAATTATTATTATTGGAAAATTATAATTGAAGGGATTTTAATAACATTGGAGTGGGAGCCCAAATCGTCGACTTCTTAGGTCAAGTCATGATGATGAAGTGTCACTTCGATTTCTTCATTAATTTCTCCAAAGCGCTAATCGAAGCCAAATACAAACTAGTAGAGAAAAAATAGTTGTAATTATGCTACATATAAACACATACAATTTTTGGAAAGGTTACCAGATGATTATAATTCAAACCGTCCTCAATAACAGCCAACCTTCGCCATGGGAACACGGAACTTTTAAGCAACATTAATGTAGCATATTGTGAGACAAAAATGCATACATGGCAACAAACTGCATTTATTTAGAAGATGAAAAGAAACTTAATTAGAAAAAGACATAACATGCTATTGTAGATCTGCATTACGTTAACGAACGATTTATACATGATCAAAGGTTTCGATAGACTTGCAATTAGCAAAACATACATATGTGGGAAATGGGATAATGTAAATATTTAAATAACATGCTGTATGTGAATTTTAGTTACAATTTAGAGGTCATAAAAATGCGTTCGTTACATAATTTATTATATTTGCATATTTACTTTCTCTTACCCATAAGGTAGAGAAAGTAAAAATGTCAAATTTTCGAAATGTTTGTGTCAAATTTTCGAAAGCGAGATTTTGTTATATTTACACGTTTTGAGGTCTCCTGAATACGAAAATCATGTTTTTAGCAAATGGTCTGTGTGTATGTCTGTGTGTCTGTGTGTCTGTCTGTTATCAGCATATCTCAAAAACAAATTATGGCAGAAAGTTCAAACTTGGTATTCTAAATGTGTATCATATAGGGATGCTACAGTAAGCTTTTCGTTAAGATAAAGCAAATGGTTCGTGTACAGGGACAATCAAGAGAATTCTAATACATTACGTCTATGGGAGAAATTGCAGGAAAGTAGAGTTTAACGTCTATAGACTGCACTAAACCAAATGAAAGGAATATATATTTTTTGTAATAGAGATAGTTAACAGGGATTTTTTTTTGTGTGTATGTAGCCTCGCCTCCCCTCCTGGGGGGGGGGGGGGAAGTCCTCCCTCGAGGGGAGTAAATTTTCATGATGGGTATCTTTCAAAAAAGCTCGCCAATACCTTTAAAACGAATGGTTGAACCATCGATCTGCGATAATTTAAAACAAAGTCATCGATTTTTTTTTTTTTTACTTTTAACAAAAAAAAAAAAAAAAAAAAATTTTAATATTGAGAATAAAATGGACTTTTTTTGGATATTTGGTGTTATACTACTTCTCTAATATGGAAGTCGTCTGCCTTATCATAAAAGATAATTTTTTTAAATAATAATTTTAATAAATTATTTTTTAAAAAGAGAATTATTTTTTAATAACCGAATTAAATTCTGTATAAATGTAGGTGCATTAATGAAACGGGGGGTTGAGGTTCTGTGTGAGGGAGGGCTACCGCCCCCCCTCACACAGAACTAATTATCATGTAAAACTCTTCAGAAGCGTAATATGAATTGTTTAACATAGGTTTACATAACAGTACTCGTTATCTTACCTATTAATCTGCAACCTGTATTTATAGTATTAAATTTCAGGGTAAGAGAAAGTCGTGTGAGTGACACACCAGAGTATTTTTTAATATGATAATATATTTTTTAGAATATGTGATAATTGACATCACACTTGTTAATGTAAACGAACAAATCTACAATTACAATTAAGAAATAATAAAAATAAAAATAAAAATAAAACAATGAATTTCATACAACAGCATTAAAAAATATTTTTCATTATTGACTTATGAGTTTGATAAATCTTCTGAAATTTCTTTCCCTTCATAAAGATGCATATGAATCTTAAACGTGCGTAAGATGGAGAAAGAAGAAACGAGTTTATTCAAAAAAGAATGGAAGATGTTTTTCGCATCTGTTTGCCAGATATTTGATCAGTTTTCGTTCCCTCATTAAATTTTGAAGGGGAGTTTTTTTTCTCCCTTCCATCCTTCCTCGCATTCCTCCATTTTCATCTTGTAAATGTGAAAGCACTGACGAAGTCGGTTAATTAAAAATTTTCTGACCAGATCCATTATGAAAAAGGAGACGCTTCTCTAATAGAAGCAAATGGTGTGGCGGGGAGTTTTTAGACACATCTTGCAATTTTATTCCCATATTTTGAATTTCTTTTTTTAATAACATGTTCAGACTCGAGACTTTTTTCATATTATAAATATGACTCATTAGAATTCGATTTTCGTTTAACTTTATTTTATTTATTACACTTCCAAGGGTAATGAGGGGGGTTTAAAGCAAAAACAACATATTTTTATGCAGATTTGTCAAAATGTATTCTTATACTTGCGAAACTTGTTTTTACAAACTAAAAATTTTAGTGTGGTTTAAATAAGGAAGGGAAGAATTTAAAATTTAAACATTAATTTTGTGTTATTAAACATGTCTTGAAATAGTAATCAACTCTGAAATGGAAATTTATTTGAACTAAAGGCTATAACTGAGTCATTTATTTCTTTTGATTATGATTTCTAAATGTCTAATATTAAAGCATGATATGAAAATTCACAGCTTATGTTTTAACCAACTAAAATGCTCCTAAAACTTTGCATGCGAGTAAGAATCTGAAAATATACTGTTTTCCAAAAATTAAGCAACAATTTTTTTCCTACTTTTCTTCTTTTGCGTAGGGCCGCGGTAGCCCAGTCGGTAGAGCGCCGGCCTCGTAATTGGAAGATTGCGGGTTCGGTACTCGAGCCGGCCAAAGACTGTCGTGTACACTAATGGTGTGTACACTAATGGTGGCTGATGCACGTAAAGTCTATCGTGGCCGCAATGTCCTCCATGTTCCCATCAAAAATTATACCTCTGGGGGTCACCGAAGCGGGAGAGCCATCCCTTCCGTGGAGGATCAAAATTGTGATGGCATGTCTCCGAACCACCTCTAGGGGTGTGTCCCAGACCGTCGCCAATTGTCCATCTGCGCAACACTAGTGCGACGTAAAACCCAACCATCCATCCATTCTTTTTTTGCGTAAACTCTTAATTTGAATGGGTTATTCCGATCATTAATCAAATTTAATATGACTTTGAAATTGGGGATATTTTGTAAAGTGACATTATCTTTTTGTCTCTAGTTAATCTTAAAAATCAGTGTTGAGGGAAAGAAAAAAAAATTAAAATTAAAATCCTAAGCTATAGCACAGAAGCCCCTTGGCGGTTTTAACATTTTTGTACTCATTTTGGCGATGAATTAATATGCTATCGTAACTGCGTAAGTAAAGATCTTGACGAGAAAAATCCGAGCTACTTCGGTGTCAGATTTCAAATTTTGCCGATATACTGAAGCTGTTCCATTTCATTGGAACGATTTTTCTTAATATTATTTGAATTACTTAAAAAACATTTTTTTCGCATGTTCATTTTTTCTTTCGTCATGAAAGGAAGTATATTTATTTATTTATTTTTGACTCATTAATCATAGCATCTTTCGATATATAGTTTTAATATGTTTTTCTTAATCATATTTACGCGTATGTGACTAAATTTATTTACTTTCAGAAAGTTCCATTTCTTTTATTAAATTTAAGCCATTTCCATTTTTTTAGTTTATTAAAAATTGCCATGATTATTTTAAAACTTTTAACTTTCTTTTCAATAATTTAAAAATGTTGATTATAAGTATTTTTAAATAAATTTCTTAGTTAAGTAATGATGTCATATCCTTCTGAAATCATAATAAATACCTGCAAGTTAACTTTACTTTTAATATTTTTCAGCATATGTAAGTAATGATGATAATAATAATAGTAATATATAATATATATCATTCTATACTGAAGCTGTCTCATTTCTTTTGCACGCTTTTTCTCAATTTTACTTTAATTTAAAAAAAAAAAAAAAAAAAAAAAAAGTTTGCACAAATATTTTTTTTCCTCGACATAAAAAGAAATATCTTTACTTGTTTATTTATTTCTTTTTGGCATTTTTTTTTTTCTTTTTATTAATTTTAAAGTTACAATGGAGTTTTTATTTATTAATGTTTTGAACCAATTATTCTACTGAAATAAAAAATACGGCGTTAGCTAGATTTTGTCCTGATTCATAAGTGTAGCAATTTTTGATAATATCTAATAATCTGGATTAAAAATCAAAACAGAAACAATGACAAACTTTATATATTTAGATGAAAACAAAAATGTTTGCACATTCATTCAACGTGTAATAAAATAAATGGCGACAAAGCAAAATCGCTGTATCAAACAAAAAATATGACCTAATTCAACTAAAATTGAAGGATTTTAGAAAAGAAAACAAAATGAAAGATAATAACTGAGAAGCATTATAGACAAAAATTCGCATAATTTCAAGAGTTAAAATATACTGAATATGCCGATTTATTTTTTCCTGTATTCATTTCTCTTTTGCTTCCTTAATAGGCTTTCGAAAGAGTAAAATTATTATTTTATAAATTATGAACATCGAGAGAATAATTAAAATATCAATAAATAATTTTATCATAAAAGCCTTATCAAAATTTTATGTTCGCAAATATAAATATATTTTTAAAAGTTAAAAAAAAAAAAAAAAAGAAAGAAAAATTAGAGGAAAAAATAAATAAATCAATAAATTTATTTTTTTAACAAGAACGAAAAATCATGCAGTACGAATTGGTTATTAACACTTTCCAACTTCACGTATTTGTTGTATCATATATCTTTCAATATTCTTTGCCTACGTTATCACACAACAGACAGACAGAAGCACTGAAAAGTATACAGATAGACTAATTGAATTTAAAATCACTCTCAGACATTGTTGGAAAGTGTTAAAAAGGCTTATTAACACAAAAGAAAATGCAGCCGTTAGATTATAATTGCAGCCCTGAATGAATCTGAATATTTTAGTGTAGCCCTGTAAATCTGAAGGTTAAACCTGTTACAAAATATTATGTTACAATATTAACAACACATAATTTTTTTTTATCATGTTTACAGTAGAAAGTTATTTAAATGTGATTTTTAAAAATGTATCTCTTAAAACACAATGTATCGGCTTTTTTTTTTTTTTTTTTTTTTTTTTCTGTCCCTGTACATAAACTAGTTGTACAGGACATATTAATGCCATTTTAAATAGGAAACATTCTATAGTGAACTTGACAAATATATAACATTTTTAAAAAATTCAGAAAATATTTACGGACGCTGGGGCGGGAGACAGACAGATGGAAAGATAAAAAATCGGACAGGAAAATGCACAAATTGAAATCATTTTCACATTTAAAAATTGTTTGAAAGGGCTAAAAACGCTTAATCTAAACGAAGTGAAATTCCAGCAAATTTTTATTAGTATCTCTTAAAGAAACTAAATATTTTTGTGTGTCCCTGTAAATCTAATGCTCATTATACAATATTTTATAGCAAGCATTCTTTTATGCATATGAATAACATATTTCAATTTCATTAAGCTTTGTGAAAAGTACAGTTATTAAAATTTGGCTTATAGAACTACTTCTCATAGAACGCAATGATTTGGAATACTTTCGAGTATCCTTGTACACAAACCAGAGCTGGTATTTACTCCATTTTACATAAGAAACATACGATAGGGAATTTGAATAACATATTTCAATTTCATTTACATTTGTGTACAGTAAAGGTATTAAAAGATGCTTTATAGAAATGCCTCCCAGCATAGAACACAATGCTTTGGAATACTTTCGGGTGCCCCTGTACATAAACCAGTAGAGGTATGCACACCATTTTCAATAGGGAACATACGATAGTGAACTGGAATAACATATATCAGTTTCAGGAAATTCCATAAATATTTACGGGAGTTAGAGCGCGGACAGACAAACAGATAGACAGACGGACAGACAGATAAACCGAAGTTATTAAAACTTATCAACCTTGTTGGAAAGTGCTAAAAACACGTGCATCTTTTTCACATGTCACTAACGTATCTTTCAAACCATCTGTCGATTATTTTTCTTTTGATCAAATATTATATATACACACACACATATATATACATTTTTTTTTTTTTTTTTTTTAAATCCTCAAAAACGGATTTTCAGAAAAAAATTGAATGAATATCAGTTTAAATTTTTTCCCGATGTTAAAGTAATGTCTCAAATTAATTTCCGTTGATAACGAAAATATTATTCAAACTTGTGTTCATTTGTCTATTTATTATATTCCCTTGCTTAAATGCGCAAAACCAGAAATATAAAACAGATTGTTACTTAACTTTAACTCCCGTCATAACATTTAAAATATATTTTGTTTTTAATTATGTAAGATGAAACGTCACAAAAACTATATACATTTATTTGTAAATAAAAAGAATAAAATAGATTGCATTTATGTAGCTCTAAATATTGTCTAGAAACAGCTTATGCTCGATATAGTGGATTAAAACTTTAGTATGGTTAAAAGAAAAAAAAAAAATCTTCATCCCACAATTGAAAATCCTATCTAAATAAATTTGTTTTAGACATTTCCTCTAAATATTATAAGTTAACTTAGTTATATTTTTGTACAAAGAAAAAACTAGTTGGCATAGGTGGGCTCTGCTCAGTTCTCCATCATATATATATATATATATATTCTCATAAATTTCTGGTGCCAGACATATTATAATCATGTTAAGATAAAAGAATTTGACCAAATACTTGACACAGTGACAGAATGAAATCCCCGCCTAATAGGCTATCCACCGTTCACGTCGATATATTTACCTTATTCTAATCTATTAATTTATGTTTAGGGTCGACTTCGTAGTTTAGTTCTCATGCTACTATTTCCAATGCAACAATCCTCAAAATGAATATTTATATGGAATATCGCCCAATTTTGCTATGTTGACTTAATCTTAAATTACGAATAACATAAGAAATTTTCCTATTAGAATATTTGTAGTCAATCATGTTCAAACAAGTATCATAAATATTACTTTAAAGTGTATGTATGATCCTCAAAATGGACGTCTATGCTCAATTTTGCCCTATTCTGCCATGTTAAGTAAATCGTAAATTCCAAATAACTTACGAATTTTTTAAATTGGAAAATTCATAGTCTATAATATTCATGCCAATATCCTAAATAATATTTCAAAAGTGGTCTGACATCTTTACGATGAAAATATCCCTGAAAATTGACGTTTATGTGAAATTTTGCCCTATTCGGCCATGTTAAGAAATTCATAAATCTCCAATAAGTGGCGAAATTTTCAAAGTAGCATGTTTATAGTTAATGATGTTCATTCCGACATCAAAACTGATATTTTAAAACTGGTCTGACACTTTTACAGTAAAAATTTTCCCTTTAATGGACGTTTAAGTGAAATTTTGCACTATTCTCCCATGTTAAGAAAATCGTAAATTTCTAATAATTTACGAAATTTTTAATTCGAATGTTGCAAATGAATAGGGTTCTTGCCAGTGTCGAAAGTAATATTTTAAAACTGATCTGAATTCTCTGCGACTATATTTGTTCTTGAGATATCGTGTACGCAGATTAACAAACTAACTAACAGACAAACACACTAACGGACTAACAAAATAACAGACACCCTACAGACGGACACCATACAAATTTTGCCATTTTCGGATCCGAGATCAAAAATTTTCACGATTACCTAAGTTTCCCATACCTAAGTATGGTGGGGAACTAATATATGCTATTTAAAATATCTCTCAAGACCATAACCCCTTACCTGCCGACGAAAACTTACGAGGTTCGCTTCAAGGTGCTAACATTCTCCTTCAACTCTGAAATAAGTATTTTTTTCGAAAGTACCGTCAAGATCACTTTCAAGATTATTTTGTTGCATCGTCAAACCGAGTCAGTAGTTTCACTGATAACAGTATAATACAAAGGATCGCACTTTAGAAAAACGTATATATGCGTTCGGGACAGTTAAGGGGTTAAAGTGTCCTAATTCTTTAGTGAGTACAAAAACCAGTATTATTCTTTACATGATTTTGATATCACTGCAAAAAATAAACCGGAAAAAATCTGGCAGCTGGGGTGCCAGTATTTCTCTGTCAAATATGAGTCAAAATTGTACTTTTAACGGAAAACCTGTTTGATTTACAATATTTCCCGTGAAATATATGTCAATGGTTTTAAATTGTACTTTTGATTTACAATTTTTTCCGTTGAAATTTACAGGATTTTCCATTAAAATCTACGGATATTTTTTGCCAGTTTCCTATAGGAAACTTGTTACAGTAAATCACAATATTAGTTTCAAACTATCCTAAAGATATTTATTGAAATAAGAATACGGACAAACGAAGAGACACGTTGTCTGGCAAGCAGGTAGAAAAACCGAAATCATTAGCACTCTTCTACTTTATTTAAAATGTTTTTTTTTTTTTTTTTTTTTTTTTTAAAGGGATAAAAAGCTTCAATTCATTGTTTGAGATCGAAGAAGATGATATTAGATTAGCGGCTTGTTTATGTGAGATTTTTATTTTAAATTATTTATTTTACTACAATTATCATGTAAATTATTTTGATAAAACCAAACTTATCATTTAATGTAAAATAAAAATGAAAATGCATTCTTACAATTTTTGTGCAAAACCAGAAAATTTTAAAATATTTGGAAAAAAAAAAAAGGTTAAAAAGCTTCAATTCATTGTTTGAGATCGAAGAAATTATATTAGATTAACGGCTGGTTTATGTGAGATTTTTTTTTTTTAATTATTTATTTTACTACAATTACCATGTAAATTATTTTGATAAAACCAAACTTATCATTTAATGGAAAATAAAAATTAAAATGCATTCTTACAATTTTTGTGCAAAAACAGAAAATTTTAAAAATGTGATTTCAAAATTTTAAAATATCTTCAAATTAAATTTCATTAAAACAATTCTGTAAATTAATTTCATTAAATTACATTTATTGTTTACCAAACAAAGTAAGAAAAATTTAATTACTGAAAATTACAAAATTAACTTTAAATATTTAAAAATGCGCGTCTTTCAAGGAATTCGATATCAGTGTTGATTTTACGTAAATTATTTTGACGAAACCAAATTTAATATTTTACCTAGAATAACTAAATCAACTTCGGGATTTTTTTTTTTTTTTTAAAATCAATTAATCGCGATAAGACAAATATATACAAAAACCGTAATTTAGTGAAGATAAGCCGCGGACTATCTTTAAAAAAAAAAAAAAAACATTGATTTTTTTTTTTTTTTTTTTTTTTTTTTTGGGGGGGGGGGGGGGGGCTGCGGCTTATCTATCAGTGCGGGCTATCTAATAATGCCAAATTCCGTCGTCTATACTTCTTGGAACAGTCGATCTTCCTCGAAAACGGAAGTTTAGTATTCGAGTTTCTCAAGCACTGATTCACGCTTATAATCTCTTATTTATTAACTAATAATCTCATATTTTGATTAATTTGCATATACGTCTGGAGTTCGTCATCTTGTTCCCTTGTTTTTTATTTTTTGCATCGTATTTTTATACTGGATTTGTTTTGTTTTGTTTTATTTTTTTTTTTTTTATACAGTGCCTTTTAAATTAATTAATTTATTTCATTTATAATTAATTATTTTTATGACTTTGTATATATGCCTAGATTTCACCATCTTGTTCACGTGTTTCTCATATTTGTTGCCATTACATCTGCATACTGGTATAGTTTGATTTTATTTTCTTTATACCTAATTGTGGAGGATCAAAATTGTAATGGCATGTCTCCGAACCACCTCTAGGGGTGTGTCCCAGACCGTCGCCATTTGCCCATCTGCGCAGCACTAGTGCGACGTAAAACCCAACCTTCCATCCATCCATCCTTTATACCTAATTATTTCTTAAATAATGTATTATTTTCATTTATAATTAAAAATTTATCATTTTTATTAACTTGCGTAGATGTCAGAAGACCGATATCTTTTTTCCTTAGTTATCTGTTATATCATCGTAACAATGCTTGCATAAGCCGCGGCTTACCTTCCGGCGCGGTTTATCTAAGAACATTGTTTTTTCCACAACATTTTAATAAGCTGCGGCTTATATACACTAAATTACGGTAATAGTAATTTTTAAATTACATGCTGCATATTTTAAAATATCATGTAATAAATACGAAAATTATTATTATAGGTAGAATAAAAATGCTAAATCTGCTTTGGGAATTATATTTAACATATGAAAAATTTGTCTCAATAAAATTCAATTAATCAAGATAAGAAAGAAAAATTCATAATAAAACATATAATGATTCATAAATTTCCTGTTAAATATTTTAAAATGCCATATTATCTGAAAAGCTCTTGCGCTATAATTATCAAGTCAATTATCTTGATTAAAATGAAGTTCACTTATTAAAGTATTAAACAGAAGACTACGTTAAAAAAAAAATTGTTTCGCTTTCTATAAAGCGTATTTTGAATACTTTAAAATATTCGTTTATTAGAAAGTGCTTTCGTAATACAATATTAACGACAGTTTCAGTTCTCAGAAAAATTGATAACATTACTTTTCAGAAATAAGAATTTATGTCAGATGAATTTTAATTTCGTAGTGTAAAATATGTACTGGTATAATTTGAATTAATATTTATTATAATATTTAATAAAATTAATAATATCAAAAAATAAAAAAAATTAAAAAAAAATTAAAACACATTTAAATAAATAAAAAGTAAATGTTATATGCACAAAGAAATTTTATTTTTTAGCAATGATTTATCAATTTATTTATTTCACTTATAAAAGTAAAAATTGTAACAGTTCTATCAAATATTAAGAAATCATTAATATAAACACAATTCGATGTTTATAATCATTTAAAAATATTCCACAACTTTTTGAGTTATTTTGCCAAAAGTTTTTTTGAAAATTTGTGTTATTATTTTATTTAATTATTTATTTTTACACTGATTTTTTACATATAATGGATCATACGGAAATATACAAATTTTATAACGACTAAGCATATACGTATTTTTTATGTAATTTTAATTACGTAACAGTATTCATTTCAATTATTTTAGAAATTGCAAACATTTGCATAACTATTCAAGCCTATTCATTTCAACTATTTTATAAGTCTTAAGATTACTTAATTAGAAAAAAAAAAAAACTTTCTTATAAAAGATTAATTAACAAAAAGTTCAAAAGGAGGCACCACAAAGTGTGATTCTCTGACTGGGATAAACATACATAATTAAACACTTTATAATACCACAATTAGGCAGACAATGTGTGCTAGCAGAATAAAAGTTCATGAAGAAAGTACATTATCTTATTTTATTAATTATATATATTTTTTATTTACGTATTTATTTTATTTTATTTTATACTAGACTTTCTTACGCAGAATATCTGAGTGATAGACCTACATACCTAATATGTTTTTCTGAAAAATCTCAAATAAAATTACTCACTGGAAAATTTATATTTTCTTTGTTTCTTTCTTTTCTTTTGTTTCTTTTTTTTTTCTTTATTTCAATAAACGAGATTTAAATATTTAATATTTGCATTATAGTTTCAATTTTAGAAAATATTTTTACTTTCTCTTACCCATAAAGTAGAGAAAGTATTGTTTTTGGGTCAAATTTTCGAACGCGAGATTTTGTTATATTTACACGTTTTGAGGTCCCCTGAATACAAAAATGATGTTTTTAGCAAATGGTCTGTGTGTATGTCTGTGTGTCTGTGTGTCTGTGTGTATGTCTGTCTGTTATCAGCATATCTCAAGAACAAATAGTAGCAGACATTCCAAACTTGGTATTCTAAATGTGTATCATATATAGAGGCTACAGTAAGCTTTTCGTTAAGATCAAGCAAATGGTTCATGTATAGCGACAATCAAGAGAATTCTAATACATTACGTCTATGGGGGAAATTGCAGGTAAGTAGAGTTTAACGTATATAGACTGCACTAAACCAAATGAAACGAATATATGTATTTTGTAATAGAGATAGTCAGCTGGGAAAAAAATTTTGTGTATGTAGGAGCCTCGCCTTCCCCCCTGGGGTGAAGTCCCCCCTCGAGGGAATAATTTTTCATGATGGGTACCTTTCAAAAGAGCTCGTCAATACCTTTAAAACGAATGGTTGAACCATCGATCTGCGATAACCATCGATCTGTGAACCATCGATCTATCGATTTTTTTCACTTTTAACGAAAAAAAAAAAACTTAGAAAAAAAATCGTTTTTTTTTTTTTTTTTAAATATTTATAATAATAAAAGAAGATGTCTGTCTGTCTGTGCATCTATACGTTCAGCCCCTACTGAACGCAGAAGTATAAAATTTGACATACGGGTGCTCAGAAGCCTTCCCGAGTTGATAGTGAAAACAGAATTTAAAAATTTTAATTAGTTCTGGAGATATTAATTAAAAACTTCGACCAATGTCGAATTAAAAAGCGAGCGGATCGTAATTTCCGCCCTTCAGCGTGTTCCTCAAAAGAGAAAGCAGAGAGAGAAAAATTTCGCGGGTTTTTCTAAAGCGATCGCTGCCGATCTGTTGGAAATATCGAAAATACATCTGTGCCACGAGAAAGAGCATTTATTACCGATTCTTACGGTACATTTTTTTTTTTTTTTTTTTTTTTAATACGGACTTTTTATATTTTTAAAAAAAGTTTTAAAAAGGGTCGAAAATTTCTCTTTTTCTCGATCGTCTTTTTTCAAACGCCCTGTATGACCGAGTAACTGTTCCATTTCTTAACAACTGGTATATTCGGAAAGGCCATTTAATCCTCTTTCGAACCATATAAGCATTTTTACAAAATACGGATTAGCGATCCATATTTTTAGATTTTACGAAACATCGATTTTTTGACAAAACATTTTATATTTCAAAAGCGTTTAGAGATAAATCATTTCTTTTCTTTTTTTTTTTTTTTTTTTTTTTTTTTTTTGTATATAGATCTCGCTTCAACAATTAAATTCCCAAAAGATTGAGAGAAAATTTCAAAAACTGAATGAGTTATAATTTTTTTAATTTTAGGCATTAAAGCATTGAAAACTGCCATCGCCATTCCGTAATGAACTGAATACTGCTTGCTAACTTGATTCATGGGGTGGGTTACCATGGCAACTGACCTTGACAGAGAAGAGAGAATTCGAGAAATTGCTTTTCGTTTTTCGCCCACCGCCCACGTGACAAAGTACTCGAAATAAAAAAAGCAGTTTTTGAATTTTTTCAATTTAAAATCGATCAAAAGCAGAACTTCGAAATTGCCCGTCATTATGGCTCACCTGTATGCAGTTAAAAAATCTAAAGTATAGCTTTAAAAATAAAATAAATAGACATATTATATTTATTTAAATTCATTTTTATTTCATCTGTTAATGACACCAAAAGTTACTTTTAACAGAATAATATTGTTTTGTTTTTTTCCTTTTTTTTATGAATTCGGTTGTAAAAAAGCAGTTTTGGAATTCTTAAATTTTAGACGGATTTCAATAGAAATCGTTAATCGCCCTTGATAGATTAGCCATTTTGAGTCTAAAATGTATGTTTCAGATATTGAAAAGGGAAGAGGGCGCCGAAGGCGCTACCGCACGGGAATTTACTGCGATTTCAATAAGCTATTTTCACGATATATCAATAATCTGTTATTAGACCTGAAACGGGAAAAAGGCGCCGCAGGCGCCACCGAGCGGGAGTTTCGTAAAGTCGGATTTTTCAGGGATCGTGAACTAGCTGGTCGCCGAAGGCGGCTAGTTGAGAATAAATTGGACTTTTTTTGGATATTTAGGGTTATACTACTTCTCTAATATGAAAATCGTCTGCATTATCATAAAAGATAATTTTTTTAAATAATAATTTTAATAAGTTATTTTTTAAAAACAGAAATATTTTTTAATAACCGAAGTAAATTTTATATAAATCTAGGTGCATTAATGAAACGGGGGGTTGAGGGGACGGTACCCCCCCCCCCCTCACACAGAATTAATTATCATATAAAACTCCTCCGAAGCCTAATTTGAATTTTTAACATAGGTTTACATAACATCGTTATCTTACCTCTTAATCTCCAACCTGTATTTATAGTATTATATTTCAGGGTAAGAGAAAGTCGTGTGAGTGACACACCAGATTATTTTCCGTTGCTTAGTTAAAAATTCTTAAAATTAAATTAAATTATTGTTGCATTAAAATTTTATCTTAATATGATGATTTTGATTTCGATCAATAGATGACACCACCACCGTGCAGCCGAACAGCCAAAATATGAGGCTTAACAAATGGCTTTAAAAATATACTTCTAAATATGAGATTTTATTCAGAGTAAACAGGTTTTTTTTTTTTTTTCCCAATTTCTGTAAGAAAATGCGCATTTCAAGTGTATTAGATTACATTTTTGTAATCGAAATCTAGCAGCCGAATTTATGATCTCATGAATCCGTTCTGGGTTAACCAATCACATAACACCTTACGTCACTATCGAATCGTTTCGACAAAATTTAACCGTAACTGGTCTATTAAATACATTTTTGTTCATCTGTTTTCCCAGACATAATGTATTAGGTATATTTTCTAATTCTATTTGAAATGAAACCGTTTTAAGAGAGCACTCTCTTGACATATTTACATTCTGTAGATAATTAATAGTATACGACTTCTTTTTTTTTTTTTTTTTTTTTTTTTATAATATCAAATTCAAAATATATCAAAATATACCGATAAAGAGAAATATTTGCCATATAGCTACACCTGCCAGGGAGTAATCGTGTTGGATATACAATCAAGAAAATGTTCCGTGTTTACGATTATTTATTAATTAAATGAAAATTATTTTTGTCGAAGTTATCGTCCGAACAGCATGAAAAAGAAGCATGCTAATGGCAAGGATGTCATACTGTGGTATAAAAATCTATGGTAACAGTGTTATTGCATTTTGACTAATGGAAAGGTGAACGCATGTTTTTATTTATTTATTTATTTATTTATTTTAGATTTATTATTATTATTTTGAATTGATTCTAATTTGTTGTACATTCGCAAAAGTTTTAATATAAATATAAATATATAATAATAATATTAACGGTAATCTATATTCTTTCTAAGGTGATAACTACAAAAATTATAAAGCCACAACAATACAGAGAGTGATGTATATTTTTGTCAGTGACTTTCATTTTTGTTTCAATTAAAGGAGAAATATCTAACTGCGCTCGCGAGAATGGGCGCAACGCTCTTTCAAGAGAAAGTATGTATGTTTAAAAGCTACCAACATTTAATGTATTCCATAGTCTTATTAGCCTGACCATTTCTTCACACTTTTTCTCTGTACAATAATTTTCTCCAATATATAATTAGAGTTAAATAAGAGAAAAATTACTTTTCTAAAAATGTGGTAAGAAAAAAAAAGTTGATACTAACAATAAATTAAAAAGTCGGAAGCATTGTATGTATAGATTTTTGTTTCTCTTTTGATCTTTACATAGGTAGATATATAATGCGACGCATTTGCATCGCTTCAAAAAGATGAGCTTTCTGCGTTAATGATTAGATAAATCTATTACGCTTTCTAATTAAATGTTTTATATGCTTGTGATTATGCTTTGCTTGGCCTCTGACTTTTTAGCCTTCAGTGGTTATAGGCCCAGCTTATGACCAAAGATAAATATTCTCAAAATTTGGATTTAAATTTAAATTTAAATTATTCACGTTTAAAAAAGCTCTTTCACATTATCGCATTAAGCCTAAAAGTTAGAAATGTTGATACAAATTACTGATTCTAAGCAAATGAAGAAAGAAAGCTAAACAATTTTTGATAGAAAAATTAAAGCCTCTTGATATAAAATGATAGATTGAAATATCGAACAGGAGATAAATTTAAACAAAAGCTGGCGATACTGAATTATCGAAGATAATAAAGCACGGGCTGACATAATTTTGACGATTAATCTCTCTGAATTAACTCGGGACAAGAATTGCAAAAGTTACAACGAATTGTTCGACAAATTAAAATATATTTATAAATATAAAGGTTCAGCAAGGAAGCCGACCCTACTGAAATAGCTTTAGTTCTTAAGAATATCACAATAAAAAGTAAAAAATGATTATTTGGATTCCTTCTTTAATCTAGTTGATATGATAAAAAAAAAAATGGAAATCAATATACCAAATGACTTGTTAACTATATTATTGCTGTACAATATACTGGAATTTTATGAGAATTTTCGAATTGTCATAGAATCGCGCGATGCGCTAACATCACCAAAAACCCTGAAAATGAAACTTCTAGAAGAAGAAAACGCAAGATAAAATAAAGAATTATTAAATAGCAACGATTCTCCAAAAGCTTTTTATTCAAATGCTAGGCGTAAATACTCGGAGAATAAAATTGCTTCACGAGTGTTTAAAAACAAAGTAATGCAAATAAAATGTAATTAATGAAACATTTACGGGCATAAAGTAAATTACTGCTGCAAACATAAAAGTCATAATACCATGATCGTTTATAATCGCGAAAATCAGATAAAAGACATTGACTCTGCCTTAAATTGTGCTACTCCAGGAAATACAAATTTTTTTCTTGATAGCGAAGCAACGAGCCATATGAATTCAGATAAAAAAAATGTTCTGTGAACTAAACGAAATGTTGAATACATACTCAAAACGGACTGTAGCTAAAACCACGAAGGCTCAAGAATGAGTGAGTGAGTAGTTTTTACGTCGAACTAGTGCTACACTATGGACAATTAGCGACGATCTGGGACTCACCCCTAAGTGAAGGCTCAAGGAAAAGGAAAAATAGATTTTGAGATTCACGTAGGAATTGGAATTAAGTGTATGAGACAGGAAAACATACTTTACGTTTCTGAATTTTTTTTTTTTTTTTTTTTAAAAGAAGTCAGTCGCAAAATAACTTGAAACAATTATATTGTGAAATTTATAAAGAATTTTACCTACATTGTAAATATGAAAAATGAAACAGTAGTCGTAGCGAAGCGTCAAGGAACCTTATATTTCATATCACCGGTATTCAAATCGACGGCTAAAGAAATTGCAAAGTGAAAATATGATTAGAGAAATTTGTTTTAATAAAAATGATTCATTGCCAGATTTAAAAAAAAAAATTACTTATCAGTAAACATATAGCTACTTCTTATCTAAAAAAAATCTGAATTCCAAAGCAGTGAAGTGCTAAATTTTAAAAATTCAGACTTCAGATCTATGGGGTCAATGAGAAAGGAAAGCTTCGAAAAACCATTGTATGATGCTACATTCATAGATGATAAATCAAAATATGTACACGTAGCGTAGTGTTTTTAAAGTCTAAAGATGAAGTAAAAAATGCCATCCTAGATTAAAAGGACTAAACTAACCTCTTAACTTTTTTTAATATGCTGTGGAAGGTTTAAATAAATATATTATGTGCTTATAATTATGTTTGCGTGTCCTCTGAATTTTTAACCTTCAGAACAGTTTTCGTGGTCCGTGACAAAATTTTAGTGGGCCGCAGAAATATCTTGACACTAATGGGCTTTTTTAATGTTTTGTACAGGATATTTTGAATCACTCACATTCACAACATTTCAGTTCAATATTTTCTTGAAGAGGAAAAAGAAAAAAATGCAATATTTTCCTAAGTTTGTGTCAACAAAATTTAAATTTTAAGTATCAACCATAATTATCGCTTTAAATTTATGATCTGCATTTGATGATTAGCTAGAATTGTTTTAAATTTATCAGATTACTCGGAATTCGTTAAAGGTTTTTAAATGTACGTAAAAAAATATTTTTCCATTAGATTTTAATAAGGTCGCAGCATACACATTAGTAGGTTTATTAAATGCAGTTTTATATATGCTAATAGCGATTTTCCTCTATAGTTAAATCTTTATTCTGATTTTCTAAAAATATAGAAGCAATAAAAAAGGTGTTTACGTTTTTTCTGATACTCGTTTTATTACAGTAAAACAACTTTTATGCATCATTCTTATGATTAAATAAGCATTTACAATTAGCTTATAATAACATAAGCATTTTAATGTTTTATATTAAATAGATTTAAAATTGATGTTCTCTGATAATAGTTGTTCTACAAATACGTTTTCTAATCACATTTGTGGTGTGTGAGATATTTAATCAGGAATTTAGTAGTCCATGGAGCCAAAAATATTGATGACCACAGGTAAATAAAACTGAATATAACAACGGGGGGAGGGGGGGTCGCAGGCATTACTTTGGTATTATTAACAAATAGTTTTAAAGAGTTAAGATTTTAAAAGAAGTTTGTGTACTTATGGGGACTTAGAACCTTTGACTTGAGATCACTGGAGGTTTCATATAAAAGCTTATATGTCCATTTAATATTTATGAATCAAACAATATTAAGTTTTTTAAATAAAATATATATTCAGGCAATAGTTCTTATAGTTTTTGATATATTTTTTACAGATTTGAAATCTTTAAATTGCTTTTTCTCAGTTTGCATTTTTCATGATTTCATTATCTTCAAAATGTTAAAACTTCTACAAATATTTAACAAAATACTTAATATTTTTTTAGATATTTATTAGAACCTACTTAAAAGAATTACTGATGGATTTTGCAATACTTTTAGAAGAAAAAATATTAAAAATAAAAATATAACAAAAATCATATTTTTTTTTTTTTTTTTTTTTTCATTTTTTACATAGGGTAATTGCGCTAGTGATTGACACTTTTAGAGCAATCTCTGATGTTTTTAATGTTCTAGTCATGAGAAAATATTTTTAGAAATTTTAAGTTAGTACAAATGTTATGAAAGACATTCAGAACCACATATATGTTAAAATATATACATTTGATAACAATTATTTTTTTTAATGAACTTTTATTTGACACCCACTCAATGTTCCAGTAATTGACACTGGCAGTTTTTCATTTTATCAGTAATTAGCACCCTATGTTCTAGTGTTTTTGACACTGCTAGTTATTCATTTTACCAGTTATTAGCACCCTATGCTCCAGTGTTTGACATAAAATGATAAAATTCTTATATGTAAAATATATGATTTTATTATTTTTCTTATTAGTTCCCCATCATACTATAGGTGTGGGGAACTTAGGTAATCGTGAAAATTTTTGACCTCGGTTTTTTGACTTTTTTACACGTTTTCAGGTGTGAGGAATCCGAAAATGACAAAATTTGTATGGTGTCTGTCTGTAGGGTGTCTGTTAGTGTATCAGTCCGTTAGTCCGTTAGTTTGTTAGTCTGTGTACACGATATCTCAAGAACAAATTGTCGCAGAGAGGTCAAATCAGTTTTTATATATTACTTCCGACACTGGCAAGAACCCTGTTCATTTGCAACATTCGAACTAAAAACTTCGTAAGTTATTAGAAATTTACGATTTTCTTAACATGGGAGAATAGGACAAAAATTCACTTAAACGTGCATTAAATGGAAAATGTTTACTGTAAAAATGTCAGACCAGTTTTAAAATATCAGGTTTGATGCCGGAATGAACATCAGTAACTATAAATATGCTACTTTGAAATTTTCCCAAGTTATTGAAAATTTACGAATTTCTTAACATGTCAGTATAGGGCAAAATTTTACATAAACGTCAATTTTGAGAGATATTTTCATCGTAAAGATGTCAGACAACTTTTGAAATATTATTTTGGACACTGGCATGAATATTAATGATTATGAATTTTCCAGTGTAAAAATTTCGTAAGTTATTGGAAATTTACGAATTTCTTAAAATGTCAGAATAGAGCAAAATTTCACATAAACGTCAATCTTGAGGGATATTTTCATCGTAAAGATGTCAAACCACTTTCTAAATATTATTTAGGATACTGGCATGAATATCATAGACTATGGTTTTTCCAATTTAAAAAATTCGTAAGTTAATTTTAATTTACGATTTACTTAACATGTCAGAATAAGGCAAAATTGAGCATAAACTTCCATTTTGAGGATCATAAATACGTTAGAGAACTTCAAAATTATATTTATGATATTTGTTTGAACATGATTGAATACAAATATTCTAATAGGAAAATTTCGTAAATTATTCGTAATTTACGATTTTATCAATATAAAAAGAAATGAAAATTTTCCATATGAATATGCATTATACGATTGTTGCATTGAAAATAATAGCATGAAAGCTAAACTACGAAATTCACCCTAATAAAATAAATTAATAGATTAGAATAAGATAAATATATCGAAGTGAATGGTGGATAGCCTATTTGGCGGAAAGTTAATTCCATCACTGTGTCAAGCGTTATTAGGCGCTGTGTGATAGCTTATTAGGCGGGGATTTCTTTCTGTCACTGTGTCAAGCGTTTGGTCAAAATCATTTCTCTTAACATGTTAACCATGTTAAGAAAATGTTCTGTACTAGAAATTTATAAAAACATATATATGATGGGGAACTGAGCAGAGTGCACCTATGCCAACTAGTTTATTAATTATTTCGGGAAAGATGTCAATTACTGGGGCATGCCAATCACTGGAGCACCTACCCTAAACATGCACTTTTTTTTTTTCTCAAAAATTAATTGGTAAATTTCAAAATACATCCCTAATTCTGTTACGTAGATTATGTTAAACATACACAAAAATTTTTAAACTTTTTCTTAAATATCTGTAGGAGTTTAAGAATTTTAAAGATCAAAAATTCGTGAAAAAATGCAAACTGAGTAAACTGAATTTAAAGATCCCAAATCCGTAAAAAAAATAATCAAAAACCATGAGAATTGTTGCTTGAGAATATATGTTTTACTAAACAAACCTAATACTGTTCAATTTATAAGTATTAAATGGAAATATAAACTTTATTACAAAAACTTTAGTGGAACGTAGTAAAAGGTGCCGAGTCTCCTTAATGCATTCTTTATTTTTATACCAAATTACATAAATAAAATAAATTTACACGTCGGTTCTCTTTGGATATTTATTAAAAGTTGCTTATCTTATTAATTTGTTGTGATAGAGTAGCTAAAACAAAAGAGAAAACAAATTGTTATACACTGGGCTGTTAAAGAAAAAAGAAAAAGAAGGTAAGAAAAATACTCTAATAAAAATCATTTTGATAAAACTATAATAATATTTTATATTAAAAAATTCACACTCACACGTCGACTTCTAGAACGACTATTTTTAATATTCATAATTTAAATTTAGAATTTGTAGCATAACGAAAAAATCTTTTTTTCATTTCTAATGAAATTTAAGTTGAAAATGAAAATTACATTTATTTTATATCAAGTCTTTTTAAAGGTTGAAAAGCTAAAACATTTCTTTCTTTTTTTAGTATTTCATCATGAAATTAAAATTATTTATTTTTTTCTTTTTAAAAATTTAAACTCTACAGTATTTTGAAAAAATAAATTTATAGTTATTTTCAAAGAAGGAAATTAAGATTTTCACACTTGTGCAGAATTTCTTTAAAATATTTAAATTAAAAAAAAGTTTCATTAGGTAACATTTATGTGTGCATATATGTGTTTATGTAGACGTTAAACGTGACGGAATTGGAGATGAGGCGACGCGCGAGTTCTTTTTTAATATACTCGCAATAAAATGAATAACTCTAAAATTATGTTAATAAAAAAAGCTAAATATAATTTGATTATTTTATAGAAATTACGTACATTTCGATTACCTAAAAGTAGTAACCGAATAGCTAAAAAATAATATAAATGAACGATCGTTTTAGATAATTGTTATTTTTATTTATTTATTTATTTATTTTAAATTAAGTTAATTTTGATTTCATGTTATGTATATTGATATACATATATTTTATATAATGTATATTGTTGATTTCTTATTATGTATTTAATCTGTTAACATTTAATTATTATTTTATACTAATATAGCTAATAATTTATCACATATTAACAAAAAATTAATAAATTACCAGTAATATAATTAATTACTAATAGTATGGAATAGTTAATTTCAACAATTTATATTTGCATATCATTATTACGCTTCTATTTTTTTCTGTATAATTTTTAGCAGTATTTTTGCTCTTTTATTAGAACTAGTATCGCTCAGTCGTCGAAACTCGATCAATTTTTTAAATAAGCATTTGAATAATAAATATAGAAAATCAAAGTTTTCCGTGTAAACAATGTTCTTAGACTCTATCCTAAAAAAATAAATAAATAAATAAATAAATAAAATACATAGTGTGTTTCTTGCATATATATATAACATAGAAGATTAAATATAGCCTTTCCTTAAATGGAAATTATTTATAGCATACCAGCGTCATTTTCTGTCTCATATGCGCCTAGATTGAATCAGAATAATTTTACATATTATTCATCACACATACTAAGTTTCTTGCATTTATACATCGTAGTAGCTAAGATATTATCTACTCGTAAACGGCATTAAATTGCTGCCCAGAAGCGCCCCCTGTGGGCTGATATGCACCCAAATTAAAGATGCATAGTTTTACATAACATTCATCTCATATACCGTGTCTGATCCTTTATGCACTATATAAATTCAGAAATACCCTTCACTTAAATAGGATGAATCACAATACAACAGCACCATCTATTGGTACCATATTCGTAAAGCTAATCAGCACCAATTTAAATCAAGATTAATTTGAATAAACTATCAATCGTACTTAAATTCTGTCCATTGGTTCATGAGATAAAAATTTTTGCTGACACATTGTACATACACACACATAAATGGTCATTTTCTGAAAATGGGCGAATCCTGTTTAGGACGTCTCAAAACGTCTAAATTCATTGAAAATTCATTCATCCGGTCATTCCTTCACGCTAGATAAAGCAGTTTTTGAGTTATAGATGATATAGTGTACGTTGTTAAAAATTACAGAAGAAAAACTATTTTAAATCATTCATTTTAAAATTCATAGAAGATTACGGCGAAAAGCATTCTGCAATAAAGCGAAAAAACTTGAATAACAATTTTTTTTTTTTTTTTTTTAATAAAAATCTATAAGTATTTATTAATACACAGACTGACTGAAAGACGAACTGAAGTCACAAACACTTTTAAATTTTTTCGGGAAGTGTTAAAAAAATCTTTCAAACTATTTTTAAAGAGCGAAAAAAAAAAAAAAAATCAACAAGTAGAGTTTTTTCTTTTTAATTATTGCATTTATCAAAATATTAATAATATCAATGATAACAAAATCACAATCATTTGAATAATTGCAACAGGCGTTTATGTTTTTATCTTTACTTTCTACCCTATTATTTTGCTCAATAATACTTTTATCCGGGATATTTTATAATAAAAATCTTAACTTATTTTCATATTTTTACTATAATATAGAAGTTTAACTATAATAATAGAAGTTTAGCATCGAAAAAACAAATTTAATCTAAAAGAATACAATCAAAATAAAGCCTTTATCCGATAGTTAATTCCTTCATTTATTCCTTTAACCAGGCATATTAATAACACAACGATAACATTGCCTAATGATTAATTTATCTGCAATCAGCTGTTTAAAATCGTGATCATATACATTAGAACGCAGTCAATTTAAAATGTGTCACGCGAAACAATAATCGATCTAATTTAACCAGATTTCCCGTCATTAACTGCACATTTAAAGTTCATTGTTCAACAAATGCAGCGAATTTATTAACGCTATTTAAATATCATTCAACTAAATAAAGCTTCTTTTCATCAGCTTAGTTAAATTTAAACCTTGCCTCATCACAGTTCGTGAAATGCCTCTAACTGTATATATTATTACTCTATGTGGAATAAATACATTCTTCGTGAATAAATAAATGAAAGGCTCTCTAGATGTAATTAAATTCTGTATAAAGAGCAAATAATGCTCTTTAATCGTAAAATCAAGACACACTTATGATTTATAATAACGGAAGAATGTCGGTTTAAATAGGAATATTTGTTATGGCTGTTTTGTGCTCTATGTTCTACGTTCTCAGAGAGACTGTTTTGCTTCTTAATGAGCTTAAAGAATGCTTAATTTGTGTATTAGTTTAAAAAAGTAATATAAACGAATATAACAAGAGAAATATGTTTAATTTAAAATAAAGTAATATTTAAAATAATATTTTTCCTAATAGAAAATGCTGGCTGTTGTGTTTTCAAAAGTATAAAAACACGTGTGTCTCTCTGTGTGTGTGTGAGAGAGAGAGAGGGGGGGGGGGGAGAGATAAACCTTTAAATGTTTTATTTTATTTATATTATTTTAATAGTTGTTATAAATCTATAATAATAATAATAATAGAACGTCCTTTTTAAATTTTGTATTAAATTCAGAACTTCATTTTTTGTAAATACGTCATCAATAATTGAATTTAAAAAAATACGTTTTTTATATCAAGACACTTATTAAAAATATGAATTGAAATTTAAATATTTAATGTAAAATAAAGCATTGGTTTGATTTTTGGGCTTTGGTTTTGGGTATTTAATATTGATTTTGGGCTGAATTGATGTCAATTTAAATTACGTAGTAATTTAGTTCCTTTTATTTATTTATTTATGTATTTTTAACTGTTTGTTCACATAATTGTGTAGGATGTCTCATAAAGAATGCAACATCTGAATATATAATAACATACAAATTTATTGTTTAAATTAATTAATTTGATTTGCATACTTTTGCAGTGTATGTTACTTGTGATTATGTAAGAAATATGATATTGCCCAAATGCCCACCACGACTTAACTTTACCAAAAAATTTGTATGATATGCACTGAAAAATCGCATTCTTGAAGGTTGGGTTGGATTGTCGGTAATGCTATACTTGAATTCCTCAGATTTATGCATATCTTTTGTGATTGAAATATATAAATAGGAGAAATAGCATTTAATAACATACATATGCATATTTTGAACGCTTTATCAAGATCTTTCATAAATACTAGGAACAAATAACAAAAAAGAGTAAAAAATCGTTTAGTTTGCTTATAACATGAAAAAAGAAAAAATTCCAACTGCATTTACTTGTCATACTGTTTCACTTCAACCTATTGTACCTCAACCTTCATTGCATTTTCAATTTATTAGAATGCATAACTCAATTGAAAATGTACTTTAATTAATATTTACTTATATAATCATCTGAATATATTATGGATTGTTTTTCTAAATATTTTTGCATAGCTCTGTAAACCAATCAATAATTCTAATTACACTATATAATATGCAGGAAATTCTTTTTTGTACATTTCAATTATGCATATTGATTTCATTGCAATCTGTGCACTATAACAGTATTATAATTATTTTGCATTAATGAAATGCCTCTCATACGTATTGTATCTGTTTTTTTTTTTTTTTTAGTCCCAGTACATAAACTACTTATATCAGTTAGAATGTACTACTTATATCAGTTTCAAATTTGTTACAACAATCGGTTACCAGAAATATTTATATCATTTACAATGAGAAAAATACACTCATGTCCAAAAGTTAAAAAACAAACATATTTTTGTGGATATTACAAAAAATACTGAACCATTTTCATTGAAAATTGGTACATATACCAGACAAAAGGTGCGGTTTTTGATTATCCAATCAAAATCGATTCTTCGATTATATATGCAAATTAAAACAACTAGTAAGACACAGATACTTCAAACACTACTCTGGGTGGTGTAATGTGGTGTAATTTTGCGTTTGTTTTTGTGGAATTACAATTAGTTTTTCCAAAAATGGTGCAAAAATGACGTATGGGTGTTGGATTACGATGGAGAGCAGTATGGAGATGATTAGAAGCTTGTTAATCACAAGCGGAGGTAGCAAGATCTCATAATGTCACCCGAAATGAGTTTTTCAGATTATGGAATCAGTTCTAAGAAATCAGAACAGTATCCAGAAGACCAGTTACGGGGCGCCTAAGTGCCACCACAAAGCAAGATGATAGCTATATGCTGTTAATTGCAATGATAGCAAGGGAGTGATAGCTACTTAACTCGCAAATAAGTTCTCTGCTGTATGGATACCTCAGTTTCGAGGCAAACTGTTCAGAGAAGTGTTAATGAGGCATGTATTTATCTCAGGAAACCTATGGTCTGCATCCTGGAGACTAATAGCCTTAAATTGTCTGCACTTACAGCAAGTCACAGGATAGCCACCTCCCCGAACAGGTGCATTCAACATCAACCTTGCTTGGACACGGGGGCAGTGGGCCAATATTATCTACACTGATAGTTCGATTTAGTATGAACAATGATTCTCGACGTGTTCAAGTATGGAGAAAACCAGGAACCCGGTAACATCCCTCCAACATTATGGAAAGGCACATCTATGAAGGTAATGGTGTGTAGTCTGGACCGGCGTGATGTCGGATGGCCGCACAGACTTTGCATGTCTTTAAGGGGGCATCCTGACTGCTATTAGGTATAGGACTGAGGTTTTAGAGCCCTATGTAAGATTGCTCAAAGACACTGTCCCCAGTTATTTTTTATGGATGACAACGCGTGTTCATACAGAGCTGGGCTGGTCGAGGAATATCTTGAAGCTGTAAATATTCATTCAGAGGATTTGGTGGCCCTCTTCTGAAGAGATCTCTGGACCTAAGTACCATAGAGCATGTCTGGGAGGGTACATGACACTTTGGTCCCGCCGTTTTGGTCCCGCCACTTTGGTCCCGCCGAATTGGTCCCGCCACTTTGGTCCCGAGGAAATTTTGGTCCCGCCGTTTTGATCCTGCCGTTTTGGTCCTGCCGTTTTGGTCCCGCCGCTTTGGTCCCGCCATTTTGGTCCCGATATCAGGAATAATCAAAGTATTACAGAAAAAAGGCGAAATTCTTTTTCATATTTCGAATTTTTGTCATTTGACTTAAAAACATGGGGGTAGGAAAAGTCAAAATTATTATTATTATTATTATTATTATTATTTTGGAACAGAAAGTTGTAGTAACAAATAAAACGGAAAAAACGTCTAAAATTTTGAAATTTAGAGTTTTTCTTTGTACGATAGAGGAAAAAGGACAGCAAATACTTGAAAGAACTTCGGGCAAAAGAGAACTTTGACAAATGTTTTCAATTGGAGAGTTGAATATCTACAACCTTTGTTGAAAATGATGTAACTATAGGATACATGGAACAGAAAATTTATTATTTCGGATCGAATTTTGAATGATAAAGGTATTAGTTATCAGCGTAGATGTAAGCATTGTTAATTTATCTAAGTCTGCAAAATTTCAGTTTAAATAAAATACAAGGTTTTTAATATAAAACACTGTAATGCGGCTCTTATATCTCATTCATATTTAGAGTGCTCGAATACAAAATTTGTAGGAAATCGATGCTTTATCAAAGTATCTCCTAAATGTTAGAGTGTAATAATAAAAGAAGATGCGAGGAACCTAAATAATGATCTCGGGAATAATTTGTACAGATCTGCTAAACTTAAGTCATTTTCTTCTCTGTCAATCTGGATATATTTGTCAAACACAGGAAATAGTTACATATTATAACCTCTTACAATATTGTTTAAGAAAATGTCCATTAAAAGCCCCTCCCACCCCCTTTTTTTCTTCAAATGCGCTGAAACAAAACAGTGAAATTCCTTTTCATTGTCTGTGGGAGAAACAGGTGTGAAACAAATCCCAAGGTGCTACAGAGATTTCAATGCGGCAAGGCCCGAGTAACAAAATTTTTTGTAGTGTCCCCTCCCCCCCTCTCCCCCCCCCCCCACCGAAAAAAGGCCCCTATTATTATACTATGATTTATAGCAGGAGAGGCAGACTGACTGGAAAAAGTATTTAAACAAAAAAATTATCGGTTTCTGTTTTTAGTTTTAATAAAATTACTTCACTGAGCCAAATATAGATGCTGCCGGATTATCGATGCTTCACCGTACGTTAATTGTAGAATTTCATGTATTTCAAATGATCTTATGTACAGTACCAATCAAGATTTTATTTTAAAATTTTATTTATAAAAATAAAACACAGTTGAATTAGAAAACGAAAAAAAAAAAAAAAACTAGGGGATTTAGATCAGATATTTTTAACCATTAGTAAAATTTTGTGCCCCTTAGAAATTTCGTACCAGGCCCTATAATTCGGGCATTGTTTTTAGTCATAGAGACATATCAGACAGATATATATATATATATTTATTTATTTATTTTTATTTTTAAACATAATATTAAACTAAAATGATAAAAAAAAAATTGTACATCAACATTTTCTGAACATTTATGCTTGCAATGCGAGCAGTCAATTAAATATTGGACTTCTTACATTTTTTTTTTCATTTTTAAAATAAAACCATTGTAATTGAAAGAAAAGTAATTTATACACTTATATACAAGATTAAAGTAATTAAATATCACGGACAAACAAACATGCATTTTATTATTATTGTTATTATCAATATAACAGAGATTTTGAAATAAATTCCTCTTAGATTAATGATAAAAATTAAATCACAATCAAATCGAATGAAACGTATCTCTCTCTCTCTCTCTCTCTCACACACACACACACACACATATATATATATTCAAAGATTCAAAGACGGAAGGAGGCCGCTCACCACTATGCAGCAGTTTTGAGCAATTTTAACCTCCAAAAGGGGGCTCTGACAACAAATGTCACATAAAAATGTGAAATTTTGAAAGAGCACGTTTCTGGAGGTTAAGCCTCCACAGTTGTTTATTGCATAAACATTAAAAAAAAAAAAAGAAAGAAAGAAAAAATTACATTTGCTGCCGGATATAAAATCCCATGCGATAGAGGGCAGCAATTAATTAAAAAGACAACACACATGTATATATTCATGAATAAATTCATATATAAATTCAAAAACTTCATAAATGATCGAAAGCTTAGGCTTATGAAGAAGAGTCTATGACGGGAGCAGGCCAATAATTAGTTCTTTGAAAGAAACAGCTTTCTACCACTAAAAGCAAATTATATTTAATATCGTAAGGTTTTCTTTCTTTCTTTTTCCCTTTTTTAAACAAAATTTTTCTGTATTTTATTATTTTTAAAATAATTGAAACTTTATAAATAAATATAATTAAATGGGGATTCTTTTTTTAATAAGAAGGTACTGTTGTTATTGTTAACAACTTTTAAAATCGCAAAATTTTGTCACTGATAGTAAATTAAAAATTAAATTACAATTGAAGCAAGTTAAATCGAAATCAAATGAAAAAAATCGCAATTAAAAAATAAATAAATAAATAAATAAAAATAAATGTGTAATTACATTAAAAAAAAAAAAAATAATAATAAATAATAAATAAATATATTAAATGCTCGTAAAAAAATTAGTACAAAATTCTCCGAATCTCAATCGTAATGTCAAAAATTTATGTATTTATCTGTAAGATATTTACAGAAATCTTAATTAAAGATACCTTAATTAAAGATATTCTAAGAGCACTTCAATTTTCCCGTATCAATAAATATGTTATCATATTAAAAAACTGATATATATTTTTAAAAATGCAAAAATTTGGCGGGACCAAAATGTCTCGGGACCAATATGGCCAGGGACGAAAATTTCCTCGGGACCAAAATGGCGGGACCAAAGTGTCCTGCTTCGTGTCTGGGATGCTCTTGGCAGAGCAAATGCAGCTTCCCATACCCTTCCCAGAATCCACCAGGTACTAAGAACTGTCTTAATAGAGGAGAGGGATTTATTGTCCCAAGACCTTATAAATAACCTTGTAAACATCATGAGAGCTTATTGTGAAACCAGCATTGCCGTCAATTAGATAAAATTCCCGATTAAACTCTCTACAAGTTCCATTTTGCTTCATCATTTTTAGACTAACTTGTTATGTGTCCGTTAATTCATTATCTTCAGTTCGTGTCATTACCTTTTCGTTTTATCGTCGTATCTCTCATACTTTGATGAATTTCCGTATGAAATTTCGCTTGATTTGGTTCGTAATTTCTTGAGTTATCCGCGAAAATGTGCTTCTTCGTTAATTTTTCGACATGAGTGTACTAGAATAAACTTGAGTAACAAGCATTAGTTTCAAAGCATTGTAAAAATATTTACAGAAAAAAGATCGAGGAAAACAGGCAGACATACCCATTACATAATAACTTTTCACCATTGGAGAATAGGCCTGAACAAATATACTCGCCCCGGCCACGTGACCTTTAAACAATATGAAGTAGAGATTTAACTAAATTAAACAAACAACTTGCCCCTTTTTTTTCCTCGTGAGCTTCATAAGCACGAATTTCATCAACTGACTATATAAAAATCGAATAACTTAGCAATTAAAGGTAAATTAAGTCAAGCAAAATAACGTTTAACGTATTTCAGTAATCAGTTATTAAAAAAAAAAAAAAATATGTCGATTATTGCTGGTACAAGATCCTATTTCAGATTTTGTTTACTAAAAAAAAAAAAAAAAAAAAAAAAAAAAAAAAATCATATATTTTAAAAATTCCTGCAAATTAAACATAATTTGTTTCAACCAGTGGCGAAATTGTTCTGAATTTCGGTAATCGGCAACAAAGATGTCGCTTTTTTTTTTTTTTTTTTTTTTTTTTTTCAATTGGTAAAAGGGGAAAAAAAAAAAAAAAAAAAACGCAATTATCATTGATTGACTGAGGGAAATGACACTTTTAGAATTTTTTTTTTTTTTTTTTTTTAGAAAATTATGCATTCTACAGCAAACAGAAATTATATTTTTTTAAAGAAATGAAGGAAATAACTAAAGTATGGAACAGATGTCGTCTTTTTTCAAATTACAAATTTCTCACCATTTAATTATATGAGATGGACACTGATTTAAGAAAAATTCAAAATTAATACCATATAAATTCAACTATTCATACAAGAAAACCTCAACTGTTGTTCACGTTAGATTCAGCTAGAACTTGGTGGAAACGGTAGATACTAGTAAGAAATTGTTCTTAAAAGGTTTCTTAAATTGCCCATGGAAATACGGCAAAATAAAAAATTCCAAAGCTTACATGGATTGGCTGAAATAAATTTTCTTTTTTTCTTTTTATTATTTTAAACAAATTTCAATGAACATTTTTGGCTGATACAAAACTAATTGATCGAAATCAGTATGCTACGAATGCATATTATTTCTGCATAAAATAATATATGTAACTTCTGTAACAGCGAGAATACACACTATGAATGTTATTAATCTGTTATGAGAGGATTACAACGTGACGACATTTTGCTACCGTCACACTCTTATAGAAAATCCGCAATATGTACTGTGCACTAACTTTATAGTTTTGAGGGGTACGGTACTTAATGCAAAACCTTCCTTTGTTTCACAGATTTCTTCTCAGAATATCATTATTGCGAAAACTATGCTTAATAATTCAAATTGCATCACCCAGTATTTTCTATTCATAATAAAATATTTGGTAACTGCAACAAAAGTTCTGTACAATTACGAATATAATTCTGCGTCATTTTTACGTGAATATACCAAACTCGTGCCATTCTTCCTGTTAAATCACGCACTGGCTGCAAAATATACACATTGTGCTTCAAACAAGATTAACCAAATACGCTAAATGCATGTAAACCTTGATGTCTCCCTCCCTCCAATTACCATGGTGAATTCAAGAGATATTTCTGGCGCATTGGTTTCTCGCTATTACCATCTCCACCCAATTCTGGCTAAAACTTGTCAAAACAAATGCTGCAATTCCCTTTTTAGAACACTCAATAAACATACTTGGAATTTATTATTATTATTGTTGTTATTATTATTTATTTACTATTTGGCTTACAGATAAAAGAAAAGACAAGCATCATCTTTTCCCCTACATTATTTTAGAGATCTTCCAAAATAAAGGTTTCACACTATTTTTATTTATTTATTTTATTTTGTCACTGAAAATATTTTAATACTTGCAATATAGGGAACGTTTTGTTTAATTTTATATTCCTTTCTGACTCTAAAACTTTTTAATATTTTGCTTTTCGAAATAAGTTTTCCAGTATTCTCATTTTAATTCATAAAAATATCGAATATCAAAATTTAGGTGGGAAACAGTAACCATCACAATAACTTACGAAATATTTTTTGCATTTTGACGGCGTATCTAAAAGTGCTATTGCCTTCGTATTTGTCAAACTAATTTAATTTGTATGCAAAATTCTTTTACGTTCACTTTTGAAATAATTCAAGCAGCAATAGAAAACGTTTTATTCGAAATTCGTTGTTCGAAAATGGTACTCTGAATAACAGATATAGTTACAAACTAATTCTCAGTGTAATACTTTATTTTATTTTATTTTGTTTTATTTATTTATTTATTTATTTATTTTTATTTTTATTTTATTTTTATTTTTATTTTATTTATTTTATTTTTTTTTTTTTTTCTTATAGAAGTTTAGCAAAATTTGCATGTTTGAAATATCCAAATTCGGGTTTCTTTTTTCAAGTTTTGAAAAAAAAAAGTGGCTAATTTTGGTATATTTCATCATTGGTATATTTCATCATTGTGTTCCTGATTTAATCTGTTGGTCTCCTGGTAAGTGACGTCACACAAATATACAGGCACCTGTGAACTCTATCGTCCAATAAAATGATCTGTTTAATTTCCTTTACATGTATTAATGCTAAAAGAGACCAGTCTTCAAAATGTAATCGTTTTTGTAATGCGTGTTTTGTTAGCTGTAATTGTTCTTCGTACTTCATTAAATTTTGTGTAAAAAATTAGAAGTATACCTCGTTATAATATATGGCCTTATCATAAATCTTCTTCCTGCTAAATACAACAAATTTGATTTAAAATTATCATTGTAATATATATGTTATAATTACAGTTAAAATATAAAATCATATATTTAAAAAATATTTTTTTTATCAGAATTTTACTTTGATTATTTTTTAAATATAAAATCGATCTTTGCTTAAAAAAAAAAATTTAATTAATTAATTAATTATTTTTCCAGCACAATTTAGAACAATGACCACCATATATTTATGAATAATTTCTCATAAAGAATATTTATTTTAAAAGGAAATGCAAAGACATAGTAAATAACCTTAAGACAAAGGCCTCAAAATGGGAGGAACTCGAATCAACTTTAATTTATAATATTACATTATGCAATGCAGAATTAGGCAATGATTCCTATATGCTCTTAAATTAGCCTTAATTAAGAAAAAAGAATGAAATTCTAATAAATAATACTCAAAGAATACATTATACAAAATTGACACTAGTCCAAAAAGTGATGTTTGTACTTTAAATTCGGATTTAGTCGAAAATGCATTAATACTTCTCAGTAGAGAAATTACTTAATACTATAAAAATGTTAATTAAATCGCTTAACTATTCTACAGAATAAATAAAACCAGTGAAAACTAAACATATATATAATAGCAAAATTTCTTCACTGAATGCCTTATAATTCGGAATCAGAAGCTAAAATTTACTTTAAAATGAAAATATGTTAAATTTGGATATTGCTATTAGAGATTTTGTATTTTATTCTGATATCAGTATGGTGACGTTCCCCAAATTTATTTTGTTTATAAAGATTAGAAGTTATTATATGTAATAAATTATATAAACATAAATTCCTCGATAAATAATGCATTTTGCATTTTTCTACAATTCTTAATAATTAAAAACATTATTTATTTCTTTTATTTATTTGAATAAAAGTTTATAAAAAAGGAAGAAAAAATAAGAAAAAAGTCAGTGAGCAATGACATCTCTTATTCATTTATTTATTTATTTATTTATTTATTTATTTTAAACTATAATAACATGTGGGAGATACTGTCATGGTCATCATCTAACATTACTTATTTCTTGTCATTTTTTCCACAGTCTTGAAATGACACCCTTTGCTGCCTTAACAGAATCCACTACATTCGTTTGGTCGGTCCAGATGGAGGTCTCTCGATAGTCCACAAAGCCATGAATTCCTGTAAACCACATTTTTGGGAAATTTTCAAATAATAATTTCTTAAAAAAAAAAAAAAAATGCGTTTTATAAGTGACACACACACACACACACACAAAAAAAAAAAAAAAAGATTGTGAAATCAGGATTTCTGTAATTATTTTTCTAATTTTAACCTCATAAACGTAGATTTGAGTATGAACCTTTTTTTTTTTTCCACCTGCTTTTCGCTGAATGGTACACTATACATGTTTTGTTTAACGTTAGTTATAAATAGAATTATTCGCACAATTTTACTAAAGCCACTTGCTTCCCTCGATAATTTGAGCAATGTAGATAAGCGTTTTAAAAAACACATAGGAAAGACGAACTGATATAATTCAATGTATTTAAAAAATATTTTAATGAAGTAATAATTTTTTATTGCATTAAAAATTTTAGAATTATATACTTCTCGACAGAAGAAGGCGCGTTACGAATTAAAATAAGATAATTATATATTAAACAGTGTTTTCTTTTAATTCCGGATTTGACATCGGTTAATTATCTGTTCTAGAATATCTTACAACACTGTTATTTCTAATTATCTTGTATATTTTAAAAAGCGCTATTTGTCACGGAAATTCTTGTATCGACGCGCGTGTGATGCTTACTGCAGTTTAAGGGACCTCTCATTCACCAGCAAAGGGCCCTATTCTGTTAAAGGAACGGTGAACATAATAAATCTCTATTCTAATTTACCGTCTTAAATTTAAGAAATTTAGTGTGCACGTACATAAAAATACGATAATATTAAATAAATTTTTTCGGAATTATTTAAACTAAGAAAGTAAAATTCAAATTTTTGAATTTCAAATTTTAGAGGGAAAAAATGCTCAGATTTTGCTATTTTTAGGCTAAATCTTATGAAAATCCTACTGAAGACACCTTACAGACATTCAATTATATGTGTACATCCATTTTAGTTTCCGTCTTAATTTATAATTTAAAGCATAATTTTAAGTTTTTAAAAACATGCAATTCACGTGAAATTTCACATTTGAAACATAACAATATAAACGAAATCACAAATTAACACGCATATATGTTCAGAATATATATTTGAACAGTAATAATGTGAAATTCAGGAGAAAAATAAAAAATATGGAGTGACTCCACTCGACTTTCCGAACACTGCGTAATTAACAGTTTTGTAGATAAAGTAAAGAAAGAGGAGTTGTTAAACAAACAAAAGAAAGAAAACCATAATAGAGTGTTTGAGCATTTTTTTCCATATATTACACGATGTTTTATTTAACGCTACTGAACTTTGAGCCCGTAGATCATAATGATAAAGAATTTTTCGTTGTGTCTCTGTAAAAACCTATAAATGCTAGATCCACCAAAATGCTTATAGTTAGTGCAACAGTGATTAATAATATTCATATAAATTTTCAGCTCAGTTGAATAAGGCGTTTAGATGCTATCACACTTTTAAAAATTTGGTCCCATAGGTCAGAATTTTTCTTTGTGTCCCTGTAAAAAAACTGTAAGTGCTAAATTCACCAAAATCTATAGAGTTGGTGCGACTGTGACATATAACATGTGTACAAATTTTTTGCTCAGATTAATAAGGCGTTTAGACGCTATCACACTTTTAAAAATTTGGCCCCATAGGCCATAATGATAAAGAATTTTTCTTTGTGTCCCTGTAAAAAAATTGTAAGTGCTAAATTCACCAAAATCTATTCAGTTCGTTCAACTGTGACATATAACATGTGTAAAATATTTTTGCTCAGATTAATAAAGCGTTTAGACGCTATCGCACTTTTAAAAATTTGGCTCCATAGGCCATAATGATAAAGAATATTTCCTGGTGTCCCTGTAAAAAAAACTGTAAGTGCTAGATTCACCAAAATCTATAGGGTTCATACTATGGTGACTTACAATATACGTACCAACTTTCAGCTTATTCGAACAAAGCTTTTAGATGATAGCGTGTTCACTCACAGACATACACACACACATGCATGCACACATACATACATCATCGTAAAAATTGTGAAAACGGACTCAGGGCACCTCGAAACGTATAGAAACATCCAAATCTCAAATTCGGATTTTTGACATGATTACAATACTTTCCTCACTATAGTGTTTGGAAAGTAAAAATTAGAAAGGATGGAACATTTAAAAAAAATTCAGAAAAATAAATAAATTTTAAATTAAATTTTGTGAATATAAATAGTTTTGAAGAAATTTAATTATAATTAACATTGTTTATTTTAATGCACATGCAAAATTTCTTAATTATGACTTAATAATTTACACAAGTGTAAAGCTAGCTTTATGAACAACCTCAGCCTCGGATTTAATTATTTTTCCATAAAGTTTAAAATTTTCATTTGAAAGAATGCTAGCTCATAAATAATACAGTTTCAACGCATGGCTGGTCTTGAATTTAAATAAAATCGATGATTTCGATTGATGAAAATCGATGTTAAAAATTATCGATTTCTATAAAATCGATAATTTTCAACAGAATTAAGAAAGTTTTGTAATTAATAATCACTAGTTATAGCCAATTCTTAATTTTAGCTAAGTTCGACTGAAAATTCGCAATTTAAAAAATAGTTTTTCTAATCGAAATTATTTATCTTCTTTCATAAATTAGAAGATTAATAGCTTGCGAATTTTAAAAATTAAAATGCAAAATGACTCAAAAAAAAAAAAAAAAAAAAAAAAAAAAAAAAACCTTTTAAAATCTCTAGTTTTCAACCAAATTTGAAAATTTTTAGACTGAGAACTCACAATCCCTATTTGTAGCCAATTTTTAATTTTCATCAAAATTATTACAGATAATCTGGTGTGTCACTCACACAACTTTCCCTTACCCTGAAATTTAATACTGTAAATATAAGTTGGAGATTAAGAGGTAAGATAACGAGAACTGATATGTAAACTTATGTTAAAACCATTCAAATTAGGCTTCGGAAGAGTTTTATATGATAGCTCGTTCTGTGTGAGGGGGGCTGCCGCCCCTCTCAACCCCCGTTTCATTACTGCAGATACATTTATATAGAATTTAAATCTGTTATTAAAATTAATCAGTCTTGATCAAACTTTTCCAGCAACAAACTTATATTAACTTGAAAATACAACTTTTGGATCTCCTAAATTTTTTCTTTTCTAGGTTACTCTAAGAGACACAAAGATTGACTTCGGTAATGAGGAAGCCTAAAACGTGTAAATATACAAAAAACAAGCGATGAATATTTAGCTTTAAAACATATATTATTTATTATATGTCTATGAAGAATTCATTTCAGTTTCTGAGCATCTTTTCAGGACATGATAAAATATTATAGTAAAGCACTTCCACTAACAGTAAAAAAGAATGTTATTGCTTAAATATTTGCTGTCCTGTATATCTTTTGAAGATTATGTACAGACCACAAGGTGCACATAAATACAATCCTATAGTAATTATAAAAGGCGCAACCTGAAATACACTTCCATCAATTTTCAGCTATTGTCACACTATAATCTAGTTCTTCTGTGTAGCCCTGTAAATGAACAGTGAATGATTTTCCAACCATATTCTACATGAGACATGTATAATATGCATATAAAAATACATATAAAAATATATATATTCTTTTCATTTTTTTTAGTGCAGTGCATAGCTGTTAAACTCTACTTACCTGCAATTTCCCACATAGACGTAATGTATTTGAATTCTCATGGGTGTCCCCGTACACGAACCATTTGCTTCATCTCAACGAAAAGCTGAGTGTAGCATTCCTATATCATACATATTTAAAATACCAAGTTTGGACTTTCTGCTACCATTTGTTCTTGATATATACTGATAACAGACAAACACACAGACACACACACACACAGACCAACCGTTAAAAACATTATTTTCGGATTCTGGGGACCTCAAAACGTATAAATGTAACAAAAACTCGCTTTCAAGAATTTAACCCAAAAACAATACTTTCTCTACCTTATTGGCAAGAGAAAGTAAAAATGGAAATATAATAAATAAATAAATATAAACACCGAATGAATCCCAACTTCTCAAACATATATTCTCATTGTGAAATTGCCACGTATATTGGAGATTCTAAGAGATTTGTGGGAATAAATTTTGTGCCTGAACTTTTTCTGTATAAATTTGTATAGAAATTCTATTAAAGAACCTCTTTCAGTTGAGCATTTATCTGTTGAATTATAAAGGGCGCATTCGAAAGTATTTCCCGGTCACTTCCCCAGTTGGGAAATGACGTCACGCGGGAAGTTCGGGAAATTAGAACTATCATATAGGAGCCTTACGAAAAATGACCGAGATATAACTACTTCCGTACACATCTCATCTTCCCGGGAAACAAATATATAAACAAACATGGCTCCTATATGGTAGTTCTAATTTCCCGAACTTCCCGCGTGACGTCATTTCCCAACTCGGGAAGTGACCGGGAAATACTTTCGAATGCGCCCGAAGTGAACAGATATTAATTTGAAAACATGCGATATTTCATAAATGAGACAAGTATGTTTTCTTTTTGAAAGAAAAATTGCTTATTTCGAAGTGAGTATGCCCATTTACTTATTTTTAAGTATTTCAATTTTAGCAGTCAATAAAAGCATTTTTTATTCTTCAATCCAAAAAACAAGTGACTTATCATCTATTATATAAATTAGAAGATTTACAGCTCAAATTATCAATGTAAAGTAGTCTGAAAAGAAAAAATCAAATTTTAATTAATTTTTAAAAAGTTTTGCAGTGACTTCTTTTTTATGTTAAAAAGACGTTTATACTATCTATCGTCACTTTATGAATTCAGATGAATTCACTAATTGCCATACAATTTTGGGATTTAAAAATATAAATAAATAAATTGTTTCTTATATGGAAGGGTATGGAATAGATATTATGAACATTTGAAAATAATCGCCCATTGGCCTAATAGAAGTATGTAAAATTTGATTTTAAAAATGACCTCCATGTTTTTCAATCACGTCAGGATTTTTAGTAAAATCGATATCGATATATATATGTGTATGTATATATATTCGAACAGTATTGTAGGTACTGACAACAGTGGTTTATCCATTTGTATCTGACAACAGTGGTTTTTCATCCATTTAAATCTATGTAAAATGATCGATTTTTGGTTTAGAAAATTGATTTTTCAGCAATCGATTTATTTTTAATAGGTTTAAATGGATGAAAACCATTGTTGCTAGATCATACGAGCCACTTCTGGTCGAGAGAAAAATAAAAAGTTCCCTTGGGTATTTTTACTTTCCGAACACTAGTGAGGAAAGTATTGTAATCATGTCAAAAATCCGAATTTGAGATTTCGATGTTTCTATACGTTTAGAGGTCCCCTGAGTCCGTTTTCACTATTTTTGCGATGATGTATGTATGTGTGTGTATGTATGTGTGTGTGTATGTATGTGTATGTCTGTGAGTGAACACGCTAGCGTCTAAACGCTTTGTTCGAATAACCTGAAAGTTGGTACGTATATTGCAAGTCACCATAGTACGAACCCTATAGATTTTGGTGAATCTAGCACTTATAGTTTTTTTACAGGGATACCAGGAAAAATTCTTTATCATTATGGCCTATGGCCCCGGTCTCCCTTAAAGTTTTTCTATATTCTTTAGATCCATCTGATTGATTAAAGTCGTTAAATTTAAAATTGTTCGAGTTCTGGCATGGTGATTTATCCAAATTTTGCCTCTAACATTCATTCGGTCTATTGAAGTTAAAAAAAAAAAAAAAAAAAAAAAAAATCATGAATAAAAATTTACTCCTTTGCGTACTTCACTGTCTTCAGTTGATTTTAAACTTCAGCGATGTATCAGACAGTATAAATAAAACTAAACTCTGAAATAATTATAAATTCTAGTTGAAATCGTACGAAAAATACATATAACATTTTTCGTAAGTTGAATTTCTCCAAAATATTCCGATGTTATTAGAAGTAAATTTTTATTTTAAACATTTTTAATCCAAACGTAGGTGCTAATCTATTAAGTTACACTCAAAACACCAATCACAATTTAAAGTTGAATACAATACAAACTTTTCAAAATAATTCAAATATTTCGAGAGATTTATCACTATTATAAATCAAAAATAGGTTTACGATTACAAAATTGAAGCGTATGGAACGTAAAAGTATACCTTGGAAAAAAAAATGCATTGCTATTTAAATTAAGATCGTGAAGTAAAACGCTGAAGCAAGCAGCATGATGTTACATCCAAAGGCACTTATACTCTTTTAGAAATTTTTAACAAGCACGACCTTCTCGACATTATGCATCTTTTTTCTTTTTTTTTTTTTCTTTCTGTACAACAGGAACATCTTGTAATTCGATATATATATTCCTTCGTGCTCATGAACGGCTGTAATTCAAAACTTCGCATTTGGCATAATTATATTTCTACTTCCATTCATTTTTAGCGCTCGGAGGCAAAAATCGTTTGGCAGCAACGATATATTCGAAGTCTGTTTCTGCGATTTGAGTTTTATTTCCGAAAAACTTAAAGGTAAACATCTGCTGCAACAGTGCGTTTCTCTTATGTTTTTAATTTCATTTATTTATGCAGGTTTGATGCCGCTTTTGCGCTTGCCAGAGTTATGATCAAAGACGAGAAATATTTGCTCATTCGAATATTTTTCGTAAAACTGCTTGTTAGAAAAGTTTTATTTATAAATTGCAGGCATTGTGAAGTTCGTTTTGAGGAAATAACACGATGCAGTAAATACAAAACTGTAGAAGAATTATTCGTCACATCTTCTAGCAAAGATATCGTAAGTAAATTTCTTTCTCTTCTTTTTATGTTATTACTGGCGCTATTTTCTGGCGTGTTTGTTTTGCAATGACATTTCATTAATTTTATTTTATTTTATTATTATTTTTTTTTTTAAGTATTCTTGATTGAGACGACTGGAATATTGTTTGAACTGAAACTGAATCTGAAATGCTTTTATAAAATGGCTGGAGAATTTTCAGATGGAAAATAAACAAAGTTTTTTTGTGATCATTTCTGCCAAAATTTTTATTTCTTTTTGAATTTGCTTTTAATTAAAGTATATGTCAATCAAGGAAATAAAAACGACCAATTTATTATGCAGTGAAAGATTAAAGAATGTTGTTTCCGAGATTTTCTTCGGAGATTTCTAAAATATTTTTTCGAAAACAGCTGATAATATGTGTTTTAAAATTATAAATGTTTTTTGTGAGATAAAAATTATATAAATAGAAAAAAATCTTGAGTATCTTGTCTTTCTGACCCTTTCATGAAGATTTGTTTTCTTCTTTAGAATACGATAATGTGTGATCACTTATATGTTTCTACAAATATGAAATCTTAATTACAGAAATTTCTAAAGAAAAGTAACCATAACAACATTTTCTTTTTCATCTTCCTACTATATCAATGGGTTAGAAAACTAATTTAAAACAGAAAAAAAATGCATAACAGGGTCCCCTATCGGCTAATATATATCCAAATTTAATCAATGTAGTTTTCATACTAATTAACTTAGATATTATGTTTGGTTCACTTACACACTATAGAAGCTGAAAAACAGCTTTCACGTTAAGGTAAGAAAACGTAGCATAGCAGCGTCACTTGTAAAGCGATATGTCGAAATAGATCAATTTACATTTAAGTGCAGACAAATATAAATTTACTTGAAACTCCCAGTCTTAAGACTTGGTCTACAGCTGCTACAAAGTTTTTACACACACACATATATACAAACATCAAAATTCTCAAATAAAATAAAATTATAAAATTATTAATTAAAATTATTTTCCATGATGAATGAAGACGAATTTTACTTCAGAAAAGTATTATAACATTATAAATACCGAAAGAAAGTCAATTTTGTGCCGACATCAGAAAAAATGGATTTTTTTCCTCCGTTAAAAATGAAAAAGACTGATAACTTTGTTTTAAATGATAACAGATCTATAATTCAACCATTCGTTTTAAGATATTGCCGGGTTCTTTTGAATGATACTCATATTGAAAATTTACACCACGAAGGGGGGGGGGGCGATGCCCCTACATGCACATAATTTTTTTTTTCTAGTTTACTACCACTACTATCAATAATACATATTAATTTTACTATCATTCGTTAAAAATAACTCTAATTATGTACAGTCGGGGAAAAAAAAAAAAAACGCAGCACTTGATAGTATTTCGTTATTAATTGACGCAGAAAAATTTAATAGGCACCATTCAACAGGAAATGAAATGCACTTTCTGAAAATGTTGTCGAATTTTGAATTAGGGGTCATCTACATATTAAAATGAGCGCCAACTTTGATTTTTTCAATAGTAACACCCAATTTTGACTTCATATTCAAATTTCTGAGAGTCTGGCAGTGCGGAAAAGTATACTGTTTGTATACTTTATCTTTAGTATTCATAGAGTTATGATCAAAAATGTGTTAGGGGGCTATCTCTAAATACAGAAAAATAAAATTAAGATCCTACAAGAACTAGACAAAATTATACTGTTTCACACCGGAAATATTTCAAGAAAAAAAGAGTTATAAAAAGAAAGAAAAATATTAACACCTTTGCAGTATCTTATTTATCATGAATTTAGTGTTTTTGATATGTATATACTTTAGTACTTTTTTAGATAATTTTAGGTATATTTGAATACATTACACTTACGATTGGTCAGACAATACTTTTTATAAAAGTGCAATATTTTTCAATTAAAAAGTATCGATCATGGATATACTGATCACCAATAAAGCTTAAATTTTCTTTCGTACGTGTAACATAATATACAAACTGAAATAATATAGCTATATATATATATATACAACAACGCATAAACTAATTCTTTTCGGATAAATTATTGTAAGGTTTCATAAAGTCAGGGCCTGATTAAGGGGGAAGCTCGCTCATACCGGAATATTTTTACAATTATTTTTTACTTCATGTTATAGAAATTCCACGCTTTGACGAGGAAATATTTTTTATAAAAAATGAACGGTGTAAAACAATCCAATTTACTCACCGTTATTAGACACCAGAATTCTTTTAAAATAATTTTTAATGAAAATTTTCTGTTTATTATAGCAGGAAAGTATTTGATAAAAAATAACGGTGTAAGTATAAATAATGTATCAAGAGCGAGCTTCCCCCTTAATCAGGCCCTGCATAAAGTAAACATTAAACAATTTCAATAGCACTGACCAGTTTTGGGTCAGTTGAACTCTTTGGAACTGTACGATTTGTTTTATAATTTCTATGAAAATATAATTTCTTAATTAACGCTTTCGCGACTGCTAACGTCGATTCACATCATTTGAAAATCTGTAACAATGCCAGTGGGCGTTTTTTTCGTAATTTATGTGTTATTTATTTCTTAAGCATGTATTCAGTGTTCATATTTTTGCAATAAAATATACTATGGATAGAAATATATTAATTAGAAAGAATATAGTTATAATGTATATCCATCTGTAATATAATTGTGGTACAGAAAATTTGTTTTGAAATATTTTATTTTGAGAGTATTTCAAACAGTAAACCCCGCCTATTTAGTTAATTTTTTACTTCTAGTGTTCGTTTAAAGGATTCTACATTAATCACCAGTAATCGATGAAGTAAATACCACTTGTGTATATTTTTGTCAATGTAAAATAAGGGGTTTAACACGAAGACTTAAAGTCACATTCACTTTTCGTTTCTGTATTGTTTTGTTTTGAAGAACGGTAAAAGGCGGGGCTTTAGAAAACAGGAATTCTTGATACCAACACAAATGTCTAAAAATCAACATTTTTGTTTCATTTCTTTGCATTTGACGTTGTTGTTGTATAATCTGACCCTTAAATAAAAAATAAAAATATTTTGTTCAATTTTCTCCGTTATTTTTTAAGATTTGCTTCGTTATCTCATTCAAAGTTTTTTAAGAGACGGCCCCCTAAACCACTCCAAAAGAAAGATTTATTTATACCTCGAAAACTAGTAACTGGAATGAGCTGCAAATTTGCACACCCATATTTTTCAGCATTAGGATTCATTTTATGTAAAAATTAATATAGGTCATAATTCATAATTTTTATGAATATGAATTTATTAATATTTTTCAGAATTAAAAATATTTTTCAGAATCAAAATTAATGATGGATTATGTTTGGGTTTCTTCACTGTATCTCGTAAAAAAAGAATTATATCGATCAAGTTATTTTTTGTGAAGATATTAATAAATGTTTAAAATATGAATTTAACATTAGCACCTTCAAACTTTGAACGCTTATAACTCTGTGAAAAAATAAGCAAAATATACAACCAATATACTTTTTCGCATTGTCGCGATCCCAGGAATTCAAATATAAAATAAAAATGTGGCATTAACATTGAAAAAATCAAAGTTGGTGCGCGTTTTAATATGTAGACGACCCCCAATTCAAAATTTCCGTTCATTTTCTGAATCTACTCTCAATTCCCCGTCGAATGATACTTATTACATTTTTCTACATCGATTAGTAATGAAGTTACATCGAGTGCTGCGTTTTTTTTTTTTTTTTTCCCGACTGTACATTTATACGAAATTTTGTCCTACACTGCCGTATTAAAAATTATGAAAAAATGGAATCACGGCGCCACCTGCTGAGCGGTTGACCCACAAATGCGGTCAGCACGAGTTTAGGCTAGGGTACAACTAAATACCAAGTTTGGTTAAATTACGCTCATTGTTTCATGAGATACATCGCCCACAAAATTTGTGATACACACATAGGCAGACATTTTATAGAAACAGTCAAATCATATTCGATGCATCTCGAAACATGTAAATCTGTCGAATCTGGGAGCTCGAAAATTTTCACGAATCCAATAATTTCTTCTTATACATATAGAAGAAAGTAAAAAAGGACTGTCTGATTTTGGTATATCTATACATTTTGGAGTCTTCGATATTCAATTTTGCTATTTTAACGACGCTGTGTGTATGAGTGTAAGTGTCCATATGTATGTATGCGTGTATATATAGAAAATGCAAAAGACTACTTAAAAGTACGGATGTGACGGATTGTCATAAACTGTGATCCGCAGATACGGATATGAATACGGATATCAGTTTTTCTTTATCCGCGGATACGGATACGGGCACGGTTCTTTTGTATCAAGATTCGCGGATATGAATACGGATACGGATCTTTGAAAAATCTATAATAATTAAGAACAAAAGTAACAATTTTTCCTTCCATTACTCGATTACCGTAAGCAATGGAAGTAATGCATTCGGTGAAAATTTTCGATATCGATCTTTCGCCTGATTTACAAGTTTTAATGTCCAAAAAATTTGTTTTTAGAGGTTATTCATTACGTACGTATGTATGTATGTGTGTGTGCGTGGGGGGGGGGGGGAGAAGGGTATATCTGTTGAATCTGGTGAATCTTCTTCATCTAAAGATACGACGAAACTTACTATTTTAATTTTGGCTAAAAAGTAAAAAAAAAAAAACGAAAATGGGTAAGAAAAAATGAATAAAGTCAGATTCACATCTTAAAAACGGCTCTAATGTACAATGCGCGACAAGAAAAAAAAAAAAAAAAAAAAAGCCGCACTGCAGAAAAATTGACTTATATCTCTCTCTTATTTGTAATAGCATCTCACAGCGCGGCTGCTTAAAGCCAGATTTCCAGATTAAACAGTCAAAAATTTTATAACTTGCTAAAAAAACATCTTATGAATAATTCGCTAACATTTAATTATTTTGTCATCTCGCGCATTACAACACATTTTGCTTTTCGTTCTAAAATTAACACTTTTTGTGATATCGTTAATTTCCTTATCCTTATAATTTTTGAAGTATTTTTCAAAATTACACTTTTCCTAAAAACTGTTTCTTGTTTTGAATACTTGGCTCAATCCTAAATTTTACGTGGTCGTACGTTTTAATTTATAAAATCTCGTTGTAAAATCCGTTCGAAAATTTGCTTTTTAAATCATAAAACTGGCGGTTCCAGAAAGAGAAAGAAAAATATTCAAGAATGTTTTTCCTCACAGTATATGGGTAAGAGAATGTAAAAATTTGCAACCAAAAATTTCATTTAAACACTCTTTTCAAGGAAATAATAACATTTTATTTAATAAAATTCATCTAGTCTATGTGAATTTTACTGAAAAAAAAAAAAAAAAGAAAGAAAAAAAAAAAAAAAAAACTTATAAAAATGGGAATTTCGGTTCTAATGATTCACAGTTTAACACCTGCTTTCAAACTCCCTTCCGTGGAGGATCAAAATTGCGATCCCAGACAGCACATCGCTTCCCCAGGATATCTTCAAGATGTCTTCTGGATGAAAAGGCATCCCAGAAACGTCCTTAAGATGTACTGTGGATAAGTTAAGCCTAACTGTGCTGTTAGGGATGGCATGTCTCCAGACCACCTCTAGGGGTGTGTCCCAGACCATCGCCAATTGCCCATCTGCGCAGCACTAGTGCGACGTAAAACCCAACCAACCAACCAACCAACCTGCTTTCAAACTGTCGCTTTGAGTATAAACAGATTCCTGATTGCGGTTTTGGTGCATTGTTTATTTGTTAAAAAATAATATCATCTGCGTTACTGACTCCGTCTCTCAGATGTTTATATTAATTTTTAAATTAATATAAACTCTTATTAAATCATAGTATGTATTTCCTTTATATACGCTGTATATAATAAATGCAAACGGTGGGAATTCAAAATTTCATCAATGTAAAAATGAAGACGGAAATTCATTGCACACACGGGAAAAATGAATGGATTTAAAAAAGCAATTGTAAATTGCTGGAAAACGTAAATTCCGCGAACGTAAAAGCGAGGCTGCACTGTATTTGTTTTATTTATACATTAAAGAAAGATAGTTGATAATTAGTTATAATAGTTTTCTTCTCTTTTTTTTTTTTTTTTTTTTGGAAATTTCTACAAAATATCCGTATTAGATTAAAAAAAAAAAAACGGATACGAATACGGATACACATTTTTTTTCTCGCTCATACGAATCCAGATACGAATACGGATCTTTTTTATTTCTCGCGTATATCCGCGGATACGGATACGGATACGGAGCTCCGGCACATGTCTACTTAAAAGCAATCTAATCCAATGCTTTATACTTGATGCAGTTGATACAAATGTTTTTAAAAGTATATCATACGCATCACTATAGATTTTTACATTTTGGTTGTGCTTCCTAAACGCACATACTTATTATTATTATTATTATTATTACTTAAAATTTGACAAAACCTACTTTAGAAATATGTGCAATTTCACTAGTTTTTCGTGATGTCTGTATGTACGCATTTATGTATGCGTGTATCTCTAATACCTTAAAACGGTGGGGTTTAAAACAATAAATATTTGTATTTGGGTTGTTATGGAATATAGTTGTGCTCCTTTTTTGGTTACTATCTTTCATTTCAGAGATAGCCAGAAAAACTCAAAATTTTTGTTATAGTATGACTTCCACTTTTAGCGATTTCAACAGAAGCTAGTAATAGAATCTGCGTAATAATATTGCAGCAAAAAATAAAACTACTTTCACTTGGTAGAATTCTGGTTACATTGAAAATACATGTAAAAGCATAACTAACATAATAGAACATAACCATTGGCTTTGACGGAGGTCCGCCTTTAACACACTTGGGAACCTTCTTAGCGACTTGACGAGTATGAAACAGCAACAGTATATCTTACACAAACGTGAGCGAGCAATATAGAAAAAACTAATCAAGAGGGAAAGAGCGAAAACATGGACCACATTCTGTGAGTCCACCAAAACACATATGGTCCCCAGTATAAAATTGCTGCAGGCAAAACAACCGCTCCTGCAAAACTCTGTTACGTTTTTGACAGCAATAATTCAGCAAAAATCGATAAAACCCTCAATAAATTTCTGGACTCCCTCTATCTGACTAACGAACGAGTCTCTCACAGGTTAATCCCTTTACCTCTGCGCTTCGGTGACAGCCCTCCGGTTCCAATCACGTTACAAGAAATCAACCGCATATTCAAAAGCATTAAACAAAATAAAGCCCCAAGACACGACCTCCTCGATTATAACTTAATTAAGAGAATAATTAGAACAAATCACAAACTAATGTTAACAATCTTTAACAAATGCATAAAATTCTAATTCTTCCCGAGCCAGTTCAAAAAAGGTACAGTGGTTTGGTTCCATAAGGAAGGCAAGGATCCCAAAGACCCAAAGAACTATAGGCCTATATGCCTCCTCCCAGCTATTAGTAAAATACTTGAAAGAATTATCCATGGTAGAATAAATCACCACTTAACAACATTAAACTACTGGAATACAAATTAATTTGGCTTCAAACAAGGCACCTCTACAGAAAATGTACTACAACAGCTGATAGATACAGTCGGTAACAAAAGTATCCGAACACTAGCAATAACTCCTATATAAAAAAAGTAGAGTAAATACTGTCTTGTTAAATAGATCCTTGTAAAATCATGTTCTTAGTCAGTCTAAGAACATGATTCGACAAGGATCTATTTAATAAAACAGTATTAACTCTACTTTTTTTTTATATAGGAATTTTTGCTAGTGTTCGGATACTTTTGTTACCGACTGTACAATTAAAAAAGATTAAAAAAAAGACAAACAATAAACACTGCTAATCTCAATAGATATCAAAGGTGCCTTTGATAACATTAGGTGTCTCACTCTTGTGAAAACCTAACACAGTCACGTTGCCCGACATACCTCGTCAACTGGATAGTTAGCTTTCTGGAAAACATGTATGTCAAGCTAGAAGAAAACGGAATCTCTACTCAGAAAAGAACATTCGGTGGCTGTCCGCAAGGAAGTTAGACCCTCTCGTTTGGCTGCTAATAGCCAAGACAGCCCTCAACCATAGCTGGGGGAACAATGTGCGGATCCAAGCCTTTGCAGACTATTTCATATAAATCATTAGAGAATCAGACAAAGATACACTAATACAACCAACAAAAAACACAATAGAAATTTTCGGAACTTGGGCAAACACAAACAACCTTATTATTAATTGGAGCAAAACAGAACTGATGTACCTGAACAGACCACATACAGGAAACCTCCCTACCGCGAACTCCTGCAAACTCGAGGGCATAAAGTATAAGGACATTGAGCTAACTACCAAGGATAATATGAAATATTTAGGTGTCTTAATTAACAAAAATCTGAAATGGCAGCCTCATACAGAACATCAGGTAAAGAAGATTTACAAGTCATTCCAACTCTTCGGGCGGATAGTCTCCAGGGGATGGGGTCTCCAACCACAAATGATAAAAATATGGTATAAGACAGTAGTGGAAAAAACACTGATTTGTGCAGCTCCCGTTTGGGAAAACAACCTTAACCAGCAAAATAAAGACAAACTGCTTAGCTGCCAAAGACACTTTGCACTGGCCATCGTCAGGGCATATAGAACTGCCCCCACCTCGGCACTTTTAGTTCTGTCAGGCCTGATTCCGGTACACCTCCAAGTTCTCTATGAAGCAGCATACGGTACAATAACAAGGCTTCATAGAAACTACCTTACCTTACTCTATGAGCACATGTTTAACCACACAGACCACATGATGTAGCAGAGCATTTGGCGCAAGCACCCTGCTGATACACCAGAACCTCAACTAAAATCAGTAACTGAGCCACCCACATATATACGGATGGCTCGAAGCTGGAATTAGGCACTACATGATCTGCTTTTGTAGCATTTCAAAATGACTCATAATTACACGAATGGTCAGTACCTTTAAGAAAGTGCAACAGTGTATTCCCGGCCGAACTACTGTCGATGCTCAAAGCAGCAGAATGGGGTAACACACAGGGTATTACATATAGTATCCACTCGAACTGCATGTCAGCAATCCAAGCACTATCCAAACCTTTTACGACAGACAGTATAATATTAGAAATCCATAACGAAATAATCAGATGAAACAATAACTTCAAAATCCAATGGGTAAAAGCTCACATTGGCATTACCGGCAATGAAGAAGCAGATAAACTAGTGAAGAGAGCAGCAGAAAATATTAACAATGACAATCCATACTACCTGGAAAAACCAATCTCCTTTCTTAAATAGAACCTTTAAAATCTGCCTAAAAATATGTGGCAATTCGAGTGGGACTATGGGGATACGGGCAGGCTGACACACAGATACTTTCCAAAAGTGGACACAAAGACGGTAATTAACTGAAAGCTCCTAACGCAACTCTACACAGGCCATGGTGCATTCCCCGCCTATCTTCACAGATTCAAGAAGAAAAGCCTGGACTGTGCTTGTGTTGAATTAGGAACATCAATACCTTACCTCACAGCCTGTCCGCTCACGGAAAAACACCATCTGAGTAAAATCACACACCAGAATGAACAACTCTGGTACAAACAATTAGAAAATAACGGTCACATACAGAACAAGGCAAAACACATAGTCAGATGGCTCACAAACAACACTGACGTTATTTCACAATAGCAAAGTGATGGCCTCAACAAACTATCAACAGAAGAAGAATCCAAGAATCAGCCAGGGGGAATCCAATCAAGAAAAAAAGTAAAAGAAAAACTCCGTTTTTGTTTATTTTTAGTTCAGATCGTGGTCCGTGCAGTTAAAGCGGCAAGCTCTAAGTTAGCACAGAGTCCCGGTAAAAATAAAAATTGTAATACTGAAAATCCTGAAAGAAAATATTAAAACTAATAATAATGTAAAAAAAAAAACAAAACTATTAAAAAATCAAAATGTATAAAAAATTATTTAAAAAAATTGTATAAAAAATTTAAAAATATAAAATGTATAAAAAAATCTCAAAAAATGTAAACGGTATTCAGCTAATGTTCGTCTCTAAGCCCTCGCTACGATCAGGACTAGGCATGAATGTTTTATTTATTTATTTATTTTTATTTTTATTTGTTTGGATGAAAAGTCTTATTTTTATTTTTATTTTATTTTCTATCTAACTCTCAGCTAAAATTCCGCGAACTGATAAACTGAAGTCTCCAATAGTATTTTTCGCAGAACAATCAGCCAGAAATATAAAGTCATCGCGATAGTATCCAGCTAAGAGGTTACTCTACAACAGAACCTACCTTCCAACAAATACCAAAATAGCTTCCAATTTTTGAATTTACTTACTACTTACTAATTGCTTTAAATACTTAGTAAGTTTCTAACTTATAAAAAAAAAACCACTTTCTTAATTGATTAAATAAAAATAAAAAATTAATAATATCTTTTACTTACTAAACTTTTAATTTACTTACTTAACATTAAGGGATGCATCACGGATCGTCAAGGTCATCCAAAGCCCATGTTACTCTACGGCGAAATTTGTTTATAGAATTACACATTACCTACTGTCCGTTTTCGTAAACCATGTCTACCTCTCGCGGAACGATCCTACTCGGAAAAGGGGTGATGCGTTGAATGAGATGGGCACTTAGCCAAATGCACTTTTCGTTCTACACGTGTTCGTTTTCTTTTTATGAGCAGCATTTTGCCTTTATACGAATATAACGAAGAAGTATCGCCTCAAAATTCAATAATGTCCTGAAAAGAAAAAAAAAAGAAAAAAGAAACCGCAACTTATCTCTCACTCGTAAAATGCAAACATTCTCTCATCTTCTACGCTTCTACCCTATTTTAACAAAATCAATGCAGACCTCACGCATGCGCATAGGTGAGCAGGGTCACAGCTAACGAAAACAAACAATAATTGTTATTTTCAAATTCTGTTTTCATATTCTGAAAATACGCAATCGTTAAATGAGTACTCGTTTTCCAAAAATTTATTTATTTTTATTTTTTTAATTTTAATTTTGATTTTGAAAATGCGAATTTTTCCTAAATGCATTTTTCTCATGTTTGAGCTGTAAAATGAAATATTAAAATTTAAAAGATTCAATTTTTGGGAAACGGGTACTTATTTAACGGTTGTAAATTTTCTGAATGTGAAAGCGGAATTTAAAAATGCCAATTAGGTAATGAGCAATTCTATAAACAAATTTCGCCATAGACTTACATGGGATTTGGTGACTTGAGACGGGAAAATCGTAAGAGAGAGTGAACAGCCTTAACACCTACTAAATTAATTCTGCAGAACTCACAAGCGAGTAACAACATGTCGTTGCGATAGTATCCTGCTCTGTACATTTTCTCCTAAGAACCTACCATTGAGTAATTTCCTAAATAGTTTCTATCTTAAAAATTTTAAATTCTTTTTTTTTATTACGAGGGTATGGCGGTGTCTGGTCCTTGTTAATCTGTGCAGCACCGTCCAGTGCTCGATGGGGTAGTTAAGCAGTCATCGGGCTACCAACGCGGGGCACCATCCCCCCTTGGTGGATCAAAATTGTGATTTTTTTTTCTTTTCTATTTGGTTGTTCTAGGCTAAGACACAACAAAATCCCCTAAATCATAGTTATGCATTCCAAAACTAAATTTTTTAACCCCTGCGGTACCCCCCTCCCCATTTTTTTTTCTTTTTTTACCCCAACTGTTAATGTAATTGTTCAGCATTTTAAGTTTAGGTATCGTTCCCCTCCCCTATCCCTCCTAGGCCTCCACATTTTGGTAATAAAATTCATAAGCACAACTAATTATTGCGGCTCCCCGAGCATCTTCTCCCCCCCTTTAAATTTGTACCCCCCCCCCTTTTTTTATCAGCTAGTTGTGCACTCAGTCAAAATTTTCAGCATCTAGGAGCGTGTCTGTGCGCCCCACTGTGCTATCTTCGAGTTGCGGGTGTGCTGGTCGAGCAATGTGTCCAAGAAGTAGAAGTCGCTACCTTGCCTTCCCTGTAACAATGATGTTCCTGTAACAATGAAGTACCTGCAGTAACTTAGTCTTTCCTGGTGCTTGAGTTTTCCACGGAAGAAGTCTGAACGATGTTCATCGGACACAGCTCACTTCTATGTAGTGACCGGATTACTGTCTGGTTGTAGGCGGTTACCATGAGATGATCTGGCGATTATTCGTTCCAGAGGACAGCATCCAACCCGTTAAGCTTGACCGAGTAGGGGCTGTCCAAAGGTTTCTGAGTACGACGACCAAAAATAATAGTTTAAAGTTGCCAAAATCTAATCTAGAGATCCTACCTCAATTCAAAGCAAAGTCAACTAGAATGCTTTTTTTTTTAAATATATAATTACCAAATTCTCGACACTAACCTTCTCCAAAGAGTATAAAAGGAGGCTATCTGCACAGGAGTGAATGAATTCCATTGATCTCTGAGCTACGCATTTGTCACTTAGATAGACAAGCTGTTGATTTCTATTCCTGAATGAACCACATTTTCTCCTCGATACATATAACACTGTTTATGTGATTTTTGTCGTGCGAGTAATAATTTTATTGGATTGTTCCAGAAATATTCTTCGTAGTGTATTCATCGACAAGAACCTGCCTGTTTGTTTACAAACCACTTTCCCATATAGAAAATCAACATTTTAGGGACAATATACTTAGGAAACAAGGCGGACAAGAAAGTCATATGGTGTCCACATCAGATTTTTTTTTTTTTCCAATCCGTTACCAAGGCTTTTCAAATGAGGCAATATCAATGGCTTTCAACACCCGGAACTCAGTCTGTAAATGTTATTTCACGGCACTAGAACTATTAGCAGGAGAAAACGACGTATTGCTGCATACTACTTGAGTCATCTTCGGGAAAATGAAAATCGTACGAGATCGTAACATTATGAACCAAAATCTAATCTAGTGCATTTTTTAAGACTATAGAGGAAACAAAAAATGAAAATATTCTGTACATGTTCCTAAAATAATGAATTTAATAAATAAGAAATACAATTGATTATTTCACAGCAGAATACTTTTATTTAAAACATTTCATTTTCACTTTAGCAGTGTTTGAGGTTGCGTTCTTATTTGTTATTCTTCTTTAATTATAAAATTGGTAAATGTTTATTAAATTTCCAAAATCCTGCATAAAAGACAGATATAAATGTAATTTTTAAGGAATAATAAATGTTACTTGTCATGCTCTTAAGATTTGTTCATCTGTAAATTATTTTTCAAATGTATATTTAATCATCAGAACGGCAAATATTTATTTATCTTTTATCTTTGTTCTCAAATTAGCTTTCCGTATTTTGTATTATTCGACGACATTTATATTGATTTATGCTTTATCTCAAATTCCTTGAAGTATCATTTATTCTTTAGCTTATTGTTTATTTATGTAAATTAAATTTTATGTTACAGTTAAAATGTTGCGCTGCACGTTTTTCAAATACTATATGCGTATGTGTCTGCCCATATTTATCTATCTATATAATCATACAAGGTATTCAAAAACTTGAAACATTGTTTAATTCTTTGCCTAATATAGGTATGTACGTAATTTGCTAAAGTGTTGAAAATAAGGTACAAAATAACACCACGATAATAACATTTTCTTTCTGTTAATTTTCAAATAGTTACACTTTTTAATTTTTTACAGGAGCCCTTTGGGCAATTTTAGTCAATTAGAAAATGTTTACTTTTAATACAACAACCTCATCAATACCGTGGATAATCAAATTATAAGATTTTCTTTATTAAAATTTTTGTTTTCCTTAAAAAAAAAAATACTGGACGAAATGACCTTGATTTGCTAAGAACATTCATAAACTCATATTTTCCAGTATAGATTTAGTCACGAGTAAAAATAGGACACCAACAACAAACTGAAGAAAAGAACAAATACTTTGGCTTAACCTGTATCATTAAAAATTACAAATAACTTATAATTTTAACACACGATTTCACTTACTTCGATGACAATATTTTTAAACTTTTTAAAAATAGTACGATTATTTAGAACTTTAATTTTTTTCCTTCTAAAATTAGTAATTTTTGCTTAATAATGCGAATAAAATTCAACAAAATTGTACTAAAAATACAAAAACATTGACAAAACATTGCAGAAACATTATTCTGAAACATAAAATACATAAATGTAATTTTCGCTGAGATATGATCATTTGTAGTAAATATATATGACTATTTTAAATTCAGTTCTATATTTTTGTGTGTTGTTATTGTTTTAGTTCTATTAATTGCTAAATTTTAAGATTAAACTTTATTACGTTATCTATCATTTATATCTATATATATATATATATATAACTGCGCGTGCTTAAAATATAGAATTTATTACTATTATTATTATTACTTAAGTTCAAAGCTAAATATATTGTACAACTTATGTGAAACATTAATTTGAACGCGATAAAATCAAGCAAATTATTGGCAAAAGAATGAGCAACAATTTTAGATATTTTCCAGAGATGAAAATTCATGAGAGATTTTTCCCATTTAATTTGTAGATCGGATTATTTTAGCCACACTGCAAAATTTTGTTTTATGAAAAACTCCTTATGAACTCACAAATCTTAGTAAAAAAGAAAAATTACGATAAAGTTACAAACCCATAAAAGTTTTTCTTTAAAAAAAAAAAAAAACTAGTTAGCATAGGTGGACTTTGCTCAGTTCCCCATTATATTTATGTTCTCATAAATTTCTGGTGCCAGACATATTATAATCATGTTAAGATAAAAGAATTTGACCAAATACTTGACACAGTGACAGAATGAAATCCCCGCCTAATAGGCTATCCACCGTTCACGTCGATATATTTACCTTATTCTAATCTATTAATTTATTTTGTCAGGGTCAATTCCATTGTTTAGTTTTCATGCTGCTATTTCCAATGCAATAATCCTCAAAATTCACATCTATACAAAAAATTTACAATTTGGCTATGTTGATAAAATCGTAAATTACGAATAATTTACGGAATTTTCCTATTAGAATATTTGTATTCAATCATGTTCAAACAAATATCATAAATGAAAATGTGATTTTGAAGTTGTCTAATGTATTTATGATCCTCAAAATGGAAGTTTATGCTGAATTTTGCCTTATTCTGATATGTTAAGTAAATCGTAAATTCCAAATAACTTACGAATTTTTTAAATTGAAAAAATCATAGTCTATGATATTCATGCCAGTATCCTAAATAATATTTCGAAAGTGATTTGACATCTTTACGATGAAAATATCCCTCAAGATTGACGTTTATGTGAAATTTTGCTCTATTCTGCCATGTTAAGAAATTCGTAAATTTCCAATAACTTATGAAATTTTTATATTGGGAAATTCATAGTCATTAATATTGATGCCAGTGTCCTAAATAATATTTCAAAAGTAGTCTGGCATCTTTACGATGAAAATATCTCTAAAAATTGACGTTTGTGTGAAACTTTGCCCTATACTGCCATGTTAAGAAATTCGTAAATTTCCAATAACTTGCGAAATTTTCAAAGTAGCATATTTATAGTTACTGATGTTCATTCCGGCATCTAAACTGATATTTTAAAACTGGTCTGACATTTTTACAGTAAAAAGTTTTCATTTAATGCACGTTTAAGTGAATTTTTGTCCTGTTCTCCCATGTTAAGAAAATCGTAAATTTCTAATAACTTACGAAGTTTTTTAATTCGAACGCTGCAAATAAATAGGGTTCTTCCCAGTATCGAAAGTAATATTTTAAAACTGATCTGACCTCTCTGCGATCATTTGTTCGTGAGATATCGTGTAAACAGACTAACAAACTACCGGACTGACACACTAACAGACACCCTACAGACACACACCATACAAATTTTGTCATTTTCTTATTTCTCACACCTGAAAACGTGTAGAAAAGTAAAAAAACCGAGGTTAAAAATTTTCATGATTACCTAAGTTCCCCATAGCTATAGTATGATGGGGAACTAAAAAAGAGCTTGTGCAATGTGGCTGAAATAATTGGAATGAATAATCTCAATAATTATTGGCTGAAATAATCTCAAACGACAGACTTTCGAATGCGTTTAAGAAGTGGCCGGAGCATTTTACCAATTGCATCGCATCTCACAGTAGTTACTTCGAAAAAGACAATGTAAATGATCATAATTGACTAAAAGTTGTCTGTTTTCTACATAAATATTTATTTTTTATTGAACAGCCCTCGTATATATGTAGAGCAGGGGCGAGGCGTGGTTTAGAAAACTATGGAAGCGCCGAAGCGAAATGGAAGAATCAATTCAGTCTTTCGACGAGGCGATGTTACTTGATTACTTTTTAAAAATCTTAAATAAGGAAAGCGCTGCTTCCATCGCTTCCATGGACGCTTCGCCATTGATATATACTATAGAGAGATGTATTTATCATAGTTATGTAATCTTTCGTAATTTTTAAGTTTGACAAAAAAAAAAAAAAAAAAAAAAAAACAATACCAAAAAATATAATAATGATTGCACTTATTCAGTGTTACTTAACCTGAGTTCAATAGAATCGCATAATTTCAGAAAATTTCATAACAGAAGTTTCAGGATGATGAACTGCAATTTTCAGAATTCAAGAGAGAAAATAAATTTTCTTTGTGAGAATAAAAGTGTATTTCGATCAATTTCTTTTAATATTCCAATGTAGGATAAGTAATTTTCTGGTCATAGATACTCTCTTGATTTCATTGTCGAGCACCGATAAGAGGAATACAAATTAGATGGGATGTGTGTACACTCTAAGACAAAAAAAAAAAAAAAAAAAAAAAAAAGACGCACCAAGAAGGAGTTATCCGAATGGGACGAAAATTGGTAGATGCGATGTACATGTGGAGAAAAACAAATGATTACAGTACAGTTTCAGAAATTTAGGAGGATTTAATCAAGAGAAAGAGCCTCACAAAGTGAACAAGTCAATAACGCGTTGACCCTCTTCTGGCCCTTACGTAAGCAGTTATTCAGCTTGACATTAATTGATAGAGTTGACAGATGTCATCCTGCGAGATATCGTGCCAAATTCTGTCCAATTGGTGTGTTAGATTGACAAAATCCCGAGCTGGTTGTAGGACCCTTTTCAAGATGCTCCAAACGTCCTCAGTGGTAGAGAATCCGGCGACTTTTCTGGCAAAAATAATGTTGGGCAAGGAAGAAAACAAGCAGTGGAAACTATCTTCGTACGTGGGCGTGGATTATCATGTTGAAATATACGCTCAAAATTTCGTGATATGAAGGACAACAAAACGGGACTTAGAATTTTGTCCACGTATTACTCTGCTTAAAGATGCTGCGGATTGCAATGAAATGGGTCCTGTCCTGCTATGAAATGAAATGGCACCCAAGACCGTCACACCTGGTTGTCTGGCCGTACGGCTGGTGACAGTCAGTTTGGAATCCCCCCTTATCTCGGGGCGTCTCCAGACGTGTCTTCGCTGGTCATCTGAGCTCAAATTGGAGTGGGACTCATCACTGAAGGCAATTCTACTCCATTCAGTAACATTACAGGTCGAACGGGCCCGATATCACTGCAAACGGGCTTGTCAGTGTACAAAGTGTAATAGCAATCAGCACAAGGGGGCTCCGTGAACTCAAACCCATTTCTCTGAGCCGCCTATTACTGGTATTTGAAGTGACTGAAATACCAATTGCACGTAGGATTGATAATAACGACGAATTCGGGGCTTTGAGTACTGCTCTGACGATTGATCAGTTCTTACATTCTGTTCAATCTCTAGGCCGACCGCTTCCTTCTTAAAACTATGTTTGGCCATGATTCGCCGATTCCTGGCTATATCCTCTACTAACGGCATCGCTCTTATCCAAATGTCAAAGAATTTGCAGATTAGATGAACCGGTTTCTTTGAGCCCAACTACACTCCTCTCTCAAATGCTGACATCTGCGCATATTGTTTACGCACCTGTATGCCAAGCATTGTTACTGTCTATCTGGGTAGACGGAATAAAATTCTCAAAGAATTTATGACCTGGAATAAAAATTTCTCCTCTTTAATATCCTACCAGTTGCGCAGTTAAAATGCGCTGTAGCGTCACATTTTCATTCATTGGCCACAAAACTTTAAAAATTTGCATTTCCCATCGAAACCTCTATGCATGTGAGTTTGTGTCCAATTTGCATTACTCCTTCTTGGTGCGTCGTCCTTGTTTATCCTAGAATGTATTTTATTTTTCTAGTTATTGTATGTACTTAATGTTGTCTCATCTATTAGCCATAAAAAAAAATCAATTTATCTAAATTACAAAAAATTATAGTTCCTCAGGTTAAATTACCTTCATAGCTATTGTACATAATCTGCTTCATATCACAATATGATAAAAAAATTTCAATTTAATGATAAGCTTATGAATTTAGCAAATTATCATAAAATTTCATACATCTAATTAAGGTATGAAAATAATCTATCATAAATAATTTTTCACTAAAATTAAATATAAGAATATTAAATCATATAAATTCTAAAAAAAAATCTTATTTTCTCCTAATTTCTACATTGCTTTGTTTTACGACGATGTTTTCGATATTAATCAAATTTATGGAAAAAAAATCTATTATATATATATATATATATATATATATATATTCCGCGTTTTATTTGCAATCTTCTGTATATTTTTCCTTGGATTTCGTTATAGAGAATTTCAAAGCATACGTGGAAATTTTTATTTTCACTTATGCCATTTTTTGGATTTTTCTCCAACAAAATTGGAAAATGATCATTTTCTGGTAAAATCAGTCGTGTTCCGATATTTCATAAATATTGATCATGAAATGTCCCATTACGTTTCTATTTATTTTGAATTGCAATCTCTTTTACTGTCGAAAGCTACATTGATTCGAGTTATTGATTATCCTATTCTATTTTGACTCTTAAAACGAAAACTTTTGAATGTCGCAACGGCAACAAAATTTACCAGGAGAAACGTAGACAGTTAGATTTTCTATCTTCCTGTGAAAAGACCTTTCCAATACCTCTAGGTTCAATTTAAGCTCTCGGTCGCATCCAATTAATCACAATCCTGAGGAATACGATGCCGCAGGAAATAAAAATAAAGAAAAATCTATCAATCTGGCTTTCACTTTTAAAGAATCCTCCATGCATAAACATCTGTGGGCGAATTTTCCCTTTTCCTCTATTTTCACTCGTCGATTTTCCCTTAAACTTGGCTGGATTATCCCTACCCTACTTCCCTGTCCACCTGGAACAGAGGAAAATAGAACGAAGGAACGCAGAAATCAACTGAAAAGAGGGAGCTTTCACTCAGAAAAGAACGAATGAATACCAAAGCCTTAATCACCGGGCCCTGCTGCGGAGATTCTTTAGGGCCTCTAGTGTCAGGGCCCATTATTTTGCCTTTATCTGGAGCGCACTGAGCCCTCCACCCCCCTTGAAGCTAAGATAAGAGGAGAAGTGTAGGGAAGTAGAAGGGAAGGGGGCTCCATTTCTCTCTGCTAAGTCCGAACAAAATTTTGTTCTTGGCAGGAGTGATAGAAGTTCTCTGTGCAATCGGTCTTTAGCCTTAGGGGGTGCCCCAAGACTTTCAGTGTATCTTCTGTACTACTGATGAAGATGATGGTGCATTTTCATGTGTGTTGAGTGTGTGCGTGCATACTTGCTATGTATGACTGTGTGTGTGGTAGAATTCAATGTATTCGAAGTTAGAAGTTTTCAGACAGTAAGTGTTAGCACCTTCAAAGACCTTAAAATTTTAGGTTTATGATATATCACAAATTTTAGATGAGATGAGACTGGGTTTTGAAAATACTATTTATTGTTATTTTCTTTTCAGATAAAGGTAAATGAATGCAAAATGCAACAAATGGTCGTTTCTGTTTTTACTTTGTCTTGTCTTCTCTACTTTTTTTTTTTTTTTTTAAACATAAATATAAATTAAAAGTTAGCAAAAAAGTAAATAAATAAATAAATAAGTTTTCACTGAAAGAATGGATTTATCAGAATGCCTAATTTCAAGAAGAATACGATTTTAAAGCATATAAACTGATTCTAATCTGAGCTTTTAACTTTGTATCAAGTCACAAAAAGTAAAACTACTTCAAAAAGCAAACACCATGCATCACCCAACACAAAAAGCAAATATCTATCTCTCTATCTATCTCTCTCTCTCTCTATATATATATGTTGAAAAACTTTTTAAACATTGCAAAAAATGAAACCAAGTATCACATGAAGAACTATATATACATATATATATGTATACATATATACATATATATATACACACACACACACACATATATGTGTGTTTGTGTCTGTCTTTATTTCTTATACGTACTTCAGAAATATTTGTTAATAACTTCTGAAATTTCTCAAACTTTAATTAACATATTCTTATCATTCATGTCCAACATATTTTCAAAATTTTATCCCTCATATGCTTAAATATTGTTCAAAGAATTTAACTGGACAGCAACCCTATGCTATCGAGAGGAGAAAATTCGTTTTCAATGTAAATTTTGTATAACACATGTTCGTTTCCAGATGTCAGTTGTAAACAATCAGCTCTGAATAAGATTAACCGCTCAAGTTATGCTGGCACTGAAAGATTACGGCTGATAAAACAAGATCCATTCTCTTCTTCTACCATATTAGAGTCCTGCAACAACCGAAGGGTCGGGCTCGGGTCGGGTCGACAAAATTTTTTCTCTTGCTGGTCGGATTCGGGTAGGGTTGACTGATTTTTTTTTCTTGCGGGTCGAGTTTAGTTTTCAACAAGTCGGGCCGACTTGAGAACACCTTTCAAAATATTTTTTACAACTTTAAACATAAACCTATAGGCATATTTATAACATCTTTACTGATTTAAACATTCTACATATACTAGATACATATCCGATACATATGTATCGGAGCTCCCTATTCGATCCGCGGATATCCGCCAGAAAAATACATCCTTATTTGTATCTGGATCTGTTTTCTTTTCTTCAACGAAACTAATATGTATCTTTTTTAGAAACTGTATAAAAATTAGAAAAGTATGATAAATCTTTCTCGACTTTTGTGTAATATAAATATAAATTAAAGAAATATAGTATAACCACGCATTTACATTCTGGAAATTGAAAAGATTTTGCAATTTACAATTTCTTTTACTTTCTTCTATATTCAGTAGAAGAAAGTATTAGATTCGTAAAAATTTTCGACTTCCGGTTTTTGATGGATTTGCAAGTTTTGAGAGTTCCAGAACACGATTTGACTATTTTTAGAAAAAATCAGTCTGTGTCTCTGTATGTGTGTGACAAAAATTTTGTGGCGACAGTATATCTGGAACTACTGAACATAATTGCATATAAATGTATATGTAAATGCACCTTGACCTAAATTAGTACCTATCAACTTTTGGTGTCAACCGCTCGACAGGTGGGGTTGCTATACAACGATTTTTGCAATTTCAGGAGAGGCTATATCTCAGGTTCTATTGCGTATAATCAAACAAAACTTAATATGTGAGAAGACCAATATGAGATATTATGCGGATTCAATTTCAATGTCTATCAGCCAACGGTGGCGCTGCTATACAGTGATTTTTGCAATTTAATTAAAAGATCAGGAACTGCTCACAGAATTGCATATAAATTTGTATGTAGGTACAATTTAACATATATTAGCGCCTCTCAACTTTAGGTGTAAACCGCTCAACAGATGGCGCTGCTACATAGCAATTTCCGCAAATTAAAGAAGAGCTCCTATATCTCAGGTTCTATTGTGCATCATCGAACAAAAGATATGTGAGAAGACCATTATGAGACATTATGGTGACTCAGTTTAGATACTTATCGGCCAATAGGTGGCGCTGCTATACTGCAAATTTCATCGCTAATGGAATGGATATATCTCAACTCTCAACGTCTATGCCACACAACTGTACGAAACTCGATATGTGAGATAACCATTATAAAAACGTATTTTTTAAGATGTTATTTATAGAAGATAAAACTGTCTCTCTTTGGATATGTAGTGTTAGATTTCATTAACTAAGATGAAAATCATTTGCATTCATCATGTTAAATATTTTTAATAAATTATTCGCACTTGGTGAATTTGACAGGAATATATAGAAGAAAGTCTTGTGGTGGCCACAACAAATCAGTTTTTTATATATATATAATTTAGCAACTGTGTGACAATGAAAATTTACTTTATTTTATATGATTTTATATCATTTTACCTTGCTTTTATTTTTAGATGAATAGGTAATGTTGATTTTTTTTCGGGTTTCGGGTCGGGTTCGGGTGTAAAGAAAGCGGGTTCGGGTCGGGTGCGGGTCACAAAAACATTTCTGTTGCGGGTTCGGGTCGGTTTTCGGGTTGATGAAAAAATTTTTGTCGGGTTCGGGTCGGGTTTCGGGTTGATGAAATTTTTTTTGTCGGGTTCGGGTCGGGTTTCGGGTTTATTAAAAATTCATCTGTCGGGTTCGGGTCCGGTTACTATACCCTATTATATTGATACTATACCCTATTATATTGATACACTACCTTCCCATAAATGATCGGGCTCTTTGGATTTTAGACTTCAGAAATATTTATTAATAACTTGTTAAATGTCTTAAAAAGTTATTGAAGAATAATCCTGAAACTTTAAGAGTGTAAAGAACATGTTATTTGGAATATATCTCAGTGAAATTTCTTCTCCGAAATAGATAAAAGGGCCAGTAAAAAAGTTAAAGAAAATAAAAATGTTTGGAATTACCTTCTAAAACGTAATGCTTGAATTGTGTTGCGGTGTTATATGAGTATGCTTTTTTTTTTTTTTTTTTTGCATTTTTCCTTAAATTTGTGATTTTTTTCGTACGTTTTTTGTTTATAACATGCAGTTTTCCTATCATTGCAACGTCATTTTTTGAAAAGCTGACATACTGCAGTAGAAACAACCTACTGCAATCAAAATATAAAAGTATTAAATATATCTCATAAAAAACAATACTATTGTAAAAGTCACCTCGCCCAGCAAAAACTCTTACCTTTCTTAAGCAGCCAAAAAAAGGATTGATATCATATTTCGCCGCCGCTATTGAATCGCGGGTATTCAATGCCTAGCTTAATGAAGATATGCCAATAACACTGCATGTATCTTTCTAATAAATCCTAATCTCTTTCAACATTCTTTGTTATCTGTGTTAGTTTTTTCGCTGCATTATAAAGTTATAATTTAAAGTATTTTTACAGCGGGGTGCGTAATAATATTTTAATCTTTACTAACTAAATTTTTTATTAATTAAAACTTCTACATAGGGGACGCACCCCGCCGTAAAAATACTTTAAATTATAACTTTATAATGCAGCGAAAAAACTAGCACAGATAACAAAGAATGTTGAAAGAGATTAGGATTTATTAGAAAGATACATGCAGTGTTATTGGCATATCTTCATTAAGCTAGGCATTGAATACCCGCGATTCAATAGCGGCGGCGAAATTTGATAGCAATCCTTTTTTTGGCTGCTTAAGAAAGGTAAGAGTTTTTGCTGGGCGGGGTGACTTTTACAATAGTATTGTTTTTTATGAGATATCACATCTTTTTGCAGGTTATATATGTGCTTTTATAAATATAATCCGTATGCATAATGAATATATTTGAGTAATAGATCAATAAAAATCGTGCGTGTTATGCATAGATGTAAATATAGTGTTACAGATTTCTAAATAGTACTAGTTATTTTTATGTGATTTCTTTCTAAGAGGTTTAGTCACATTATAAAATGTCAATTTTTCGCATTTCAAGCTTGTTTCCGCGTTAAAAAAGATCCTTCTCCGTTAAAAACACACTTTATCAGGGCACGTAATGGACTTGTGATGAATTTGGCGACTTTATCGCACCTTGACAACTATTTTGACGACCTTGGTGAAAAAAAAATTATTATCGATAGACTCATTTTCCAAGTTGTAACTCGATTATTACGGAAGTCACTGTAAAATTCAGGATTAATGGCAGGTTAAAAAAGGGGTCCCGTTCCGACCACTGAGGTGAGTTTCTCGCTAAGACTATACGGAATAGAAAGTTTTGCTTGACTAACTCTTTACCATTGAATTGTAATTTATTTCTGTATGTTATGACTATGGTATCGTTTGTGCTGTGATTTATATGTTGTCAGCTGCTATTTAAGCTGCGTTTTCTGGTGAAACTCAAGTTGATACTGACTGGGTTTAACTAAGGCGACCAAATTTTTAAACCCAATTTGAGGACAAATCATCGCAGCGTCCTCAAATTAAACGGCCATTTTAAGGCAGAGTTAAATTATGCTTTAATTTGAGGACTTTTGAGGACAAATCTGTAAATTCTAGAACATTTTTCCTCAAATGATTTTCAAATTGGTAAAAATGTATTGTCACCATGTTCTGAGCTATCCTGAAAGTTTCAAATAGTTAGTTAAAAAGGATTGCAAGATGTGTACATTGCAAGATGTGTACATTGCAAGATGTGTACATTGCAAGATGTGTGCATTGCAAGATGTAACGCTGCCGATGACAGCAGGAACCCGAAAAAGTTGACTAAAAGCATTAAAAGTGTATTGTCAACGTGTTCTGAACTATTCTGTTTCAAATGTCTAGCTAGTCGGGAAATTAGTTAGATAAATTTTCTGTCGAATCATATAAACGCTTCCGAAGGCAGTAGGGACCTGAAACAGTTGACTAAAAGTGTTAAAAGTTGTATTGTCAGCGTGTTCTGAGCTATACTGAAAGTTTCAAATGCCTAACTAGTCGGGAAGTTAGTTATAAATCGATTAGAAAGTTTGTGCTGGTAACGCTACCGATGGCAGCAGGAACCCAAAACAGTTGGCTAAAAGTATTTTAAAAATGCATTTTCACCGTGTTCTGAACTATTCTGAAAGTTTCAAATGTCTAGCTAGTCGGGAAATTAGTTAAATAAATTTTCTGTCGAATCATATAAACAATACCGAAGGCAGTAGGGACCTGAAACAGTTGGCTAAAAGTGTTAAACAATATTTTGTCACTATGTTCTGAGCTATCCTGAAAGTTTCAAATGTCTAGCTAGTCGGGAAGTTAGTTAAAAAGCGATTGCAAGATGTGTACTGGTAACACTGCCGAAGGCAGCAGTATCCCGAGACAGTTGGCTAAAAGTATTAAAAAAATACGTTTTCACCGCGTTCTCGACTATTCTGAAAGTTTCAAATGTCTAGCTAGTCGGGAAATAAGTTAAATAAATTTTCTGTCGAATCATATAAACGCTGCCGAAGGCAGTAGGGACCTGAAACAGTTCACTAAAAGTGTTAAAAATAGTATTGTCAACGTGTTCTGAGCTATCCTAAAAGTTTCAAATGTCTAGCTAGTCGGGAAATTAGTTAAATAAATTTTCTGTCGAATCATATAAACGCCACCGAAGGCAGTATGGATCTGAAACAGTTGACTAAAAGTGTTAAAAATTGTATTATCAACGTGTTCTGAGCTAGCCTGAATGTTTCAAGTCCTGAAAGTTTCTAGTCGGGAAGTTAATTAAAAAGCGATTGCAAGATGTGTACTGGTAACGCTGCCGAAGGCAGCAGTAACCCGAAACAATTGGCTAAAAGTATTAAAAAAATGTATTTTCACCGTTTTTTAAGCTATTCTGAAAGCTTCAAATGTCTAGCTAGTCGGGAAATTAGTTAAATAAATTTTCTGTCAACTTCATATAAACGTTGCCGAAGGCAGTAGGGACCTGAAACAGTTGACTAAAAGTGTTAAAAAATGTATTGTCACCGTGTTCTGAGCTATCCTGAAAGCTTCAAATGTCTAGCTAGTCGGGAAGTTAGTTAAAAATCGATTGCAAGATTTGTACTGGAAAAACAAACAAACGAACAAGAATCGAATTTAATAAAAACATGGTTAAGAAAAAAACAGTTCTACATCATTAAAATGATTAGCTGTGGGTCACCTACAGCATACATATGAAATGCAGCGTTTAGACGCTATCGTATTCACTGATACACATACATGCATACCTCTTTATTATAAAAAATGAAAAATGAATTCAGAAGAACTCAAAACTCATAGAAACACAAAAATGTCAAATTTGACTTTTTCCATGATAATATTTCTCTTACATATTACAGTGGGTTGTCAAATTAATGTGGACACTTATAAAAATCAAGTTATCGTGATATTTTTTCTAAATTAAAATACGTTATATGCTATAATTGGTATTTATTACTTTATTTAATGTTAATACATATATTTAATAGCTATACAATAAAAAAATATAATGGAAACGGGGAAAAAATGAAACATTATGTAAGGCATTAGTATTTGGTGACATTTCCTTTGGCTGATATTAATGCTTCAATGTGTCAGGGCGTGATTTTTATGCAGGATTTTGCACTTTGTTTAATTAAAGAATTGTGATACCAGTCATTTATAAGTTTTTCGATCAGTTACCTCTTGGGTACAATCCTTTCCTTGGTAATTTCCTTTTTGTAATATCACATAAGTTTTCTTTGCCATTCATATCGGACGAATTGCCAGGCTAAGGTAATACTTCGGCATTCTTGGCCCGTAAAAATATTTGGTAACACTTTTGGCTTGACGGCACGGGCCAGAATCTTGATTAAAAACATTGTGTTCTCCTTCCAGGAACCATTCTTCCAACTGTGGAAGAAGGCGAGTTCGTAGAACTTCCTTATATTGGTCCTGTTTCATGGTTCCTTGAACAATGTGTAAACGTCCTACACACTTGGTATTTATAGTAGACCAAACCATGACCTACAGCGTATGTTTAACACTTTATATTATGCCTTCAGTGTAGAACTGATCTCTTGGAAGCCGCCACACTGTAAAAAAAAATTTCGGCATTTTACAACAAAAGTTGCTGGCACCGCGGCTGCCAGCACAGTTGCTGTAAAATTCACAAGTTGCTGTCTTTTATGGTGCTGTAAAATTAACTGCACTTTGCTGTAAAATTCACAAGTTGCTGTCATTTATGATGCTGTAAAATTAACTGCACTTTGCTGTAAAATTCACAAATTGCTGTCTTTTTTGGTGCTGTAAAATTAACTGCACTCTGCTGTAAAATTTACAAATTGCTGTCTTTTTTGGTGCTGTAAAATTAACTGCACTTTGCTGTAAAATTGACAAGTTGCTGTCTTTTATGGTGCTGTAAAATTAACTACACTTTGCTGTAAAATTTCCAAGTTGCTGTTTTTAACGGTGCTGTGTAATTTACTGCACTTTTCTGTTAATTTTAAAAGTTGGTGTTTTTAATAGTGATGTGAAATTTACTGCACTTTGCTGTAAACTTCATCAGATGCTGTTATTAATAGTATATTTTATTTAAAAGTTTGTATTTACATTTAATATTTATAAATTTCGTTTGTTCAATAAAATATGTATTCAGCCAACAATTCTCATGGTTTTTGATAGACTGTTTTTACAGATTTGAAATCTTTAAATAGCGTTTTCTCAGTTTACATTTTTTCATGAATTTATGATCTTCAAAATCTAAGACTTCCAAAGATATTTAAGAATATACTTAATGTATATGGATGTTTAATAGAACTTAAAAGAATTGGGGATCAATTTTTGCAGTATCTTTAAAAGAAGAATTAAGAAAAATCACCTCCCCCCCCCCTCCCTTTCTTCTCAAATTTTACCAAGCACTTTTTAAGCTTTTTTTTTTTAACTAATGAATAAATTTCAAAACCCATACGTAATTCTTTTTAAATTGTTTCCCTTAAACATGCAAAAAAGTTGCCAGTTCGTTCCTAAATATCTCAAAAAGTTTTAGCTGTTTGAAGATTTTAAGATTATTAATTCATGAAAAATTGCAGACTGAGAAAACATAATTTATAGATTTCAATTCTGCAAAAAAAAAAAAAAAAAAAAAAATTAAAACCACAAGAATTGGTTCCGGAACATATATTTTATTAGACAAACATAATATAGTCCAGTTTAAAAACATTAAGTGGAAATATAGGCTATTGTATAAAACTTACTTCAATAATAATTATAGAACTTTGGATAAACACCATAAAATGCAATAAACTCGCAACAGTTTTTTGGGTCGAAAGAACTCACGATCCTTCGTCAGACGTACAAAGTAGGCACGAGTGCTGCATTCAATAATGCCGTCAAAGGGGCCATGTCATCTTAATTCAGTTGCTGCTTCAGATTCTGAGCATTTGCTGAGAATTGTACAAGATTTCATTTTTTATAATTCTGAAAAATTCACTACATTTTGTAGCAAAGTTTACAGGATGGTGTTTTTATCGGAGCTATAAATTTCACAACACTGTTGTAAAAAAAAAAAAAAAATGCACACGAAAAGATCGGTTTCTTTCTTTTTCATCTTTCTCTCCACGTCTCTCTCTCTCTCTCTCTCTCTCTTTTTTTTTCTTCTATAAAGTCATGTTAAGCCTGAAATAAAGCTTTAGAAAAGTATAACTGAAGACATAGACTAATAATTTAAACTATTTTTGGAATGTAGTATTTTCCACTTTTCCTCACTCAATAGAGAGTTAAACCTGTTGATTTTGTATTATGGTTTAAAGATTAAAGAAGCATTTTAGCTTGGTTCGTCAAATTTTAGGTACTCTGATTAAAATATCTTCAAAATTTAATGCCATGGATAATTTTTGAAAAATATTTTTTTAAATATAATATTTATTTTCTTATTGTATTTGTAACTTAATTTTTTGTTTGACAATAATAATAATAATAATAAATAATAATTCTTCTTCTTCTTCTTATTATTATTGCTTGGACGTGCTTGCTTTTCATGTTTATTGTTACTTCATGTTTATTGTTACAGATTTAAATTCTGAACCAACTATAATAAATTTTTAATACTGCTTCCGATTTTTTGTTCAACTTTTTGCATGGTTGCTGCATCCTTTCTATAATTAATTGTTCAATGTCTTTTTTTTTTTTTTTTTTTTTTTTTTAATGCAGGGTTTGACACAGTTACTTTTTAAGTACAATGTTTAATTTAATTTTTTTTTTCATTAAAAAAAAAAAAAAAATTGCAATGATTTTTATCATTGCAACAGCAGTTATCTCTGGTCGAATATTACAGACATTACTTTATAAAAATAGTGTTATTGAAGAAGTGATAGTGGCGATCCCTGTCTTATATTTAATTGCAGAGATCACAAAATATTTTTTATTTTTATTTATTTATTCATTTATTCTGTTTATGACGAAGTCATGAAAAGAATAAAGTATTTTCGCGCAGATGCCCTAACAATACACCCCCAGTACATCTTTGTGATGTCTCTAGGGAATGTTCTTTATTTCTCAAGATATCTCAAGGATGTCCTGGGAAGAACACCAGGGGAACTGCAGTGTAGGTGCGCCATCAAAATTATAAAGATCAGAATAGGGAAAAGATGTTTGGTTCTCTATGAAAACATGATTCTGCTAGGAGTAATTTACGTTATGTTTTTCCAATGTGAATATTAGATATGTTAGGTCTACCGGAAAGTTTTGCATTTTTTAATTAAAATACTTACATCGGAAAGTTATCTTGGATAACATTTAAGGTATTCTTGTGTAACTCTCAAGATGATAATTGTTAAATAAAAATTTTCATTTTATTAATTCAAAAGGACAGAACTTTCCAGTAAACCTAACATTTTAATGAGAAATTTTCTAGATGACACGTTTGTTATTCCTAATCACAAAATTGATGCCAATTATTCCGAATGGATATAATTGTCGTTACACTGACAGGAATCCTACCTATTTAATTATTCCTTGTTTATTACCCTTTGATCATTTTCCAATTTCTAGAAAATTCTACCCAGTGTTGCCAGATTGAGGACTTTTTTTATTCAACTATCACCAATAATTTTGAGAACTGATATTTTATATAAATAATAGATGATTTATCTTCGAAGCGATTAGGTAACCGTTACAATTAAAATTTAGTGGTAGCAATTGAATAAAAGAAAAAGCCCCCAAACTTGTAACACTGATTCTATCTCACAAAATTCTATAAAATTACCATTTTAATTCTTTCTAAAATATATCATTTAAACTTTATTATTCCCAATCTAAAATACAATTAAGTATTACTGTAGTTATGAATGTCATTTTTTTACAGTGTCACACTTGGTCACCTAAAAAATTTATCCGTTTCTGTAAGTGAATAGTTAAATGTTATTCTTTTGGAATGCCACAATGCTGCTAATTTACTCTCTTTTTATTATCATTTAAGAACATAGCAGTAATTTTCACTTTTTCACTCCTGAGCATAGCAGGATGAGTAAACTTAGAATCAGATATATGTTCTATTAAGGATCCAAATGATACAACTCTGGGGGGGAAAAAAAATAATAATATTTTGTATAGAATATGATATGATTAACTTTCTGATTTACAGGGCTACACTGAAATATTCAGAGAGATCAAAAGCTGTAATTATAATCTAATGACTGCATTTTCTTTTGCGTTAAGTCTTTTTAAAACTTTCCAAAATGCGTAAAAGTAATTTTAAAATCAATTAGTCTATCTGTATATTTTTCAGTCATTCTGTCTGTTGTGTGATAATGTAGGCAAAGAATATTAAAAGTTATTCGATACGACAATTACGTACAGTTGGTAAGTGTTACTAATCAATGCGTACTGCATTATTTTTCTTTCTTGTTTTTTATTTTTTTTTCTTCAATATATTTACTATACATACTGTATAGTTATCAACTCTTCTGCTATTCCCGAAAGATTACTCTCCATATGAATATGTACAGTCATAAAATAATAATAATAATTTCCTTCCCCGACTAATTTCGCCGAAAATTAACATAGAAACCGGCAGTTGATGCCTAACGATTGGTAATAACATCTAGTATTTTATTCAATTGCTAAATTTTGTTTAGGGTGTCATGCACATATTAAAACTTGTACAAGCTTCTTCTTCTTCCTTTTTTTTTTTTTTTTTTTTAATTTCCCGAATTGTAACACCCATTTTTGAGTACGTATTCGAACTTCTGAGGTCAAGGCGATTCGAAAAAAGGTATATTTTATATTCTTTATATCAAGTTTTCATCGAGCAACAAGCAAAAATTTATCAAGGGTAAATCTCTATATTTAAAAAAATAAAATTCAGATATCACACAGAAAAGTATTGTATCCATTCAGATAATAATCGGAAAATAAATATAACAATTTTAAATATAAAATAATGTAAAGTAATGCTAATTAAGAAATGATGTGTACGTCTAAACTTACTTCAATAACTATTATAATCATGAGCAAGCAAAGTAGTATATGACACAAAAGATAACGAGTGACAGCCCGCTAAGAGCAATAAAAATTGAAATATCACTATATTCGAAAAATAATAATAGGAATGAACTGTAACCCATATTTTTAATGATGCCCATTCTATTCGTGCAAAAATTAAGGCAGGTCGTAACTCATAATTTTTTGAAATATGATTTTATTAATTATTTTCATAATTCAAAAAAAATTTTTAATCAAAAATATGCATGGAATATATTTGGATTAATTCATAATAACGTTAAAAAAAAAAAAAAAAAAAAAAAAAAAAAATGAAATTTTAATCTATTAATTTTTTGGGAAGACATGAATTAATGTTTATTGCATTCATTTAACATTAGCATCTTCATATTTTAACGAATTATAACTCTGAGAAAAATTGATAGAAACATATAAACTATGTCATTTTCTGAGTTGATTTGTACCAAGTAATCCAAAAAGCTCGTCGAAATTGGGGGGTTGCCTTTGAAAAAAAATGAAGTTGATGCCAGTTTTAATATGTAGACACCCCTTAAGCAAAATCTAACTAAACCGTTCTAAACTAGATCTTATTACTAATTGATTGGCACCAGCCGCAAGTCTCTACACTAATTTACGGCGAAATTAGTCGGGAAAGGAGGGGGGTGATGGTTTTTTTTAATGATTGTACATACAGTGCTGCCCGAATGAATAAAATAGATTTCCAATGCGGCCCACTAAGTGTTTTGGGTTGGACAGGTCTGATCTAGAGAGTTTTAAACGAAAATTACTCCTACATTCAGATAATCTGAACAACACTTTTGAAATAATATACCACAATTGGAATACAAATACCTTTCTATCTCAGGAAATATGAACATTTTTTATGAAAAACGCTTCCATTGTGCATGCGCGAAAGATAGAAAAATTTTTATTACACAGGGTTGAATGCTAGATATATTGGGCAACTTTGTCAAAAGTTCATTTATAAACAGAGTAAAAATTTAACAAAAAGAACTAGCTAGATTTTAGATATTTTTCTAGAGTTGAAATTTAACAAAGGGTTTTCCCCGTCTTGTGCAATTAATTTGAAGATCCAGTTATTTCAACCACTCTCCAAAAGTACTCTTTTGTGAAAAAATTTTTATAAGCCTGTAGACCTAACTTATTTTTGTTTATTTACTAAGATTTGCGAAATCATAAGGGGTTTTTCCCACAAAAAAGAACTTTTACAAAGAGATGGAAATAATTGAATCTTCAAATTAATCATGCGCCGTGTAAAAAAAGTCCTTATCAAATTTCAACTCAAAAAAAAAAAAAAAAAAAAAAACTAAAATCTAACTCGTTCTTTTGCCGACAATTTTCTTACTTTTTACTCTATTCAAATGAACTTTTGATAAAAGTTGTCCAAATATCTAGCTTTCAGCCTGCGTATTTTTTTTTTTTTTTAATCTTTCGCATGCGCAGTGAAAACGTTTTTCATAAAAAGACTCACATTTAATGAGACGTTTAAAATATTTGTATTTCAATTGCAGCATATTGTTTCAAAAGTTTTTATTTTATTTTATTTTATATTTTATTTATTTTTATTTTTGAGTAAATAAATGCTTATATCTCCGTTATTTAACTTGCTATCGTCACACAAATTCATCCACAAATTGTAATTGGTTTAAAATAAAACATCCTAAAGTTACAGATCATTTCTTTAAATTTAATAATACAGGGAGATCACAAACATTATAGATTTTGCTCAATTTGTTCCTGCTTTTAAATGTTGTCTTAAACCAACCTTCACAGAAAAACATGAGGAAAATACACTTCTTTAAACACCCAATGTTTGAAAACATTATATTGAGAGAAAAGTTTTTAAATTGAAAAACTGATCGTTTGCAAATCTTGTTAAACTTTTGAGCAATAACGTATCAAGCTTTCAACCCGCGTAATTAAAAAAATCTACTTTTAGCCCATGCATAGTAAGGAAAAAAAAAAAAAAAAAAAAAAAAAAAACTTCAAATAGTCAAATCGTAGCGAATACTACCCATGTTAATTTTGTGTTTTGGAGTACTATTTCTTCAAGTTTTGTAACAATGTTTTGAGATGCATTCTTGTTATAAACAAAATATTTGCCAAAAATAATTTAATGCTTTTTGAAAAAAAGTTATATCTTCCTTAATAATAGTACGATTTAAAAAAAAAAAAAATGCAAATATTGTACATTGTACATATAGAGTGCAATAATGTGTTAAAGTTACAAGTTATTTGTAGATATTTATATTATAAGGTGATGAAGAATGTTTATGCTTTTCTTCAGTTTATAGTTTGTCCCCTAATTCCATTCGTGACAAACTTGACAGTATAAAATGTAGTTTATAAATGTTCTTTGCATGTTTGGAGTTTAATGCCACTTCATCCAGTATTTTTATTTATTTATTTTTGAAAATCGAAAAAAATGTCAAAATTACAAGTATTTCTAATACTTTTTTCACCCACTGTACATAATGAACCCTTTAAAACAAAAGGACTCATACGAAGAAAACAAAGTATCCAAATTCAACATAAAAGTAAGAAATTATTCTTACACCAATTGCATCTAAAAATGTTTTATTTAAAGCAAGAAAATTTATAAAGAAAAATTAACGTGAAATTTTTTTTAGGCCGTATATGTACAGGTTCCTTCAAAGAAATTTCCAAAACACTTGTCAATGAAGAAGTCTTGTACCTTAATCTTAAAAAGTAAAAATATAAATAAATAAATAAATAAATAATGAAAATAATGCTTTGATACATAACAATAATATATATATATATATATATATATATATTTTTTTTTTTTTTTTTTAAGAATATAATTATTACATTTAATCCTATCAGGATTATAAGAGTCATCTACTTGTCCCAATTGACTATTATAGCGTTACAGGTTAATAATGCAAATAATTTCTGATATAGGCTGTTATGTTATTGAGAAACAAGGAAGTTCAACCTTAAAATAAAAAAAAAAAAAAAAAAAAAAAAACGAAATACGTGATAATTTTACAACCTATGTTTGAAGTACTGAATAATTTCGTCGTTAGATGTCAAAATTTATGTTTAAAAATGTAAATAATTTCCAAAGTTTACAATTATTTCTCCAATCTCATCTATAAAATTCGCAATTTTTCGAAGTTGTTTCCCGAAATATGCATCAATTCTGCAACCTATTAAAAAAATGTACAAGCATTTCACTCTTCTTTGTTAAAATTTACGTTTAATTGCAATTAATTACTGAAGCAAATTTTTTTTTTTTGTTGTTAATCAATAAAATTCGCACATTTCCCCAACTTTTGTATCAGTTCGTACTATTTATATTTACAGCTTTAGATGGTAACTACTTTACTGAAACCGCTATTATTTTTAAAGCTAAGAGATTAACGGTGAGAGAAGCTCGATCTCGTATAGTTGTTGCTGTTGATAATACATATAATGTAATATGTATAATATTGATGTAATATATATAACAAAAATGAGATTTCCTAACACTAATTACCATATCAATTAATTTGGAATATATATATATAATAAATATTTCTGTAATAGAAACAAGGGTAGTTAAAAAAGAAAAAAAAATGTCGAATGTTATCCGTGATGCATGTTAAAATTCTTATAAAGAAATAATTGATTTCATAATTAATATAACGATAGATATATTTCCAGTGTTATATGAGATAGGAGCAAAAAGTACTTGCTTATAAAGCAAAATAGAAAACTAATGCCGTTAGAAGTTGAAAGATTGTTTTGTAAAATTTCTAAATTTAAAATCAGGATTTTACTTTAATATTACAGTTTCATTAATGCTTGACAGTTTTGTTTTCAAATAAAATAAATTTGCACAGAAATTATTATATTTGTGTTGGAAGTAGCAAATGCTTATCTACTCAATTTAAAATAAATAAAAAGAATCCTCAATTTATATCTAGCTAGATATAATTTAACGAATTTGTCCTAAAAGTCTGTAGACTAGACTACTAGGTTCAAACATAGTTCATATCCATCAACCTAGTCCTGTAAAATGTTCTCTGTGATTGCCCCCGAAACTCACAGAAAAACCTCCATGGAATGCACTCCTCCAAGGACCTGGGTCTCAAAGGCAGACAAACAGGTTAGATTCTGCCATTATTCCTGATACGTTTAAATCAGTGCACGGATAGACGCAGAATAAATTATTAGAAATTTTTATTAGATTTATTAGATTACACAGGCCTACAAAAATGAAGTTGACAAAATTTGATTCGATGATTTCAGCTGATCTTTGTTTTTTGATATGATGAAACCGAAAATGCAGCCCATTTTTCTCTATCACGAAAAGATTTTTGTCAATACAGGGTGTTTACCAACACAATTTCTTACATATACCATCATAAAAACAGGTTGGTTGGTTGGTTGATATGTTTTTAAGTTGCAATAGTGCTTCGCAGTTACAACAATAGGTACCTATGATTAATTAATAATAGAAACATACTATAAAACTTACCATATAATTATATTGGTAGAAGAGTAATAGAAGAAATTGTATAGGCAGGCACCCTGTATTGACAAAAATCTATACGTGATAGAGAAAAACTGGCTTCATTTTCGGTTTCAACGCACCAAAAACATACAGATCAGCCAAAATTATTAAATCAAAATTTTACATGTCGACCTGTGTTATCATTTATACCCAGATTCATTTTTTTTTTTTTTTTTTTTTTTTTAGAAAAATGAAATATTTCATAAAAATTATAGTAGTTCTTATATAAATTTATCGCACTAAGGCTATTATGAAACGTAAAATCGTTATTTTTTGGCATGTTAGAAAAAATCTCTTTCATTCGTAATCAGAAGAATAGGCAGGTATCTTATTCATTCACTAAAAATATCACTGTTTTTATTTAAATGTAAAAACAAATGATTTTTGACAATAATGTATCAAAATGATTAAATTTTCATTTTTTTTTTTTTTTTTTTTTTGTGTGTGTGTGTGCCGAAATATGTTATATTCTTGATTTACAAAATTTATGTTTAATTACAGCTAATTACTCGAACACGTATTTATTTTTATCATCCATTGCTAAAATATGGAATTATATCTGTGTTTAAGCGTCAAAAATCGAACTGTTTTGCTGATTCCAAAAAAATTAAATATTTACCAATAAATCCGCATATTTCAGAATTAAGGTGTATGCTTACTAAAATATGCCATTAGATTTTTATTAACTAACGCTTAATACAAGGAAATGCTATTTATTTATGGGTATTGTATTATATTGAGGGAAAAAAGAATAAATAAGTTAACAAACAAATAAAGAAAGAAAGAAAAGGAAAAGAAAGGAAATAGTATTTAAAGTCCTTATTATCATTATTAATATCTTAAAACGTGAAAAAAATTAAAAAGTAGTACTCTGTAAGCCGAGTTTATATATATATTTATATTAAACGCGCAATAAAATGCATTAAATCTAATGGTAGACAGTTATTTTACACTTGGAAATAATTTATAGCAGTCTTATCAATACTATGTGCAATAGATTAAAACCATCTGTGTCTGTGGTTAGTGGTTATGTCAAATGCCCTGGATAGAAAAACTTCTGCGCTCGAGGCAATAAATGATATAATTGTTTAGGTTGGGACGTTGGGAGTGGATGACCTTTTTTAACCTTTCGTACAGTATTTGCTGATCTTACATTCGCAAATTTTTATTTTTGTTTTTCTGTCGTAACAATTACTCTGTTTAATATTTAATATCAAATTAATACTGTTTCATTTAAACAATATATATATATCTACGTCTTAACCCCCCCCCCCCCCCCCGAGAAGCCTGTTCGCTCCCCTTAAAATTCTGATCGTAACAAAATTGCGTGATTTTACACTCAAAGAATTCATTAATAGCATTACTATTTTTATAGTTCCAATCTTTAATTTAAAATTTTACGAATCTACCTTCACCGCTTTCCCTACTTCGCTGTAATAATTTTAGCTCTTCGAAAGTATGTGTCCACATTTATGTACTTCACTCCACAAAAAAAAAAAAAAAACTCTGTTGCACGGATTTTCTAAGCTTAACACTTAATGTCGAAAGAAAATCAATTTTATGAAGACATCTCAGTATATATATATATATATATATATATATATTTTTTTTCCAAAAAGAATTTTTATGAAAAATAATAATAATAAATTTGTTTTAAACCAATTATTCGTTTTAAGAGTATTGACCAGTTCTTTTGAAATATATCCATACTGAAAAATTACATACTTCCTGGAGAAGGGAGCAATTATTCTCTCGAAAGGAGGGGGGAGATGCCCATACACAAATAACTTTTCTTTGCTGATTATCACAATCATATATATGTATATATATACATAATACATTGAAAAATAAAAATAATTCTCATTATGTACATTTATACGAAATTTTGCCCTACACTGCCGCATTAAAAAAAAAAAAAAAAAAAAAAAAACAGTATGACAGCGAAACCTGTTGAGTGAATGATCACTAAATGTAATCAAAACTAAGCTAAGTCAAGGTCCAACTAAATATGATGTTTGGTTAAATTTTGTTCATTCGTTCGTAAGGTATGGTGTATATAAAATTTTTGATACACATTGACACACATGCACACTCATACATAAAGAGAGAGATTTTCTAGACGTGGTCTAATCGTGTTCAGAACGACTGAAAACGTGTAAATCCATCGAAAACCAGAAGATCGAAAATTTTCAAGAATTCAGTAAGAAGAAGAAGAAAAAAAGATATTTTTCTTTTGATTAAAATATTCCAAAAGGGTAATAAATAAATGAATAAGTGTAAAAATAGCTCAGCCTTTTTCTTAAAATATAAAATTACGTTCATTGGCAACGGTTACTTATATAAACCTTTTAAAATTTGTTTTACATTTTTCTACTTGGTGCCAAAAGAAAAAAAGATAAATCGTTTTCAATTGCTGTATTTTACTGAAAGAAATAGATTTCTCGTCCTAATGCTTTTCTTTATAATAGAAATTCAGAGCTCAAAATCTCCACCGTTTTCATCCACATTTTCCATCACTAAATTTAACCCTTTCATTCCCCGTGATATCAATTGGAATCATAACAATTCAGATTTTCTTTCTTTCCATCCAACACTCACGCTGATTCAGAATAAACAATATTAAAATTTCTATACATTTTCCCACCGAAAATATATATATTTTAGATGAGTTCACTATCCTTGTTGATAAATGAAAGTATATTTTTCTCTATTCCGATAATAATATTGGAATCAGTTTCCTGTTTTTAGGCAATTTAAGTAAATTAACTGTTTGAAATATTCTTTATTTTAATTTTTATAATTTGTATTTCTTCCAAAATTTTGATATTTTTATTCATTGAAAAGTTACCACTTAAAATCATAAGTGGTATCAGTGGTTATATTAAACATAAATAAACACACTTCTAGTTGCTATGTTATCTATATAAATTCATACTCTGCTATTACTCCTATTATATATATATATATATATATATTACCTTTGAAATAAATTTATCACTAAATATAAGATTTATTGTGTTATGGATGGAAAAAGTTGGGAATGAACGGGTTAAATACAATTTTTATCATAAAATAAGTCAAAAAATGATTGATACTGAATAATAGTTGGAAAATGTCCTTAAAAAAGGTGGTATTTCGAGCTATACAGAAATTAAAAATTCAAAGAAGCATTAAATGTAAGACAATATAAAATAGCACATAAATTTAATATAAAATCCAGCTTCAAAATAAGTATATCTGTTCGATGGCAGATATCAATTTTGAAAATTAATTAATTAAATTACAATAAATAAATAAAAGTTAGAGAAAACTATTCTGAGATTCAAAATACCATATTATCTCATATATTTCCCTTTTTAATAGAATTCCTCGCTATGTCATCATTCGGGAGTTTTCTCAAGGATCGCAAACGATTTGTTTGCAAAAGGGGTTATTAAGAAATAAAACAATTTTCATTTTACTTTAATTAAATTATCTGAAATTTGTTATTTAAACTGGAATTAATATTCTTAAAATAAAAGAAAATATAAAATTTTGAATTATTTTCATTTTAAATGACTCAAAAATTTTCAAACTAAGATCTAATGGATCTCTGCGCAAATTAATATATTTGAAAGTAATTCATTTTAATTAATCAACACAAAATATTAATATTGTAAAAATTAACAACAAACCTTTTCCATGGACCATTCTATGCTTGCCTCATCGACAGTTAAGACAGAAAATATCTACTACAAAGAGACAGGACAGATGTTATGTTCCTGGGCAGATGTTTTAGTCTAAAGTCCAAAGGAAGTTCCGTTGCTATTGGTTACGAGAGGAAGAAATAAATTTTTACAAGATTTTCTGCTGTATTTTTATTTGAAAGAACAGGTGCTTGAAAAACTACAGCAGAAAGTGCAGGAAAAATTACAACATTTTTTTACAGTGCACACGAAACTGCTTTTATCGACTAAAATTTCAAAAACTGACTCATCTGTGAAATATACCTGAAATTGAAATAAATTACGGTTTAATTGCAAAAAGAGACTCAGATGTCATTAAAACTATTCATAAACATCATATATTACCTTACTCCAATCTTCCACAGTCATGTGGCGATGGTTTCGAGCCCAGTCGAATCATTTCATTTTCATAGCCTCTGTGATCTTTGGCTTGCGAATTGGACGGTGGCTTGTCAGTTCTTCTTCTGCCAATTTTAAGGGCACAGTTCACTTCGTATTGGTAATACCTGACTGCTGAACAATCTGAGTCAGTGTAATTGTACATTTTATCTTGTTTCGTAAGCAAATGTCCTTATAACTCTCTCTGTTCGGAGCGCATTATACGTTTTCTACCACACTTCCCTGTTCTTTTTGGCGAAAGGGACAGGCTTTTGTCAAAATTCGCTTTTATATTATTTACAGCAGATTTAGAAAACCCAACAATATCTGCAACTTTTCTCTGGGAATGTTGTGTATGCTAGAGGACAGTTTTAATTTCGGATTTTTTTTCTTAGAGAAATGTCACTTCCTGTGACCATATTAAAATTTTAAAAAATTAATTGAGTTATAAAAATGTAGTCAAAATGAATATAATTGCACCTCAATAATTAAACTTTACTTATGTTATTAAATATGCATCAGAATGCACACTAATTCTCAGTTATTAAGATCCAAAGTACATGTACAATTTTGTGCATGTGGGGGACCCAATACCCCCAGGGGGGGGGGGTAAATTTTCAAGATGGGTATCTTTCGAAAGATCTCGTCAATACCTTTAAAACGAATGGTTGAACTATAAATCTGTGACAATTTGAAACATAGTTATCGATTTTTTTACTTTTAACGAAAAAAAACAGGAAAAAAAATCGTAATATTTTTTTTTTTTTTTTTTTAACGAAACTTAACCAAACTTGGACCCAATACCCCCAGGGGGGGTAAATTTTCAAGATGGGTATCTTTCGAAAGATCTCGTCAATACCTTTAAAACGAATGGTTGAACTATAAATCTGTGACAATTTGAAACATAGTTATCGATTTTTTTACTTTTAACGAAAAAAAACAGGGAAAAAAATCGTAATATTTTTTTTTTTTTTTTTTTTAACGAAACTTAACCAAACTTGGTATTTAGTTGGTCCCCGACATAAACTGGTGCTGATTACATTTGGGGATCAATAGCTCAACAGGTGGCGCTGTGATCGCATTTTTTCTAAATTTCTAACATGGCAGTATAAGACAAAATTTTGTATAAATGTACATAATGAGAGTTATTTTTAACTTGTGATTGTAAAATTAATATGAGTTATTGATAATAGTAATAGTTAACTAGAAAAAAATTTCTTTGCATGTGGGGGCAAGATGGGTATCTTTCGAAAGATCTCGTCAATACCTTTAAAACGAAAAATACCTTTAAAACTTAAAAAAATACGATTTTTTTTTCTAAGTTTTTTTTTTTTTTTTTTTTTTTTTTTTTTGTTAAAAGTAAAAAAAAATAGATAACTTTATTTTAAATTATCACAGATTTATAGTTCAACCATTCGTTTTAAAGGTATTGACGAGATCTTTCGAAAGATACCCATCTTGAAAATTTACCATGCACAGAAATTTTTTCCTAGTTAACTATTACTATTATCAATAACTCATATTAATTTTACAATCACAAGTTAAAAATAACTCTCATTATGTACATTTATACGAAATTTTGTCCTACTGCCATGTTAAAAATTTAGAAAAAATCCGATCGCAGCGCCACCTGTTGAGCTATTGATCCCCAAATGTAATCAGCACCACTTTATGTCGGGGACCAACTAAATGCCAAGTTGGTTAAATTTCGTTAAAAATAAATAAATAAATAAATAAGATTTTTTTTTCTAAGTTTTTTTTCGTTAAAAGTAAAAAAATCGATAACTTTGTTTCAAATTGTCACAGATTTATAGTTCAACCATTCGTTTTAAAGGTATTGACGAGATCTTTCGAAAGATACCCATCTTGAAAGGGGGGGGGGGGGTACTTCCCCCCAGGGGGGGGGGAACCGGTGTCCCCACATGCACAAAATTTTTTCGTAGTTAACTACTACTATTATCAATAATTCATATTAATTTTACAATCACAAGTTTAAAATAACGCTCATTATGTACATTTATACGAAATTTTGTCCTATACTGCCATGTTAAAAGTTTACATAAAATGCGATCACAACGCCATCTGCTGGGCGATTGATCCCCGAATCTAATCAGACACTTTCCATGTCAGGGTCCAACTATACACCAAGTTTTGTTCAATTTCATTCATCGGTTCGTGAGATACGCTGAAAAATACGAAATTTTGCGATCACAGCGCCACCTGCTGGACGATTGATCCCCAAATCTAATCAGCACCATGCCCCGTCAGGTTCCAACTATATACCAAGTTTGGTTGAATTTCATTCATTGGTTCGTGAGATACGGTGAAAAATACGAAAATTTGCCCTATACTGCCATGTTAAAAATTTACATAAAATGCGATCACAGCGCCACCTGCTGGGCTATTGATCCCCAAATCTAATCAGCACAATGCCCCGCCAGGGTCCAACTATATACCAAGTTTGGTTGAATTTCATTCATTGGTTCGTGAGATACGGTGAAAAAACGAAACCACTGACAGACAGACATACAGACATTTTTTAAAAACTATCAATTCGTGTTCGGGACATCCCAAAACGTGTAGATCCGTCAAAAAACGGAGGTCGAAAATTTTCGCGCATCCAATACTTTCTCTATATTACATATAGAAGAAAGTAAAAAAGTAAAGAAAGAAAAATAAAAACAGAATTTATTTCTATTTAATGCCTTATTAAATGACAAAATTAAATTCATTGAAGACAAGCACCATCTCTTGACGAATTCACGAAATTTTTGAGTTAAATAGCACAAAATTGAAAATAATTACCCTGTATATTGACCAAAAAATTTTTTGATTGCAAAAGGCACTAGTACAGGTCAGAAGGAATGCCCGTGCAAATTTTCAACTCATTAGCCGCAGAACTCTAGGCTCAATCGCCGTCAACATTTTTTGTCTTAACTATTACCAGAAGAAGAAGTAGAATCTGACCGGTAAATCTCGGGTTTTCAAAGTTATATAACTCAGGCCCCTTAATTCGGAGCGACATGCAAATTTGTATGTTTTGTCTTAAGGGTCTGTGCAAAAAATCATAGGTCTTGGGGATCAGGTAGCTGAGATACAGGTAGTCGAAAAGTCCGAGATGTTATGTCGACATAATATACACTTGTAGCGTTCACCATTGATTTTCCTACTTTGTAAATTTCATTTGTTTTTCTCTTAGTTTGGCGGGTGTTTGTTTTAGCTTGCGGGGCGGAACGCTACCGCGTTCCTTGATCATAAAATATGAATGTTTTTACTAAATAATTTTTAACTGACATGAACTAGCTTTAATAAGAATTTTCTTGTGTAATTTGTCAGCCAAATGTATTGAGCTATTTATTTAAAAACCTCAGATAAATATCGTTGAAATTCAAAAAGTTATACGCGGCCAAATGAACTCAATTTCAGTTGCTCACAAAAATCAGCAAAACTTTAAAGGGGTTTATCCATAATCATTTTTAGTCATCGTACTTTAAATTGCTGTTAAGATAGAACGCAAGTATTAATTTCTGATCACGCTTATATAAAGTCAACATGCTGTAGTCTCGCCTCTTGCTTTATTGAAGGAAGATAAAATTAAAATTTTGTGCCTGTTAAACAACAAGTGGTGATGATATATACACTAAGAGGGAAAAAATTCCCTTTTTGGCAAGCTTATTGGCAAAGGTAGATTCCTTTACGTTAATGTTACAAAAGTAAAGAAATATTACCTATGCATTAACACATACTTAGTCAATGGCTTTTTTCTCTCACATTGCATTATTGCCGAAACGTCAGTGGAGGCCCTCTGTTGAGACTCAAAACGGTTTTGGGTTCCGTCTGTTTGTGCGTGTTTGTCGCGCGATAGCGACCGTAAAAAACCCGCTGTTGACTTGAAATTTGGCACACATGTTCATGATCCTCACGAGTGCATTCCATTTGTAGTTCGTGTACAGGAACAAGTTTTTTTTTTTATCATTGCGGCATATGGGAGGAATTTGTATGTATCGCGATAGCGGCCGCAAAAGTCACGCTATTGACTTTTATTTGGTACACATACGTATGAGCCCGATGGAATTAACTGTACAGTTTTACATGTGTGTTCCATTTATAGTTCGTGTACAGGGACATGCCAAAGTTTTTCTTATCATTACAGCCTATGGGAAGAATTTGTATGTATCGCGATACCCACCGTAAAAATCAAGCTATTGACTTGTAATTTGGTACACATATTTATGAACCACACAGAATTTTTGCTGCATAGTTGTGGGTGTGTATTCCATTTGTAGTTCGTGTACAGGGACACACAAAACTTTTTCTTATCTTTACGGCCTATGGGCAGAATTTGTATGTACCGCAATAGCGGCCGCAAAAATCCTCCAATTGACTTGCAAATTGACACACACATTCAGGCTCGGTATAGAAATAGCTATATAATTTTTTATGTCTATACTTTTTATAGATTGTGTACAGGGAAACGCCAAAATACTTAACCTTACGGCGTATGGGGTAAATTTCGTTTAAACGCATTTTAACATCATTACTTTGCAATCAAGAAAATGAAACTAGCGTACGTGAGTAAGCTGCTTAAACTTATGTTGTTTGAAGAAAATATATGCTGTTAAACTTTTTAATTAATGTACAGGACCTAACAAAAGTGTTCTGACAATGTCACGTAGTCATCCAAACGATGTTAAATTTGGAACAATTATTAATTTAAAATGCAAAATAAGCTGAATAGTTTTACTGGTGTATACAATGTTTATGGTTCGTTTACAGACACACAAAAGAATTTCGTAACATTAGAGCCTATGGACAAATTTTTAGTTAAGCGCACACTTTAATGCGTTTATGCAGTTAAGCGCGCACTTTAATGCGTTTATGCAGCATTGAAATTAATAGAATCAACATACACTATAAAGATGCTTAAAAATCATGTTACTCTTAAAACTAGTGGGCATAGGTGGACTCTGTTCAGTTCCCCATCATATTTATGTTCTCATAAATTTCTTGTGCGAGACACATTATAATCATGTTAAGAGAAATGAATTTGACCAAAGCTTGACACAGTGATAGCATGAAATCCCCGCCTAATAGGCTATCCACCGTTCACTTCGATATATTTATCCTTTTGTAATCTATCAGGGTCAATTCCGTTGTTTAATTTTCATGCTACTATTTTCAATGCAATAATCGTCAAAATTCCTATTTATATTGAAAATTTTTCAATTTCGCTATGTTGATAAAATCTTAGATTACTAATAACTTACGAAATTTTCCAATTAGAATGTTTGTAGTCAATCGTGTTCAAACAAGTATCATAAATGTTATTTTGAAGTTGTCTGATATATTTATGATCCTCAAAATGGACGTTTATGCTCAATTTTGCCCTATTCTGCCATGTTAAAATGATCTGGTGTGTCACTCACACGACTTTCTCTTACCCTGAAATTTAATACTATAAAATACAGGTTACAGATTAAGAGGTAAGATAACGAGTACTGTTATGTAAACCTGTGTTAAACAATTCAAATTAGGATTCGGAAGAGTTTTATATAATAATTAGTTCTGTGTGAGGGGGGCTACCTCCCCCCTCAACCCCACGTTTCATTAATGCACCTACATTTATATAGAATTTAATTCGGCTATTAAAAAATAATTCTGTTTTTAAAAAATAATTTATTAAAATTATTATTTAAAAAAATTATCTTTTATGATAATACAGACGATTTCCATATTAGAGAAATAGTATAATACTAAATATCCAAAAAAATGTCCCTTTTATTCTCAATATTAAAAAATAAAATAAAATAAATAAATAAATACGATTTTTTTTCTAAGTTTTTTTTTATTAAAAGTAAAAAAAAAATCGATAACTTTGTTTTAAATTATCACAGATCGATGGTTCAACCATTCGTTTTGAAGGTATTGGCGAGCTCTTTTGAAAGATACACATCATGAAAATTTACTCCCCTCGAGGGGGGCCTCCCCCCCCCCCAGCGGGAAGAGGCGATGCTCCTACATACACAGTTTTTTTTCCCTGTTGACTGTCTCTATTACAAAAAATATATATACGTTTCATTTGGTTTAGTGCAGTCTATAGATGTTAAACTCTACTTACCTACAATTTCCCCCATAGACGTAATGTACTTTTGAGTGTCCCTGTACACGAACCGTTTGCTTGATCTTAACGAAAAGTTTAGTGTAGCATCCTTATATGATACACATTTATAATACCAAGTTTGAAATTTCTGCCATAATTTGTTTTTGAGATATGCTGATACAGACATACACACAGACCATTTGCTAAAAACATGATTTTCGTATTCAGGGCACCTCAGATCGTGTAAATACAACAAAAACTCGCGATCGAAAATTTGACCCAAGAACAATACGTTCTCTACCTTATGGGTAAAAGAAAGTAAACATCGTAAATTCCAAATAACTTACGAATTTTTTAAATTGGAAAAAACATAGTCTATGATGCCGGTATCCTAAATAATATTTCGAAAATGGTTTGACATGTTTACGACGAAAATATCCCTCAAGATTGACGTTTATGTGAAATTTTGCCCTATTCTGCCATGTTAAGAAATTCGTAAATTTCCAATAACTTACGAAATTTTAATATTGGAAAATTCATAGTGAATAATATTCATGACAGTATCCTAAATAATATTTAAAAAGTGGTCTGACATCTTTACGATGAAAATATCCCTCAAAATTGACGTTTATGTGAGATTTTGCTCTATTCTGTTATGTTAAGAAATTCGTAAATTTCCAATAACTTACGAAACTTTTACATTGGAAAATTCATAGTCAACAATGTTCATGCCAGTGTTCTAAGTAATATTTCAAAAGTGGTCTGACATCTTTACGATTAAAATATCCCTCAAAATTGATGTTTATGTGAATTTTTCCCCTATTATGCCGTGTTAAGAAATTCGTAAATCGCAAATAACTTGCGAAACTTTCAAATTAGCATGTTTATAGTTAATGATGTTCATTTCGAATTCAAAACTGACATTTTAAAACTGTCCTTACATCTTTACAGTAAAAATTTTCTACTTAATCGACGTTTAAGTGAAATTTTGCCCTATTCTCCCATGTTAAGAAAATCGTTTATTTCGAATAACTTCTGAAGTTTTGTAATTAGAATGTTGCGAATGAATAGGGTTCTTGCCAGTGTCATAACTAATACTTTAAAACCAGTCCGACCTCTCTGCGATCATTTGTTCGTGAGATATCGTTTACACAGACTAACAAACTAACGGACTAACTAACGGGGTGACAAACTAAAAGACACCATACAAATTTTGTCCTTTTCGGATTCCTCACACCTGAAAACGTGTAAAAAATTAAAAAAATCCCTTTTCGGCAAGCTTAAAGGCAAAGGTAGATTCCTTTACGTAAATGTTACAATTGTAAAGAAATTTTACATATGCATTAATACTTAGCCAGTGGCTTTGTTGCCACACATTGCATTATTTACGTCGCTATTCTGTTTTCAAGAAATTTAATTTTCAACTACAAAAGGGTTTTACTTAAAATTTTAGGCTAGATTTATTGGTTTGTAAATGTTTCAATTTCTTAAAATTCAAGCTCATAATCATCCAACAAATAGAAACCTTAACGATATACAATCATAGCAATGGTGAATCCCGGAGGGGGCTATTGGGCTACACCCCACCCCCCTTCCCACCCAAGCTAAATCAAAATTATAATTTTTATTTTAAATCTATATAACTGTTGTTCAATATCTTTCCTTTAAAAGAAACAATAATAGAAACGTGAGAATGCACTTGTGATCTTAGTATGGTCAAGCTCTGGTAAGCCTGGCGTTGCTATGGTCAAGTCAAATACAGATAAGTGATAGCGGTTTTTGGATAGTTATTTCGTTGTAATTTTTATTGAATTATTGAAAGTTTTGTATTGTGTTTTTGTGATTCTTCTTGTCAGATGAGTAAAAATTGTAAAGTGAAACTGTTTTCGTTCACATAAGCTGGAACATTAACATTAACATTAGTTAACCTTGGACAATTCGGCACCGCTGAATTTTCAATGTCAATTGTTATGAATTTAGTAAATTGTATGATTTGGCGAGATTTTGGTGACAAAACTTGCGACTTAGCAATGAAATTTGTGATTTGGCGGCAAAAGTTCATAGTTGACGATGAAATTTTTGACTTGGCGACAAAATTTGGCGAGCCTGGCGATGGAGAAAGGCAGCTTTGGCGTCATTATATTTTCTTTCCACTCGAAAACATCATATCTCTTCACAGACTAATATATTGTTTCGACAAGATAATAAAATCTTTTTGTAAAAAAATAGAACCGACTCCAAAAAGTAACTACTATTCAAATAACTAAAAGTGAAAGAAAATTATCAGAAAATGGAACTGTAGATTGCGCCTAAAAGTATAAAATAATTTCCTTCGTCAAACAACCTATAACACTACAATTAATCATAATTTTTGAAGTCGGCGCAAAATTAAATAAAATTTAATTAGTTTTTAAAAGTTTGTCTTTAGATCGGTAGCAACAAATGCTGTTGCCTCGAATTATCCATTTTCCTGTTTCCTTTATTATTTTATCACTGTATACAATTGGTCCACTTGTAGCATCTACATAGAACAGTGAACATTCTTCACAATGCGGTATTTATGTTTCTACGAAGTTAGATCATCCTTGATGCCTTTTGAATTTGGCGATAAAAACATAAGGCAAAAATATACACGCAAGAGGTATATTTTCATAATATATATTGTACGATGTGTTGTTTCATATTCTTGATTACTCTCTTGATATACCTTATTAAAATAATTATGATATCCCAAAGAAATTAAATATGTTTGCCAGATAAATTTGCGATTTTTCGTTCACCAAGGACGTCAGATACCAGCATCTTCGCCAACTTTTGCTGCTTACGAAATATTATTTGTTTTCTTGAATCAAAGTAGTTTTCGGCTGCGTTTTGCAGGTAACAATGTGAGACGTGTATTTTGAATAGGATTTGATTTTTGTATTGAATAAAGGTATCAATTTTTATTTAATTTTGCGCCGACTTCAAAAATTATGATTAATTGTAGTGTTATAGGTTGTTTGACGAAGGAAATTATTTTATACTTTTAGGCGCAATCTACAGTTCCATTTTCTGATAATTTTCTTTCACTTTTAGTTATTTGAATAGTAGTTACTTTTTGGAGTCGGTTCTATTTTTTTACAAAAAGATTTTATTTTTCTCTTTTCAATGAAAACTTATTTATATAGCAGAGCATCAGAAGACGTTCGACGGAAGTTTCACAAATCACAACTTCCAAGAAAAGTGACATTACTCAAAAAATGGTTTATGTCACTGAAAAATACATTAAATGCACCCAATGTGAACAAAAAAGTTACATCTCCATCTAGAAAGTTATGCACTCGAGAGACAGTTGTGCCAGTTTTATTCTAGTCAAGTTATTTTTAGGTTGATTTTTTTCAAATGCTGCATTTTTAAATTGTGTCACTTTTCTTGCCTTTATCGGATATGACCAAAAAACTATCTATTGAACGAACATACGTTAAATTAAAAAGTCTTTAGAAATGTAAAGAAAGTATACGCTGTATTCGTACCCGAAAATTCTGTTAGGCATACATATTGAACTTTACAGTAAATACATGTCACCCGCTGCGCTGGAAATTGCGCAGCGTCAAGTTCAAACAAAGAGCAAAATATGCATTGCAGCTGACGGACAGAAATTTCAACATGAATACTTACACACTGCTTTTACCAGTGTAGCTGCTTGCGTTCAGCAGTTAGAGTGAGAACAGTCTTTTGTGAGTATCCTGTAATTTGTTTATATCTTAATGAAATCCTAATGAAATTTATTTCAGACCAAGATCATTACGGCAACAAAAAGGTATTAAAATTAAATCATCTCTTACGAAGTTATAAGCTAACAAATTTCAACAACAACAACGAGAAACATGGTTTGTATTGAGAACCTCTTCCTTTATGAAGTCGGCTTAAAACGCCTATGCGTTAATCGGTCTGATCGCTTACAATAACCATACTTTGAATTTTACATAGCATAAATAGCACCCGCTACGCTACAACATATGCAATGTTTTTCAAGTGTGCACAAAATAGGAAATTGTGAACAAACAAATGCACGTTTTAAGCGTTCTGTTTTTAGCATTAATGTCTAAACTATCTTTGCGTACTACATCGATGATGCTGTGCAATTTTATAATTCACTTTTTTCCCCCTGTCTTGAAACGTTGCTGAGATAGGATCGCTAACTCCACTCTTTTCCACCAGGTGACGCTTTAGGCGGTTGAATCGCGTAGCACATGTCCACTTTACTGTACCTACATACCACTTTTATGACTATAGCTGCAGCTGTTCAGCAGTTAAAAGAGTCGGGACTGACTTTTTTGGGCACCGTGTATTTTCTTTTGATCGCAAAGATCTTACACTGGGACCTATATCAGACCAAAACCTTTACAATAAAACAAAAAGTATCAAAATCTTATCATCCGTTCAGAAGTTATGAGCTAACAAACAAAAACAAAAACAAAAAAGCATACGCTTTGAATTGAGAACCTCCTCCTTTTTGAAGTCAGTTAATTAGAGCATTTCTTACGAAGTTATAAGCTTACAAACACCAACAACAACACATAGCAAGAATTAAGAACACCCTCCTTTCTGAAGTTGGTTGAAAACGACTTTGCGCTAATCGATGTGACCGCTTACAGTAACAGTACTTTGAACCACAGGGTATACGTGTCATCGGCTACGCTGTAAAGCGTGCAACGTAGTTCAAGTGTGCACAGTGTAGGAAATTGCGAACAAACAATTGCACGTTTTAAGCATTTTCGTAGTAAATCGATGATACTCTACAACTTCGTAATTAACTTTTCTCCCATCTTGAACCGTTTTTGAGATAGGAGCGCTAATGCCGCTGTTTTTCACCAGATGGCGCTTTATTTTCTTTAGATTGTAAAGATGTTATAATGGGACCTACTTCAGACCAAGATTTCTACAACAAAGCAAAAAGTATCAAGTAATCGTATTTTGAACTATATAGCGTATGTCTCACCAGCTACGCTACTACGTCAGCAATGTAGCTCAAGTGTGTATAGTAAGAAATTGCGAACAAAAAAAGGCACGTTTTTAGCTTTGTACTTTTAGCATCAATGTCAAAACTATCTTTTCGTACTAAATCGATGATGCTCTGCAATTTTATAATTCACTTTCCCCCCTGTCTTGAACCGTTTACGAGATAGAAACGCTAGCATGAATGTCTAAACTATCTTTTTGTACTAAATCGATGATAATCTTCAACTTTCTAACTCACTTTTTTTCTCTTGAACCGTTTTCGAGATAGGAACACTAACTCCACTATTTTCCACCAGCAAGCGGTTTAACCTTGTACTGCAAGACCACTTTACTATACTTACATACCATTTTTATCACTATAGCTGCAGCCGTTTAGCAGTTAAAAGAGTTGGGACTGATTTTTTTGGGCACCCTGTATTTTCTTTAGATCGTAAAGATATTACAATGGGACCTATTGCAGACCAAGACCTTTTCAACAAAACAAAAAGTATCAAAATCGGAGCATCCGTTCAGAAGTTATGAGCTAACAAACATAAAAAAAACATACGGTTTGAATTGAGAACCTTCCTTCTTTTTTTGAAGTCGGTTAAAAAGTCAAAGGAAGCTGTAACGTATTTCTCTCAATCGGAACTTTAAAGGGTATGTATAGGCTAAATAATTTATGGGACCACACAAAATAATTCCAAGGAAGTACTGTAATCATCCAAATGATGTCAAATTAATTTGAAAAATTAATGAGTGTTAATTAATTAGGTGTATTCTTATTATTAGCGTTGTAATAATTATGGCTACTTTTCCGAGATACATAAAAGAATTTCGTACTATTACGGCCTATAATCGGTATTTCTTAAAATTGTGTTTTAACATGGTTACACCTAATTAAATATAAGGAAATTTTATTAGAATTTTTAAAAGCATGTTTTTCTGTTGAAAATTGTGGGCGTAGAATTGGTAATTATTTTACAGGTTTACGCAAAATATTTCCGATATGCTATGTAATTTTTTTTTTTTTTTTCATGAAATTCGGTATTTATGAATTTCAGGGAAATAATGCTAGACCGTCGTTCATTAAGAATACATATATATGATATACAGATAGGTATACAAAGAGAGATACAGCGGGGGTTTGAAGGGGCGGTAGCCCCCTCAGGAATGTATCTGATTATGGTAACAAGTCGATCGAATAAATATATACTATTATATAATAAGGAATAAATAAAAATGACCTATTGAATAATGCCTGATGCATACAGGACACTGAGGCTCCTGGTCTGCAAATCCACTAGTTTACGTCGCTATTCTGTTTTTAAGGAATTTCATTATCAACTACTACTGTTTATTCTACTTAAAATTTTAGTCTAGTTTTATTGGTCAGTAAATGTTTCAATTTTTTTTTTAATCCAAGCTCATAATCATTCAACAAATAGAAGCCATAAAGATATACAATTTGGTGACAAAACTTTCGACTTAGCAATGAAATTTGTGATTTGGCGGCAAAATTTGATGTTTGACCAGTGGCGGATCCAGAACTTGAATTTTTGAGGGGGGGGGGAGGGGGTAGGACTTTTCAAAGTGTTATTCTAGACCAATAAAAAATTTAGAATTGCAATATTCAATTGTAAATGTCAGAGTTTGGGGGGGGGGGCTTCAGCCCCCCATCCCCCCCCCCCTTAAATCCGCCACTGTGTTTGACGACGAAATTTTTGACTTGGCGACGAAATTCGTTACTTGATGACAAAATTTGGCGAGCTTGGCGATGAAAAATGGCAGCTTTGACGTCATTATATTTTCTTCCCACGCAAAAACCTACCTCTTCACAGACCAATATCTTGTTTCCACAAGATAAAAAATCAAAGGAAGCTGTAACGTATTACTCTCAATTTCAATCGTAAATTTTAAATTCTTGCGTAAACTGGCGTTCTAAACTATTCACCACAAATGATATTTTTACAAAGACTAACGTATTATTTTAATTTTATATTTTTAAATGATTAATTAAAAATATAAAAAAAGCCATAAGTCATAAAGCTGTTACCATGGTTTTTATATTTTCAGCGATCTTTTTTATTATCATTTGCACGTGCATCAGATTATAAATTTAAGCAATTAAAGTTATAGAAAAAGTCGGGCTTCATCACAATCCGCGTTTGTAATGATCGATAGACGGCGCTTTGTGAACACTGCAGTTGTTAGTAAACATTAGCCACGTGTGTTCCAATAGTGTTCTTGTTATTCTACTTAATATTCGTACTATAATTTCTCCGCCATTACATTATGGAAAATTTATTGCTTTTGGAAAAAATACTTCAGTTTATTCAAAGTTCGATCGGAAGTAGATTTTTAACTGAAGTTGAACAAATATTAATTTCAAATCATCTGATTAATTCTTTACTTCCATTAGCCGAAGCAACTGAAATTTTAAATTTGTCATTTGGAAATAAATGGAAGCTCAATTCTGGATTTCTTGATCCTTTGGAGTTACACTGTGGCACACAAAAGTATGTGTTATCTTTTTTACCGTATTTATTCATTTTTATTCAATAAATATATGTGAAACTAAACCAGAGGTGGCGCCAGATAGGGGGCCGGGGGGGCACAGGCCCCCCCGTCGGGGAGTCTGTGCCCCCCCCATCGGGGCATACTCCTAAAATCTCTCGGGGGAAAAATACAAATTTTTCAGTTTTTCTACTTTTGGCAGCATTTTTCTTTCCTTGTACAAATTTGGAGCATACCAGTTTTCCCATTCTATATTCAATAGAAGAAAGTAATGAATTCGTAAAAATTTTCAGCTTCCAGTTTTCTATCAATATACACGTTTTGAGAGGCCCAGAACACGTTTTGACCACGATATATTTAGAAAATGTCTGTCTGTGGTATAATGATCTCCAAAACCACGAGGAGTACTAACAAATGGAATGTTACAAATGTTAACAGTATTGCAGTTTTTCATAAATACTTATATAATAAAATTCTCTTTATGTAGTGCCCCCCTGTCGGGGAGGTGGTGTCCCCCCGTCGGGGAATTTCTCGTGCCACTACTGAACTAAACATCGGCTAGCAATGGCGGCTATATGGAATTCGAATTAAACCATGTTTATTGTAATTTCACCGTAGCCCACCAGAGGGCGAGCATTTCATTACAATCGCGGATTGACGGAAAAATCACTTTTTAACTTGTAACTTTTAAGCAATTGAAGCTATCGAAAAAGTTTAAATACAAAAGTTGTTCTTTAGGGTAAGGCGATAATTCGCTTGATTTGAAGTATTTTCCTATTTTCAATATTAAAGAAACTATGGGCAAATTAATATTTCCGCCCCTCCCCACCATTTCCACCCCCTTTGAGCTGGATGCCCCATCTACGAACTCGACCGAGATTTTTACTCTCCTGACAACATATCCCGAGCTGGTTAAAATTAAATAAAAATTACTTCATTTATCGTATTAACAACTTAACATTGGAAAAAGCGTTACACACACACACGCACACACACACACACACACACACACACATATATATATATATATATATATATAAACTTTTGAACGGAGGGGGGTTTTGGGTTCTAAGGGTCATGATCGGTGAAGATATGAAGAAATTTTCCAGAAGTCGTGTCATGAGAACCATTGCAATAGGTAGATGTCCTATAAGGAGTCTACCTAAAAAAAAAGCCACACTTGGATATTTTCTTTTTTTTCTTTCTACAACCGCTAATTTTATCGTTTAAAAAGCAAATTTTTGAACAGATTTTATTACGTCGTCCTCCACGTGCACTTTAGAATTGAGTTCAGTCTTAAAAATAAAATGCTATGGGCTCTTCCCACCTGACGTCCGAGGTCACATGATAGAGGAAAAACAAATAGCAGACGAAGTCTTGTTTATCTAGAGCGATTGCTGAAATAACATATTTTCTATTCATATTTTTGACCAATCGTATTTAATCAGTGTTATTTTTTATACATCATCATTTTAAATCCATTTTATATCATTATTAATCATCTTTTGTTTGCTGCATACATTTACAATCATCATTTAGTTTATATTTGTTATTGATGTTCATGAAGAGCATGTTAAATACTCTGATTTTTGGTACTTAAATCAGTGACAGTGCAAAATCGTGCAACGTAAATTCATTTAGACCAGTAACTAAGTTAATTAACTTGTTGTTACATCTTTATGCAATTAAATTAAATGAAAGCATTTTAAAATTTCAAATTATAATCCACAAGAACAAGCTATTATTTATTGCTAAATCAGTTAATGGAACAGTTACGCAAACACATGCAAAAATCGATTCTTACCGGTGAAAATAAATAAACACATAAAGTGTTTTCAAAAAAATTTTTAATTTACAAATACAACTATTCTACTGTTTACAAATGCACAATATTACTTTTATTTTATTTTATATTAAATATTAACACTTTTGTTCTTAAGAATAATATTTAATTGAATTCGATTATTCGTTTTTCTCTATCACGTGATTGAGCAGACGACGGTGGGAAGAGCCCATTGTTAGGAAAATTGTAATTTTAGAAAGCATTTCAAAAAAGACAAGGATAGGGCAATCCGCGTTTGTAATGATCGATAGGTGGCGCTTTTTCAGCTTTTGTTGTTAGTAAATATAATAGCCACGTGTATTTATTATTGTTCTTTTTGTTATTCTACTTAATATTCGTACTATAATTTCTCCGCCATTACATCATGGAAAACTGATTGCTTTTGCAAAAAAATATTTCAGTTTATTCAAAGTTCGGTCGGAAGTAGATTTTTAACTGAAGTTGAACAAATATTAGTTTCAAATCATCTGATTAATTCTTTACTTCCATTAGTCGAAGCAACTGAAATTTTAAATTTGTCATTTGGAAATAAATGGAAGCTTAATTCTGGATTTTGTGCTGGAGTGAAGGTTACAAACATTCCAAGAGGTCAGGGGTCGTGTGACCAGACAGAACGGAGCCATGAGAAGCCGTCTGAGCGACAGATGCTTTGTGTGACAAAAATTTTATATTTCTATGGAAGCGGTGACATCAATAGTTTCCGATTTCACGCATGGCCTTTTGTTGCCACCGACATTTCTCAGAGTTTCGGGTAGACCAAGATTGGCCGAAAATGATGTCACTGGTAGAGTGATATCACGATCAACGAATCAGTGCTTCGTGTGGGGTATTCCCCTCCCCCTCCGAAGGTGTGCTCGGAAGGAAGGGACTCAGAAAAAAAGTTAGAGAGACTTGGTGCTAAAATTGTGTAGCATGTTTTTGAAGTATGCTCGGAGGCGAGCATTTTGTAATAATTTTTCATTTATTTGAATTTCAATTTTTTTGTTAAGTTTTGAATAAAAATAGCAAAAATCATCCCTGGACTCATGCTTGCGTATTCCGTTTTTCGAAGGTGTACTCCAAGAAATCACCACAGCTTTAATTAAAAATATAAATTGGTGGCATATCGGTGGCATGTTGTTTTTAGAAGAAAAAAAACATCGAACTCTGTCTTCTATGTGTTTGTGGTGAAAAAGTATAAAAGAACGTTTGCTGTGAGCCCGGTGACAACTGGAATCCCTGAGATTTACTGGAGATTATTGATGCCTGTGACAATAGCGTGGAAAGGATTAAAAGGACTTCGCTTCTTCCCTGTGCTGCTGAATTCCCTGGAGATGTCAATCAAGGAGGTTTTTCAGGTATGTTTTCTTTCATTTTCAGATATGCAAAGTGTCAGAGATTGAGTTGTGGGATGATAGTTTTTGTTTATTTATTTATTTTTGTTTTGTAACAATGCATGCAGTTACGAAGCTTTAAGAGTAAGAATTTAGTTTTTATGTGTAAAATTTTAAGCACGGATATCTCGAAGTCAAGTTAATAGTTAAGGCGGTTGAAAAGAGTAATTTCATGACTTAACGGGGCGTTTACTTGAGAGATAAATTTATCGTTAAAGTTCTGTTTATTGTAACGGGGAGCTTGGTAACTTTAAATTGTTGTTTAAAAGTTTCGATAAGATTATAATTCTAAATTCTTTTTAAAAGCAACGTAAGGATTGTGGATACTGTAACTGTTTATATAGGAGTATACTGGAAATTAGTTGATTTGTCTGCTGGTAAAAATTCTAGGATTCTTTTTTCTCTAGTTGTTTATTTTAACTAAATATAGGTACTGTTTATTGTATCTGGGTAAATATTGTAGTTAATGTTTAGAGAAAAGGTGTTTAAAGAATTTCGTAGGTGATAATCAAAGTGTTACTTTTGTCTATATTTTCATGGTATTTGATTTGTTTATTGTTTTTATTATATGTGCATTTTTTTTCAGTAATTAGTGAAATTGTATTTTGTAATTATGGCATTTCTCATTAAGTATACTAAAAATATATTGTTAGAGTTAGCGGATGAATTTGGTGTTTCGAGGCTAACAGATAAAAGCAAAAAACTAGAAATCAAGGAAGCTATTGAAAAGGCGGCTAATTATGATGAAGGGGTTGCGAAGGCGCTAATAGAAGGGATTTTGGAACAAAAAGAAAAAGAAGAGCGCGAATGGGAATTACGAAAAGAAAAAGAAAAAGAAGAGGCCGAACGAAATTTTGAACTGGAGAAACTCAGAATCCAGAGCGCTGCAGAAACTAGTAGCGTAGGGTCCGGGAGTTTAGTTCAAGAGACGGTTTTGAAGAAAATTAATTTAAAGGACATAGCTCCGAAATTTGACCCAAAACAAATGGATATTTCTCTTTTTTTTACAATATTTGAAAGATTAGCACGTAAAGAAAATGTTAGCGAACAGGACTGGATGTCGCAACTTATCCCTTTATTGCCGTGCGACGTCGTACAAATAATTATGAAATTAGACGAGTCAGAGGCTGATAACTTTCAACATGTAAAAAAAGTGTTGATGAATAGATTCAGATTGAGTGCGCGTGCGCTAAGAACGAAATTTGAATCGCACAACAAAAAAAGTGAAGAATTATGGGTTGATTTAGTTCACGATTTGAGAGGGTACCTAGATAACTGGCTTGAGATTTTAGAAATTAAAGATTTAGAGTCATTAAAGGAATTGATGCTCACGGAGCAGTTAAAGAAAAGGGTACCATGCGAAATCAAACAACATTTTGTAGATGTGTGGGAAGAAATCAACAAAGCTTCGGATTTGGCGGAGAAGTGCGACAAGTATGACGCGGTTAGAAAGGAGAATGGGAAAAGAGAATATAAGCCTTTTCAGCGTTTTACGAAGGGTAGAAATTCATTTGGGAAAGACGGTCAGAAATTCGGGTCAGGTAAGCATGATGGTGGGAGTAATCCGAAAGCTGAGTCAGCTAAGGGCGACAAAAAAGACTCAGGAAAGTTAAAAGGGGATAAAACAGAATCTAAAGATCGTGATTTTGATAGAAATAGTAAAATTGTGTGCTATTTGTGCTCGGAAAGGGGCCATATTCGACCTAACTGCCCACAAAACCCTAATCGCAGAACAAATCCGATCAATAACTTAAGTGCGGGCGAAATTTTAGGTGTTGGTTTTGAGCCTTATATAGGTAAATTAGAAATAAATGGACAAGAGCGCGAATTCTTGAGAGATAGTGGCTCAAACATTGACGTGTGCGAAAGGAATATGATTTCTGTTGAGGATTTACTGCTGGAACAGGTATGGATTAAGCAACCGTTTGACGAAACGTGTAGGTGTTTACCTTTGGCGAAAATCGTTTTAAAAGGGGAATTCGGAGAGGTCATTACAAAAGCGGCTGTAAAACCGGCTAATTTGAGTCAGGGAATATATCTTCTAGGCAATAAAACCGCAGAGTTAATTGAGTCCAATAAAAAAATTGTTTATCCAATTAATGCGATAACGCGAAGTCAGAAACGTGAGCAAGAAAGGATTAAGAGTGCGCAGTCCGAAATAAATAATGAAAAGCCAACTCAGAAAAAAATTCAGAATTTTGAGGAGGAACCGGGTTTGATAAGCGAGTCGTTAGAGGAGACTAGTGCATAAAATAAAGTTGTTCTTCCTGTGTTAAAAGAAACAGACAGGTGTCCATTAATCGGGGTTTCAGCTGAAGAGTTTCAAAAAGAGCAAACTGCGTGTGACACGTTGAAAAATTGTTGGGAAAAAGCTAGGAATGAAGCGGGAAAGGAATTTAAGATAAAAAATGAGCTGTTAATTCGAATATCGGATTCTAAGCGTAACCAAAACAGGATGCAGTTGTGCGTGCCAAAGAAATTTAGGGCAGCGATTCTAAACCTGTGTCATGATTCTGTGTCAGGGCATTTAGGCTCGTGTAAAACTAAGCAGAGGGTGTTGACTAATTTCTTTTGGCCAAATTGCTATCAGGAAATCGAAGAGTATGTCAAAACTTGTGAAATTTGTCAAAAAGTAGGACAAAAAGGGGATAAGAAGAAAGCTCCGTTGAGATTAGTACCGATTATTTCTGAACCGTTCAGACGTCTGTCGATTGACGCTATAGGTCCGCTTGTAACGAGTAACAAAAATAATCGTTTTGCGATAACGGCTGTTTGCGTCGCTTCAAAATTCCCGGATGCTATTCCTGTGGAAAACCTAACTTCGAGGTCAGTGATCAATGCATTGATGCAAATTTTCGCGAAGACCGGATTTCCTAGAGAGTTAGTCTGCGATCAAGGTGCTTATTTCACGAGTGACTTATCGACAGCGTTTTTTGAGAAGTATGATATCAAAATCAATCATTCTTCTGTCTGTCATCCGCAATCTAATCAGGTGGAAAGAATGCATTCCACTCTTAAGAGGATTCTCAAAGAATTATGTCTCGAAACGAAAAGCGATTGGGAAGAAAATCTGCCTATGGCTCTTTTCGCGTTGAGGACGGTGCCGCATGAGAGCACGGGATTTTCTCCTTCAGAGCTTATTTTTGGGAAGAATTTGAGGATGCCTCATACCATTGTTTACGAAAATTGGATGCAGGAAGAGGAAATGAATCTAAATGTAGTAGAGTATATTTTGGATTTAAATGAGCGCTTAAAAAGATGTCAAGATTTGGCAGGGGAGCGCATGACAGAATGTCAACAAAAAAGAAAATTATGGTACGACCAAAATGCAGTGTCCCGAAAATTTAAGGTGGGAGACTCGGTGTTGGTTTTGGCTACTGCAAAACCACATAAAATGGCAGTACAATGGCTAGGTCCAGGTGTAGTTACGGGGGTAATATCCGATACGAACTATACGGTAGATCTTCCGGGAAGGAGATGTAAGGACACGATTTTCCACGTGAATTTAATGAAACCCTATCATAAACGCCCAGAGCATGTCAACTTAATTTTGGAAGAGGGTGGCGAGGAAATTGAGGAGGATGCATCTATCCCGTATCCGATTTCGGACCCTAATCATTTCGACTTGACAGACTTAATTAAGGGGAGTAATTTGGGTAATAAGGTTTCGGAAGGGAATTTGGCAACTTTACAAAACGTCCTAGTAAAGCATAAAACGGTGTTTTCTAACGACCCTGGTACGACCCATAAGGTAGAGATGGATATCATTTTGACAGATGATAAGCCGATTCGTGCAAAACCTTATCGCATGTCTCCGCGGCAGTTAGAAATTATGCGGAAGGAGATTTCCAGGCTGTTAGAGTTAGGGGTGATTGAGGTGGGTCAGTCAGATTACGCATTGCCTATGATTCTTGTAGAGAGTCCGGGGAAAGACCCTAGGCCGTGTGTCGATTATAGGGCCCTCAATGCCAAAACCCAAGTGCAATTTTTCCCGTTACCGAATATTGAGGAGGTAGTTGAGGAAGTGAGCATTGCAAAATATATTTCAGTAATGGATCTGACGAAGGGGTATTTCCAAATCCCGTTAACGAAACGTGCGCAAAGGTATGCGGCGTTTGTAACCCCTTTCGGTGAGTTTATTCCAAAAAAAAATGATATTTGGCTTAGTGAATGCTCCATTTTATTTTTGTAAATTAATTAGTGAGGTGCTAGGGGATTTAGTGAGTTTTGTGAGACCATATGTGGATGATCTGGCTGTGTTTTCATCCAGTTGGGAGCTCCATATCCGGCATCTGGACATTGTGTTACAACGTTTGGAGGAGGCAAATCTAAAAGTGAAACCGGCAAAGTGTTTATTCGCCCAGGACGATGTAAAATTTTTAGGGCACGAAGTGGGGTCAGGGAAGAGGTCGCCGAGTGACGCGAAAATCCAAACTATCCAAGAATTTCCCATTCCAAAGACAAAGACGCACGTAAGGTCATTTTTAGGTCTGACCGGATTTTACCATAAATATATAAAGGATTATGCGACAAAAGCTGCGCCTTTGACGGATTTGTTAAAAGGGAAAAATAAGAGGGAAAAAATTGAGTGGAGTCAGGAATGTGATCAGGCATTTAAGGTACTAAAATTAGATCTAACTAAGGGACCGGTACTCTATGCTGCGGATTTTTCAAAAGACTTCATTGTTCAGACTGATGCAAGTCTTGTAGGGGCGGGTGTGGTCCTAGCTCAAAATTTCGGGAATAACGAGGAACACCCAATTGTTTATTTGAGCAAAAAATTCTCCAAGGCGGAGCGTAATTATAGTACCATTGAACGCGAATTAGCGGCAGTCATTTTTGGGGTGAAAAAACTAAATCATTATTTAGATGGACAAAAATTCGTTCTTCAAACCGATCATAACCCTTTAGTTTATCTTAAAAAAATAATGGGCACAAATTCACGTTTGACGAGATGGGCCTTATGTTTACAACAATACAACTTCACAGTCGAGCATAAGAGCGGAAAAAAGCATTTGAATGCAGATGCGTTAAGTCGCATGCACGAAGAATAAAAAAAAAAAAAAAATGCCTTGGTTTTAGGTAGTGTTTTTGGACTGTTTGTAAATATTTATTTATTTTTTTTCTTTTCTTTCATTTGTATTCCAAAAAAAAAGTTTGAATGTATTGATTATGAATTATTTTTCTTTCTTTTTCATGAAATTTTATTGTGTAATTGTGAAATTTCAGTGTTTGACTTTTAAAATTTTGTTAGGGGTAGAACCTTTGATTGTCATCACGAAATTGCATGTGAATGTTTAATTGTTTTTTTTATATAATGTGAAATGAGACCTTGGGATCTAGTAATTATGCAAGGTGTAAGACTAGAAAATTTATTTTTAAGATTATTTTTAGTTCTATAAAAGTTCAGGGGGTTGTTTCGAAAATTTTTTTGGGGGGGGCTAGCTCAACTCTCTGATGTTGCATGTTTGATAATGGGAGGAGGCACCTGAGTCTTCTGGAGCCCATTTTACATCCTGAAGGCCGTAAAATTGTCTTTTAGGAGGGAGGAAGCTGTGCTGGAGTGAAGGTTACAAACATTCCAAGAGGTCAGGGGTCGTGTGACCAGACAGAACGGAGCCATGAGAAGCCGTCTGAGCGACAGATGCTTTGTGTGAAAAAAATTTTATATTTCTATGGAAGCGGTGACATCAATAGTTTCCGATTTCACGCATGGCCTTTTGTTGCTACCGACATTTCTCAGAGTTTCGGGTAGACCAAGATTGGCCGAAAATGATGTCACGGGTAGAGTGATATCACGATCAACGAATCAGTGCTTCGTGTGGGGTATTCCCCTCCCCCTCCGAAGGTGTGCTCGGAAGGAAGGGACTCAGAAAAAAAGTTAGAGAGACTTGGTGCTAAAATTGTGTAGCATGTTTTTGAAGTATGCTCGGAGGCGAGCATTTTGTAATAATTTTTCATTTATTTGAATTTCAATTTTTTTGTTAAGTTTTGAATAAAAATAAAAAAAAACAACCCTGGACTCATGCTTGCGTATTCCGTTTTTCGAAGGTGTACTCCCAGAAATCACCACAATTTCTTGATCCTTTGGAGTTACACTGTAGCACACAACAGTGTGTGTTATCTTTTTTACCGGATTTATTCATTTTTATTCAATAAATGTATGTGAAACTAAAAATCGGCATGTAATGGCGGCTTGATGAAAGCCGAATTAAAGCATGTTAATTGTAATTTCACCTTAGCCCACCAGAGGGCGAGCATTTCATTACAATCGCAGATTAACAATGCCACAAAAAGTATTAATTTTAGAATGAAAATCAAAAAATATTTTAATATGCGAAATGGCAAAATAATTAAATGTTAACGAAACATTAGTGAGATGGTTTTTAGCAAGGTATAAAATATTTTGGCTCTTTAAACTAGAAATTTTTCTTTAGGCGGCCACGTTTCTCATCCAAACGAGATCATCACCGCAAGTTAAAAAGCAAATGTTTAAAAACTCAATTTGTATCATGTTCAAAACTTCGAAAACATTAAAAAAAATCTGGTGTGAAACAACCACACGACTTCCATTACCCACTATTACACGTATTATATGCATTGTTTGGAGATAATGTGATCAGAAGCTATAAAAGTGACCTAAAGAAGTAGAAACCTAGCATTTTTCCGGTAAGATAAACTTTATACACATGTAAAGACATGTAAAGACATATAAAACGAAGCTTACATATAGCGCGGTAAAAATTAAGAAAAAGAAAAATGAAAAAATGGTAGAGTAATTTTTTGAAAAACCAATTTCCGAGATCTAACTAGACTTCTGACGTACCTAAGCAGGATGGCTGTTAATTTTCCTCTAATATCTACGTGATACATAAAAAAGAAATGGATTTATATAACAATTTTCAAGAAAATCATTAGAGCCATTTTTCAGATACCATCTTTTACCAAAACTTAATTATTGACCGGAAAACAATAATTACATATAAAAGAATATTTAAAAGTTGGTTAATATGGCGAGTTTGAAAAAAATCCGTATAGCCGTTTTTAAAGGAACGCCCTTGCGAGACCTGAAATTGAACTATTTATACACAACGCCTATCAATTTTCCTGAACTAACCAACTATATCATTCGAAAGGACATCCAATAGAGTGTTTGTGTAGGAAATTTGAAGAAAATCGTGAGAGCCGTTTTTGAGATACGGACTTACGGTCTCTTTTCCGGTTTCCGATGTCCCACTTCTGTTTTTTCAATTTTCACCAAAATTTGGAAAATTCATCTGTACACCAGTCTTGTTTCAATTCTAAAGTTTTGTAGTTCTATCTTTATTAGTTTCCGAGATATAATAGCCAGAAGATTGCCCACACACATACACACACACACACACACTGGCAAATTGCCAAAAAACACTTTTTTGGACTCAGGCGACCTTAAATCGTGTAAATCAGGTGAGATCTCGATATCGAATTTTCAGACCGAATACAATACTTTCATTACCTACGGTAGCAGGGTAATGGAAGTAAAAAGTAATTAACAAAATAATTTCTTTAAAAAGAGTGCAGCAACAATTAAAGAAAGCAGGCTAAAAACCAGAAGATCTGCAGAAAAGTCATTATTAAGGAAAAGAAATAAAAGAAAGTAGTCTTTAGATGACCGAAAAATTTCGAGCTGATGAAAGAAGCTACTAGGACGGTAAAAATGGGATTTGCTTAATGAAAATTGCTCTCTTAAAACAGTGACACATTCTCAGGGTTCTCTGCGTCACGACATATATCAGTGTATTACGACTACTTCAAGGAAGGTATTTCAGCTGCTTAGAAATTTTTATCGTTTTAATTAACGAAACTATTAACTAAAAACTTTGGGTTTATAAAGGTACTCTATTTGCCACTGTAGAAAAAGCTTCTCTTATGACGTTATTTTTCTGTCATGACATCATTTTCCACGGGAAAATTAAATGTGATGTATGGCGTAAAAAATAATAAAATCAATGTCAATGTTATTACTGGAAATTTCTTATGCTGTTTATTAATTTCTTATATGTTCTTTCGTGAATAATGATCATGATTTTCCATTATCCATTATAGGTCAGCATTTAATTTGGTGATAATTTTGATATCTAAATCTGTATTATGACATGTTTTTTTTTTTTTTTTTTTTTTTTTTTTTTAAGTTACTGAATTTAGGTTTGGAAATTTGATTTCCAAAATAGCATTTTTTATGAATCGGATCATTTATTCCTCTCTTAAATTATCATCCTTGTAAGCACTAAGGCTCCTATATATTTTATTTAAGGGGCTCTAGTAAGCACCACTTCTTTTTGTTTTTAAAGTTTCTTTATCTTTTTTAATTAAAAATAAATAAAAAAGACATTTAATATTCAGCATTCTATTCTATTTTTGCCATTTTATTTGACGAAAGATAGGCCTATTTTCAGAAAAGAAGGTGGTACAATTATGTGTTGGTCCACAACTGGATTTAGCGATTTTTCTTTCGCGCCGTTTTGAATGATAACGGCATAAATAATTAAAAACAAACTTAATTAATTTTGTACATGAATAATGATGTCATTTTGAAAAACGCGTTTCTTTTTTTTTTTTTTTTTTACGCTTGGAATCCATGGCAACCATTTGCGAAAATGGCATTTCATCATAATCACCAAAAAAAAAAAAAAAAAAATCGCCAAAGGACGACTAGAACCAGGCGGAGTTTCTTTTTGTTTGTGGGGAAAAGCTGCGCTATGATTGGTTATAGTCCTTTATTTGTGGGGTAAATTAAGATTCCTATGGGTTAAATTTCATCATGATGTCGAATGACGACAGAAGGTCAAGTCGTCAATGCACTTGTCGACCAACAATATATTAGTTCCTGGGAAGCATATATATATATATATATATATATATATATACATACTGATGATCCTTGTTATTTTTTCGTGTAAAGAAAGGAAAGTTAATTTTAAATATTTATTTTATTAATATTACTAGCAGGCTTTGCCCGCTTCGCTGGTCACTAAATTTAAAGGAAACTCTTTTCTATATAGCTTTATAAAAATAAAATAAAATACTAAAATTGCTCAAAAGCTCTTTTCGGATCCCTGCTGCCTTCGGTAGCGATTTGGTCATCCGCTAAAACTCGGGCGCTTGTCCCTATTACCTGAGACAATGGTTTACCAATAGGCTTCCATTAAGTCCTTATTAGATAGCAGTTTCGAAATAGATGGTATCGAAAAAAGTGAAGTATCCCTTTTATATTTGAATCCCAGTTACATATGAACAACACTATACGTGGTGCACATAATATTTGCTTTTACGTTATTTCCTATGTTTATTTTGTTTATCCCCCATCAACCATAAAAATGATAACAATTTCACGCTAAATATTATAATATGCTATGACCGGCTACGTCTGTTGCATGAGACAATTAATTTTTTGTGGTTATATATAATTCATGGTTTGTAAGCATGATCATAGTACCGCCTTAATAAAGTTCTCTTTGGCGACTTTTGAATTTTTGTCACCATTTTAGATTTAATCCCTTGTAAAAATAAGACTTAATACCTTGTAACAATATGCTATGAGCGCTATTTCTGCCATATTTTAGACAACTAAATTTTTATTGGTTATATATATTTCCCATTAAACATATTTTTATTTTCATATATTTATTTAAATATTGATGAAATTTGAACTTCAATTTGGTCTAGTGTTGTACAGGCTGTATACTATATGTTTGTGTTTGTGAAAGAAAATTAAAAAAAAATTCAAAACTGCAATTTTTAATCCCACTTAAAAAAAAAAATCTGGAGTGACTCCACTCGACTTTCCGAACATTGAGTAATTAACAGTTTTGTAGATAAAGTAAAGAAAGAGGAGTTGTTAAACAAACAAAAGAGAGAAAACCATAATAGAGTGTTTGAGTATTTTTCTCCATCTATTACACGATGTTTTATTTAACGCTACTGAACTTTGAGCCCATAGATCATAATGATAAAGAATTTTTCGTTGTGTCCCTGTAAAAACCTATAAATGCTAGAATAACCAAAATGCTTATAGTTAGTGCAACAGTGATTTATAACACTCATATAAATTTTCAGCTCAATTCAATAAGGCGTTTAGATGCTATCGTACTTTTAAAAATTTAGTCCCATAGGCCATAATGATAAAGAATTTTTCTTTGTGTCCCTGTAAAAAAACTGTAAGTGCTAGATTCACTAAAATCTATACAGTTAGTTCAACTGTGATCTATAACATGTGTACAAATTTTTTGCTCAGATTAATAAGGCGTTTAGACGCTCTCACACTTTTAAAAATTTGGCCCCATAGGCATAATGATAAAGAATTTTTTTTTGTGTCCCTGTAAAAAAACTATAAGTGCTAGATTCTCCAAAATCTATACAGATTGAGTATTTGTGACCTATAATATGTGTATAAATTTTTTGCTCAATTGAATAAGGCGTTTAGATGCTATCGCACTTTTAAGATTTTGCTCCCATAGGCCATAATGATAAAGAATTTTTCTTTGTGTCCCTGTAAAAAAACTATAAGTGCTAGGTTCACCAAAATCTATAGGGTTCGTACTATGGTGACTTACAATATGCGTACCAACTTTCAGGTTAATCGAACAAAGCGTTTAGACGCTAGCGTGTTCACTCACAGACATACACACATACACACATACATACACACATACACACACACATACATACATCATCGTAAAAATAGTGAAAACGGACTCAGGGGACCTCAAAACGTATAGAAACGTCAAAATCTCGAATTCGGATTTTTGACATGATTACAATACTTTCCTCACTATAGTGTTCGGAAAGTAAAAAAAACAAAAAAAAACATGTGACTTAATTAGTAGCACATTTAAAAAAAAATTCCAAACGGTTTCCATACAATCTCCTGCTGTTGCCACCTAAAATACATACATTAGTTAATTTTTAAAAATCTAATTGTCCGATCGATAAGCTGTTTAACCCGTTGGATTCACAAAAATTGCATCTTTCATTTTGTATCTTATTTGTAACGATACGACTGATATTTCTAATTTTTTAAATTTACTTTCCTCATTTTAAGGGGGTATTCTGGTTTAGAAATTGAAAAAAATCGATTTTTTTTTTTTTTTTTTTACTTATTTTCATAGTATAACCCTTTAAAAATATGTTCCTAAAAGAATTTTTCGAAATTCGAATTATTTTCGGAGTTACATTCAAAGGAATTCTTAATATTGACCCATACAAGGGTAAGCCTATAATCATCAAAAGAGAGTGTGTAGGTCATGTCCAGAAGAGGATGGAGGCCCGTTTGCGAAAAGCAAAAAAAAAAAAAAAAATAATAATACTGGTATTGGTGGTAAAGGTCCCGGAAAGTTGACAGATAAAGTTATAAATGAGCTCAGTCTTTATTATGGCTTAGCCATTCGAAGAAATCCAGAGTCCGTAGAAAATATGCAAAATGAGGTATGGGCTACTTATTTTCATAAAATTTCTACGGACTTTAATCCACAACATCACTTTTGTCCACAGGGTTCATCAAGCTGGTGTAAGTGGCGGGTCGCTGAAGCTGAAGGTACTCTCGATGAATTTCAACATGAAAACCCTCCGTTAACTGAAGCTGTTCAAAAAGTTATAAAACCAGTCTACGAGGACTTATCTTCAAAAAGCTTGCTGGAAAAGTGCTTGGGCTCTGAAACTCAAAATAACAACGAATCTTTAAATTCGTTCATCTGGACTTTCGCACCCAAGCATATCCATGCTGGTACCCATACAATAGAAATTGCTAATTTCATTGCGGTATGTATATTTAATGAAGGGTTTTTACCAGTTTTAAAGATTATGTCAAAAATGGGAATAACAATTGGGCCAGAATCCCAAGCGTTCGTTAATAGACGCAATCAAGTCCGAATTAACAGGTCCGAGGTACGAGCTTCTGAGGCTTCCAAGGAAGCTAGAACTGCTAGATCATCTGAAAGGTCGTCTTTAAGCATGACATTTGAAGAGGAGGAAGGTACTTTGTATGGAGCATGAATCGCTGATTAAAAAAAAGTAAGCATAACAAACTTTAAACGCGTTTTACTCGGAACTACATTTTCAGAAACGGTGTGCATGATATCTCAAGTTCTACTCAACCGATTCACTTGAAATTTAATACAGATCTTTTTTATACATTATAGTATCGCGCTACCAAGAGTTTTTAAAGAAAATTTTCTTTTTTATATTTTAAAAAAAATCCGAACGGCCAAAAAACAGGGAAAAAACGAAACGTATTTTTCAAAACGCCGCCATTTTGTGAGATTTATTTATTTATTTTTTTTTTTTAAATCCTCTCGTAGTGCGATAACTATATCCTTCCTATTCAAGGATTATTAATGGTTTTCCATTTTAGGTCACTGGAAGGACTAATATCCTGCACACCAGGACACGCCATTTTTGAACAGTCCCCACTTTGCCGGCCTGCAGTTTTTTGAAATTTGATTTTTTTTTTAATATTATGCATGTTTTGTATTCTTTAAATATCATTAAAAAACTTATAAAAAAATGGATAGTAAAAATATTTATTGTTTTTTTTTTTACGGTTCCAGAATAACACCTAAAATTTGAGCTTCTAAACCAGAATACCCCCTTAAATAAATGTAATTTTTATTGTTCACGTTTTTTTTTTTTTTTTTTTGTCAAAAAAATAATGATAATTTTTTTGGCAACAGTTAAATTAAGGATTAAAATTAAATATTTTAAATAAATGTAATTTTTATTGTTCACGTTTTTTTCTTTTTTTTTTTTTCTGTCGAAAAAATAATGATAATTTTTTTTGACAACAATTAAATTAAGAATTAAAATTAAATGGCCAATTTATCAGTAATTAGAAGGTTTTTATTTTAGCATTTTAATTAATTAAAAGAAAACTAAAACAAAATTCGAAAATCGGGCTTCGAGGTGCATCAGGAAAGGACATTACGATCCACCATGCAAATTTTTGTAGCTCAGCCATCAGCCGTTTTCTTAAAAAGCTCTGGAAATACATACACAATGACACACACACACACAAACATCTTATTTTATTATATATATAGATAGAAGATAGATAGAATAGATTATATATAATTCATGGTTTGTAAGCATGATCATAGTACCGCCTTAATATAGTTCTCTTTGGCGACTTTTGAATTTTTGTCACCATTTTAGATTTAATCCCTTGTAAAAATAAGACTTAATACCTTGTAACAATATGCTATGAGCGCTATTTCTGCCATATTTTAGACAACTAAACTTTTATTGGTTATATATATTTCCCATTAAACATATTTTTATTTTCATATATTTATTTAAATATTGATGAAATTTGAACTTCAATTTGGTCTAGTGTTGTACAGGCTGTATACTATATGTTTGTGTTTGTGAAAGAAAATTTTAAAAAAATTCAAAACTGCAATTTTTAATCCCACTTAAAAAAAAAAAAAAAAAAAAAAAAAAAGTGACTTAATTAGTAGCACATTTAAAAAAAAATTCCAAACGGTTTCCATACAATCTCCTGCTGTTGCCACCTAAAATACATACATTAGTTAATTTTTAAAAATCTAATTGTCCGATCGATAAGCTGTTTAATCCGTTGGATTCACAAAAATTGTATCTTTCATTTGGTATCTTATTTGTAACGATCCGCGTTTGTAATGATCGATAGATGGCGCTTTTTCAGCGCTTGTTGTTAGTAAATATTACAGCCACGTGTATCTATTTTTGTTCTTTTTGTTATTCTACTTAATATTCGTACTATAATTTCTCCGCCATTACATCATGGAAAATTGATTGCTTTTGGAAAAAAATATTTCAGTTTATTCAAAGATCGATCGAAAGTAGATATTTAACTGAAGTTGGAGTTTCAAATCATCTGATTAATTCTTTACTTCCATTAGCCAAAGCAACTGAAATTTTAAATTTGTCATTTGGAAATAAATGGAAGCTTAATTCTGGATTTCTTGGTCCTTTGGAGTTACACTGGAGCACACAACAGTATGTGCTATCTTTTTTACCGGATTTATTCATTTTTATTCAATAAATATATGTGAAACTAAACATCGGCTAGCAATGGCGGCTTGATGGAATTCGAATTAAAGCATGTTTATTGTAATTTCCCCTTAGCCCACCAGAGGGCGAGCATTTCATTACAATCGCGGATACGACTGATATTTCTAATTTTTTTAATTTACTTTCCTCATTTTAAATAAATGTAATTTTTATTGTTCACGTTTTTTTTTTTTTTTTTTTTTTTTTTTTCTGTCGAAAAAATAATGATAATTTTTTTGGCAACAATTAAATTAAGGATTAAAATTAAATATTTTAAATAAATGTAATTTTTATTGTTCACGTTTTTTTTTTTTTTTTTTCTGTCTAAAAAATAATGATAATTTTTTTTTTGGCAACAATTAAATTAAGGATTAAAATTAAATGGCCAATTTATCAGTAATTAGAAGGTTTTCATTTTAGCATTTTAATTAATTAAAAGAAAACTAAAACAAAATTCGAAAATCGGGCTTCGAGGTGCATCAGGAGAAGACATTACGAACCACCATGCAAATTTTTGTAGCTCAGCCATCAGCCGTTTTCTTAAAAAGCTCTGGAAATACATACACAATGACACACACACACACACAAACATCTTATTTTATTATAGGGCAGTTCCTTGTTTGTAAACAAACATCTCAACTTTTATGAGTGGTTGGCAAAAAGGCTTGGGAAAAGCATAGCGATGGCGGATCACCAATATAGTATCAATGGTGGGCGGGGCGCGGGAAAGTCGAGCGCGCTTTTTTGCCAACCACCAGACGTCACGAGGAAATGCTCTATATGTATAGATAGAAGATAGATAGATAGATAGAAGATAGATAGATAGATAGAAGATAGATAGATAGATAGATAGATAGATTTATGTACTTTACAAAACAGACGCGTTTTCACTTTGTTTACGTTTGGAATCCATGGCAACCACTTCCGAAAATCGCATTTCGTTGTAATCACCAAAATAAAATCGCCAAATAGAGTTGTGGACCAACATGCAAGTTGTTCCAAATAGAGTCAAAATAAAACTCATTTACAAATCTTGTAATTTCGTACTGTTAATTTTTTAACATTACAGAATTGACATTTCTGGGACACATTTCATATTTCGAATTATGGCAAGACAAAAATTCATTACGTAAAAAGTGTAGGCAATAGAAAAATGTATAAGTATTTGAAAAAAGTACAGGCTTTATATTATAAGTACTAGATTTTTTTCTTTTCTTTCTTTCATTTTTAGTGCTAGAGGCCTATTTCAGTCGGTACAGTTCTCGAATTTTTATAATACACTCTTAATTAGTGCTTGAGGCCTATTTCAGTCGGTTTATTGAATGGGGATTTATTGAATGAAGTCCCCCCAAGGCACAACTTTGACATGAGTCCCCCCCCAGGCCCAACTTTGTCATGAGTCCCCCCCCAAGGCACCCCTATTTCAGTCGGTACAGCGTTGTCGAATTTTTATACGTCACTCTTAATTAGTGCTAGAGGCCTATTTCAGTCAGTTTATTGAATGGGGATTTATTGAATGAAGTCCCCCCAAGGCACAACTTTGACATGAGTCCCCCCCAAGGTACAACTTTGACATGAGTTCCCCCAAGGCCCAACTTTGACATGAGTCCCCCCCCCCAAGGCCCAACTTTGACATGAGTCCCCCCCCCCAAGGCACACCTTTGACATGAGTCCCCCCCAAGGCACACCTCCCCCTCATTGGGAAAAAGAGAAAAAACGTTGTTTTGCGGCTATAAGACAGTTTGGACTTCCAACGTTATTTGTTACAATATCTGCAGCTGAAACACATTGGTTTGATTTAATGAAAACTTTATCATGGAATTTAGATCGTCACGAATTAACTAAAGAAGAATTTGTCGATATTAACAAGTTTAGCAGTACGCCTCTAGCAAGCACTAAATTAAAATCTGTCAATGTCAGATTTTCATGTTTTAAATAATGAAATAATGTCGTGTCTGTATAATTTTTTTTTATTTTTTATTTTTTTAACAACAATTAGACCAAAAAATTCCTCGCCAAATACTGACAAAATTTTAAAGGTGCCAAGGGGGGTCATATATAATAAATTTGTAATATAAAATGGTGTAAATATTATTAATTTCGTTCTATTCTTAAGATAATAATAATAATAATAATTTTTCATAAAAAAAAAAAAAAGAAATGTGGTATTAAATATTATGTATTTCAATTTGATATTAAATATGGGAATTTCTATAACATTTTTCTGCTTCTGTCTTGTATTATGCACTATTAATATTCATATTCAGTGAAAAGCTTCACGTTAATACATTTTCATTAATAGCCTTCTTCCTAATTAAAATTTGAAAATCCAGTTTCGAGGTGCACACGGAGATGTTACAGACTATCTGTGAGCCAAATGTCATGTCTGTAAGTGCGGTAGATTTTTCTATAGACAGCTGACAGTCAGAGGCCATTTCGCTTTTATTATTAAGACTAGCAGGCTTTGCCCGCTTCACCGTCTCCTAAACAGAATTCCACATTTTTAGTCTTTTTTACTTAAAAAAAAAAAAAGCAGAGTTACTCTTCATATATATATATTGCTTTTAAATAAAAGGAAAAAGAAAATCAACTGAAATTTCCGAAATGGGTGCTTATTGGATGACAGTTTCGATACGTATAACATCTAAAAAGTTTAAATAGCGCTTTTATATTTGAATCCCCAGTTGCAGATGAACAACACTATGCGTACTATACATAATATTTACTTTCACGTTATTTCCTATATTTTATTTGATTTATCCACTCGACCATAAAATTACAAAATTTTCACGCGAAATATATTACAATATGTTATGAGCTCTACTACTAATGAGACAACTAACTTTTTTTATTACATATTTTGTCCATTTTAAATACTTTATGGGTTAGTTAATAACGGTTGGTTTACAGAAATAATAATAATAATAATAAATCCGTAAACGTCAACATGGTACCTTTATTATAGTCATTATATTGAAATGAATTTTCAAAATATCATATCATCTATACAAATAAAGAGAAGTGTCTGTCTCTCTGTGCATATGTGTCTGTGTCTGGTGTTCACACTACAAATCGCAGAGCTACAAAATTTGACAGACGGGTAACTGGAACCCTGTAGGTGTGTACCTCATCGAGATTTTTTTCGAATTTCGAATCTGAACTTTTTAATTTAATTTTTAAGCTATTGTATAGCTTTTATCGCGGGCTTTGAGCGCGGCGACCGAATCGAAAAATTCCGTAACGAAAAAAAAAACCTAACACAGTTCGGCAAACTTCGGTAGACTTCGGCTGTACGAAGCTCGCACGGATCGAGACGAGCTGCTCCGAAATCGGACGAATACGTAAGCAGCTGTTTGTGAGAAAGTATATAGGTGTATAGGTATGTATCATCTATGTACAACAGTGAATAGCTGTACGCGTAAAATTTTTGTATAAAATACATCAGATAAAACTTGAATATCCCCATTCGACTTGCAGGACTTTAAAACCTATTAAATACCTTTTCTCTATTAAAATTTGTTTGCTTATCGGTCACCACGCTCAAAAAGTGTAACTTGAATTAATATCAAAGAAAAAACTTGAATATCCCCATTCGACTTGCAGGCCTTTAAAACCTATTAAAATACCTTTTCTCTATTAAAATTCGTTTTCTTATCGGTCACCACGCTCAAAAAGTGTAACTTGAATTAATATCAAAGAAAAAACTTGAATATCCCCATTCGACTTGCAGGCCTTTAAAACCTATTAATTACCTTTTCTCTATTAAAATTTGTTTTCTTATCATTATTGTTATCTTATCATTATTGTTATCTTATTCATTAATATCAAAGAAAAAACTTGAATATCCCCATTCGACTTGCAGGCCTTTAAAACCTATTAAATACCTTTTCTCTATTAAAATTTGTTTTATATCGGTCACCACGCTCAAAAAGTGTAACTTGAATTAATATCAAAGAAAAAACTTGAATATCCCCATTCGACTTGCAGGCCTTTAAAACCTATTAAATACCTTTTCTCTATTAAAATTTGTTTTCTTATCGGTCACCACGCTCAAAAAGTGTAACTTAAATTAATATCAAAGAAAAAACTTGAATATCCCCATTCGACTTGCAGGCCTTTAAAACCTATTAAAATACCTTTTCTCTGTTAAAATTTGTTTTCTTATCATTATTCTTATCTTATCATTATTGTTATCTTATTCATTAATATCAAAGAAAAAACTTGAATATCCCCATTCGACTTGCAGGCCTTTAAAACCTATTAAATACCTTTTCTCGATTAAAATTTGTTTTCTTATCGGTCACCACGCTCAAAAGGTTTAACTTGAATTAATATCAAAGAAAAAACTGGAATATCCCCATTCGACTTGCAGGCCTTTAAAACCTATTAAATACCTTTTCTCTATTAAAATTCGTTTTCTTATCGGTCACCACGCTCAAAAAGTGTAACTTGAATTAATATCAAAGAAAAAACTTGAATATCCCCATTCGACTTGCAGGCCTTTAAAACCTATTAATTACCTTTTCTCTATTAAAATTTGTTTTCTTATCATTATTGTTATCTTATCATTATTGTTATCTTATTCATTAATATCAAAGAAAAAACTTGAATATCCCCATTCGACTTGCAGGCCTTTAAAACCTATTAAATACATTTTCTCTATTAAAATTCGTTTTCTTATCGGTCACCACGCTCAAAAAGTGTAACTTGAATTAATATCAAAGAAAAACTTGAATATCCCCATTCGACTTGCAGGCCTTTAAAACCTATTAAATACCTTTTCTCTATTAAAATTCGTTTTCTTATCGGTCACCACGCTCAAAAAGTGTAACTTGAATTAATATAAAAAAAAACTTGAATATCCCCATTCGACTTGCTGGCCTTTAACACCTATTAAAATACCTTTTCTCTATTAAAATTTGTTTTCATATCCTTATTGTTATCTTATCATTATTGTTATCTTATTCATTAATATCAAAGAAAAAACTTGAATATCCCCATTCGACTTGCAGGCCTTTAAAACCTATTAAATACCTTTTCTCTATATAAATTTGTTTTCTTATCGGTCACCCCGCTCAAAAAGTGTAACTTGAATTAATTTCAAATAAACAAGTTGAATATCCCCATTCGACTTGCAGGCCTTTAAAACCTATTAAATACCTTTTCTCTATTAAAATTTGTTTTCTTATCGGTCACCACGCTCAAAAAGTGTAACTTGAAATTATATCAAAGAAAAAACTTGAATATCCCCATTCAACTTGCAGGCCTTTAAAAACCTATTAAAATACCTTTTCTCAAAAAAATAGAGTTAGATCATTGAAATTTGGTACATCGAGGTTTTCGATACCTTCAAATCGATTGCGGATATTTTTGATATATTCTCATTGCGGATATATTCTCATTTATTCAATAAAAGAAAAAAATTGTTTTCTTATCTGTCACCACGCTCAAAAAGTGTAATTTGAATTAATATCAAAGAAAAAACTTGAATTAATATCAAATAAAAAAAAATACTGCATAAATAAAATGAATAAATAATTATAATTGCATAAGTTGATAAAAAATGCTATGCAATAGCTTTACCGCGGCAGTCCTCGAGTGCCACACGTATTTTTTTTTTTTACTTTAAATATTGGCTTTTATATTTCATTTTTCATGAATTTATTCTTCCCTTGTAATCATCTGCGTATCTTAACAACGGCTTCTGTTGTAAACTTGATATGTGAAAAGGCCATTATGCTGATTCAATCTGGATGCCTATCGGACGATAGGTGACTCTCATATACTACAAAAAAAAAAAAAAAAAAAAAAATTAGGACAGAGAGGATGTCATCTGGATGGTGAAAATTTACCTCCGTTGGACATTTTGTGCAACAATACCTCTGAGTTGATAATATTCTGCATTCATAATGAAAAAGAAATAATAAATAATTTTTAATATGTTAATTTGTATAGGAAAATGTAAAAGAAAGTTTTGGACACAACATACTGGTCTGTACAGAAAACTCATGGATAATGTCTAGCAACCAAAATTATTGAAAGCTTAATGCAAAGAATAAATGTGCCTTTCATCAACTACGCAGGAAAGCCGAGTTGAAATCCAAGACATATGATGTATTTACGATATGTTTTTATTTAGGGTGTATTATGTAATATCTCAAAAGTATCAGCTTAATTCAAGCAAATATAAAAACTGTTTTAAAAAAATTAATGATATCTACAAAAAAAAGACATTTAAAAAGTATGAAAAAGCCAAGTTCAAAGAGAATACTTATTTAATATTCCCTTTTAACTAAATTTTCATATTTAAATCAAATGCCTTATAATATGGTTGATAGAAATCCTACTTTCTTGTACAAAATACATCATAGCGTGTTTCTGAAAATTAACATTTTTTTTTATTTATGCATGATGGGCTTGGCGGCCATGTTTCAAATAATGAATAAACATTCACACAATTTGAAGAAGCTTCTCAAAATATATATCTCGTATAAAGTTAATTTGGCAATTCCATTCAACAGAGACGGAAATATTTCGATAACATGATTTCTTATTATAAGTATTTAGTATTAAGTGCACTTCTATCCTATAAATGCCGGAAATAAAAAAATAGAAAAATTTAAATTAACGTAAAAACATGAAGGAGGAAAAGAAAAAAAAAAAAGCACAGAAGCTTCCACCCCCCCCCCCCCCCCGTTATATTTAGTCAATTTGAATGTAGCTTCTTGGAATAAATATCTCGTAAAAGTAACATGGTTATTCCATTCAGCAGAGGCTGAAATATTCAGATTAAAGAAGAAAAAAAAAATGCAAGAAATCATCGCAAAAGCCCTGTTACGTACACAAGTTGAATCAATTTAAGTTTTAACAGTGTTAAGTTGTTAAGTTTGGTACACTCCCATCCTATAATTATTGTCCATTGCGCAGTACTAGTGCGACATAAAACCCAATTAATCAACCAGCCCATCCTATAATTGATGAGATTTATAAAAGAATTCAAACTAACGTAAAATTTTGAAAGATGGCCGCCAAGCCCATCATGCATACGAGTAAATTAAAAAAAAAAAAAAAAAAAAAAAAAACAGAAATACGCTAAGATGTATTTAGTACAGGAACGAAGGATTTCTATCAACATATCATAAGGCACTTGTTTTACATGTGAAAATTTAGTTAAAAGGGAATATTAAATAAGTATTAGAATATAAGCTTGGGAATTTGATATCACACCCATTTCAGACACAACTTTAATCTATTCTCTTTCTTTGAGCTTGGCTTTTTCGTGCTTTTAAAATGTCTTTTTTGTAGATTTATTATAATTTCTGTATCACAAATCAATGTATATAGCTCTTCGTAGTCGAGCTGTGCTTTTTCCAAGCTCTTCACAATAGTTTTTACAATTCTTCTCAAACGTTCCCGAAAGCCTCATCCCCACTTCGCAGCTGATCTGTTGAACATCCAGTTAATTTTTCTTACAGTTGCGTAATCTGGTATTTGTTTCCAATCTTTAGAACTTAATTCTTTGTTAGCTGCAACTATATTTGTTCCATTGTCACTGTATGCAGTGTGTGGTCGGTCTCTTCTCACTATAAAGCGTCTTAACGTTTGAAGTAAGTTTTCAGTTGATAGGGATGTTGCTAATTTTAAATGTACACATCGGTAAATGGAACAAGTATACAAAACTATCCAGCATTTCTGTCCATCTTTTAAAAACAAAGAACAAGATAGGTCGATTCCAACAATTTCGAATACACTAGCATCTCTTACTCTATCTTCTGGAAGTGGAGCACTCATAACTTTAACTGCTTTTGAGGAAAATCTTTTGCACTGAATGCATCTTTCCAGAATTTTCCTAATTGTTCTTCTGCATCTAATTATCCAAAAATATTCTCTTAAGCTTAACATGAGAATCTGAACTCCTGCAGGATCCATTCTTTGTGCTTTTCTTCAATTATTCTGGATGTTCTGCTGGTATTATGATCTGCTGGTAAGACAGTTGGATATCTGGAATTACGTGAGTCTTCTCTCATTGAAATTCTGGTACGGACTCTAATTAATTATTTCTCGTCAATAAATGTCGGAAAGTTAAATTTGTTTTTAGATTGATTAAAAAAAACATTTCTTTTGTGCATATTTTAGCACTGCATATTCCGCTTTATTAAGTTCTTCGACTGTTAGGTAATAAGCGGTTTTCTTTCGACTTCTTTGCATTTTCCCAAAATCTAAGAATCCAAGCTGTTACCTTTAGCATCTTTTTCTATGAGAAACAATTTTCGTAAAGATCAAATTCTTGGGAGGAAACATCAAGACCTGCTGCAACTGTTTTCCTTTTTTCTGAGTATATAACTTCACCATCAGCAAATGTCACTTTTAGGCCAAAAGTAGGACGTTTTTTTTAACCACTCAGGTCCATTCCACTACTGGGACTTCTTTAAAGCATCTGGTGAGCAACTTTTCGAGGGTAAGTCGGCTGGATTAAGACGACCAGGAACATAATGCCAATCATCGCCATTCGTCAATTTTCTGATTTCTATTACTCTATTCTGTACAAAAGTAGCCCGACCACCGTCATTCTTTATCCAATATAAAGCATTCTTAGCATCCGACCAATAGAAGGTTTTGAGATTATAAATTTTCATTTCTTCGATAATCGCACAGGCTAGTCTTGCGCCAGTTAAACAAGCAAGTAACTCTAATCGCGGCATCGTAACTTCTTTTAGGGGAGCCACTCTTGTTTTCGTTTGAATAAGCTTACAACACACATTTTCACCATTCTGTACTTTTAAGAAAATGCATGGGACATAGGCAACTTTGATACTGTGTCACAAAATACATGAAGCTGTTTTTCACTCTTACTTAAGTCGAATTCTGAAATTGTGCAAGGGATCTTTATATTTCTAAATAATTCTAGTTGTTCTTCAGGATTTTGTCATTTCTTCTGTCAACGGAGAATCCGAATTAAACTTTTCTTTCCAACATTTTTGCACAATCAGTTATGACATCAAAGTGGCTGGATTCGTATAACCGATTGTATCAAATGTTTTATTAATCACAGAAAGAACTGATCTCTTTGTAATTGATTTAGGTCCTTCCTTATCATTAGATGAATTCATCAATCTTATTGTGTCATCTTTCTTATTCCAGATCAGCCCCAAAATTGCTATATCAGAATTTTCTTCGGATTCTATCTTCATGTCATTAAGAAAATCTTCGTCTAGTAAGTTTTCATCATTTTGTGTATACTGCTAACCTCGGAGATCAAACTGAGCTGATGCAAAAATTGGTCTTGGTGTTTTTATGAATTCTCACAATTCTTCTGTACTGTCTACCCTGGAAATGCACTTATCTACATAAAGTGACATTTTCAGTTTATTAGGGTTTGTTTCTCTTTGTAACGTTCTTTGATTATTTCAAATAAATGATTTAAAGTTACAGCTAATAAAAATGCAGAAACATTTAGCCCCAAAACAACGCGACGTGTTGGTATACTTGTAACTTATTAGAGTCACAACCTTCGAACCATAAAAATTTGACAAAGTTCTGATCGTTCTTCTTCAAGCCAATCTGGCAAAAAGCTTAATTAATATCGGCACTTATTCCTATTTTGCCATTTCTAAGTCTATGTAAAACTACAGGTATTAATTTGATTAAATTTGGACCTTTTACGATTCAGTAATTTATTGAAAAGGAAAATGTCTCCTTAGCTGAAGCGTCGAAAACAGGACGCACAGGTGTTGTGGGACGATCTTTAAGCCATGGAACAGAAACAACGCACCTCCCGTTCGAATCCCGTTTAACTGTTGAATTAAATAAATCTAGAGTTTCTTTATTCAAATCATCTCTTTTTTTACTTTCTACAGGATCCCTTATGCCCAAAAGATTAACTCCTATAAGTCACTGATTCTTTCATTTTTGATTCTAGCAAATAAAGAGAGTACAAGCTTAGAGCTATCGCTATTACAATTAGTTTCAATAATTTTACCCAATAATGTCCATCTCAGTACAGTTTCTACAACAACTCACCCACTAGATAACATTTTATGATTACCCGTCAAAAGTTTTCCATAAATATCTGCACCAATAAGTATATCAATATTGTTATTTCTACTTTATAAACAATTAAACCATGAAGTTAACATCCATTAAAAATTCAAAACTCGGCGCCATTGCTGGTTGAGTAGAGCCGGGCTCTACTCAACCAGCAATGGCGCCGAGTTTTTAAAAGAGAGGAAGGAGGCGGGAAACAACAGTTTCGAAAAACTTCAAGCACCGTGCCGTCGGAAACCAAGCTGGGGCGCCCCAAGCGAAACTAGTCGACAGTATAACATGAAGAAATTAAAAAGGTTGTATGTTTTGAATTTTTAATGGATTGTTATTTCTGTCAAGAATTTTATTAAAACTTTCAAGATCTAAAAATTTTTCCCATACTGTTCAGCTTCCCTTACCCACGGGCCGTTTCTAATTTTAGGAATATTAGAACAAATTACTTTCTCGTCATAGACCTCAAAATTACATAAATAATCTCCAGAGAGATAACTTATATGTATTCTATAACGGTTATGTGTTCTAGTTTCTTCAACGCCTCCGAAAAGGCTGTGTGTCATTTTCTCTTGTCCTAATACATCGTAACCCATTTTAGAAATAATTTTTTTAGTTGCGTAACTACACATTGATCCTCTATCAAAAATTACCTTAGAAGGTATTTCTTTCTTACCATTCCTTAATTTAACAGTCCCAGTGTGCAACAAAACATCTTTTATATGTGCTCTATTTCCCACCACTTTATCATTTGTAACCTCGCTTTCTTTAGAAACGGGTTTCTTATCCTCAACTTAGTTTCTCTGTTTTGAACTCTGTTTGGAACTCTATCTGTTTTAGATTCCGAACACATAATTTTTAAATGTCTTCTATTACACACTTCGCATTTTACCTGACTTCTACAGTATGCCGCCGTTTTAAACATGTAAAATAAAATCTATATTTCTTTTTAAAAAATCTTTCTTTCTCTGTAATGGATAGCTAGAAAAAAAACCTTACATTTAGTTAAAATGTGGTTTTCACCATTACAACCCTAACAACACACTTGTTCATAATACAGCCTGAAGATGTTCATAGGGCATCCATAGATGTCTTTTTCATCCATAGATTATCCTGAGGACGTCATTTGGAGAAGGAGTGCTGTTAAGGAAGAAAAACACGAATTAGAATTTTTACCTGTATCATTTAACAAATTAGAAGCAGTTGAATATTTAGAAATACTCTTATTACTTAGAAGCTTTTCGTTTTTCGCACTTTGGAAAGAAGAATTTGATTGAGAACTAAATTCTCTTTCGCGACTATCCTTTGTAAAAAACTGAGCTTTTTTCTTGTATGTTATTTCAGTTTTCAAAATATTAAGAATCCTTGAAACATCCCAAATTTCATCTAAATCGCATTGTTTTGCAATTTCCAAAACAATATGCTGAGGTAATAATTTAATCAATTTTGGACAGAGTAGTAAACCATAATTATCAGATTTTATTTCTAACGCATCTAAATTTCTAATCTCAGTCTGACAAGTATCTAACAATTTCCTAAGAGCATTTATATCATTTGATTTTTTAACAGGAGTTAAATTCAGAAGCTTATTTAAATGAGAATTAATAACTACTGTTCTTTTTTCCAGATCTTTCATTTAAAGTTTCTATTGCAGTCTGACAGTTACTGTTCGTTAAGCTACAACCTTTTATCGCGTCGGAGACCACACCTGTAAAATAACTGCGAATGTAATTAAATTTATCGATATTAGAAATTACGGAATTTTTATTTATAGCTCAATAAAATTGATCACAAAATCTCTGCCAATCAGACGGATCGCCATTGAATTGTTCTGTAGTAAAGCGAGGGAGATTCCCGAACGGGCGAACTATTGCTCTCTCTTCTACCTTATTATTTTGCATTAAAATAGGAACAAGCGGTTTTTCCAACTTAGAAAGTGCTTTTTTAACTTTAGACTTATTTATAACAATGCCCGTGTTGTATTCGTCACATATTAGTACCTCAGATTAAACCATAGATATAGTAATAAGACATAGATTGATCAGCGAGGCCGAAAAAGTGATGCCTTTTTTTTTCGGGAAAAGACGGCCATTTTACTCTCTTGTGGATGTCTTTCCCTTACTGAATATACAAGGGAATACACACAGATAATTTAGCAAATAAAATTTATGAATAATTTATGAACTAAAGATGAATGAAAAAACTCTAGATACTCATTTTTCTTTCTCTCTTTTCTTCTTTTTTTTCTTTTTCTTTTTTTTCTTTTTCTTTTTTTTCTTTTTCTTTTCTTCCTTTTTTTTTTTTTTGTATGGAATAACGACATTTGAAGAAATTTATCGTTTCTGTCTACTATTTCTGTCTGGTTTTTATGGTCGAAAAAACTATTGGACTTATCCTCATCTTTTGAGATATTAGAGTTAACCCTTTAATTGCCAATCGCAATGCAGTCGGACACTTTTGTTACCGACTGTATAGAGTAGAAATTTATGTTTACTCGGAAATGGTTATAAAGATATTAATAAAAGTTTGGGATAAGGGCTTTTCAGAGACCTAAAACAATTGGAACATCCTTAGCATCAAGAAAATTAGTGTTAACCCTTTAACTGCCAATCGCAACATGTAGTAGAAATTGAGTTTAATCAGAAATGGATATAACGATTTTGTTTAAAGTTTGGAGTTAAGTGTCTTTTTTTTTTTTTTTTTAAAGAACTAAAACGTTTGGACATATCCTCATCTTCAGAAAAACTTGTGTTAACCCTTTAACGGCCTGTCGCAACATATAATAGAAATTAGGTTTACTCGGAAATGGATATAACGATTTTTATAAAAGTTATTAAGTGTTCTTTTGAGAGATAAAGCGAATGGACATATTCTCATCTTCAGGAAAATTCGCGTTAACCCTTTAACGTCCAGTCGCAACATATAATAGAAATTAGGTTTACTCGGAAATGGATATAACGATTTTTATAAAAGTTTGGGATTAAGTGTTCGTTAGAGAGATAAAGCGATTGGACATATACTCATATTTAGGAAAATTCGCGTTAACCCTTTAACGGCCAGTCACAACATATAATAGAAATTAGGTTTACTCGGAAATGGATATAACGATTTTTATAAAAGTTTGAGATTAAGTGCTCTTTAGAGAGATAAAGCGATTGGACATATCCTCATCTTCAGGAAAATTCGCGTTAACCCTTTAACGGCCAGTCGCAATATGTAATAGAAATTAGTTTTACTCGGAAATGAATGTAATGGTTTTTATAAAAGTTTGGGGTTAAGTGTTGTTTAGAGAGCTAAAACGAATGGACATATCCTCATCTTCAGAAAAAAATCGCGTTAACCCTTTAACGGCCAGTCGAAATTTATAGTATTAAATGGGTTTACTCGGAAGTGAATGTGACGATTTTGATTAAATTTTAGGGTTAAGTGTTTTTTTTTTTTTTTTTTTTTTTTTTTGTTTTGTTTTGTTTTCTGGGCACAAATCCTCACAAGTATCCTCCTTACTACAAATGTTCGTGTTTCAGAACTTTCTACCACTGTAGCTCCTCAGATCAGAAGACATTTAACGGTTAAAATAATCATCGTTGCTCTCCAAATAAAATTGATGAGTATAAAATTATCAAACAATGATAAAAATGGGGGAGGGGGCGTATCAAGAAAACGGTGTGTGATTGGGCAAAATGGTGATCATATTCGGATTCAGGAGGTCATTTTACATAAGAGTGGGCTGAAATGGTGTCAGATACAATTTTCATGCCGAGCAGTGTTATTACAAAGGAATACATACAAAAAATTTCTGGTATTAAGATTACGGAAATCCGTAATAACTTGTCATCTCTCTTTCTATATATATGTATATATATATAGGTAGATAAATAGATAAACAGATAGATATTTGGTGCAAATTAGATTTTTTCTTCGATTCAATTGTCTGATTCATTTATTCTGTTTCGTGCAGTACAAAAGTATTGAAATATGGTTTTTAGAAATACTTCTCATAGAATGCAAACATTTGAATTTTTTTTGAGTATTCTAATATATAAACCAGTCGTGCTGTTTATAGTATTTTCAATATAGATAATGCTGTAGTATTATTGAATAACATATATACCATTTTGAAGATAGTTTGAAATTATTTACTGCAGTAAGAGCACGGACAGGTGGGCAAGCAGACAGGCAGAAAAACTAATTAATGTCATAATGTTTTCTTAAACCTTGTTCGAAACTGTAAGAAACGCTTAACACAACTAAGAATGTAATTCTAGCAATTTCGATTTATAGCCCCTAATACGAACGAAATTCGACCAAACTTGTATTCAGTTGGATCTTGACCTAAACTGGTGCTGATTAGATTTGGGAATCAATCGCTCAACAGGTGGCGCTGCCATCCTATTTTTTTTCCTTTTCTAAGTACTTAACATGACAGTATAGGACAAAATTTCATGTAAATGTATATAATGTGAGTTATTTTTAACGCATGAATGTAAAATTTATATGAATTATTGGTAATAGTAGTAATAAACTTGAAAAAAAAAAAAAGTGTGCATGTAGGAGCATTGCTTTCCTTCTGGGAAGGAAGTGCTCTTCCCCCGGGGCCTGTGTAAATTTTCAATGTAGATATTTTAGAAAGAACTCGTCAATATTTCCAAAACGAATGGTTGAACCATACATCTGTATTAATTTAAAACGAAGCTACCGATTTCTTTTATTTTTAATGTTATATATAATGTATATATAGTATAGACATATATATATATACAGTCGAACCTCGTTAACGTGAATTACTTTTAACATGAACTGTTACCACAATCCCCGTAAAAATGAAGATTACTTTAGTTATATGACGATCAGTTACTGATAAGATGAACAGATTTTTGATCCCCCTTGAGATTCACGTTAACAAGATTCGACTGTATATCTTTTCATGTCTGCACAAAAATGATTTTTTTTTCAGCATTTATTATTATACTACTTTAAGAAAAAAATCGTCTGCATTCATCATGGAAATATCTTTAATAAATTATAACTTAATAAATAATTTGTATAGGATTAAATAGAGAAGAAAGTCTTGTGGTAATACTAGTTATAATGTATTAAAACAAGCGGGTTTTACCTCTGCCACTGCTGACTACATTTAAAAGAATTTTGAAAATTCGATATTACTTACTAATATAAAATTTTAAAAAAAATATTAAAATTAAAAAAAAAAGTATTCCATTAAAAATCAAAACAGTAATTAAACCATAATAATAACAAAGCAACTGATTATAAAGAATCATATTTTTCATAAATTAGTTAAATTTAACTTACTTATGAAAACTTATTCCACTTCCTTTCATAAATTTATTTCTACGATTAAAAGCCGCGCAGTACTTCGGCATTTTCAATATATATCAACCATGTCTTATTACTATATCTATGATATCAACATTCTATTCCATTGTTGTTTTCGAGTTTTATACTCTCTCATCATGGCTGATGCCAAAAACTTTTTCGGCATCAAAAATCTTTGCACGTTAACGTGGGGATGATAGATCTATGTATATTACTATATCTATGGATTAAACTTCTTTTTCATTAGTAATATTCGAAAATATCTGATAATCTAAATTATTTAATTCTTTTTCTTTAAGACCTAATTCGGCAAGAAATTATTCAAGGTCATCTTCAGAATAATTGTTTTCAAGTAGTTTGGTTTCAATTTTTTTTTTAAATAACTTTGTCGTCTGCGTTCTAACCGTAGAACGTTTAGCTTTAATTACTGCATCCATAATATGTAAAAAGGGTAACTAGTTCTATAACTTATTTTAATTTCATTAAAAATATACTCGATACCCTTTATTACATTCAATTTTACAATTAAAATTATTTTGTTTGCAGTAAATCAAATTATCAACAGAAACAAATCACTTAAAATTAATTATCTGTTCATATAAAAACTATCATTATTTATTCTTTCTTTATATTGAAATTATTACGAAGTACACTTTAGATCACCTTCTCTTAATTCATTATCGCTTTTAGTCTAAACATATAATTATTCAAAATCAAATAAATAAGGAAAACAACTGGTCGTCTGTTCGGGTGCAAGATAAAATGTAGCATCAAAGGAAAGATATAGGTAAGAAATACTTCTCACCTAAATGCTTCAATCAGGGCAGTTGATTTTGCTTTTCTTGGTAAAGTTTCTTGCCGAATTATGAAAATTTTAAAATTACTTCATTACTCTTAAATATTAAAAAACACGATAATTTAATGAAATTATCTATATATTAATAGGCAAGCATAAAATTTGTTGTCCCTTTTTAACATATTAATTATGGGAGTAGAGGGTTGAAAATGGTATCATTCGAAAGGTATAGTTAACCGGAAGGTGCGAATACAAATATTATTTTCTTACGATGTCAGGAAGGTATTTAAAAATACATTTATTTTTTATGCATTTTCCCCCATTTTTCCCTTTTATACACGTATTCCTTTACATTAAAAAATACCTAAAAGTAGAAAGTTGTTAAATCTGGCAATTTCATAAAGCTCAAATAAAACCATAGACACAGTAATTTGTATAATGTAGCATCACTATACGCAAGCGAAGTGATGACGTCGCTGTCTGTCCATGGAGCCATCAAAAAGATTTTCTACGTTAATTGTCCATTGGATTTTCTGTAAAAAATTATTAAAAAATAACGGAAATTATCTGCCGATTTTAATTCCGATATTTGGGTATCCGCGTTTGTAATGACCGATAGATGGCGTTTCCTCAACTGCAGTTGTTAGTAAATATAATAGCCACCACGTGTTTTTATATTGTTCTTTCTTGTTGTTCTATCATTGTTTCAGCGTAAAAGCTATCAGTGGTATGATAATTTCACCTTAGCCCACCAGAGGGCGAGCATTTCATTACAATCGCGGATAGTTATATATAAGTTACTGTCTATTTGTGTTTGATTGAGTTATTTTTTCTGTAAAATTGATAAAATTTAATTTAAAATTACAAAACTCCAGAAAAAAAAAATGGCAAACTTCCAGTTTCGAATGTAAACATAAACATTTCATTTCAAAGGGTGATATTTAAACAATAAATATTCAACTAATATACTAATTAAACGGAAAATGGATTTGTTACTAACTGCTGCATGTATAAGTAGACGATACGGAAAAAATTTCGATTTCCGTTTTTTGCTGAATTTACATGTTTTGAGCTTTCTTTACGTTTCAATTAACTGAAATTGGCTACTTATTTTTTAAAAAAGTGTCTGTATTACTAGCTTTTGTGGGTAGAAGAAGCAAGTAGAAGATACATAAAAACATTTGATTTCTGGTTTTCGATGAATTTACACGTTTTGAGATTTCCTTGCATTTTAATTAAGTGAAATTGACTACTTATTTTTATTTTTTAAAAAGTGGATTTATTTTTCTTTCCTCTGCATATATAAGTAGAAAATATAAGATTCAGAAAAGTTTTAGATTTTCGGTTTTCGATAAAGTTACACGTTTTGAAATTTCCCGAACTCAATTCGACCATTATTGAAAAATATCTTTTTTTTTTTTTTTTTTTTTTTTTTTTGTTCAAACACTGTACTTTATGAACCAATCGAATTAATTTAACAGAATTTGATACTTGGTTGGGCCTTGGTTTGACATGGTACCTATTAGCTTCTGGGCTGTTCACACAACAAGGGGCCTTTTCACGTTGCGATTTTCTCTCATTTCAGGAAAGGCTAACATCTACTGTATATTAAGTAAAACTCTGCTGATTCAGCTAAGTGAATATCAGCAAACAATTGCCGCAGCTGTGTTGCAATTGCATTCCGTTTAGGACAAGGCAATAACTTTGCTTTGCCTCGCTTTGCAAAAAAAATGGTCGAGTTTCGACCACTGGGCGATACTAGTATTCATAATTACACAACTAAATTACTAATAAGTCAAGACTAATTATAAATGTTACAATCAGATCATATGCTATTTTAGCACTAGCATTCTAAACTCTCGAAAACCAATCAACACAGAATCTACGTAAAAAGAAAACAAAATGTGACTGTTGCCAATAAATTAAAAAAAAAAAAAAAAAGAAAGAAAGAAACAGTAATAAAAATCGGAGTTCGAAAAAGTTTGTGAGTTTATAAAGTTTACGAATTGAGAAAGTTCGGTTTCGTTAGACACTGTAGTTTCGTAAGAACAGCGTTCGTTGATTGTAAATAAATATTGATAAAACTCCCTTATCATTTTCCTTCATTTTGGGGAAGGACTGAAATTCAATTCATTCAATCACATACTACTTTTTGAATTTACACGATATTTGTTTGGGGTTTTCATGTAAGTAGCTCAATATTATTGGCTATATTATGTAAATGAAATTTCGTTAAAACTTGCGCATGCGTAGTTGAAAATAATTTAGTAAAAATATTCATATTTCATTAAATATTTAAGATTTTTCTCTCTGCTGTGTCAAATGTAATATGTCAAGTTTCCCGAAAATGGCTTTGCACAGAGTATAATACCTTGCGTGTTATAGTTTAAAAAAGTGACTTTTTTTTTAGTTATATTTCTGTGTATATATGAGGTAGCTTCATAAAAATATACACAGATAAAAAGAAGAAACCCCAGAATAACATGCCACAGCCAGATCGCACTTTCAAACAATACATTTTACAGGGTGATCCCAAACATTTAAAATTTTATTTAAGTTTTTACTGGTTTCCCTGTTATTTTCGGGACAAAACTTTCATCGAAATATATGAGGTATAATATGTTCTTTACGTTCCTGAATCTTCAAAATGATTCTTCCTGTACTTTTTGAGATATCTAACAAAACGTCTAAAATCGAAAGTGTCCGGTCATTTATAGAAAGGCAATGTATTCCCGATTCTTTCCTGAGAAAATTAATTAATTTGATGACAAATCGTGAGTTTCAAGTTATTCAAAGAAATGAGAGAGCAACATTTTATTAAATTTACGAAAACTGCATTTTTACTTCCATTACCCTACTACCATAAGTAATGGAAGTATTGTATTTGGTTCAAAAATTCGATATCGAGATTTCACCTGATTTACACTTTTTAAGGTTTCCTGAGTCCAAAAAAGTGGTTTTTGGCAATTGGTCAGTGTGTATGTATGCATGTATGTGTGTGTGTATGTATGCGTGAAATCTTCTGGCTATCACATCTCTGAAGCTTATAAAGATAAAACTACAAAACTTCAGAATTGAGACAGATCTGGTGTGCAGATGAATTATACAAATTTTGATGAAAATTGAAAAACCGGAAGTGGGACTGTAAGTCTTTATCTCAAAAACGGCTCAAACTATTTTCTTCAAATTTGCTTTATAAAACCCTATTAGCTGTCCTTTCGAATGATATAGTTGGTTAGTTCAGAAAAATTGATAGGCGTCCTGTATATTAATTTCAGGTCTCGCAAGCACGTTCCTTTAAAAACGACTGTACGGATTTCTTTCAAACTCCCCATATTAACTCACTTTTAAATATACTTTTGTATGTAACTATTGTTTTCCTGTCAATAATTGAGTTTTGGTAAATGTTGGTATCTGAAAAACGGCTTTAACGATTTTCTTGAAAATTGTTATATAAATCCATTTCTTTCTCATATATTACGTGGTTATTAGAGGAAAATTAACAGTCATCCAGCTTAGGTAGGTCAACTTCAGATCTCGGAAATTTGTGTTTCAAAAAATAACTCTACCATTTTTTTCTGTTATTTTTTCATTGCTATATTTAAGCTTCATTTTACATGTCTATATCTTTAGATGTATATAAAGTTTATCTCAGAGGAAAATATTTAGGTTTCTATTTCTTTAGGTCACTTTTATGTTTTCTGATCATATTATCTCCAAAAAATGCATATAATCCGTGTAATAGTGGGTAATGGAAGTCGTGTGGTTGTTTCACACCAGATTTTATTTTTACATGAGATCATATAATTTTTTAACAGTTATTTTTCACCTTTTTACTTCCATTACTCTACTACCGTAGATAATGGAAGTATTGTATTCGGTCCAAAAATTCGATATCGAGATTTCACTTGATTTACACGTTTAAGGTCCCCTGAGTCCAATAAATTGGTTTTCGACAATTGGTCAGTGTGTGTGTGTGTATGTACGTATGTATGTGTTGAGAATCTTCTGGCTATCATATCTCCGAAACTAATAAAGATAGAACTACAAAACTTGAGGTCTGGTGTGCAGATGAATTCTCCAAATTTTGGTGAAAATTGAAAAACCAGAAGTGGGACATCGGAAACCGGAAGTGGGACCGTAGGTCCATATCTCAAAAACGACTCTCCCGATTTTCTTCAAATTTGCTACATAAACACTCAGATGTCCTTTCGAATTATATAGTTGGTAAATTCAGGGAAATTCATAGGCGTCCTGTATAAATAGCTCAATTTCAAGCCTCGCAAGCACGTTCCTTTAAAAACGGCTGTACGAATTTTTTTTTTCAAACTCGCCATATTAACTGACTTTTAAATATCCTTTTGTATGTAATTATTGTTTTCAGGTCAATAATTGAGTTTTGGTAAAAGTTGGTATCTCAAAAATGGCTCTAACGATTTTCTTGAAAATTGTTATATAAATCCATTCCTTTCTCATATATTGCGTGGTTGCTAGAGGAAAATTAACAGCCATCCTGCTTAGGTAGATCAGTTTTAGATCTTGGAAATTAGTGTTCCAAAATATAACTCTACTATTTTTCCCCCCTTTTTTCTTTTTTTTTACTTCGCTATATGTAAGCTTCGTTTTATATGTATTTGCTTGTGTATAAAGTGTCTCTCACCGGAAAATATTTAGGTTTCTACTTCTTTAGGTTACTTTTCTATCTTGCGATCACATTATCTTTAAAAAAATGCATATAATCTTATACTATTAAGTGAGCAATATTTGTATATATATATGTATATTTCACTGTTCTCGAAAACGATAGCGCGAACAGTCACGTGATTTAACACAAAGATGCCCTCCGAAGGGTCATTGTGCACATCGAAATCAGATTTTCGAATTTTTGATTAGCTTTCTTTTAATTAATAAAAATAGGAAAATAAAACTTCCCATTTCTATAATGACGCAGAATGGAGAATCTTAGGAGAGATTTGATTATTTTATTTGATTTTTATGGATTTGAGTGTATTTTCATTGAACTACAGCTACGTTATGAGGAATTACAAGAGATTTGATTGGTTTATTTGATTTTCATTGATTTGAGTGTATTTTACGTTGAACTAGAGCTACGTCATGAGAAATTACAAAATATTTGATTAAATTATTTGATTTTCATTGATTTGAGTGTATTTTACGTTGAACTAGAGCTACGTTTTGAGGAATTACGAGAGATTTGATTGGTTTATTTGATTTTCATTGATTTGAGTGTATTTTACGTTGAATTAGAGCTACGTTTTGAGGAATTACGAGAGTTTTGATTGGTTTGTTTGATTTTCATTGATTTGAGGTAGGGGTGTCTGTAATGTTTTTTTTTTTTTTTTTTTTTAACATGCCTGATAGTGATTGCTGTGGAACCGAGTTTCTTGCGTTTTCAGATTCATGCACAGCGAGGTAAGGATGCCCAGTGATGCTTTGTTTGGTTTTAATATGCGTAATAGTGATTGCCGCGGATCCGAGTTTCGTGCGTTTTCAGATTCATGCACAACGAGTTGGGGTGTCCAGTGATGTTTTCTTGGTTTTCATATGCGTGATAGTGATTGCCGCGGAACCGAGTTTCGTGTATTCTGAGATTCATGCACAGCGATACAGGGTTGTCGAGTGATTTTTTTTTCCCATGTACGGGAAGCGTACATACGTGCGTTATAGTGATTGCTTCGAAAACGACTTACGCTCGTTCTCTGATTCGACCATTCATCGAATAGTGACTTTCACTGTACGAGTAACAGCTTCAACTGTTTCCAGAATATTCGAAGAATTAACATTTCTATCTGACTGCTTTCGAGAATATTCGTTTTAATAATACGTAGTTTTGTTGCACAGATTCGAGAAGTTCAAAAAATGTTTGATATTGTCAAGGAGATCCCATACTAAAACTGTGAAGAAAATAGTCGCCAATCGAAATACATTTATTTAAACGTTTCCCTTATTCGATTAAAAAGAAATCCTTTAAATATAATGCCCAGCGAAGCGGGCGAAGCCTGCTAGTGCATATAATACGTGTAATAGTGGGTAATGGAAGTCGTGTGGTTGTTTCAGGCACCAGATTATTATTCTTTTTTCATTTTTTTTTTTTGTTGTTGGTATTGTTGTTTTATTGTTGTTTTATTTTTCTGAATTAATTCCATTTATATTAGTTGCTTCATTTTATTAAAAACTTGATACAATGGCATAGAATGTCGTTGATTTTCATTGAAATATTTCTTTTAATAACGTAACAGCAAAATATGTTGTGATCTTACAATTTTGTAACAGACTGCAATTCAGATATTGGGAGGATGGCGATGAAATCACGTTAGGCTTCACGTTCAAAATTAAATTCTGTTTAGGAATTTATGAATTGCACGAGAGAAAAAAGTTTGAAATATGGTTTGATCTTTGATATAATTATTTCTTTTTAATATTGTCGTTTGCAATATATTTGTAGACTGCTGCTTTCATGCTGCACTCGTGCCTCCATTTTTTCTTTGTCTAATAAATACTTGTGCATACTTATTTTGATCTGAAAGGGTTGTTGAAAGCTTTGCAATTTATGGTGTTTGATTTAAAAATTTTATTCACAATTAGATATGATCTTATTGTACCTCTGGAGGTCACCGAAGCGTGAGAGCCATCCCCTTCGAGGAAGACCAAAATTCTGATGGCATGTCTTTAGACAACACTTAAGAGTGAGTTTCTAACAGCCACTTTGTCCATCAGCGGCTGAGCGGTTCTTCGTTCAAAGCTGGTAGACGTGAGGTGCCGGGTTCGATCCCAAGTCGCACTCGTCGGCCTATTCGTACGAAGTTTTCCGTGGTTATCTCCGAAACGCGTAAATACGGGCTAGGACCACTTAGAAAGACCCCCCCCCCCCTCAGGCCTCGGACCCTAGTGTAGTCAATCCTCCTCCACCACCCAACCCAACCCAGACAGCCGCCAATATGATTTTACTGCCGTTTATTGAAAAATCCAAAATTATAAATGCGTTCGAAAAAATAAATAAATTAATAAATTAATTAAATTAAAAATCTAAATTCATTATTTTTTGTTGTTATTGAAAGGTTTAATCATAACATTTTTTGACACTTGAATTGTTCATTTATGATTTTAATTCATCAATTTAAAGATTTTAAATGTTAATGAAAGAATTTTTAGCATCCTAATAGCATTATAGGGGAAAAGAAAAAAAAAAAAAAAACCTACATGGCATGAATTCTGTTTATAAATCTTTTATAGTATCCACTTTTCATACATTTCTGAAACTTAACCAAGACTTGTTAGGTAGGAAGCTTTTAGCATAACATGGACTGAATGTAATGACTTGTGAGCGTGTGCGTGGTTATGTATGAGAAAGGGGGAGGGAATTCAGAAGGGTGTATTTATACAGCCTGTTTTGTGTGTGAGGGGTAGCAAGTGTTCGTTAGTCCCACATGTACATGCGTAGTCTAGAACTATGCTAATTTACGCAATGCGGCACTCAGATAAGTACAAGCGGAGTTCAATTCAGTCGTGTCTGAAATGCAGTCTATTTAAAGCAGAACAAAGACATTGTTCAAAGTTATTCAGCTAGGTGCTAGTACATTAAAAGCGGACACTTTCTGGGATAGAAGTGAGAGAAAACATTAAAATTGAAAATGTTTATAGATAATCTTGGCCATAATAATAATGGCTGAATAAAGAAAATTAGTGGTTTTTTTTTTTTTTTTTTTTGGTCAAATGAGAAATTAATTAGTTTTTATTAGAACTTACTACAAATACGTATTTCTGTTCTTTTTCCTCTGAATGAAGTGAAAATTTCCTTTTTTCGCGACAATAATCATTACTTAAATTTCTTCACAACATGCCAAGTAACAGAAAGCAGATATGTATTGTGAAATTATTTATTAATTTTGAAACGTCATGATATATATGGTTCAAAGTACGAAAAGAACAAGCCTAACATTTAATATGCAGAGATTTTTTTAATATTCTCTGCATATCTCTTAATATTCTCTTTTTTTTTTTCATAAAGTAAATAATCAACTCGTTAAAAAAAAAAAAAAAGCCAATAAGCATTTTTTTTAACCCCCTTTTTTGTGCATAGAGTAATATTTTAGATCCAACCATTGATAATAAATTTGTAATGACATTTCCTGAATTCAGTGGATCCTTAGGGAGAAAGTTCAAGTCTCATTTCCATATTTTCCCATCCGGAAAAAGAAGGGGAAAAAAACGCCTTGTGCGAGGATAATTTATATCGAAGGATAATCCATTACAAAAGTAAGACATGTTAGTATTCTAAAAATTAACCTTGAAAAAAAAAAGCAATGAAGAAAAGCTGGCAGAAAACAGTATTATATCAGGCAACCTTTCCAGCATCTCAAAGAGTGTTTTATATATATATACATTTGATTTTTAGTCGTGAAACCTTATCTTTGTTCCAACTTGTCTGCAAGTCAAACTCGCATATCTTGATCTACCGTATGCTCATTTAGCTGCTGGCTTAATGTGAGTATGTATGAGGGGTGGGGGATCTTATTACAGAGATACCTTTGAGAAAGAGAGTGCCTTGATCAAGATCCAAAATGTCGCATCGTCTTCGTCGTCCACATTTTTTTTTTTTTTTTTTTCCGTGCTTGTCCGCGGATAAGCATCGATCAGAAGTGCGGGGTGTAGGGAGGGGTGGTCGTAATTGCGATGTGCCGGCCTTTTCCTGCTTTCCACCACTGCTTCCCCAACCGCCTTTAATGACGGGTCCCGAAAATTCTGCTTGCATCTTTCTTTTTTTTCTTCACCCCTCGTGGGCAATTCCAACGCCCCTGCTTCAGCTGAAATTGCTTCCTAGCGCAGTTTTTCCCCCCCCCTTCTTTTTCTCTTCTGTTTTTCGAACGTTCAATTTTTTTTCTGCGATGTTCTCTTTTCGTTCCGCGATGCTGCTGACCCGATGAATTAAGAGCGGTGCACGAGGGGGAGCGTAGGATGTGGGAGAGCGGTAGGATATAAAAAAAAGAAATGCTGTGTTCGAAAATTTTAGTGGTGGGAAGAGTTTGTCCCTTGCTATCGTTGAGGAGGCCATTGTTTGGATGGTGTACAAGCAAACTGCGTGGTTACACTAAGAAGAAAAATCGAATTTCCAGAACCTCTCTTCACTCAAAAATCGAGGGGGAAAAAGTGGAACACAGTCTGAAACAGATTTCAGTTATGTTCAGTATTACTATCACTAAGATTCAGAAGAAAGGAGGGAACTGAATCAATATTCCAAATATCTGTGCTCAGCATGCGATAAGAGCGATATCATTTTTCAGAATGCAAAATGAGGAATGATTTTTGCTGTTCCCCTTTAACGAATTCAGAGAGCCAAAATAACTTTTCAGAATAATTTTATGTTCTTGTAAAATATTTGTTTATTCGTTTTAAAAATCTAATAACTTATGCGTGCATTGTACGTCTTTTTAAATTATTTTTATTGGTTCTCTATTCTAAAAAACTTCTTATGAAATTTTTTATTTCAGTGAATATGTTTATTTAAATCATAACAAAGCAAAGATTTAAATAAATAAATAAATAATAGACTGTGAAAACAAAATAGCAGTTAAAGATAGCGAGATAATTCTGTGATATGGTAGAACAAGTTTATTTGTCCTGTAATCCTATAAAATGTAAGTCTATGCCTTTTACAACAATATCACACTGATAAATACAAAACTTTGAATAAACACCTTAACCCTTTGACTGCCATGGCTATGATATGTCATAGCTAATGATGTTTACGTTGGGGGCACTGCCTATCAGATATGATAGCCAGTTTTTCAACAGTTCAGTCCTTGGCTACTAAAACGATATCAGTCACATGAAAATCCTTCTGGAGTTTGATTGTTGGAGGATGAGAATCTCCCCATGTATTGCAAAATGAATCAGATTGAAAAATATTTTTTTATATATAATTTTATGTTGAAAAAAAAAAAAAAAAAATGCAAATTACACAAAAGAATTTTCTGGCACAGTGGTAAACCTTTGCAATTTTGGCTTGGCTGTCAAAGTGTTAAAATGCAAGAACTAGCAACAATTGTTTCGGGTCGAAAAAATCCACGACCTTTCGACATGCGAACAAAGTAAGCATAAGTACTGCAAACAAAATGGCAACGCACAAAAGGAAAATATTATTTAAGAAGCAATATTAGCAATTTTCAAGATGTATTTAAAAAGCAATTTTCGAGAAAATCATTAGAACCGTTTTTGAGGTACCGACTTTCACCAAATATCGGCAAATATTTTATTTATTTTTGTGCGTTGCCACTTTGTTTGCAGCATTTGTGCCTACTTTATTCGCCTGGCGAAGGGTGGTGGTTTCTTTCGACTGGAAACAATTGTTGCTAGTTCTTGCAATTTATTTTGTTTATTCAAAGTTTTGCTCTTATTTCTTTTAAATGCCAGTTTTGTGGTGATTTTTTTATAATAACGTACAGAATTACTGAATGTGTTTTAACAGGATATATACTAATATTAAACTTGGCATTTAGCTGCCTTTTTAAATCTTTTATTGGTTTATTTATTTATTTATTGAATAAGTTTGTACATAATTGAAAGGGATACTTTCAAAAATGTAAAAAATTGAGAACTTTTTTTTTTTTTTTTTTAAACTTGATCGTTATTTTATGTATTTTAATTTTAAAATTGACATTATTCTCTTTTTTTTTTTTTAATGAAAACATTTGTTTAAAACTCCATAGCCGATATTAAAGAAAAATCATTTAATATATTTTTACTTCCTTTACCCGACTACCGTGGGTGACGAGAGTATTGAATGCGGTCATAAAAATCCAAAATCGATATCGAGTTTTCAAGTGATTTACATGATTTAAGATTTCCTGAGACCAAAAAAGTGGTTTTCGGAAATTAGTGTGTATGTGCTTATGTATGTGTGTTGAGAATCTTCTGGCTATCCTATCTCTGAAACTAATAAAGATGGAACGACGAAACTTCAGAATCGCGACAGGTCTGTTGTGCAGATGAATTTTGCAACTTCTGGTGAAATTTGGAAAACTAGAAGTGGGACATTGGAAGCCAGAAGTGGGAACCGTAAGCCTATATCTCAAAAAACGGCTGTAAAGATTTTCTTCAAAGTTGTTATATAAACACTCTATTAGATGTCCTTTCTTATGTATTAGTTACTTTCTTCAAGAAATTAATACGTGTCCTGTATAAGTAGATATATTTGAGATCACGCAATTTTTTTTTTTCAAACTTATCATATTTTAAAGGCCCTTTTAAATATCTTTTTATATATAATTGTTGTTTTTTGGTCAATAATTCAGTTTACCAATGTTTGGTGAAAGTCGGTATCTCAAAAACGGTTCTTACGATTTTCTTGAAAATTGCATCATAAATCGTTTGATAAACATTTCAGATATCCTTTCGCATTTATTACGTGGCTATTACAGGGAGATTGCCAATCATTCTCATTAGGTAGGTCAGTTATAGATCTCGGAAATGCGTGCATCAAAAAATGGTTCTACAGATTTTTTTTTTTTTGTTTTTAACTCGCTATGTAAACTCTGTTTTAAATGTGTGTCTTTACACATGTATCAGTTTCTCTCACAGAAAAATTGTTAGGTGTCTAATTTGTTAGATCAATTTTATACCTTTTGATTACATTATCTATAAAACGTGCATATAATGCGTAATAGGGAGCAATGGAAAGTGGGTATCTAATATTGTGTAGTAGTGGGTGTAATAATCAGTAATGGAAATTGTATTTGTAGTATTAAATTCCAGGATAAGAGACGAGTGACGCACCAAATTATTTAATTTATATATGAAAGGAAGAAGAATATTCACTTTAAAATAATTACTATGAGAAAACAAAACATATAGAAACATAACAAGAAGGGGCTTTTTAATGATTGTAATCAAAAGTTTTCTTTTCGTGCTAACAATAACAAAATGAACCAAAGAAAGATGAGAAAAGCTTAATTTTATGGAACCGGGCACAAATAAATATTATATATATGTACATATATATATATATATATATATATATACATTAAAACTTATAGAAAATTACCAAAATAAAACAATAGAGAAGGATAAAACCCTAATAATGTAATAATGTAATAATGTAATAAGTGAGATGATTGATAAAGGTGAAAATAAGACAATTTCTCTTTTTAAAAAGTTATCTTTGTAGCCGCGTATTTGAATATCGTTTTTAAAATACTAAATATAGTTATATTATTTAAAAACGGAAATGCAAAATTTGAAAGTTGTAAAACATTTTCTTTAATTTTTACGAAGAATTACAAAAAAAAAAAAAAAAAAAAAAAAAAAAAAAAAAAGGAGAAATTAAAAAAGAAAGTAAAGGCTATTTATTGTATTACTTAACTTAAAATGTTCCTTTTGAATGAAACTTTACTAAGATGTTTACCCATAATAATACCAATATGATTTTTATCAACAACAATAATAATATATATATATATATTTTTTTAATTAAACATTTTTAAAGGCAAAAACATTTTTATTAGAAAGATAATGTTTTCTCTCAATTTAGTACAGTACGGGAAAGCAATACAGAACCGCTAATATGTTTGTTTTCCCGCTCATAGCTTTTAACGAATAAGAAAACAGTTTTACAGGAAGTATCCGAAGTAGAAACCACTTTATCGTAAGCCTGTGCTAGGGGATACGCAGGATAGATATCACACTGAAATTGCTATAATTTTGGAAATACTATAAAGAGTTTTATAGCAAACTGATCAAAATGCTAACGTACAAAAATCAAGTGATGATCTTCAGACAGCTCTGATTAATAAAACATTAAAGACGAGCGGAACGAAATATTATTCCTGTTTCACAGCTGTGACTTTAATTTCAATTAGTAGAAGTGATGATGATGATGATGATAATAATAATAATAATGAAATGATTAAAATAGTAATACCATTAAGTATTCTTTAAAATAAAAAAAAATGATTTTTTTTTTTTTTTTTTTTTCTATAAAAATTTAAATTGTGGTATTTAAAAAGTACGTTTGCAATATATGAATGCGTGAAATTTTTACTTTCCGAACACTATAGTGAGGAAAGTATTCTAATCATGTCAAAAATCCGAATTCGAGATTTTGATGTTTCTATACGTTTTGAGGTCCCCTGAGTCCGTTTACACTATTTTTACGATGATATATGTATGTGTGTGTGTATGTGTGTATGTATGTGTGTATGTCTGTGAGTGAACACGCTAGCGTCTAAACGCTTTGTTCGATTAACCTGAAAGTTGGTACGCATATTGTAAGTCACCATAGTACGAACCCTATAGATTTTGGTGAATCTAGCACTTATAGTTTTTTTACAGGGACACAAAGAAAAATTCTTTATCATTATGGCCTATGGGAGCAAAATCTTAAAAGTGCGATAGCATCCAAACGCCTTATTCAATTGAGCAAAAAATTTATACACATATTATAGGTCACAAATACTCAATCTGTATAGATTTTGGAGAATCTAGCACTTATAGTTTTTTACAGGGACACAAAGAAAAATTCTTTATCATTATGCCTATGGGGCCAAATTTTTAAAAGTGTGATAGCGTCTAAACGCCTTATTAATCTGAGCAAAAAATTTTTACACATGTTATAGATCACAGTTGAACTAAATGTATAGATTTTGGTGAATCTAGCACTTACAGTTTTTTTACAGGGACACAAAGAAAAATTCTTTATCATTATGGCCTATGGGACTAAATTTTTAAAAGTACGATAGCATCTAAACGCCTTATTGAATTGAGCTGAAAATTTATATGAGTATTATAAATCACTGTTGCACTAACTATAAGCATTTTGGTGAATCTAGCATTTATAGGTTTTTACAGGGACACAACGAAAAATTCTTTATCATTATGATCTATGGGCTCAAAGTTCAGTAGCGTTAAATAAAACATCGTGTAATAGATGGAGAAAAATGATCAAACACTCTATTATGGTTTTCTCTCTTTTGTTTGTTTAACAACTCCTCTTTCTTTACTTTATCTACAAAACTGTTAATTACTCAATGTTCGGAAAGTCGAGTGGAGTCACTCCAGATTTTTTCATATAAAAATTGTTTTTTTTTTTTTTTTTTTTTTTTTTTTTTATAATTACTGAGTATGTTCTAAATATCATATGAATATATTTTTTTAAAACAGAAAATTGTGTTTTTTAAAAACATGGGTTAATGTTCTTTACTATGCAAAAAGAAAATTCAAGTAAATAGCTCAAAACCTTTTTAATGAGATGATGAATAAATTAAAGATGTGAAATATATATACATATAAATATTAATTTCTATCTCTCAATATATATATATTAGCAATGCCACAATAATCTTTAGAAGGCTTTTTTTATATAGATCTCTCTGGAAAATAGTATAGCTTCTCTAAATAAATAGGAAAAGGTTTAAATTATATATATATATATATATTTTTTTTTTTTTCTTTTTGTTGTTAGAATAAGAAATTATATGGGAATTTGTAAAAAAAGATAATAATAATCAGAATTTCGTTTTTGGAAGTCAAATGTCTTTAAAATTTTCATTCGGTATATACTTAATTAACTATATTTACAAAGATAAGAATCGGGAAACTTTTAAAGAAAGGTAAGATGAAATGAAAGTAAAATATGCAAAAAAAGGTCAGCACGTCTTCCTTTTAACATTTTTAGAACATTATTCAATAGATGGAGACCCTGATTTCACTCACAGAAGACAAAGCCGCCTTTATGTCCTGTATAGTTTCTGAGAGCATTGAAAATGTTCTCGGTTCGCATGCAACGGTAGGTAGCCCATCGATTTGCCTCATGAAGCGTGATTTTCTTTCGCATTGATCCAAGCGTTGCAAGAGGACAGACAAGGCCTACATTTCCTTGAAAGATCCCTTACGTCCCACGTAAAGCCCCAAATTTGCAGACTTCCGTGCAACTTGCGTCATCCGTGAATCCTTAATCTCATTCCCCTTCTTATCTCCACTAGAGTAGTGCGTGGTGGCTCCCCCTGGCGAGTCGATTGGAAGGTCACGAGGCAATATCTCTTTTCCGCCCTCCTCTCTCTTTGAAAAGCCCTCTTCCTTCCTCTCTCTCTCACTCTCTCTTCTGTAGTTTGAAAGCAAGAAGGGGTTATTCAACGGGAATGTGCTGTAGAACGTTGCAAAGTAGAAAGGAGGGAGGGCTGAAAGGGGTGAATACGGCGACACCTGACATTTCTCCTGCACGCATCACTTGGAGAACGCGAAAGTATTGGGGGGATGATAGGGTCAGTTTTAGATGACATGACAGGGGTGATAGTTAAAGTACACAAAAGTTTCAAAATACGTTTTCAGGGACTAATATAAGGACCACTGCAAACCTATAACATAAAATGAAGAAATTTTAAAAGACTTAAAAATATAAATCCAACACCTAATTCTTAAGTGCAATTTAAACCACAAAAATGAACCAGAATTTTTATAAACTTCCAATGCTTACTTTGGTGTTTCCTGAAACAAGAGCCGTCTAAATCTCTAAATTCTAACGAAAGATAAGTGTCTTCAAGAATAATTCTTAAAACTTACAAGTGTATCTCTTAAAGACGCTCACTACGCTATTTTGATTTTTCAAAACGATGTGTGCAAAACAACTTAAATGATTTTCAAAATAAAGTTTTCTAATAATGTCAATATTCACAGAAAAATATTTCAAGGTTTACTGATTCTTTTGTATATCCTTCTTTTTTAAAACCATCACAAGTAGTTTAATAGTCATAAAGAACCTAGAAAAATAGAACATAATACCTTCATACATAAGCATAAAAATCCACTTGAAAATGTCGACCTCTTCTTCATCCAGAAGTTTAATCATTTTCAGTTTCTATTACCTCTCTTAAATCAACAAGTGTTCATGACATTTTATAATTTTTTAAACAAATTTTATCAATATTTTACATATTGACAACCAAATCGTTAATTATCAGAATAGCTTACTATTCTACATGGTGATAACTGGGAAATATTTGTTATAAATTAATTACGAAATGTGATACTCTAAAAAGAGCAAGTTTGATATAAAATAAATAAATAAATATATAAATATTTTATACCTCTTGCAATCAAATATGTTGCATAGTTATAAACTGGCAGCACAAACACGCTACAACCAGAAAAGTGGATTGATAAATATAAAATTTCTAATAAATATCAAAACTATTAAAAAAAAAGGGCGCGGGTGGTAGGGGGGGGGGAGGAAGTGGGTTAAATAAAATTACCTGTTAAAAAATTGTAAAGGAAATTTCCTGTTGAAAAAAATGGGACAAGTCTATTCATGTTCATAATTTAATTCATATTTTTACCTCTAAAACTTTTAAACGGCGTTACACAACATCGAAATAAATTGAATTATATTTGCTGCCTGAACAATAAATGTAAATGAAAAAAAAAAAAAATGTCGTGCCTTGAAAGGGAAAACTCCTAATTATTAAACATTGGTCACAGTAGTCATAATTCCAACAATACGTAAAGTAAGTGGGACAGAAACCTGGACCACATATACCGGGTGATCAAAAAAGTCACAGAAAAAATTAAAAGTGTATTATTCAAAAAGTTCTCACTGTAGGTCTATGCAGTTTTTACTAAAATGTGCAAAAAAGCATGAGAATTTTTTTTTATACATATAAGAAAAAATATTAGCTACATTTTTACATTCTCTTACCCATAGGGTCGAGAAAATATTGTTTTAGGGTCAAATTTTCGAACGTGAGTTTTTGTTATATTTACATGTTCTGAGGTCCCCTGAATACGAAAATTATGTTTTTAAAGAATGGTCTCTGTGTGTGTCTGTCTGTGTGTCTGTCTGTGTGGATGGATGTCTGTTGTCTGTTATCAGCATATCTCAAGAACAGATAGTAGCAGAAATTCCAAACTCAGTATTCTAAATGTGTATCATATAGGGATGCTACAGTAACCTTTTCGTTGAGATGAAGCAAATCGTTCGTGTACAGGGACATTCAAAAGTATTCAAATACATTACGTCTATGGGGGAAATTGCAGGTAAGTAGAGTTTAACATCTATAGACTGCACTAAACCAAATGAAACGAATATATACTTTTTGTAATAGAGATAGTCAACTGGGAAAAAATTTTGTGCATGTAGGAGTTTCGCCTCCCCCACCCCTGGGGGGGAAGTCCCCCCTCGAAGGGAGTAAATTTTCATGATGGGTATCTTTCAAAAGAGCTCGCCAATACCTTTAAAACGAATGGTTGGACTATCGATCTGCGATAATTTAAAATAAAGTTATCGATTTTTTTTCATTTTTAACCAAAAAATATATATATTTTTTTATGTAATATTAAGAATAAATTCAACTTTTTTTTTGGATATTTAGTGTTATAATACTTCTCTAATATGGAAATAGTCTCCATTATCATAAAAGATAATTTGTTTAAATAGTAATTTTAATAAATTATTTTTAAAAAACAGAATTATTTTTTAATAACCGAATTAAATTCTATATAAATGTAGGTGCATTAATAAAACGGGGGGTTGAGGGGGGCGGTAGACTCCCTCATAGAACTAATTATCATATAAAACTCTTCCGAAGCCTAGTTTGAATTGTTTAACATAGGTTTACATAACAGTACTCGTTATCTTACCTCTTAATCTCCAACCTGTATATATAGTATTAAATTTCAGGGTGTAAGAGAAAGTCGTGTGAGTGACACACCAGATTATTTGTTATATTTAGTGTTATACTACTTCTCTAATATGGAAATCGTCTGCATTATCATAAAAGATAATTTTTTTAAATAATAATTTTAATAAATTATTTTTTTTAAACAGAATTATTTTTTAATAACCGAATTAAATTCTATATAAATGTAGGTGCATTAATGAAACGGGGGGTTGAGGGGGGCTATCGCCCCCCTCACACAGAACTAATTATCATATAAAACTCTTCCGAAGCCTAATTTGAATTGCTTAACACAGGTTTACATAACAGTACTCTTTATCTTACCTCTTAATCTGCAACCTGTATTTATAGTATTAAATTTCAGGGTAAGAGAAAGTCGTGTGAGTGACACACCAGATTATTCATGAACATATCGCGCTCTTTTCGCAGTATCCTCTCGCATTTTAAACAGATCCGCCTGGTCGAATAACGGCACATTGCGAATACTGAAGCTTTTTTTAAGAGAATTTCCTGTGCGCAATGTCTGACGGCCATTCTAATGAATGACGGTCGTCACATTGAGCATTTATAGTCTAGTTACGTTGTTGAATGTTCTGCGCCTCTGTAAAAAAAATAATTTTACAATTAAAGCGCCACTTGATTAAGAACATTTAAACTAATTCACTTATGAAACTTTTGTTACCTTAAAAAAAAAAAAAAAAAAAAAAAAAACTCTATGCATTTCAGTGAAAACCGAACTTTCAGTACTACGGTCAATACTTTTTGAGTAATATATATATACATATATTTCTGTGACTTTTGGATCACCTTGTATATTACAGATATGATGGAATAATGGCATCAATTTTGCTAGGAACAAAAAAAAAAAAAAAAAAAAAAAAAAAAAAAAAATAGCGAGAGAGAGACTAGGAAACGAGCTTGAGTTTTTAATATATCGTTCCATCGTTTTGCCATCTAAATTTATCCAGTCAATATCTGACTGACATTATTGGCTCATATGAAAATTATATATACAGAGTGTTCCGAAAGTCCTACACCCCCCTCCTAACTCGAAAATGAATCAAAAATTTTGAAAAATGGTGAAACACATATTTAATAAATTTTTTGGTGAAAAAAGTTTGGGCCCGGGGAAGGGGCTAGGGGGACCGCTGGGGAGGGCAACTTTAAAATTTCAAATTTGAAGGGATGTCTTGTGATACATCCCTGGAAACGTCTCTTCAAGACAATGAATTTGATATAAATACTTTGCCCAAAAATGTTTGGGCCCGGGCAAGGGGGTGGTAGGTGAGCATCGCTAGGGAGTGCAACTTTAAAATTTCTAAAGGAAAGGTATGTCTTGTGATACATCGCTAGAAACTTCTCTTCAAGACAATGAATTTGATATAAATAGCTTTGCCTGCAGTGATTATTAAGGGGAATGCATAAGAATAAAATCCACATTTCAAAAGTCTAAAAACTCATGTATCTCCTTTAATAATCATCGTAGGGCGAAACTATTTATATCAAATTCATTGTCTTGAAGAGACGTTTCCAGGGATGCATCATAAGACATACCTACCTATTTGAAATTTTAAAGTTGCCCTCCCTAGCGGACCCCCTTCCCCCCCCCCCCCCCCCGTCCGGCCCAAACCTTTTTCACCAAAAGAGGCCTCACTCGAATTCGTTACATATATGTTTCGCCATTTTTTAAAATTCCGACTCATTTTCGAGTTAGGAGGGGAGCTGTAGGACTTTTGGAACACCCTGTATACATATATATATATATATTCATCTCTTCTGTGAATACAGACGCCGATTTACAGATGAACTTCTATTTATATAAATCCACAATAGCTGGCGATGAATAACCATGACAGAAACCTCTACCGCATAAATACTACAAAGTTTTAATGACAAAGCCGAATCCCTTTCTACTACAAAAGTAAAAAGTGTTCAGACAAGAATTTCAATTTGAGCAGTCAGAGACTACCTCCTAAACATAAATATAAGTGGTTATCTATTTCAGTTGATAACGTATTGATTGCCACATTACGCCAAAGGAAAACCTGGCACAAATCTTGGTCTAATCACTTTTCACTTTTTTAAAAACTGGTTTGATCACATAATAAATACAGAATGCTTAAAATTAAACTCACAGGTCGATAGCTCCGATTCTATCAATTGGATCCGGATGTAACTTCAAATATAGAAGCTTCTAATGCATAGATCATGGGGCGGGGGTTTACGTTGAAAAAAAAAAAAAAAAAAAAAAAAAAAAAGATTAGTTATAAACTTCAGAAAAAGATGGCGTTTTTCGGCCAGATGTAAATAAATTAGATGCAAATAAGTTTAGCTATAATCTGGCATCTGTCGTTAGAATGAATCCTTTCATTGACGCAAAAGAACAAGGAGCGTACATTAATAGTTTTTATAGTAAAATCTTTTTGCATTTAATTCATTTACATCTGCATTAATTCGCAAAATGCCATCTATTGGCAAAATTTTAGACTATTACATTAAAAATAAAAAATAAATATAAAAATCTCGGCCCCGCGATCTGCATAAGATGCAGTTCCAGTTGCATTCGGATCCTGTGAGTGAATAGAAACGAAGATACACTTCCCTGTATAAGTAAATTTTTATTATATTTTACTTTTTCATTTCAGTGGAAACTAAGTTTTTCAATGAAATATTTAAGACGTTGTCTTTATATTACATCATATTTTTGAAGCAAGTTGTCATAGTAAAATCCTCCTAAAAGATATTTAAGACACATTTCTCAACTGATATCAAAATGGACAGACTTATCACGTAGAAAAACATTTTCATATTCCAAAGTGTATGACTGTTTATGTTGACAGCTGACAAGCTGTCATTGAAGAGAATGTATGGAATGATAAAATAAATGATGCGTGAAAAAAATGGCAGATCGTTTTTGAACTCGAATTTCAAAGTAATATTTTCATCGGAAAGCTGTGTAAAAGTAACCGAGCTGATCGATTTCATCTAATCATTTAGGCGAGTTTCACACATGCGCTTTATTTTTAAAAAACACCTTGACAACACATCTTCCTTTCCAAGTAGCAGTGCAGTGAATTAAAGCTATTCCTCACTTGTTGCTTTAAAAGACTACAAGATTAAATTTCTGAAAAAAGACATTTTTAATAAGTTTTGGAAATATTTTGGTTGTTATTAATTGAATGTTAAAAAAAAATAATTAATTTTATGTTGAAAAAATAATTTTTTATCTTTTTATCATTCTCTAAGGATAAAATATTAAGTTTTTATAATAAATTTTACAGTATAACTCATCTTTATGCAGCAGATCAAAATACTCATTGTCTAAGAAAAAAAATATCTTATAGCAATTTTTTAAGACACACTGAATTGTATGCACTTTTTTGTATGAAAATTTCCTTTCATTTTCCCCATAAAGTTGTTATTATTTTTAGTTCTTTTGAAATGTAACACTTACTTTATAAACAAAAAGCACTGCATGGCCATGGAATTTGACGCTCACCCAAGGATTAAAGGGGAGGGGGGGGATGAACGAAAAAATGCTTTAAAAAAGGAGAGAAAGACTGTCAGTTTTTAGGCATTAAATATGAGCTTTGTTTGTAATTTAAACTGATGTACTATCATTTAAAATATTATCCAGCAAGTATTTATTAATAATAGCTCCTTGGCGCATAAATTTTCAAACTGCCAATTAGATAAATTTGTTATTATTTTGTACTTTATTTTATTTTATTTGTGTTTTTAAAAACAACATTTTCAAAAAAATAAATAAGAATAAGTAAATAAGTAAGATTTTTTTTTTTTAAACTTCCATTATCCTACTACCGTAGGTAATGGAAGTATTGTATTTGGTCTGAAAATTCGATATCGAGATTTCACCTGATTTACACGTTTTAAGGTTCCCTGAGTCCAAAAAAGTGGTTTTTGGCAATTGGTCAGTGTGTGTGTGTGTGGAGAATCTTCTGACTATTATATCTTGGAAACTAATAAAGATAGAACTACAAACTTTAGAATTGAAATAAGTCTGGAAAACAGATGAATTTTCCCAAATTTTGGTGAAAATTGAAAAACCGGATGTGGGACCGTAAGTCCGTATCTCAAAAGCGGCTCTAACTATTTTCTTCAAATTTTTGTATAAACATTCTATTAGATGACCTTTCGAATGGTATAGTTGGTTAGTTCAAGAAAACTGATAGGCGTCCTGTATAAATAGCTCAATTTCAGGTCTCGAAAAGGGCGTTCCATTCAAACTCGCCATATTAACTCACTTTTAAATATGCTTTTGCATGTAATTATTGTTTTCCAGTCAATAATTGAGTTTTGGTAAAATTTGGTATCTCAAAAACGGCTCTAACGGTTTTCTTGAAAATTGTTATATAAATCCATTTCTTTCTTATGTATCACGTAGTTATTAGAGGAGAATTAACAGCTACCCTGTTTATGTAGGTCAGAAGTTTAGGTAGATCTCGAAAACTGGTGTTTCAAAAAATAACTGTAAAATATTTTTTTTTTCTTTCTTTTTTCTTTCTTTCTTTTTTTCTTTTTTTTTTTTTTTTTTTACCTCACTATATGTAAGCTTCGTTTTATATATCTTTACATGTGTATAAAGTTTATCTTACCAGAAAAAATGTTAGGTTTCTACTTCTTTAGGTCACTTTTATATCTTCTGATCACATTATCTCCAAAAACTGCATATAATATGTACAATAGTGGGTAATGGAAGTCGTGTGGTTGTTTCACACCAGGTTTTTTTCTAATGTTATGAGCATTGCTAAAAAGTAATGTGAAATATGAAAAAGTGAAAAATATCATTCATAATCACATACTTTTAAACATTTCTCCCTTAAAGTTTTGTTATTTGTATCTCAAAACTTATAATATTAATAGCGCATAACACAAGACAAAAGCAAAAAAATGTTATAGAAATTTCCATGTTTAATATCAAATTGAAATACATAATATTTAATACATTTTTAAAAATGAAATACTATGCTAAAAATCAGCATTTTTTTTCTTTTTTTCAGAATATAAAGAAATTCGAAATATCTAGACCATTTTGCGTTTCAGCTTTAGTATACGACCCCCCCCCCCTCTTCTTGGAGACTTTTAAATTTTTGTCACTATTTGGTGATGAATTTTTTGGTATAGTTGCTTGTTAAAAAACAAAACAAAATAAATAAATAAAAATATGTTACCTATTTTTTCATAATGCCTATACTTTTTACTGTTGAATTTTTAGTTAATTTAGGACAGGATATAATACATTATATATATTTCTAATTTACAACTAGATAATAATTTTACACTTTCCAAAATATCTGAAAAGAAAAAAAAGGTTATTATTATTATTTAAATTTGGAAAAATCTCCTACAGCTTCAGTTCTTAATTCTCTCCTACCTACTTATTAAATAATGAAGGATAAAATCTACTCGATTCTTTGTAAAAGTTTTAGGTGATGAATTTTTTTCTTGCCATAATTAGAATTGTGAAATGTATCATAGAAATACATAATTCTGTAATGTTAAAAAATTATTATTGCTAAATTGGAATATGCTGTCATTTATAAATGAATTTGAATTTAACTCTGAAATATTTTTTATGCCGAAATATATCTGAACTATTTTAAAATATGCTTCTAAATAAAAAGATAAGTACACTTAAAAAAAAAAAAAAAAAAAAAAGATATGCAGTCAGTTATAGACACAACATTTTTTCATTATTCATATATATATATATGTATACATACATATAATGTTTCATTTCATTCCTTGTTTCAAACAATTGATCGATAATCGTAAAACATCAGTTATTAGTATTATATGCTACTGCTTCATTGAAGAGTATCTACAAACTGGTTGTTGCCACTTAGTATCGGTTACATCTAGTGCTGGGCGATGTTGACATTTCTTAAATCGATATATCGTTCATTTTAAATACCGATATAAGGATATATCGATTTAATGTAGCGTTACCAACTGTAGGGATTAGTCCCTACACGTAAGGACTTAAAAAAAAAAAAAAAAAGAAAAAAGAAAAAAAAAAAAAAAACGACCGAGACGGGGATTGAACTGAAAACCTTCTTGTTTCAAATCAGACAATCTGGCACTGTACCACGCTTTTTTGCCCACTAATTAAGTTTCGATCATTTTGATAAAAGGGATTATATTTTCTAAGGTTTTATCTTGGCCTATGGGTGAGTTGTTGTACAAAATTTGTCCTTTATCCTATGTTTTCAACCACACTGTTTAATTTAATCTTAGCTTAATTTCAATAGGAATTTTACTGATTCATACTTCCCTTGTAAGTGGATGTACGGTAGCTCCAAATTTTGGCGCAACTTAAATTCAATCGCAAGAAGTAGAAAACTTTAAAAAAAGGTTGAACCATTTTATGATATTGCTTATAATTTTACTCCATATACAGTTGGCAGCAAAAGTATTCGAGCGCTAGAAGTAATGCCTATATATATATATATATAAACTACTCTTTATACTGCTTTGTTAAATAAATCCTTCTCGAGTCATCTTCTCAAACATTCAAGAATTTTATCCTCGTTGACTTACTATTACAGAAAGTTGTTTTTCAGTTGCACAATAGTCCTTACTGTTATTTCGTACATTTATAGAAAAATTTATCATTTACTGGAAAGAATTTATTATATCCTTATGTTCTAAAACGGGACGACAGTGCCATTTGTATACTGATGTGTACAAAATGCGAATAAGCGCTAATTTATATAAAGGTGCAAATATGTAAAACTTTTTGGGAAATTCTGTGCATTATTTTTCGCGCTAAATTCGTTGGAAATATTTTTTTCACACTCAAGCAGATGGATAATTTCTAAAAATGGTCAAAACGTTCTTTAGACTTTTCGAAACGTGTAAATCCATTGAAAATCAGAAGATAAAAATTTTTACAAGTACTTTCTTGTAATGAATACCTACAGAAGAACGCAAAAACGCGAAAATCAACAATGAACCATAAAAAAATTATATTAGTTTGACAAAATTAAATTTTTTCCTCGAAATTATTATTTTTATCACAGAAATATTTTCCATTGACTCGTGACGTGACATTTCGTGAGTAACCTTTAGAACATATGAAGCACCCCAATTTATTTATTTAATTTTTAACTAATTGATAAATTCAGAATTTTATTAATTCTTATTACTTTTTAATGCATTAAAATATTTACATTCTCCACTTACATGCAAACGAATTACAAAATGGCTTCACACAAGATATTAAATTTCTATAGTGTTTTGAATCTCCTAATAAATGTAAATCTTAATTAAAATTTTCTAAAATACAATTTCTTTCAAAATTCATGAGATTTTCTTTTTTTACTGAAGTTTAAAATTTTTACTTTTGTTAGATTAAATTACATCAAGACGAATTACAAAAAGACTAATAATTGGCTTAGTGTAAGATAGAAAATTAGTAATAGAAGAAAAACAGTTCAAAATTTATTATAAAATTATACAAAATTTATATAAAATTATTTCACAAGTCATCGTGGTTATAAATTTTCAAGTGACAGCCTGAATTTATGTGGCCCCGCATAATTGAAGATATCCGCCACTTTGTTAAAAATGACGGATAAAGTTCATTTTTAAACTTAGTTGAGACCTTTATATGGTCTATGTATACATCAGATTTCAAGCAAATCCAGTTTTAAATACGCTTTTTTTAATGTGGATTTGAAATTTTCACGTGGCCGCCACCTGAAAAAAAATAGCGGAGCAACTTAGTTAACGAACTCATCCAAGATATTTATAAGATAAGTTCGCTGTCCAAATTTGATTCAATTTGGAGTATTATTTCAGGCGTTATTGTGATGACAAAATGTCTATTATATATAGAGAGATAGATAAATAGACAGATAGATAAGTGATTGCAGTACAGTCGGTAACAAAAGTATCCGAACACTTAGCAAAAATTCCTATAAAAAAAAAGTAGAGTTAATACTGTTTTGTTAAATAAATCCTTATCGAATCATGTTCTTACACTGACTAAGAACAGGATTCGACAAGAATTTATTTAACGAAACCGTATGAAGTGTACATTTTTTACGTAGGAATTTTTGCTAGTGTTCGGATACTTTTGTTATCGACTGTACGTCGATTTCTAAAGAAATCAACCTAAAAATGTGAAATGTGGACCGCAAATTAGTCCCTGCCCGCTTACTCACTCATTAAATCTTTGAGATCTATTCACTGATCTGAGATAGGGAGTTGATCAAAAGTGAATTCGCACAACCATTTGAAAATACTGTTTAGACATATTAAAGCACTATTCAATTATTGTATTGCGGTGTTACGTTACAACTAATGAAATTTGTTTTGAAACTTTAAATTACATAAACTCAAAATTGCTTTTTTATTGACTTGTGTCATTTTTCTTGTCAGTGGTTTGATATGACAGTTCTTAATTGACTGTGTTATATATCATGGTCTGAAACATTTTTTTATGTTCAGAAAGGTTGAGGGGCATGTGCTCCCCCCCCCCCCTTGACACCACGCCTATGTGCGTAAAGGTTCGAAGACAATTTAACATACAAATACAAAAAAAAAAAATTAACTTACTAAAACGTTTTTTGTTACTAACAAAATATTTTGTTACAAACAAAATTTTGTTACTACCTCATATTTCTTAGGGGGCTTAATAGCACGATCATATTTAATAATGTATAGATTACAGTCCGTTTTCTTTTTTGAATTACCATTATTTGAATCATTAACGCTCAAATTATTATTTAGAGAAATATTATTATTATTTACAGAATCGTTATTTATAGAACCAATTAGTCAAATTCCTGTTCGAAATTGACTCATTGTGAGAAGATTTCATATCAATTCTATTTCTTCTTAAGAATTTTTATTTTTACCGAATATTTTCTGAGGTTCTTATCTCTTTTAATAACCATACCTCTTTCCCACTGATTTCCCGTTCCATTTGATTACTTGGAATTCCAGATAAGGCTTTAAATCTTCTGTCAGAATATAATTTACTTAAGTTTTGCTTATTTACAATTTTATTTCTTAAGTTTGTTTGAAGTTCAGGCTTTAATAATTCTCTGTTTATTGGTAATTTAGTTCACGTTTGTCTGTTCATTAAGCCTTGAGCGGGAGAATATTCTTAGTATTTTATGGGCATATTTCGATACTCCATAAAAACACTATTAATGTCTCGATTAGACTCATAAAAATTTTTTTAGCATATTTTTGAGAATTTTCTCATCACTTTCTGCCTGACCGTTTAATTTCGAATACATCGGACCACTATTTACAATTTCAAAATCCCATTCCGAAGCATTTTATTTTATTTATTTATTTATTTTTTTTTTTTTAACTAATGTGAATTAAAGGACATATTATCTGCAATTAGAATTTTAAGAATTCCATGAGAACTAAATATTACTTTTAATTTCCCAATTATTTCATCTGATTGTTTATTATCTAAGGGAAACGACCTCTAAGCACTTAGTTAAATAATCCATTAATACTAAGTAGTTGATTTTTCTGAACTCACAAATGTCACACCCCATTTTTTTAAATGGTAAGGACAAAATATCTTGTGAAATGGGTGGTTCTTTACAGATTTTTGGTCTGTATTTTTCACAGGCAGAACATTCGTAAATTAAATTTTTACTATCATTTGCCATATTAAGCCAATAAAAAATTACTCTGGCTCTGGATTTACTTTTTTCAATTCAAGTATTCTTCGTGTATATTAATTGGCTCTGGATTTACTTTTTTCAATTCAAGTATTCTTCGTGTATATTAATAAGCATCTCTTTCCTAAGATCTACAGAAATAGAAACAACTATTCTACCATTTAAAAAGAGAGTTCCATTTTCCTCAAAAAGATCTTGTCTTAATTTATAATGAAACTTTACATTGTCAGGAACATTTTTTTCTATTGTTAGGCCATCCATTTTTACAAAAATTTACAAATTTATACAATACTGGATATCTTAAAGCATATTCTTTAAACCATTTTAATTGTTTATCAGTTACATGCACATGCCTGGTAGTGCTTACACAATGAACAATTTCTTTTAAAAACTCATTATTATCATATTCGTTAATATAAGCCCTACATAATAAATCTGCTACATACATTTCATTACTTGGCACATATGTAACATGTAGATAATTCTTGACTAACTTTAACTTTATTCATTGTAATCTGCTATATAAAATATTTATAACATTTTTATTGTGAATTTAAATCAAAAGCTTATGATCCGCATGAACAATTACTTTTCTACCTTAAGGGGACAAGGGACGTTAAAATTAACTATTTTCTTTTTTTTTCTGTTGCCTCTCAAATCAAGTACTACGATGAAAGCTATCATTTTTATGCATATAGCGTATTTTAAATCATAAAAAGTAATTTTTGTGATGAAAAATCTCTTTTTATAGGAATAATAATATAAAATAACGACCCATTTAAAAATGCACCTTGGTGATTCTAAATTATTTTAAAGGTACAATTTTTTTAATGTCTGTCTTTTATATGTAACTATACGCATCTCTGCATTCAATTTTTTTTCTATCTCAATTACAACATCAGTTACCAGTTACCAAAAAAAAAAAAATAAATAAATAAATAAATAAATAAACGAGAAGAAGAAGAAGAATAAAACTTGAAATCTTCATGATTTTTTTGTCATGCGACTGAATTTAAGAATTTGTAATAACTGTAATAATTTCTTGATTTCAAAATCAATGTCCAATTTTGTGACAAATACACTAATTAACATTCACATAATTTTTAAGATAAATGGATGAAAACAAATTAGCAAGGAGAATTATAAGTAACTAATTATTCCTGAAGTTTTGAACCAAGAAAAATAAATTTAAAATTTTATAAAAGAAAATTAAATAATGTTTGAGGAGCAATAAGAATGATATTATTTTAAAAGTATTACGTACAGATGGCTCACAAAATAATGTGAACACTTTCGCTTTTTTACGTTTTGTTAAAATTTTGAAAGGTTCTTTAGGAATCCTCTTGAAACTTTAGTAGCGTAAAGAATATGTTATACCTCATATTAGTTCCACATCATACTATAGGTATGGGGAACTTAGGTAATCGTGAAAATTTTCGACCTCGGTTTTTTGACTTTTTTACACGTTTTCAGGTGTGAGGATTCCGAAAATGAGAAAATTTGTATGGTGTCCGTCTGTAGGGGTGTCTGTTAGTTTGTTAGTCCGTATGTCCATTAGTTAGTTAGACTGTGTACATGATATCTCAAGAACAAATTGTCACAGAGAAGTCAGATCAGTTTTAAAATATTACTTTAGACACTGGCAAAAACCCTATTCACCTGCAATATCCGAATTAAAAAACTTCGTAAGTTATTAGAAATTTACGAATTTCTTAACATGGGAGAATAGGACAAAATTTCACTTAAACGTGCATCAAATGGAATATTTTTACTGTAAAAATGTCAGACCAGTTTTAAAATATCAATTTTGATGCTGGAATAAACATCAGTAACTATAAACATGCTACTTTGAAAATTTCGCAAGTTATTGGAAATTTATGACTTTCTTAACATGGCAAAATAGGGCAAAATTTTCCATAAACGTCAATTTTGAGGGATATTTTCATCGTAAAGATGTTAGACTACTTTTGAAATATTATTTAAGATACTGGCGTGAACATCATTGACTGTGAATTTTTCTATATAAAAATTTCATGAGTTATTAGACATTTACGAATTTCTTAACATGGTAGAATAGGGAAAAATTTCATACAAACGTCAATCTTGAGGGATATTTTCGTCGTAAAGATGTCAGATCACTTTTGAAATATTATTCAGGATACTGACATGAATGCCATAGAGTATGAATTTTCCAATTAAAAAAATTGATAAGTTATTTAGAATTTACGATTTACTTAAAATTGCAGAATAGGGCAAAATTGAGCATAAACGTCCCTTTTGAGGATCATAAATATGTCAGACAACTTCAAAATAACATTTATGATACTTGTATGAACGCGATTGACTACAAATATTCTAATAGGAAAATTTCGTAAGTTATTCGTGATTTAAGAATTTATCAACATAACAAAACTGAAAAATTTCCATATAAATATGCATTTTGAGAATTGTTGCATTGGAAATAGCTACATGGAAACTAAACTATTAAATTGTCCCTAATAAAATAAGTTAATAGATTAGAATAAGTTAAATATATCGAAGTGAACGGTGGATAGCCTATTAGGTGGGGATTTTATTCTGTGACTGTGTCAAGTGTTTGGTCAAATTCATTTCTCTTAACATGTTAAGAGGATGTCATGAACTAGAAATTTATGAGAACATAAATATGATGGGGAACTGCGCAGAGTCCACCTATGCCAACTAGTTTTTCAGTTAAAGTTGTGACATGAAAAGAAAAAGAGAACCCGTAAAAAATTAAACAAAAATCAAAATGTTTTGGGTGACCTAGTAAAAGGTAGTGCTTTAAATGCGCTTTGGCTGTAGCATGTGATTACGAGGACTTTTCTCACTGTGTATAAAATGTTATGAGGCTACCACATATATTCATGGAGATATAACGGTTTCTTTAAAAAATTGCAAAAACAATTTCCACCTTTTTAATTGTAACACGTAGGGTATTAGGCCATTTTCAGGAAATATGGCATACTGAATTAGACACAGCATACAGCAATCAGAATGAAAAAATGATAAATATCTTACGAAATACGAGCACATTTACTAAATAATTTTTAACTACGCATTCGCAAGCTTTATAAAAATTTCATTTGCATAATTTAATAGCCAAAGATATTGCGCAATTTATATGAAAACCCCAAACAAGTATCATGTAAATTCAAAACGTTATGAAAGATAGAATAAACCGAATTTCAGTTCTTTCAAAATAAAAGCTAAACTATAAGGGGTTTTACACACATTTTTATTTTTATTCAATCAATGTCCAATGATATTACAGTGTTTTTGCTGATTGTAAAAAAAAATATTGATGAACCCCCCCTAACATCTTTCGGTTTTTTGAGAACTTAAATTCTGTTTATTCTATCTCTCGTAACGTTTTGAAGTTACATGGTATTTGTTTGGGGTTTTCATATAAGTGCTCAATACCTTTGGCTATTAAATTATGCAAAGGAAATTTTTATAAAGCTTGCACATGCGTAGTTAAAAATTATTTAGCAAAAGTGCTTGTATTTCGTAAGATATTTAATATTTTTCATTCCGATTGCTGTATGCTGTATCTAATGTAGTATGCCATATTTCCTGAAGATGACTTTGCACTGGATCTAATACCCTACACGTTATAATTTAAAAAGTGGAAATTGTGTTAGCAATTTGTTAAAGAAACCGTTATATCCCCATGAATATATATGGTAGCTTCATGAAATTTTATACAGGTAATAAGAAAAGTCCTCATAATCATATGCTACAGCCAAAACGCATTTAAAGCATTAACTTTTACAGGGTGATCTAAAACATTTTGATGTTTGTTAAATTTTTTACTGGTCTCCTTTTCCTTTTCCTGACACATCTGTTACATAAAAGTATGAGGTATAGCATGTTCTTTACAATACCAAAGCTTCAAGATGATTCCTAACGAAATTTTCAAGATATTTGACAAAACGTAAAAAATCGAAAGTGTTCACATTATTTTGTCAACCATCTGTAGCTTAGTACATTCTACAACAACTTCTAAATATTTTTAATTGCATCGATTTTAATAATTTGCATCATCCCTTGCCTCCTTAATTACACTCTAAGAAAAATGGCGCATCAAGAAGGAGTTATCTGGAATGGAACGAAAATCGGTAAGTGTGATGTATATGCACAGAAAAAGAAATGATTACAATTTCAGAAAAACTGTACGGTTTATTCAAGAGAAAGAATTTCACAAAGTTAGCAAATCAGTAACGCGTGTGTCGACATCTGACCCTTATGCAAGCAGTCATTCTGCTTAGCATTAATTGAAAGAGTTGGCTGATGTCCTCCTGCGGGATATAGTACCAAATTCTGCGCATTAGATCGTCTGTAGTTACCAAATTCTGTTAGTTATTCAGTAGTAATTCAGTAGTTATTAGTAATTCAGTAGTTATTAGTACCAAATTCTGCGCATTAGATCGTCAGAATCCTGAGCTGATTATAAGACCTTTTTCATAATGCTCGATGCTCGAAGCGTTCTGAATGGGGAAGAGATCCAGCGACCATGCTAACCGAGGTAGTGTTAGTCAAGCACGAAGACAAAACTATCGCCGTGTGCGGGTGGGTATTACCATTATGAAATGTAAGCTCGGGATGGCGTGATATGAAGGATAGAAGAGTGGAGCATACAATATCGTCAACGTACCGCTGTGCTGTAAATGTACAGTGGATGACAACCAAAAGGGTCCTACTATGAAACGATATAACACTTCAGATCATCACTCCTGCTTATCGGGCTGTATAGCGGACGACAATCAAATTAGTGTCCTACCGTCGTCGTCGTCCGGGGCATCGCCAGACACATGTTCACTGGTCATCGAGGCTCAGTTTGAAGCGGGACTCATCACTAAAAACAGTTCTATTCTAGTTAGTGGCATTCCATGTCGAATGTGCCCGACACCACTGCAAACAGTCTTGTTGGTGTACAAAGGTAGTCGGCGCAAAGGGTACCGTGAGACCTCGATTCATGAATTACAAACATTAAGTGTACAAAAATGTGGTTTTCCAAATTATTAATTTCTTTTTGAATGTACATATAACCAATAACTTACAGCATCCATTGTCAAATTGTACAGCTAGTGAAAAATTGAATCTCATTCAGCGAATTTTTAAATAAACTGAAACTAAATCCCGTGAGAGAAATTTCAAAATTAAGTATTTAAAGGAATTGTAGAAGTTTAGAAGCCATACATTATAAAGCTAAGGATGATGCTATGACTTCTGTGTTTTTGGTACCACAACGAGTTCTAATAGCTCTAAGGGATATATATATATATTGTATGAGATCACAAAAGAAATAAAATTATAGAACCAGATGACGAAGCTACAGAATGGTATGCACCTATGGCTATTCTTCCTAAAATATCAGGTGCTATAACAATTTATGTTGACTTATCAGTTCTCAGTGAGAATATTGCAAGAGAATATTTTCTCATGGCTTCAGTTGACTATACCTTAAATCAATTTAGGAATGTTAAAATATTTATTACTATAGATGTAAATGCTGGTTTTCAGCAAATAAGCCTACATCCAGAATCTTCAAAATGAACTAGTTTATTACATCATTTGGAAGAATTAAATCATCTCCCAAAATGCTCCAAAAAAGAATTCGAGAAACTATCTAAGAAGGTCCTACTGTACTAGTATCATGGATGAATTCGTGGTTTTTAGTGTAACCGAAGCAAATAAGTAGCGATTACGCGAGTTCCTGTCAAAGCTTCAAACTGCTGGGTGAAGTTTAAATCTTGAAAATTGCCAGTTCTTAAAATTCTAACTCCCAGAAATGTGACTGAATTAAAAGGATCTTTAGGAATGATTGGATTTTTAAATAGTAATTTTGCACAAAATTTTGCAGATTTTGTAAAATTTCTTTACGAGTTATTGAAAAATAAAGTAGAATTAATTTGGGGAGAATCTCAAATAATGGCTTTTGAAGAAAGTAAGCACAAACTTTGTCAAACTCCCGAATTAGCTTCGTAGGATCCTATTGAAGAAACTTTTAATTCTGCAGATGCATCGTCTCAGGGCTTTGGTTCAGTCCTTTTTTAAAAAGAAGGTGGTCACTTAGGTCAAATTTTCTATGCATCTAGCACTTTGTTCGATTCAGAAAAGAGATATTCACAAATAGAAAAAGAAGCATTGGCCATTGTGTGGGCTTGAGAAGTATTCCTTGATTACATTTTCGCACTGAAGGTGCATATCGAAATAGATCACAAGCCTCCTTGTACCTATTTTGATAGGTATTTAAACCATTAGATAATTTAATCATCAGGTTCCAACGCATAAAATTACATACAATAAAATACTCCTACACCAACAAATACATTCCAGGTAAAAAACTTGTTATTGCTGACTCATTGTTCGAAACCCTTTACCAAAAACAAAAGGAAAGGAAAAACTAAGAGAAGAAATAACTGCTTATGTACAAATGATTACCGAAAATTCCCCATTATCAGATGCCAGAATGGCAGAAATATGGTTTTTACTAGAGATGGACACTATTTTACATAATAATATAAATAATACTGTTATTGCATAAGAACCTATTAGCACTGTAATATATTACTGAAAAGATCATATTAAATAAATAACGCTTCCATCTTATTTCTCTGAAGTAAATGAACGTACTTTTGTAATCATATATTTTTAGGGGAAAAAACCTCGAGAATTTACTTCTTTTACTTTTTGTTCTAAAACAAAATTGCAAACGTCATTTAAATCATACAAGAACAACTTATATGACACAGCATTATACAAGTAATGAGTCTGAATACTCTCTTTCCCATAATGAATTTACAAAAACAAACTATAAACACCGCAACTAGCGAAATCCAAATCATACGAAAACAACTAGATCGAATCACATCCTACAAGTAACGAATAAAACCCCCACCTTTCAGCATCTGATAATTTCCGCATACCGCATGTTAGATTGCATTATACAAGTAACGAGAAAGTAACATCTTTCGCATCAGACTTCCTGCACAAATGCTCGAACTTTGCCGAAGCATGGATACAGTAACGAAAATAACGAGTAACGAGTCGAATTTCCAATCACAGAGAGTTTCTTGCAGCTGGTAATAGTTATTTTTTTACAGTGTGAAAGAATACCCGTATCATCTCAGTAACAAATACATACGATTACTTCGTAGATTACAAATATTCTTCGTACACTGTAAAAAAAATAACTACTACCAGCTGCAAGAAACTCTCTGTGATTGGAGAAAATAAAAAATAACTATTACCAGCTACAAGATACTCTCTGTGATTGGAGAAAATAATTATTTTCTTAAATCACAGAGAGTTTCTTGCAGCTGGTAAGTTATTTTTTTACAGTGTGTGATTGGAGAAAATAATTATTTTCTCCAATCACAGATAGTTTCTTGCAGCTGGGAATAGTTATTTTTCTACAGTGTAGATTCAAATATTCTTTTGAAATAAGAAAAAATTTGGTAATTTTACATTTTTCTAATATTTTATTTATTCAAAGCATTAATTCTAAACTGAATGTTATTATGTATTAGTTTACTTGAATATTAGTATACAGTCTATGCTCGTAACATTTAACGTGTAAGATACTTTAATACCACGGTTTAACGAAATAATGCTATCAGGATATTAATTTGGAGCCATCATGAGATAGATAAGGGGTGATTATTTTATTAATGTTGATTATTTTTTAATGAAGGTGGGGAATGGGATTACACTTGCTAGGTTTTATATTCGATTTGCGTATTGGTAACAGTTAGTTTCGAATGTGTGATAAGGGAGAGGAAGGATGAAGAGCGTTTGTTTATAGTTGAAATTGTGTATAGCAGCTGCTGGAATTAAAAATGCGTAATCGCATACTGCATACTGTTAGTGTTGGTGAGCATTTATTTATTGTGGTTTTATCAAGAATATTACTTGAGTTTAATCAAAAATAATTTTATAAGAAAACTGAAAATTTATTTATTTATTATTATTATTTAGCTTTTTTTTTTTTTTTTTTTTTTATCTGATTTTTTTCTCGAGACTATTTTTAATGATTTAAAATGAGTAAAGGTGTTAAGAATAGTTAATTATGGTCGTATGTTAAAATTGTCTGAGAAAATTAATCATTTAATGCGGATTTTATAAGCAAAATTTATATTTTAAAACAAGTGTCTCTAATTTTAGAAAATATATTCCAAGTGACTGTTTGGTAAGTATGATTGAAAAATATTAATTTTCTTGTCAATCTAGAAAGTTCAAGTTCTTCGGAAAATCAAAGTAGGCAATTACTCGGCAGTTTAATATTTGGTATGTCTTCAAGACGTTTTTTAAAGATTTGTTATTATTATTTAATTATTTCTTAATTATATGGCTTATAATATGAGAATTCTTTTTTACAGAAAACGGCACTCGTGTACGTGTTTAAATGAATTGATTTAACAAAATCTTATGCTTACACGATTGGGTCGAACATTTGTGTAAAATTTTGACTCTATTACTGTTTCATATCAGCATTTTTTTTTTTTTTTTTTTTTTTTTTTTAATTGCAGAAATTCTAGTGTTAAATAAAGTGAAGATTACTCATCGAAAGCATTGGGACTCAAAAACATGAACCGCATCCACTATGCAGGACACGTGTATATGTTGTATATCCCGAAAGGATTAGAAAGATATTATCCATTATAAACTAAAGAGTAATAGGTTATAAAAATAATTTGTTACACGAACCTATTACCAAAGGTACAATGTAAAAAAAGTAACAGTTATCTGCTGCAAGAAACGAGTAATTTACGAAAAAATTACGTTGTTTGAACTTATTTTCTCCAATTACAGAGAGTTTCTTGCAGCAGATAACTGTTATTTTTTTACATTGTAGTACACTGTAAAAAAGTAACTATTACCAGCTGCAAGAAACTCTCTATGATTGGAGAAAATAATTATTTTCTCCAATCACAGAGAGTTTCTTGCAGCTGGTAATAGTTATTTTTTTACAGTGAGTGTACACTGTAAAAAAAATAACTATTACCAGCTGCAATCTGTGATTTATTTTATCCAATCACAGAGAATTTCTTGTCACAGATTGCAGCTGGTAATAGGTTTTTTTTTTACAGTGTATGGAACGAAGTAACCTATTACTGAAAAATAACTATTTATCCCATCTCTAGTCTTTACAGAAAGAAAACAGAATATGTACAGTCATCAGCAAAATTATTGAAGCACACATCCACGCTTTATACATATATTTTTTTAGTTTGATGGCTAATTTTTATCCTCAACTTACCTTTTTATAAACAGTATAAGACTAAGATCATGATTCGACAAATATTTACTTAACAAAACAGTATTAGGTGTCTATACTTTAAGTAGAAAATTTTGCTAGTGCTTCAATAATTTTGCTGCCGACTGTAAGTTTCCGATAAAACTTTATAAAGAGAGTTCGCCTGACAAATGTAAAGTGCCAGAAGAAGTTCTAAAATACTGGACACATAGTCATTCTGTTTTTGTGCAAAATGATTTATTGATGAACGACTCTACAATTATTACACTTTCAAACTGCTTGAAGATATGTATTAAAAAAAATACACGATGGTCATTTTGGAATAATAAAGTGCAGCGTCAAAGCTCGTGAGTGTGTTTGGTGAACAGGTTTATTATCACAAATTTAGAACTTAATCTCAAAATGTTATAAATGTATTCAACATCAAAAAATATTTCAAAGAGCCTTTACTGCCATCAGTATTTCCTGATACACCTTGGTAAACGGCTGGAGCTGATCTCCGCATAGCGGTGAATGGCCTCCTTCCGCCCCTCAATGGCTGATTATTATTCTAGATATATTGAAGTAGCAAAATTAGCAAACCTTTCTCCGGATGCAGTCCATTTTTTCAAATCACGGTAATCCAGGAGTGGTCCGAAATAAGAATGACACTTAGTTCTCTCAAACAATAATTGATTTTAAATATCGAAAATTCGCCAATAAGTATGAATTCTCCTTTATAACATCCAATCCAAAGCAGGCCCAAATTAAGAGCTTCATAGAATCAATGGTCAAAAAATTTCGTCTTACATTACATGAAAGCTGGAAATGATGATCCTCATCTTATATTGCTTGTACTAAAAAGTATTGCATTGGAAAATGGGCACAGTCCAGCAGAGATTCTTATGGGAAAATATCCAAGAATACGTATTTCCACAATAAGTAAAAAGTTAAAACCTAAAGTGCTAGATGAGAAATTCTTATTAAGAAAGGAGAAATAAAGGATTGAGAAGCGAAAATATTACTTTGATCATTATCATAGAGTTCGACTACTACCACAACTTAACGTCTGTGAGTAGGTGTGGGTGTCCGATATGCGGACGTATGTAAAAGTAAAATCGGCTCACCAGGCACCTAGATCTTATCTCATTGATACTCCTTGGGGTACTTTTAGGAGAAATAGAAACTGCTTTCATCTTTCATCTGCCTCACAATCATTCAAATGAAAAAATGAAAATATCCCAATGAATGAAGACTATGCTTTTGATGCTACAGTAATTAAAGATGGCTCTCGGGATAGAAATCTCATCGGTAATCCTGTTACCATCCACCAGTTTCCTAATACTACTGTTCCTGATTTCAAACAAATCAGCCCGTATGAAACTCGTAGCAGCAGAACTGTTCGTGCTCCATCCAGACTTATTGAAAAGGACTTTTAAAAGGGGAAATGTGATATAAAGTACTGTATCTGGCAACAATAAAGACACTTATCGGAGACTCTGGGTTTGAGACTATCTATGTTTATGTTTGCGTTCTATGTTCTAGAGTAAGCTGTACATCTTGCACACTTGTGTTGATCGTATAATAAACGATTTCTTTAGCATCTTTACAACTCAGTAGCACCGCAGTATTTACTCAATATTGCCTGTTATCGTCCTAATATAGCTAGCATCGGTAAAGATTGAATATTTTGCCAGTCTTCTCCGATGTTGCCTGATACTAAGTAATGATTGGCTTGTAATCTTAATTTTTTCTGATACGTTTAACATTTGGTTGTAAATTTAGATTTAATTGTATTTATTTGACAAACAGAACAGAAAACAGTTTTAGCAACATTATAAATACTATACACTTAAGGTGGAAATTATTCTAAAAAGGGTCCGACAAACCCCGACATCGGCCAATATTGGAAGAAAATGTTTACCAAACTATATTGGCCGATATTACTGTTCTGCTGGGGCAGCTACAGCCATAATTGTAAGGCAGGGCAAAACCAGCTGGCCGCTGAAGGTAAGCAGTTCAGAAAAAGAAATAAATGATTTTGCTAACTAATTGTTGGTACAAATATTTATTCTTATTTCGTTAAATGCTTTTAATTTATTCCTAATTATTTTAGTCAAGTAGACTTAAATAAAATAACACAGGTCATCGATGAAATTTTTTTCTTCGAGGTGATGTGTTTTTCTGGTGTATTTTTGAATACTGATTAAAGAAAAACTATTCAAAAATTTCCATCACGTACCGTTTTGACAAAAAAAAAAGAGAGATTTTTTTAGCTTAAATCTCCACTTTTTCAACTCCCATCTAAGTTATTTTAAGGAAAATCTGTGTAATGTGGGTGAAGAATAAGGAGAGGCATTTCATCAAGACATCAAAAAAATGTAGAGGAGGTATGAAGGACAGTGGAGTCTTAAAATGCTATCAGATTATTGTTGGTGCTGCACAGAGAATCCCCTCTCCCTCAAGGCCTTCATGACGTGCACAAGAAAATAGTTCTAAAAGGAGCTTCGATGTAAATTATTAACACATTTAAAAGGTAATGTGTAAATAATAGCCTATTTTAATGTTTCGAATTTGTATATATAGCCTCTGTGTGAATTCTTGCGATCTTCATCCTCACTTTGTGAAAAAACCCTTACGTGATAAGAAGCAAAGACAAGCATTTCCGAATTCAGCATACCAAAACAGATTAAGAACACCCGACGCAGTGCAAAAAGTAAAATAAAATAAAATAAATAAAATGAAACAAATAAAAAAAGTACAATTTCGCAGACCTGTGTAATCTGTCGTGGTGCTCACACTATTTCCTCTAGCCATTTTAATAAAAGAAATTTTCATTAACAGCCTTACATTAAGATTTAAATATTTTAAAAACAGTTTTATTTGGCCTACATTTCTGTGTGAGGGAGGATACCTTCCCTTTCAGATATTGTACCTAAATTCATAAAGCATTTAAGGCTGTTATTAAGTTTTAAAAAGTATATATTTCAAATTATTTTAGATAACGTATGTCCACACCATTTTTCAACTTATCGATCTCACTCCAAATAAGCAAGTGATATCCCCCCACAAGGTATCCATTCAGAATATTAAATTTGGATTTAAGCTGTAAGTGGTTAAGTAATGGAAAATAACAAAAATGTTCGATCGAACACTTATTTCAAATTTATCAATTTTAATAAAAAAATTCTCAACTGGCACTCCCCAATGCTGTACATTCAAAATGCAAAATTTGTATTCCCACCAATTATTTGTTTGAATTATGTTAATAACAGACAAAAACATAAACACACAAACCAACCGTTAAAAATCTGATTTTTCGGAACAACGGACCTGAAAACGTGTGATTATAGCAAAACCCCAAAGCTTCGAAAATTATACTTCAGACCAGTTCTTAGTCTATCCTACGGGATATACAAGTGATAAGTCCATTACTAATTATTTTTCATTTTTCTGGATATGGTATATTTTATAAAAGCATTTCAAAGGTAATCAAATAATTTATAAGTTTTATACGCACCACATAGTGTATTTAAATTTAAAACAGAAAAAATTGTATAACACAATTCTAAATAACCTTCGAGTTATCTCCAAGCATAGGCCAAATATATTCGTTTTTTTTTTTTTTTTTTTTTTTGGAGCCCTGTAAACGACGTATAAGTATTTTTCATGCCATATTCTATGCGAAATATGCTTTTCTGCATATTGAAAATGTATATGTTGTTTGCATTATGTTTAGTGCAGTCTAAAAAATCTGGAGTGATTCCACTCGACTTTCCGAACATTGAGTAATTAACGGTTTTGTTGATAAAGTAAAGTGTGAGAGAGGAGTTGTTAAATAAACAAAAGATATAAAATTATAATAGGGTTTAATTTAGAAATTTATTCATCAACCATGAAATATCATTTCAGAAAATTTTGGAGTGGAAGGCTGATTTTTTTTTTTTATACCAACTATGTGAAAAATACCAGAGCCGGGAATCGAACCCGGGCCTTCCGTTTTACGTGCGGATGCTCAAACCATTGAGCACGTAAAGCGGAAGGCCCGGGTTCGATTCCCGGTGGTATTTTTCACATAGTTGGTATTTAAAAAAAAAAAAAAAAAAAAAAATATCAGCCTTCCACTCCAAAATTTTCTGAAATGATATTTCATGGTTGATGAATAAATTTCTAAATTAAATTAAAAATTTCGTGGTCTATTGGAGTTGTGCCATGAATATTAATGTCACTTGATACAGCTGTGTTTACAGTCTCGGTGACTTTGCCAACGGATATTGTGTGAGAAATGCCTAGCTGGTAATCAGCCAGGGTAGCTCGTGTACAGTACAGCTCGTGCAACTGTGACCTATAACATGTGTATAATTTTTTTGCTCAGTTTAATAAGGCGTTTAGACGCTATCACACTTTTAAAAATTTGGTCCCATAGGCCATAATGATAAAGAAATTTTCTTGGTGTCCCTGTAAAGAACGTATAAGTGCACCAAAATTCAGCAAAATCAATAGGGTTCGTGCTACAGTGACTTACAACATACGTACCAACTTTCAGCATTTAGACGCTAGCGTGTTCACTCACACACATACACACACACATACATACATCATCGTAAAAATAATGAAAACGGACTCATGGGGTCTCAAAACGTATAGAAACATCAAAATCTCAAACACGGATTTTTGACATGATTACAATACTTTCCTCACTATAGTGTTCGGAAAGCAAAAATATTAAATCGTACCGATGAGAAATTTCAGCATAATGTTTTTCAATATTTTTGTGTATTTCTGTACACGCGATAAGCATTCCTCTGATTTCAATAAAAAGTTTCAAGCAACACATAAGACACATTTAAAATACGAAATTCGGACTTTCTGCTGATATCTGATTTTGAGTTATGCTGATAATAGACTCACATGACACAGAACAATCACTAAAAATTTGATATTTGGATTCCGGGGGCATGAAAACGTGCAATTATAGCAAAAACTCGGCTTTGAAAACTTGATTCAAAAGCAACACTTTCTCTACCATATATGATTGTATGACAGCAAAAGAAATCCAACAATGTTATGATATGAATACATGAAAGGAAATATATTTTTATAAAATGCTTATTTAATAATAAATTTGAATAATTTCAATGCATTGTTTTGTTTTTGTACGTGTATCCCTGGTTATAATTGCCAAATATTGTAGTTGTCAAATAAAATAAAGTTTAGAAATGTCAAGGGTCGAAAAAACATCAAATGTCGAAATCATAAAGGAATTACTGGATAAATTTTTATATCAACAACGTTAATGCTAATATCATATCATGTTATAAGACATTCTTATTTTTAATGACATACGATACCAGTTACCGTGTCGTAAGTTTTCATACCATTATTTTTGAGTAACTCATAAAAGTTATTCATGTCGACTGTGCAATACATAAATAAATCATTAATGAGTTTGATCCTGTTTAATCACACTTAAGGTAAGTTCTAAATTAACTTATTTTAAATAAATGTTTGTGTTGTAATAGATATATTAAAATCATAGTTTCCTTTATTATGCTGCCAACAAACCATACAGAAATAGAAATAATCTGGTGTGTCACTCACACGACTTTCTCTTTCCCTGAAATTTAATACTATAAATACAGGTTGCAGATTAAAAGGTAAGATAACGAGTACTGTTATGTAAACCTGTGTTAAACAATTCATATTAGGCTTCTGAAGAGTTTTGTATGAAAATTAGTTCTGTGTGAGAGGGGCTACCCCGTTTCATTAATGCACTTACATTTATATAGAATTTAATTCGGTTATTAAAAAATAATTCTGTTTTTAAAAAATAATTTATTAAAATTATTATTTAAAAAAATTATCTTTTATGATAATGCAGACGATTTCCATATTAGAGAAGTAGTATAACACCAAATATCCAAAAAAAGTTCATTTTATTCTCAATATTTAAAAAAATAAAAAAATAATTTTTTTTTTTTTTAAATACGATTTTTTTTCTAAGTTTTTTTTTTTTTTTTTTTTTTTTTTTTTGCGTTAAAAGTAAAAACTAGTTGGCATAGGTGGACTCTGCTCAGTTCCCCATCATATTTATGTTCTCATAAATTTCTAGTGGGAGACATATTGTAATCATGTTAAAAGATTACATTAATTCTGTCACTGACCAAAGCTTGATACAGTGACAGAATGAAATAACCGCCTAATAGGCTATCCACCGTTCACTTCGATATATTTATCTTATTCTAATCTATTAATTTATTTTATCAGGGTTAATTCCGTTGTTTAGTTTTCATGCTACTATTTCCAATGCAATAATCCTCAAAATTCATATTTATATGAAAATTTTACAATTTCGCTATGTTGATAAAATCGTAAATTACGCATAATTTACGAAATTTTCCTATTAGAATATTTGCATTCAATCATGTTCAAACAAATATCATAAATATAATTTTGAAGTTGTCTAATGTATTTATGATCCTCAAAATTGATGTTTATGCTGAATTTTGCATTTTTCTGACACGTTAAGTAAATCGTAAATTCCAAATAACTTACGAATTTTTTAAATTGGAAAAATCATAGTCCATGATATTCATGCCAGTATCCAAAATAATATTTAAAAAGTGGTTTGACATCTTTACGATGAAAATATCCCTCAAGATCGACGTTTATGTGAAAATTTGCCCTATACTGCCATGTTAAGAAATTCGTAAATTTCCAATAACTTGCGAAATTTTGAAAGTAGCATATTTATAGTTACTGATGCACATTCCGGCATCAAAACTGATATTTTAAAACTGGTCTGATATTTTTACAGTAAAAAGTTTCCATTTAATGCACGTTTAAGTGAATTTTTGTCCTATTCTCCCATGTTAAGAAAATCGTAAATTTCTAATAACTTACGAAGTTTTTTAATTCGAATATCCCAAATGAATAGGGTTCTTGCCAGTATCGAAAGTAATATTTTAAAACTGATCTGACCTCTCTGCGATCATTTGTTCGTGAGATATCGTGTAGACTAACAAACTAACGGACTAACACCTATAGTATGATGGGGAACTAAAAAAAATCGATAACTTTGTTTTAAATTATCGCCGATCAATGGTTCAACCATTCGTTTTAAAGGTATTGGCTCTTTTGAAAGATACCCATCATGAAAATTTACTCCCCTCGAGGGGGGACTTCCCCCCCCCCCCCCCAGGGGGGTAGGAGAGGCTCCGACATACACATTTTTTTTTTTCCAGTTAACTATCTCTATCTCTATTACAAAAATATATATATTCGTTTCATTTGGTTTAGTGCAGTCTATAGACGTTAAACTCTACTTACCTGCAATTTCCCCCATAGACGTAATGTATTAGAATTCTCTTGATTGTCCCTGTACACGAACCATTTGCTTGATCTTAACGAAAAGCTTACTGTAGCATCCCTATATGATACACATTTAGAATACCAAGTTTGAACTTTCTGCCATAATTTGTTTTTTCAGATATGCTGATAACACACACACACACACACACACACACACACACACACACACACACACACACACACACACACACACACATACACACACACACACACAGACACACAGACACACAGACAGACATACACACAGACCATTTGCTAAAAACATGATTTTCGTATTCAGGGGACCTCAAAACGTGTAAATATAACAAAATCTCGCGTTCGAAAATTTGACCCAAAAACAATACTTTCTCTACCTTATGGGTAAGAGAAAGTAAAAAGAGAGAAATAGACTTCAAAGAAAGAGTGATAAATTTATGCGTTATTAAATAAATTAAAATTAACAGTTATTATCTTTTTATATCCTTCATTTTTTCCCATTGCATATTCTAAGATTTAGTTTTTTTCTTTTATATATATATATATATATATATATATATTCAAGTGTTTACTTAATTCTAAATTGTTGTATGAGAATAACTGCAAGCCAACTACAAGAATTGGCATGCACAGTTCAACTAAAGCCTACTCGTATCTTCAGTATACAGGTATTGGGATCTAATTCCGATTCAGGCATAGATGTTCGTAGTGGTTTGAAATTTATTTAGCAGTAAAGTATGTATTATTAGTCCAAGTATGCGAAAATTGTACGTAGAGCGACAAATCAATTAAAGCTTGATCCGAAAGAAATTGAAAAAAACAGAAGTAAGTTCGAAAAATGCAAAAATAAATTCTATGTAATAAATAAATAAATAAAATTACGTTATCTACCCAATGCAGAAGACTTTCTATAGCTAATGCGTCGCTTAACAATTTGCATTTCGTTTCAAATTTTGATTTTTATCTTCATACAGAAATAAATGATAAATTGGATTGTATTTTTGCACATATTGTACCCATGTTAGTTCTCAAGTAGTGCCATTCGTTCGATTCAATTTAAACTTGTGTTTTTGTAATTTCTTAAATTTCAATTGTAACTGGTGATCGACTAACTAATCAACCACTCATTCAGCAGAGAAGCATGAATCTCATACGCTTTTAGAAAACTTTTCATTGGGTCATATACGAGTGCATATTTTTACAGATATTCATATTTTACCAATTTGTATAAAATGTGTGTGTTTATTTCTTCTTTTCTCTTTTCTCTGATCCGAAAGCGTATTTTTAAGTACTTTTTTTTTTTTTACTTTCTAAATCTATCATAGAAATCTATCATCATCACCTTCTTTGGACTATTAAACTTTTGAACTTATATTAGTTTGGCCTGGAATATGCTTGAGAAAGTATGATTAGATTCTTCAATTATGTATATAAGAATCTGTCATAAATGCTTTAAATTCTTAATTTTCTTTCTTTCTTTCTTTCTTTCTTTTTTTTTTTTTTTTTTTTTTTTTAATGGGGAAAGTCCAAATATTTTTATTTCATTTCTAAATATTTTTGAAAGCTAAATCATTTTCAGTAGTATCAGGGTGAGACTTAGTAAACCATAAATTGCCGAATATTTTCAAAAACATCCTTTAAAAGGTTTTGAAATACCGTCTATTCATTGCTTCTCCTATCCTTTCTTTTCTTGGCAATATTTTCTTAAAAACTCCTCCGAAATTCCCTGCTGTCAGACAGCGATGCAAACATACATACAGTCTCATACACACACTATGGGCATACCTGCACTTCTTTTAGAGCAAAATTTCAAAATTTTTGAATCTTAGGGGGAAAGAAGGACAAACGATCATGTGCTGTCATAGCCAGAGGAAGGAAGAAATGGGCGTGGTCGAAAGTCAGAGAAGAGGGAGGCAGAAGAGCACACTGTCTGTCTGTCCGTCAACCCCTGGAATTCCCTGCCTATGACATATTCTGATCCCCCATTTTCATTTCCACCCAGCTCTCTTGAAGTGATGTGGTCTGACCTCCTATGGAGTTGTGACGCACAAAATGCTGAAATGTTGTTTTTATCATGTTCTTTCTTTCTTTCTTTCTTTTTTTTTTCCACTTAGTACTTTTTTTGCTTAGTAAGCTTAGTTCAATATTAGATCATCATAAGGTTCTAGGTTGAGTAATTTAACATTTTATAGCTTCTGCATAGTAAGATAGAGCTATATTTTAGTAGTTAGGCTATATCTAACTATAGCTTTTTAATTTAGAGCATATAATAGTACCTAATGGCTAATTTTAATTAAGTGATTGAATTATTATTGTTATTATTATTATTATTTTATGACTGTAAATATCCAATCCGATTTAGAATTCTAACTCAGTATGTCTTTATAAATATCTGAGACTTAAACATTAGGTGAATCATTAAACAGCTAATAAGACTAACAGCTAATGAGCTAATATTTTAGATTAAAATTTGTACAGAGCCTGTAACATTGATATGAAATTATATATATATAGTATAAAGAGTTTACCCAAATGAATTTTTTTTTTTTTTAACCTTCATTACAAGCAATAAAGAATGTGTAAAGCAGGTAACTTAAAGTAACTAATAATTCATGACAAACGGAAACATTAAACAGATCTTCACTCATAAACTTGCAAGAATAGGTGTTTCCAAGCAAGCCATTTTACTTTCTCCCCAGACCTAAATTCTTTCCAGCTACTCTCATCTTTTGTAGATAACCTCGGAGGCCTTTTCGCCCTCTCTCCTACGCCACTGCCTTGATACACTAAATGCATTCAAAATCACTCGCCCTGTATAAATCCACGGGCCGGCAAGCTTTATTCCCTAAGCCTCGACGTTAAGTGTGCGTCCGCTTCCCTTATTGTGCTGAAGGGAGGATGAAGAGCCCAGCTCAAAGAGAAAGAGAGAAGGCTGACTCAGCGAAGGCACATATATAGAATCCTGCTGCTGCACTGAGAAGATGAAGGAGGAAGGAGAGGGGCTACCTAACACGTTATTATTTGGCTGGAAGAGAAATGTGGATCGAACCAGCCGTCCATTCCCAAGCTACACGTAAATATCCCACATCCTGAATCTGCAATAGCGTAGTTAGAGGTTATAAAGGTTTCAGCACAAATGTAAGGGAGTATCCCTAAACTTAGTCACGCTATTGAAGTGGAGTAAGAAACCTTTCATTTTCAAGGATTTTATTCATTTGAAGTTTGCATTCCCTTCATTTGGTATAGTCGTTCATTTTGGTCCCCATTCGAGCAGTTTTGGATCTGAACCACAATTCACAGATAGAAATTACAACAGCTGCAATGTACAATGCCATGTTAAATTCTATGATCTACTATCAAAGCCAAAAGCATTAATGTAGTTTTGGTTTATTTGCTTTATTAGTGACTAAAAAAATCGTATTTGACATTAAAATGTTTGCCATTGTTTATTAAGCTGCATTGTAATTTATTTGTGTATGAGGTTAAATATATATATATATATATATCTAGTTATTAAAAAAAAAAAAAAAAAAAAAAAACAGCATGACTTTTATAAAAATAATTAACATGCTGAGATTTTTAATGAAAATATATTATTAGTATATGATTTCATTATGTCTATTACTTTTGATGGTTTAAAAATTGCAATATTTGGAAATTTATATCTAACAGAAAATGTATGAATCATTAGAAATAATTACATTTCTATTAATACCTGTTTTATGTATACCGTACTTCAATTTATTTTTTTATTATGACAAATATTAGAAGCATATTTCTTTTGCACAAAACAGACCCAATAAAGACAATTTTTCTTTTCTTATTTTTCCATTTGGTATCAACTCAAATAATAATAATAATAATAATAATAATAATAAAAATAAATAAAATAAAATAAAAAATAAAAATATATTTAAAATGAAACTGTGATAAAACCTGCGATTCTTTTTTTTTTTTTTTTTCTAATAATATAGTAACCATTGCTAAGGAACGCAACTTCATTTTAAAGGTTTAGAATAATTATTATTTACGCTTTTTGTAAATTTAAGTTAAAAGATAACTATAACATTAAATTTTTGACAATTACATCAGAGGAATGAAAATTACATTATTTGACACAATCTTAACCATGTGAAACTTAAGGCTGTACATCAGTCAGATTCTCCCTTTCTTCCTTCCCAAGTAACCCTACGAGATTTTGGTTGCTTCACGTTATATCTCATCGAAAAAATGAACATGTTCCTTTTTCGTTTGCGTAAACAATTTAAAAATATATATTGCTTTTTGCGATTAAAAATTTGAGCCTTAAATTTACTAAATAAAATAAAATATTAAATTTAAAAGAAAAAGAAAAAGAAAAAGAAAAACTCACTATGCTGAAAGGGGACATGTTCAAAAAACAAAATTCTAAAAACTTTATTCCTAATTAAAAGAAATCAACTCTGTAAATTGTGATTATACAAGGGATACTAGCATTAATTATGTGTGTATGCTATATTGATCATTTTAAATTCTTTCAAATTGCAGCGGTGCATATTTTGGCAAATAGAATAAAACAATTTCGCTTAGAAAAATTATGTATTTATAAAAATCAAATAAAATAGACCCTAGAGACTGGCGACCCTTGTCAATCACTGTGTAAAAGTTATTTATTCGATGACTTTTCTTAAAAAATAATTAGTAGTAAGTAAGCACATCTTAATACAAATTTTTAACGTAGTTAATATTTAAACATACTGTTACGTACAGGATAAATAGTTAAAAGACAATTAAATTTCTGTCTTAAGGAATATTAATTTTGGACAACTAGTCTTTATTTTATTTATCTCTCTCTCTTAACTGTATATCGTAGAACTTCTTGCTTTATTCAAATTTGTCAAAGGTTGACGGGGATTTTTTTGCTGTTTGAAAGTAATAATCTTCTTGTCATAATAAATATATTTTACAGATTTTAATTTACTGGCAAAGACCTCCTATATTCATAAAAATACTTCAAAGTTTTTCTAAAAGCAAGAAAAAAAATCAAAAACTTATGTTGATAAATATGTAAATTAATTTCACATACCAACAAAACTGGTATTCTTCTAATGGTTAAGGCTGCACACCAGTATTCACCCATATTCCCCTTTTCTCCCTTAACATATAGTTCTGATTTTTTATCGCTTCGTATTTTAAACTAGGCCGTATCATAATTATTGTCACTAAAATTTTTAAATAAGTAAAAATATCACCCTCAATGCCTGTCGAAAACTAAAATTTATTTATTAAAAGGGAAAAAATCTCACACTGTTAAAATTTCGAACATTAACAGCAAATCAAACCCTGGATAAAAATAATTTTCAAAAATGTGTACTGGCGATCATTTTTGAAAAACTTCTCGAGATACATATCTTTACATTACTGAGTAAAAAATGAGTGATGAAAAGTGGACTTCAAACAATACTTTGTCTACCATATGAAATTATCATTCCTAAGCAATTTTTCCAGACTAGTAAAGCACTTCGATGAAATTCAATAGAAAAAGATGGTTTGCCCTTTATTTTGGGTAGCTTGTAAATTGTTTATAAATTGTAAACAGCACATAGTGCCCTTAAATTTAGAACAGCATGAAAAACACGTAACAAAAAACTTGAAATGCTTTTCCAGCAAATTTCCTGGCATAGAGCCTTAATATATCGTAATTCTTTAACATGGCTCTGTAAATGAATGGTGAATGATTTCCATACCATATTCTAAACGAAACATGTTTTTCTGAATATAAAAAAAGTATGTAAGTTTCATTTTGTTTTCCGTAGTTCAAAATTATTATAATGTACCGACCAGAAAATTTGCCCATGGATATAATTGAGTTGAATTCTCTTGGATGTTTATGTAAATGAATATTTGCTCCATTTAACAAAAAGTTTAAAGTAGCATTTCCATATGATACAGATTTAGAGTAGTGAGTCTAGATTTCCTGCTAATATATGCTCTTCAGATATGCTGATAACAGACACACAAGCAAGTGCACACACAGATCAATTGATGAAAACTTGATTTTTGGATTCAGTGGACCTTAAAACATGAAAATATACCGAAATCTTAAATTTGACCCAAAAGCAATATTTCATATACCATAATATGGATAAGAGAATATAAAAAAAACGTTATGTCTGTGTAATAATAACTTATTAAAATTCAAAAAATAATTATTTTAGTCGTCTCAAAAACGTTAAAAAAGCATGTTGCAACTTTTCTTTTTATTTATTCTTTTATTTATTTATTTTTATTTTTAGCTATTGTAACGTCAACATTCATGGCAATGTCGCATATATCTTAAAAACTTTTGTTTTTGATTTTAGCTTGACTTTTAAAACGATTAATGTTGCTCAGTTAAAAATTATTATTTGTATTCAAAATTTTGGAAATTCAATATTTCACGAAGCTTCATTCCTATCTGTACAGTTCGAGAATGTAGAAACGTTCTAAATCCCCATCGTCACCATTCCGAAACGGCACTTAAAGTGGAGGAAACTCTAGTTATAACAGGATTAGTGCAATCGATTTTTGGCGTCAGGACTTCTTGTTTTGGATTAGATGGCTGCTGCTGACTGCGTTTTCGTGTCTAATCTACAGCTGTGCCCCGGTGTCGGATAGAAAATGTGTTTCTAGCCTACACACACATACAGACACGATAGCTGCTGAGTCAGCTCCGTCCTTCGGCAAAGCCAAATTTCACCCGTGAGGTAGAGAGAAAGTCGGTTACTACAGACGTGTCCCCCTCTTTTACATTCGCCGCGAGATTTGCCGACCGAAGCGAATTTTCGTATCAAGTTTTGTCTGCTAGCAAAAGGTTCAGCGAACAGGATGGAAAGGGCAGCCTCCGGACCTGTCCATCATTGGAATACTTGGCTGAACATATTTTTCTTTGTTCGATTATATCTTTTTTTTCTATCTCTTTATTTTAAAGAAAAAAAAAAGAAAAGAAAGAAAAGTATCATCTCATACCTTCACATTAGAGTAGAGGTCAAAATAAAACTTAATGAAAATAATAATAATAATGATAAAATGTACGGTTAAATATGATACTGTTTCTCGTTTCTGTTGTTCATATTTATATGAAATTTATTCAAAACAAACCGGGTATTTTTTTTCTTTGTTCCTCTTGTAGTATTGCATATTATTTTTAATAAATCAAATATTGTTTAGAGAGGGGGGGGGGAGTATTCTTATCAAGCTCATGTGAAGAGCTACTCAGAAAAATTGCTTAAGATGCAACGAGAAAGAATGACATTTTTATTTTTTCAGGTTTTCTAAAACTTTAATTTTGTTTTTGAGCCGCAAAGAATTCTCTTTCCTATTCATTTAAAAATGTCCCCGAAATCCTCAATAATCAAAATGAATTAATATGCACTAGTATATTTGTATATATATATATAAAATATTTCGTAGCATCAGCTAAATAGGGACATTCTTTTTAAATAGTTTTTAAGATTCGTTTGGTATTCAGTGATTAAAGAAACTGAAATAAATTCCAGTGTTTCTACTAAAATAAAATTTAATGAAAGTAATAACATATATATTTTTTTTTCAATACTGGATGGAATAGCTGAGCTGAACTAGAGCAAGGAATTTTGCTGAAAGTTTTCCAATAGTAACGATTTTGTAAGAAGTTTTGAACTAGATTATAGAATCTAGATTACGTACAGAAGATGTCAACTCTGTGGATTCTGAAAACTTGTAAAAAGAAATCACAACCCGATTTATGGATAGTATTATTTTTTTTTTCTTTCTTTTCCAACTTTCTTGGTATTCTGCAGGGGTAAACCGATTTTCACAGAACAGCGATAAGGATATTGATCGAATCTAAAAAGCAGGTGGTCAGCAATATCATGGCATGCCTCTGGCTATCTGCCACCTTGCGCAACTCTCGTCTTCCCGGCGGCCTCTCAAAAACAGCTGATTTTAAAATTTTCAAACCTGGCGCTGCACGAAACTGGGAGAGTAGGAAAATGGGGGAAAAGGGAATGAATAACCCAATTTCAGTTTTCGCTGTTTTGTTGATTTTTCAGAAATATCAACAGATGGCGCTGCAATAGAGTTGAGTTGAGAGAATGAAAAGAAATGGATTCTTATTAATGGCGATCAAGACATCGTGAATACAGTACGGCCCAACAGATCTCGTCAGTGTTTGTGAAAGCGGCGACCGACACGGTGGGATGTAAAATTGTGCGTATCAAGGGACTTCAGAAGGAACCCCGCGTTTCGGCTGAACGGGACACGCACTTTGACGATCATACATTTACGGGAATATTAAATCGATTAAAAACTTTTTTCTTCTAAACAGTGTTACTTCGTTTAATACGGGCTATTGATAGGGCGATATAATAAACATGTTAACAGCATATTTTGGTGAGATATTGAATGAATATGAATAATCATCCTGATTTTGCATGTAATGAGCACTTAATTGGATAAAACAAGTTAATCTTGCGATACACATGTGAAAATTTCTTTCTCTTTCTTTTTTTAAATATGAAATAGTGCTCCGTCCTTTTTAACAGTTGAATTAATTTATGTAGTGTTATTTATTATTTATTCACTTTTTTTATTTATTTTATTTTGTTTTGATTAATTTTGGATAACGATATTTTGAACTGAACAACTGAAAACTCCAGTATAATAAGAAAGGAAATATAAATATATATATTTTTATATGAATCAAAAATTTATTTTCTGCTTATTATTTTATTATTGATTTTTTTTTTTTTTTTTTTCCCTTACATTCATATGCAATTTTTAACTTATACTGAAAGCATTCACCACTACCCTTTTCCAACGGTACCATTTTATATTATTTCTTAAATTAGTCTACTTTGGCCATTTTCGCTGCTTTTTTTTTTTTTTTTTTTTTAAGAAAAAGGAAGAAAATAAAACTACTGATGCCGGATACTTTATAGAATGTAAATATTTTTCGAACATCTGAAATTTCTAAAAAAATCTTTTCTACAATTTTGCCCTCCGTTGGAGTTGCTACTGAATAATTTTGGAATAATGTATCCTCTTTTAAATTATAGATGTCTAGTGTATGATATAATTCAATCACAGTCATTCTCATCATATCATTGCCAATATGTAGTTTTATTTTATTTCTAGAATAGCATGTGGATAAAATGGATAGTATTAAGATATTAATTTTGTTTTATCACCGTTTAATAACGATGTTAATTTTTTATACAATATTTTTATTGAATTCAGAGAGGAGGGGGGGGGGGGGAGTGACTAGAGAAAAATGAATTAAGAAAAGAGATTTAGTTTGAATTCCACTGAAAAAATTGACAATTATAACTTCTGTCTCTCTCTCTCTATGATGTTTCAGAGTTCTTGGGAGATTCTTGAATGGATTAATTATAAATGCTTTTTTTAAGTAAAAGCACGATGCACAACAACCCTACAACAGCAATAGTAATATATCGATTCATTGACACCTTTTATTAAAAAAAAAAAAAAAAAAAGTTTTAAAATATCATTGTGATAATTACCAAGTAAACAATTCGACAGTAAAAAAGGATTAATACAAAATTGGTTTTTTAAAAATAATTAATTTTCAGATTTCCATTTTTATTAAAAAATCTCTAAAAGTCTAGTTGTTTTCAGAGTCGAATGTTGTCCTTTCATTTTTCATTTTTCATTTTTTTTTTTTTTTTTTTTTTTTTTTTAATGCAAATCAAAATGAAATGACTTTTGCTACTGATTTTTATCTCCTTACAGCAAAAACTTAGAGAAAATCTCTGTCGTAAAGTATTGTGTTATTAAATATTTAAAAAATATTTTAAATTAAAGAATCTTTTTTATAAAATCAGTATGTATGTATTTTTTATGAAAAAAATGTATGTATTAATGCAGCTTAATTCAGGTAAATATTAAAGAGATCTTAAAGGTATATACGTTGCAATTATTTTATTTTATATTGCGAATCGAAATTAATGCACTCTTTATTTATTATTATTATTATTATTTATCTATTTATTTATTTTGAAATAATATTAAAATATTTATCACTTTGATAATTGCGGAACCATGAATTCGATTCTTATGGATAAAGACAAAAGTTATCGATATATCTACAAGCAAACGTTTAATTAATTTCGTTATAATTTTTGGGAGTTTTAAGGAGATCCAAAATTAAAGATTTAAAGCTGGACATATGTGCCCATGGACTATTGGTGCCTATATATAACATTAAAAAAAAAAATTAATAAAACTAGGTCCGGATAACATTTTACCACATAGACATTTTGGTTCATTTCAAAGGTACATGATAAAATCTGAGTGACAAAATAAATAAACAAATATTAAAAAAGTAGAATGAAAAGGCTAGGGATGCAAAAACATAATATAAAAAATACTGAAAAGAAAATTTGAATTATTTCTGTCTGTAATAGATCTATATCTACGTAAGAATTTTCGATCTGTGTCTGCGTATATTTAGAGGAAGAATATATTATAACCGTCTTAACGAAAAAGTACTATTGCTTTGTCTTGAGAATTGAGACCTTTATTATTATTATTATTATTATTATTATCTTCATTCATAGTAAAAAGTATTTTTTCAACAAATAAATATGAATCCAAAGTAATGAATAAAATATCCAAAATATTGCTATTATATCGCCATTATATCTTCTATCAACATCTTAGAGAGAAACACCCACATTATGAGGTGACGATTTTTTTTTTTTTTTTCTTTTTTTTTTTTTATTTAATGTTTAACGCTTTTTCCCATGTTAAGTTGTGAACACGATAACTGGAGTAATTTTTATTTAAATTTAACCAGCTCGCGATATGTTGTCAGGGAAGTAAAAATCTCGGTCGAGTTCGTAGATGGGGTATCCAGCTCAAAGGGGGTGGAAATGGTGGTAGATGGAAAATTTCATTTGCCCATAATTTCTTTAATATTGAAAATAGGAAAAAACTTCAAATCAGGTGAATTACCGCTTTTCCCTAAAGAACAATTTTTGTATTTAAACTTTTTTGATAGCTTCAATTGCTTAAAAGTTACAAGTTAAAAAATGATTTTTCGTGATGAAGCCGACTTTTTCTATTAGCTTTAATTCCTTAAATTTATAATCTGTTGCTTACGTTACGTGCAAACAATAATAAAAAAGATCACTGAAAAAATAAAAACATGGTAACCGCTTTAATTAATCCTTTTAAAATATAAAACTAAAATAATACGTTACTCTTAGTAAAAATATCGTATGTGGTGAATAGTTTAGAACGCCGGTTTAGGCTAGAATTTAAAATTTACGATTGAAATTGACAGTAATACCTTACAGCTTGCTTTGACTTTTTATCTTGTAGAAACAAGATATCGGCCTGTGAAGAGATATGAGGTGGTCGCGTGGGAAGAAAATATAATGACGCCAAATCTGTCATTCTCCATCGCCAAGTTCGCCAAATTTTGTCGTCAAATAACGAATTTCGTCGCCAAGTCAAAAATTTCGTCGTCATCTATCAAATTTTACCGCCAAATTACAAATTTTATTGCTAAGGCGCAAATTTTGTTGCCAAAATCATACAATTTGCTAAACTCATGACAATTACCATTGAAATTTAATGGTGCCCAAATGGTCCAATGTTAACTAATGTTAATGTTATAATTGCAAGTTGAATCGTAATTCCATACAACGTAAAGGAATCTATCTACCTTTGCCTTCAAGCTTGCGGAAAGGGGATTTTTTTTTTTTTATGTTTATTTTTAAAATTAAACAGTTAAGAAATATTTTTATAAGAAATAATTTAAATGTTTTGAAGTATTCTACGTATTATATACTCAGAGTTCACCAAGCATTTAAATTTCAAAGGTCACTATATTCATAAAGAAAAAATTCTCGGACCACTAAATTCATAGAAAAAATTCTCGGACCACTAAATTCATATCATAAATCCCAAAGGCCACTAATATAATTTATTGAGAAGCACGAACATATCTGTAAACAAATTATACCCATTTTATAAATATATATATAACTATATATATATTTTTTTAAAAAAATCTATGCCCATGGTAGCATATATGCTACTATCACTCTGCCATAAATTGGCATTCTTTTATAATAATTTTGTTTCTCCAATGAAACAAAGGAAATTTGATTGTCCGTAAAAAAGTTGTGGCAAAGCTTCGCCTTAGTGTGACTTCTGTATGGTGACATATATGCTACCACGGGATTTAAAGGGTTAATATGAAATATTACAAATGCCTATTTTTTAAATGACAACTGCTAATATATATTTTAATTACAATGAAAATATTTAAAATTTGTTTTGTTTTAAGAAAATAATTAAATTAGTTTAAACATTTTAAAATATTTGAAGCCTTATCAATATTACAAACAGCAGTGAAATACAACTTAAAATTGGCGCATTATATTATCTTTAATTGGTTATTTATATAAGATTAGGATTATATCTGTTCTTCACTCAAGGGAAAACATGTGTACAAATAGAATTAAACTGATATATGTCATTCAACTTAACAGTATTTCATTTAAAAAAAAAAAAAAAAAAAGAATGAAAGAAAATACATTAATATACAAGGCCACACAAAATACGGGAAAGAACCTTATGTATATGTACAGTCGGGGAAAAAAAAAACGCAACACTCAACGTAACTTCGTTGCTAATCAATGTAGAAAAATGTAATAGGTATCATTCGACGGGAAATTGTGAGTAGTTTCAGAAAATGAACTGAGTTTTTGAATTGGGGGTCGTCTACATATTAAAACGTGCACCAACTTTGATTTTTTCAATGGTAACACCCTATTTTTATTTTATATTTGAATTTCTGGGATCGCGACAACGCGAAAAAGTATATTGGTTGTATATTTTACTCATTTTTTCACAGAGTTATGAGCGTTCAAAGTTTGAAGGTGCTGATGTTAAATTCATATTTCAAACTTTTATTAATATCTTCATAAAAAATAACTTGATCGATATAATTTTTTTTTTTTTTTTTTTTTTTTACGAAATACAGTGAAGAAACCCAAACATAATCCATCATTACTTTTGATTCTGGAAAATATTTTTAATTCTGTAAAATATTAATAAATTCATATTCATAAAAATTATGAATTATGACCTATATTAATTTTTACATAAAATGAATCCTAATGCTGAAAAATATGGGTGTGAAATTTGCAGCTCATTCCAGTTATTAGTTTTCGAGATATAAATAAATCTTTCTTTAGGAGTGGTTTAGGGGGCCGTCTCTTATATAGTTTTGCATGAGATAACGAATCAAATCTTAAAAAATAACAAAGAAAATTAAATAAAATACTTTTATTTTTATTTACTGGTCAAATTATATAACAACAACGTCAAACGCAAAGAAATGAAACAAAAATGATGATTTTTAGACATTAGTGTTCGCATCAAGAATTCCTGTTTTCTTCTTCCCCGCCTTCATCGTTCTTCAAAACTAAACAATACAGTAAAGAAAAGTAAATGTGACATTCGGTATTCGTGTTAAACCCCTTATTTTATGTTGACAAAAATATGCACAAGTGGTATTTACTTCATCGATAAATTGGTGATTAATTTTGAATCTTTTAAACACACTAGAAGAAAAAACTTAACTAAATAGGCTGGGTTTACTGTTTTAAATAGGAAAATAGGTTTAATGTGAAATTGCCAAATATAAAAAACGAATGGAATTGGAATGCAAGATAGACCTGTAAAATCGTTTCTTAACTATCGTCATAGTTAAAAAAGGCTTAATCATTTGCTTCATATATTGATTTATTTTATTTTATTTATTTACTTATTTATTTATTTTGTAGGGGGCGATTATTATTTTAAGGACACTTTATTCTTTAAAATTTTATTAATATCTTTTAACTTTATACATTTTTAAAAACATACTTTAACTTTTATAAATATATTTTAACACTTTTTGAGACTGCAGGATTTTGTCTTTTTGACAGTAAGACCCGCCTACGGGCGTTATACTCTCAAAATAAAATATTTCAGAACAAATTTTCTGTATTCACAATTATATTGCAAATGGATATACATTATAATTATATTCTTTCTAATCAATATATTTCTATCCATAGTTTATTTTATTGCAAAAATATGAACACTGGGTACACACTTAAAAAATATGTAACACACAAATTACGAAAGAAACGCCCACTGACAGAGTTACAGATTTTCAAATTGCGTGAATCTACGTAAGCGGTCGCGAAAAAGTTAATTAAGAAATTATATTTTCATAGGAATTATAAAACGAATCGTACAGTTCCAAAGATTTCAACTGATCCAAAACTGGTAAGTCCAATTAAAATTGTTTAATATTTACTTTATGAACACTTACAATAATTTATCCAAAAAGATTTAGTTTATGCGTTGTATTTATATTATTTTATTTCGTATATTATGTTACACCTACGAAAGAAAATTTAAGTTTTATTGGTGATCAGTACAGCCATAATAGACACTTTTACTTGAAAAATATTGCGCTTTTTTCACAGAGTACTGCATGGAGTAATCGCAAGTGTAATGTATTTAAATAGATCTAAAATTATCTAAAAAAGTACTGAAGTATATATAAATCTAAAAAATTGAATTCAGGATAATTAAGGAACTGAAAACGAGGCAACGTTTTATTTATTAATTTCTATAAAAAAAATTTTTTTTTTTTTTTCTGAAAGATTTCCGGTGTGAAACATTAAAATTTTCTCTATTTCTTATAGGATCTTAATTTTATTTTTCTACATTTATAGATAACCCCCTAACACATTTTTGATTTTTACTCTATAAATACTAAAGATAAAGTATACAACCAGTATACTTTTCCGCACTGCCAGACTCTCAGAAATTCTGTTGCTATTGAAAAAATCAAAGTTGGCGCTTATTTCAATACGTTGATGACCCCTAATTCAAAATTTGATGACATATTCAGAAAGTGCTTTGAATTTCCTGTTGAATGATGTGTATTAGAGGTTCCTGCGTCAATTAATAACGAAATTACAGCGGGTGTTGCGTTTTTTTTTTCCCCGACTGTACATTCCGATTCAAGCAGAGACAATTATTTCAGGCATAATTTAAGGTGTGCTGCACCATTTTAAATTATAGTTATTTATGTATTACTACATTTTAGACATCCTTAAAAAAATAATAAAAAAATAGAAAGCACTAAAAAGCAGGAAATGTACCCCAAAATATTTCAATTATAATAATGTTCTCGTAATTTTGGGAAATGTTTTTATAATCAGTACGTAGTGTGATGTACGATACTTTGTTTTTTGTTTCTCTCAACTCAAAAGTGAAAAATGTATGAAATATAAAGGTGTGTGGTATTTTATTTTCCATTGAAAATAGTTGCAATGATAGTCTTTTAAGGTGATTTAAAAAATAATTTGAATACATTGTATTATTTGGGGAGTAGTACTTTTAGGTATTTTTAATTTTGAAAAATATTTCAAATCAAATGAAACTGACATATGTTACTGAAATAACAGCATATAAAAGACAAAGTGCTACTTTTTTACAGCGCAGCACATAAAGTTAAACATATGGAACTGCAGAAGTAGTATAATATGTATATCATTGTATGCACTACATGATCTATCGGGGGTAAATTTCTGAAGCAAAATTAAAAGTTCATTATGCTATTTCAATTTAAAAGCGTTTATATCTGTCTTGGAATAAGCTTTTTTTTTTTTTTTTTTTTTTTTTTTCCTTAGAGCAATATAAATTATTTAACCAAAAGAGAATTTTTTGTAACATATTATTAAAATTTAGTACAATTATCACGGATATAGTCGAATTTTAGGGTAAAGTTAAACATCTTACAATTAGATAATTTATTTTATTTTATTTATTTATTTATTTATTTATTTTTTAATATTGGCAAGTTTTCTTAAATTTAAAGTAGCAGTCTTTTGAGGAATTCATAAGTTAAGAAGATTACTTTTGCATCATGATTTATAATTTGTAGCGATTGTTGTTGATGACTCTACTGAAACTTTGGACATATGAAGATGATATGCATACATTATTTTGTGAAATTGAATTTGGATATTACACACACGAAAAAAAAAAAAAAGAATAGAGAGAGAGAGAGAGAGAGAGAGAGAAGAAAAATAAATAAATATATATTTTTTTTAATTTGGAACAGACAAGAATCTGTTGTAATTACAGATGTGATCTCTGATGCTTTGTTCTAGCAGACCACATGCTTATCTCAGAGCAAAACATGTTTTGAGGCAACTAAACGCAGTCTACCCTTTTCCTACAAGCCGGATATTAACCAAAGGTACCCCCTGTAAATGTTGTGCACCATTAAGCTGTTTCGTAATGGCAGAGCTCTCCAGGCTCCTGAATGCGTGCAGAGACACACTAAGCTTTACAGCACACCATAGAGGGATGCAGTAACCATAACTCAGCCCTGCCCGTTCCGACATAATGACGAAGCGGTCCTCATTATAGCCCTGGCTCGGCAGGGCGCCCCTGGGAAAATGAGGAGTTACGGACAAACGAGGGGTTGTGCGAATGAGGAGTGAGAATGTTTTTAATTTGAAACTCTATTCTTCTCTTGGCTGGCCAATTAGAGCCAAAATAGAGCAAAGGACTAACACGTGTGTTGGTGGATTCTCTTGTGATCGTGAATAGTCGAATTTCTTGAACTACTTATAGTCGCATCGCACATTTTAACAAAGTTGAACAAGACTTTTACAAATTCGTTTATCAAACTGAATATAGAATCTCTTTTGCAATATGTTCGGGTCATTGATTAAAGTATTTATTTTGTGCCTGATTATTTAAAATTCGCTTTCCATATAAAATATAACACTTTTTTTTTTTTTTCCCTGCTAAATGTGAACGATGACTAAATAGTCACATGGCATTAAGAACTGCAGCTTCGACCAAATGTAAATTGCATATTTTTGATGGAAATGCCAAATTAATTTTTACAAGAGCGAGAAAGGATAAGACCAGGAATCTAACCTGAGTTCGTAACATAACCTGCCTACTAGTGCTTTACCACAGAGTTAACCAGGTCAACCTATAACGCTATAACTAAGCACCATTTCCTCACTTGGAAATTGGAAATTTTCATCTGGTCTGTCAAATTGGTTAAAATATAGTCATACAGTCAGACAAAATAATCTATTTATAAAGAGTTTAAATCCCTCATACTTACATTATCGAACTTTCCTTTCTGTTTTGTATAGAAAAAGGTGAAAATATTCTTTTACTTAAAATAAAAATTATCTATGTCCTATATTCTAATATGACCATTAAAGTTGACCATTTAAGTAAAAATTGATGAATTTTTTTTTAAAAAGATACTACATACTTTTTAAAAAGAACTGTAAAAACTTTTCATTTTCTGTGAGGACTCTATATACATCAAGTTATTAGATTTAAAGATATTAAGTTGCAAAATTTCACAACGCGATATTATTCAATTGCTTTTGGTGAAGGTCGGCCATTTTTTTCAGTAAAAATTGATCATTTTTTAAACAGATACTGCATAGACGTTACAATTTTTTAAAATAACTGTAAACACTGTTCTTTTTCTTTTCTTTTCTTTTTTTTTTTTTTTTTTGAGGACACTATATGCACTATATACATCAAGTCATTAGATTTAAAGATATTACGTTGCAAAGTTTCACTCACAACGCGATATCATTCATTTGCTTTTGATGAAGGTCGGCCATTTCTTTTACTAAAAACTGATGATTTTTTTTTTCTTTTTCTTTTCTTTTTTTTTTTTTTAAGATACTGCATAGATGCTATACTTTTATTAAAAGGAGTTCTAAACACTGTTCATTTTTTGTAAAGACACTATATACATCAAGTTATTAGATTTAAAGATATTACGTTGCAAAGTTTCACAACGCGATATCATTCGATTGTTACTTCCTTATACAATGTATAAGGAAGTATAGTAATCCCGATTTGCGAAATGGATTTTGTAATTCACATTGCTCGAAAACGAATGATCGCTGAATGTTGCCAATTTATACGTGTGACAGTCATGATGTCTAGTTGCACACCTGCAAGTTTCGTCATAACACGAGCTCTCGTTTTAGAGATATAAGCGACTTTACACGATTTTTCGTGACGTCTGTATGTATGTGTGTCTGTGTGTGTGTGTGTGTGTGTGTGTGTGTGTGGGTGTATGTCGCATAACTCAAAAACGGTTGGACGTAGAAAGTTGCGAATTGGTACATAGGTTTGTTATAACATCTAGTTGTGCACCTCCCTTTTTGGACTTTATATGATTTTCCGTTTTGGAGATATTTAGGAAAATTAGGTTCATAATGGGCAAAATGTATCAAAAAACGGTAATAGCTCAAAAACGGTTTGGACAAATCTTGCAATTTAACTGACTTCTCGACTAGCTAGACATTTGAAACTTTCAGAAAAGTTCAGAACACGTTGACATGAGTCCCCCCCCAAGGCACAACTTTGACATGAGGCCCCCCCAAGGCACAACTTTGACATGAGTCCCCCCCCAAGGCACAACTTTGACATGAGTCCCCCCCCAAGGCACAACTTTGACATGAGTCCCCTCCCCAAGGCACGACTTTGACATGAGTCCCCCCCCAAGGTACAACTTTGACATGAGTCCCCCCAAGGCACAACTTTGACATGAGTCCCCCCCCAAGGTACAACTTTGACATGAGCCCAGACAGCACATCGCATCCCCAGGATATCTTCAAGATGTCTTCTGGAGGAAAAGACATCCCAGAAACGTCCTTAAGATGTACTGTGGATAAGTTAAGCCTAACTGTGCTGTTAGGGAGTCCCCCCAAGGCACATGAGTCCCCCCAAGGCACAACTTTGACATGAGTCCCCCCCAAGGTACAACTTTGACATGAGTCCCCCCCAAGGCACAACTTTGACATGAGTCCCCCCAAGGCACAACTTTGACATGAGTCTCCCCCAAGGCACAACTTTGACATGAGTCCCCCCAATGCACAACTTTGACATGAGTCCCCCCACTAAGACACAACTTTGACATGAGTCCCCCCCAAGGCACAACTTTGACATGAGTCCCCTCCCCAAGGCACGACTTTGACATGAGTCCCCCCCCCAAGGTACAACTTTGACATGAGTCCCCCCAAGGCACAGCTTTGACATGAGTCCCCCCCAAGGCACAACTTTGACATGAGTCCCCTCCCCAAGGTACAACTTTGACATGAGTCCCCCCCAAGGCACATGAGTCCCCCCCAAGGCACAGCTTTGACATGAGTCCCCCCCAAGGTACAACTTTGACATGAGTCCCCTCAAGGCACAGTTTTATTTTTTATTTTTTTTTACGTATGCATGCATTTTTTTAAAATATTTTTAGCCAAATGTTTCGGCTCCAGTGACAATGTTTTTTAACATTATGTATATTTCTAAAAGTGTATAAGGAAGTCATGTGGTGCCCACATCAGATTGTTTTTATCTTAAAATAAGAGTCTAATTTTAAACAAAAAGCAGTCTAATGTTAAAGAATAATGAATAACTTTTTAAAAATTGTCAGTTTTGAAGTTCTAAGAGCTGGAATTTTTAAATAACAGCGTATTTATTTCCCATACATAATACATAATCCATTAAATTTGTAAACAATTGTTGATTCATTCTTGAGAATCATTCACATAAGACCATAAAGCATTGTTGCAAAACGAGTGCAAAACGGAAGAAATATTTAATTTAATTTAATTTAATTTGTCATATGTTATTTTGACTTTTTAACCTTAAAATTAATTTTTAATTATGTTTCAAAGCCCAAAATGCGATATAAAAAATAAATAGTGATTCAGTTCTTTTGAAAATTCATTTAAATTTAGTGACCCACTGGCATTTAAATATAGCATCCTAGCATGGGAATCCTTGATAGATATTATATATTTTTTTCTTTTTCATATTTTGTTTCTTCCATAAAAATTTTTAAAAGAAAAAGAAACTTGGTTTAAACTATATTTCATTTTCCGAGATACATTTGTATTACTTTTACCAACGTCAGATAGATTTCTGCACGAGCTAGCAAAGTTTAGCATTTATTAAGTTACAAAGATAATCTTTTCTTTCATAAGAAAAAAAATCCCAATCGTCAGGCTACACTATACGCAAAGAAAAAGGGGAATTATGAAAAAAGTAAAAATAACTGTTGTGACGAATTTCTTTTTCTCACGCCTTAAGAATTGTAATCAGAAAAATATTCGAAATGAGATCAAAAAGTACGCATCCTTTTTTTTTTTTTTTTAAGTAACATTTTAAAAAAAATGCAAAAGACCTACAAAGCTTTAATGCATAATTTATGTTTAAAAAAGTAGTAATAATAACAAATTATGTTTTTTTTTTTTTTTTTTTTTTTTTTCTGTTGACGCAGTAAAATTATTCTCTTGTACGTTAATTATGAAAGACTGAAATAAAATAACAATTTAAGAATACTTTTTCTTTTACAAGAAAAATCTCAGCAGTTCGACATCATATATGTAAAAGAAAAACAGAAAGCTAGAATGAGCAACAATAATTCTTTGTGAATTTCATTTCCGCATTCCTCTGAAGGAAGTAATCATAAAGGTGCTCCGAATCAGATCAAAGCACGGCTTTAAAAAACAAAAATTATAAAAATATATATAATGAAATGAAGTGAACCCTCAAAGACTAGATATTAAGCTTAATCTCAATGATCTGCGTGAACATCAAAATTTGTTATTTCTTCTTCGTTTATAATAATTCCTCTTTTGAAAAATCTTCGTCTAAAAGAAAGAAAACAAATTATTATTTTTTTCTTTTATATATATACATAATATAATATAAGCTATAACAGCATATCTTGCTGGCTTTTTTTGCCATTTCTATCATCTAGTTATTTTGAAGAGAAATATTCACATACGTGAAAAAAAAAAAAAAAAAAAAAAAAAAGGTAGTACTATCTGAACTTTGACCTTTTATATTTTCGCTTTCTTTTACATGCTAAGATATTCTTCGTTTTTCAAATTAAATAACTGCATTAAAATAAGGCGTTCATTAAGTATTTTCTAGCCTGTTAATAATTAAAAAGGAATTAATAATAACAGTTCTCGAAATTACCCTAGTCTTAGTTTGAAAATAATATAAAGGGAAAGAAGATCAAAATCTATTTTATCTGATGAAATTTTATTATGAAACCATCGAAAAATTTGTTGCTGATAAATTCTTTTCAAATGAATTCATAAATTTTCATATCTATTGCTATATTTAAAAAGAATTTAAAGCTTGCTTCATTTGTTACAATAATTGTAAAAATTTATTTATTATTATTTTTTTTTCCTTTTTTAATATAAAAAAAGAAAACAATTTTGAAAAGTCTTAATTTGATATGTTATTTTAAATGAGAGAAAAGAAAAACCCCAATCGATAAAGATTATTTTATTTACCTTCAAAATAAATTATCAACGAAATCGAATTTCTTTATTTAATTTAATTTCTATGTTTTTAAAAAAGAAATATTTTATAAATAATTTTGCTGTAGCCCTTAGGTGATATCTTAAAATGTTTACAATAATTTCGATACGATTGGTGCAATTATTTTTCTTTGCAAGTTGATTTAAGAAGCATCGATAATATATGTATGGGGAAGGGGGTGGGGGAGAATTCGGATATAAATTATTTTCTCTAAATAAGTACATTCGAGCCACATACATTAAAAATTACAAATAAATAAAAATCCAAAATAATTATTTCTAAACTAAACTATACAAAATTTTAATAAAATAAAACTGAATTTACATTTTATTATTTTTACAAAAAGAAACATAAATTTACTCTAATTGACAAAAAGTTAATTGCATAGTTGACATTTGATCTATAGCAATAATTTAATCTATAGTAATAATTTTATTTAATTTGGGCCTTTTTAATAGGTATTTAAAAGTATTTCACGTCAAATACAAAAATTGGAACAATTAATTTTAGGTATTCCCTTTGTGTAATTCTCGTACATAAATGATTTTTTTTTTTTTTTTTTAAGGGAAAAAAAATATCTTCATTAAAAATACTAAATCATTCTTAAAAAAAAAAAAAAAAAAAAAAAAAAACTATATAAACACTACATTTTTTACGACAGCTATAAAATATATATAGATTTTTGGGTAGCCTAGAAATGCATTCACAAAAATTAGCTTTCAGTATGAATGCCAAAGTGTTAATTATCAGGGTGTGAAAAAATCATGATTTTTTTTTATTAAAATCGGATTTTTTTTATTTAAATCAGATTTTTTTAGTTTTATTTACATTATTCGACTAAAAATAAATGTTAAGAAATTAAGCATGAAAACTTAAATTTAAATGTGAATACATATAAGAAGCAATAAATATAAAAAAAACTAAATTAAAAAAAAATATATGAGGATATTAAAAAAAAAAAAAAAAAAAAAAAAAAAATTAATATTATGCAACATAGGTACATTCTTATCCCCCCCCCCTTTCAAAAAATAAATAAATAAGTAAATAAAATAAATAAAATTATATAAAATTATAATAAAATAAATAAATAAATGATTAAGTGCAAGTAGCTTAAAAGCATATAAGATCAATATTTTTTTTAAATGTTTTTATTATTATTCTCATTAAAATGTACATATTAAAACATCTTGAATATCACATTAACAAATTTTTTGAAGAGAAACTTTTTGGAGAATAATTATTTAATTAAAAGAAATCCAATGTGTATATAATTAATAATATATAATACACACATTAGTTTGTGCAATTTATTACAAATAAAATACATATAAATTCTAGGATTTTTTCAAAAGATTAAAATTTTAAAAAATTAAGAAAACTGAAACAACTAGCCAGGCCATTACCATTTCATTTCTAATTTTATAAAAGCCTAAGTAAAAATGGAAAAAATGCTTAAGAATGCCTTGGCCAGTTAAAAAACATAGTGATCAGAATTAGGAATAAGAAAAGTTAAACATGAAGGACAGAGTGACAGACAAATCAAATGCTTCAGTTCAGATGATACAATATTTATAATGCTTAAAAAAAAAAAAAAAAACTTAGGGCAGAAAATTTAAGGCTTTGTATAAAACAACTTGGCTGCAAATGAAAGTAGTTAGCTTCAAAATAAGAATGGAAGATAAAATTAAAGTTGTAGAAAATTAAAAGAATCATTTTTAAAATTAATAAACACAGATATTTTATTTATTTTTTGGGGGGAGGGGGTATTTGATGTAAATAACAAGTAAGTTCAAGTTTTCTTATGTTCTAAGACTATATAAAACTGCATATTGCCCCAAAATTATAAAATTTTATTTTTGATTTAAATCAATGATTTTTTTTTTTAAAAATCAAAGTGATTTTAATCACGATTTTAATCATGATTTTAATCAATCTGATTTAAATCGGCGTACCCTGTTAATTATTAAGAAAAATATCAAAAGAGCGTAAAACTGAAAATGAAATCACAAATAACAAGTAAAAAACTTTGAATAAACACCATACAATACAAAAAGTAGCTACAATTGTTTCGGGTCGAAAGAAACCTATTTTGTTCGCCTGGCGAAAGGTTGTGTTTTCTTTTGATCTGCTATTTTTGTGCACATTCTTCATTTTAGATACTAATAAAAATAAACTCAATGACAATACATGAATTTTCTACCCTAAAGAGGATATTTGACTGAACTTCCAATGCAATAAAATTTCAATAAAATATTTTATTTTATATTATATTCTTGGTACAATAAGAGAACAAGTAAAATGAAGGTCCAGAGGAGCCTCTAGTGTTTATGTGAAAGTGTTAAAAAATTTAAACACCATAAGATCTATAAAAAATATATGTTAGTGCTTATTTAGAAAGATATATATAGATATATAATCATATTCCAAAGTAAAACATATTTATTTTGATAAATACATAAGATTCACTTAAAGAAAAAAAAAACTTCAGCACTTAAATCTGATCATAGAAGGTCAAACTAAATATTATAAAGCGAGAAAAACGAGAGGAAATAAAAAGAGACAAAAGTAAGAGAAACGCAGGGCCACATTTATGCATGATTATAACAGGCATGAAAATATTAAGTAAACTTTATATGTACTAAATCAAAAGGTTACTTTTCTTTTACGCTTTTTGACAATCAGAAAATTTTAATGGAATTTTTTTATATTTTTTTAGTAGAAATTTTCACTCATTAAATAAAATAAGAGTTTCCATTAAATTTTTCCTGTAGCTAAAAATCATAACAGTAACGTTTTCTCATTTTTAAGAATATTTTGTGTCGATTTAATTTATCATAAAGCAGTTTCTTTCTTTCTTTCTTTCTTTTTTTTTTTTTTTTTTTTTTAACATTTAAAGAGAGAAATGTTTCTGCGTATGAAAATTGTTTTTTCGGACGCTGGGTTACAGCGAGTGAACCACCGATGTGACTAGCAAATCACAAAATGTATACAGAAGCGATGAGGAATATAACTATGGGTAGCTGTATATTGTTTACATTTTTACTTTCTTCTGTATTCAATAGAAGAAAGTACTGGATTCGTTAAAATTTTCGACTTCCGGTTTTGGACGGATTTACACGTTTTCAGAGGTCTAAAACACGATTTGAGTATTTTTAGAAAATGTCTGTCTGTCCGTCCGTCTCTCTGTGTGTGTGTGTTACAAAAATTTTGTGTCGATTGTATCTCCGGAACTACTGCTCAGAATTATATATAAATTTATATATAGATGCACTTGGACATAAATTATTGCCTATTAACTTTTGGTGTCAACTGCTCAATAGGTGACGCTGCTAACGATTTCCGTAATTTAAGGGGAGGATATATCTCAAATTCTATTGCGTATGATCAAACGAAACTTGGTATGTGAGAAGGCCATTATGAGGCATTATACTGATTCAATTTCAATGCTTATTGGCCAACAGGTGACGCTGCTATACAGTGATTTCCACAGTTTAAGGTAAGGCTATATCTCAGAAACTGCAGAGAATTGCATATACATTTGTATGTAGATGCATTTTGATATAAATTAGTGCCTATCAACTTTTGGTGTTAACCGTTCAACAGGTGGCGCTGCTAAACAGCGATTTCAGCAATTTAAGGGAAGGCTATATCTCAGGTTCTATTGCATATCATCAAACAAAACTTGACATGTGAGAAGGCCATTATAAGACATCATGTTGATACAATCTGGATGCTTATCAGCCAATAGGTGGTGCTTCTACACTGCAAATTTCATCGATAACGGGAGGGCTATATCTCAATTTCTATGGCATATAACTGTACGAAACTTGATATGTGAGATAACCATTATAGTAGAAACGCATTTTTTAAAATGCTATTTCTAGACAATAAAAATGTCTTTTTTTTTGGATATTTAGTGTTAGTTTTCTCTAAGAGGAAAATCATTTGCTTTCATAATGTTAGATAATTTTAATAAATAATAGTTCTTATAAATTATTTACACTTAGTGGATTTGCATATGAAAATATAGAAGAAAATCTTCTGGTGGCGACAACATACTAGTTCTAAGTGGGTTATGTATCTCATTTTTATTTTCCATATTTCTAGATTTGTATTTATTTATTTATTCATTTACATTTATTTTTATTTATTTTATTTATTTATTTATTCATTCATTTACATTTATTTTTATTTATTTATTTAATTTATATTTATTTATTTATTTGCTGAATTTGTTGCCAGAAAATGAAAAGTTAGGAAATATTCGAAATTTTTAACCAAAACATTTCTTAATCTTCAAAAACATTTTTCGAAAATTTCAATAAGATCTTTTATATAGGCACATATGTATCAAAGAAAATAAAAATACTTCAGAGAAAATTACATGGATTTATTTCATGAATCTTACATAAGATTTTTCACTAAAATTAAAAAAAAAAAAAAAAAAAAAAAAAAGTTCGACTACTTTTTTATTTATTTTTTAATCAAATACTTAAACTTTTGAGCCTTTTTCTTTCTTTTATGTAGATCAGCATATATATGTATTATTGTTTTCTCTATGTTACAAATATTTAATTTTATACCATTCATTTATATAGATGGAATGGTTAAAAATTTTGAAAATTGTATTCGATATAGAGGAACTACTAGTTTTTGTAGACAAAAATAAAACTAGAAATATTTAAAACTAAGTTTTTACAACTTCTCAAATATCCATACTGGACTAAGATCGGAAATCAATAGAGTTATTGATTCAGAGACTAAGATTTCTTAGCTACTATAATTTTCCGCGGTGATATTAAGCTGGTCCTAATTTACATGGATCGTTTAAATGAATACCATTTTTCACTACAAAAATTTTCACTTCTTTATATTTTGAATCAGCGATGAAAAATTACAGGAAAGAGAAGATGCTTTTCTTTTAAATTTTTTTTTTTTTTTCTTTTCCCGATCCAAAAAAAAAAAAAATATGCATGTTTTCGTAAAATAAAAATTTACCATTAAATCAATAGTTTATGCATATGTGTGTAATATGATCTAACTGATTACCTAATTTCAATATGGAGAGTTCCATAATATTTAGACAAAATGAAATGTACATACATGATAATGTTAAGATTATTAATTATTATTAAAAAAAAAAAAAAAAAAAAAAAAGTCAGTATATACAATAATATAATCATATATCTAGGTGCTATTTTTTATTATGATTACAATTCACTCGTTTACTGATTTTTAAATGATTTATAAGAGATTTAAAAATGAAAATATCTTTGAAATAAAATTATTTGGTATCAAAATAATTTGAAAATGAAATATATTTATATAAATAAAGAAATTTATGTATTTTTTAACTTTATATATTTTTCTATTTTAAATTATATCTGATAATAATTTTTCTTTCTACCAATTCTAAATGATTTATTTTTCTATTGTATACCAAAATGTTTATAATTTCGTAGAAACTTTTGATATTGTTTATAAATATTCGACTTTAGGAATTTATGCATAAAATACAATTTAATAATCACCACATTATTCTATTTGTTTATATTTATTTTTATTGAAAACCATTTTCCCGTTGTTGATTTTGCGCGATTTCATTTTGCAATGCCAGGGTTTTCATTTTATTAAATAAATTAGCTTTTTTTTTTTTTTTTTTTTTTTTTTAATTTAAATATGTCTGTCACAAAAATTGTTCTGTAGTTAACTTTAAAATATTTCAATAATTAATTTAATTTGTAATAGAGTTTTATTATTATTATTTGTGTTTCTGATAATTCTATTTAATTGATGGGAATATTTCTTAGAATTTTAGAAATTCTATGAACTAACAACGTTTTCTGAATTTCTAGAAAAAATATATATATTTGCAAATAATAAATAAAGGTTTCAAGTATATGCTTTATGATTTTATTTATTTATTTATTTATTTAAATGAAATTTTTATTTTATGCTAATTGTTTTTTAATTTAAATGAGGTTTAAAGATGAAAATTTTGCTTTTTGTGACAAATATCATTTTTCTCTGTTTCTTTTTTGTTCTTACAAAGTATGAATATATATAATTTTCACTTTTTTCTCTTCCCCACAGCTGCATCCCTTTTTTCGTCACCAATTTTTGCAACTACACGTTCTTTATCCCTCCCCAATTTCCCGCTCCTCACCACCGCCCACTCTCCCGGCTGACTGCGCGGTGAAGTGTGCGCGAACTCCTCCGGCCCCCAGTAACCAGTCTGACGGTCAATACACCAAACCATCTCCTCCTTCTGCTGGAAACACCACGGCTGGCTGTGTTTCTGTGTAATATTGACTGGTGTTTTTGTGGGCCTGTTTTATTCTGATGTTCCTTCTACAGATCTGTGTTAATAAATAAATTTTAAAAAATCCTATTACAATAAAACCAGATGGGGGAAAAAACATCCTTCACTGGGGGTATTAGTTGAAAAGCAGCAGACTGGAAACTCTCTTCTCAGAATAATAACTGATGTAGAAACTTGGGGAAAAAAACTACGCACAGTGATTTTAACTGAACCATATATTTCAGAAAAATTTACTGTGCTTCTACCAAAAATTTTTATTTATCTGATTCGTAAACTAAACTGATATGCCGGTCAAAAATCTTAAAACAGATGGTTTGATTCTATCCCTTATGTTCTAGAATAAAATTAGAAAGGTAATACATAATTCTTGTGATTCTCATTTACTGTGTATAGCAGAACAAAAATCCAAGCAAACATTTGCTAGCAGAAATTGAATCCTCTATTTGTGATTACTGTAAGTTTCTAGTCAAGAAATTTAACTAAAAGGAATTCAGCAACAAATCTGTTGATGTTCAGTTTTGTGAAATATTGTGTCATGTGAGACTTCTTATTGCTTGAATAATATCATAAAATTCCAGCAGTGGGATTGGCTAAAAACAGCAGCATGGAATTCGTTTGGTATTTACAAATTTTGTGATCCGATAGTCTAATCATCTTCATGTTCCTTCTCATTTTTGGAGTGTATCATTTCTTGTTTCCTTTGATCATGTAACGTAAGAAAGTGATAACTCACGGACCGTCGCTGATATCATCAGTGTGGACAGCAAAACCAACATTTACGTTAAAATAAACGAAGTGTTAGTTTGATCAAGGGACATCTAAAACACCCACGATGCTTGCTTGGTATGGTAAGTAAGAATTTGTATATATTAATCATGTGCTCAGTTGCATCACGCATATGGATCGACATATGATTTTACGTTTTTCTCTTTCAATATCAATTAAAATTTTAAATAGTTCTAGTAATGATGCGCATCATCAGAAAAAACAATTCGTTTTAATAAAGATGAATGATGTACGTTTATATATTCTGAATATAAGTAGAAATGAATGAAATATTAAATACAAAAATTTATTATAAAATACATAAAATATATAGAATTAATAAAAGTATAAAAATTGTAAAATTTAATGCACCTATATTATTATGTATTTATATTATCATAACCCAAAAATATTTATATACAAGTATGATTGATATATATGCGCTTTTGTAATAACTCCGTTTACTTTATTTAAGTCCACATTTTTTAAATTGATGTAAAAGCTCACTAAAAACATTCATCTGTATGAAATTAATTTAATACTAAATTTTATTATCAACTACATTTTTATTATTATTCCCCCCCCCCCTTTATTAAATATTTCGTGTAACCATTATAATAATATTAAGTAAACTTATATATATATATATATATATATATATATATATATATATATATATATATATATATATATATATATATATATATTCTAAAAAATAATTTTATTGAAATTTATTTTCGTTAATGAAAATATATATATATATATATATATATATTAAATAAATAAATAATAATAATAATACACATGATACAACATTTTTTAATGCAATATTTTTAATACAACATATTTTAGATGATTTTTTTTCTTTTTAATGTTCTAATTTGATTCCTTTAATTTAGGTTATAAACAATTAACATGTACATGTTATATATTTATCATGAAAGAACAAAGTAAATAAATGAAAGCAATATTATTGATTCTAAATTTAGATTAGTAAACTGATCAATACTGAAGTTTAAAATAGGTTTATATTTTTTACTTAAGGATATAGATAGATACTTATGAATGGGAAATTAAATCACATTCTTTTCAAATTTAATTTATTTTTACTTATTTAGTTACTTATTTTCCGTAAAAGCTAGATAAACTACCTTTCCAAAATTCCATATTAATAATCAGAAACTGTAAAAATAAAATACTTAGAAAAGAAGCATATTTACACTTCCTTTATCATCAATCCCTGTGATTTATTATCATCATCATTTTTTGTTTAAGAAGTTTTTAACGTTGATACCAAATGAGTTAATTTTCGAGTAATAATGAAAAGTGATGTTAAATATAAAAGATTTTTCATAGGTATGTGATTAATATATCATAATGTAAATATATATATATATATATATATATATATATATATAATTATATATGTAATGTAGAAATATGTGAATTATAGAAATTAACTGATGAGTCTTTTAAGTAAAATAGTTGTAATGGGGAATTTAGACATTTAAAAATTTTCTCTTAAGACTTTATTTACGTTAATTGTACGTAAATAAAACGCTTCCAGAATTTTTATTTTGTAATATTTCGTAACACTGTTTTAATAATTATAAAATATATAATAGTGCTATTTCATATTATTAAGTTCAATATTGTCTACATGAATCAATATTCACTTTAAATTAATCACACTAATTTCGTTAATTTCAATATTATTTATTATTACTTATTGTTACTTTTAATTTCAATATTATTCACCTGATATACCAAATACAAACCGAATATTTAAAAACATTTTTGACTAAATTGCTAATTTAAAAATAAATAAATAAATAATAATTGAGTTCATAATATTATTAAATAAAACTAATAAAAAAAAAAAATCAATAATTTTTCGCATTTAAAATCTTGTTTTAAAGCATTTATTTAAATAATAATAATAATAATAATAATAATAGTTTTTTGATATGATAACACTTTACGCATTAAACATTAATAATTATATTAAACAATTGTTTTATAATAAAAATGAGTTAGTGCTTTGACGTTCTAAAATTTTTAATGAAATAATTTATTTAAAGAAACATAATAATGATAATAATAATAATAATAAATATTTAGACATTTTTACGTTTAATACTGTTTTTGTTTGTTTTCACATTTGAAAATTGTGCATTTAAAAATAAATTAAAATAATTGAATAAATGACTAGCTAATTGAAATATTTATATATAAATTGTAAGCATACTTCAGTGAACTCATAAGATCTCGCTCGAATTATTTGTTTGTTACTTAGTACTAAATGTTACATTCTTGTACACAAAATGCTTCGGAAACGATTATATACGTATTAGGTTAACATTTTACACAAAATAAGCGGACGATATTAGATAAGTTTTATGGTTTACATGTGCGCAAATTGTTTATATCGCATTATTATTATTATAATTTAGTATTTCATAAGATTCTTAGTCTTTTATGGTATAAAATTGTTTATTATTTTAATTTTGAAAAATATAATTTTATATAAAAACCTTTACATAACTTTTGTTACTGTAACTTTTGTTAACAGTTTCATAAAATAAATTATACGATATATTTAGAATCTACACTTAAGAAAAATTCCACAATTTATAATAGTAACATAAGAAGAAAGACATTAAAAAAAGAAAAAAAAAAAAAAATGCAAAATTTGTGTTGCTTAAAAATAATTTCCTGTTTAATTTATACAGGATGATAAATTCTGAATATAATATTTTTATCGCCTGATTCACTGATACCTGTCATCAATGAAATACCAACTGCGAATGAGTAACTGTAAAGTTGTAAATATTAATTCAGCTAATGGAAATTTTATACATGAGTGCATTCATTTCATTCAATAAGACGTCAGAGAGATAATGAAACTGCTGCTGTTTTTGTTGTCGGTTACAAAATGTAAATATTTTGATTCTAAAATGAATTAAGATTGATACTTGTATGAATTTGATTTACAGAGTTTTCTTATTATTTTCTTTTTAAAATAAACTTAGCATTTAATTTTTCTTTTCAATATTGAGTTAAAAGTACAGTATATTTTGCATCTTTTGTATAAATATCTTTTACTCGAAAAAGAAGAAAGAAATACACAAAGAAAAACCAAATAAAATAAGGAAAGAAAGAGTGTTGATAGTCTTTATCAACCAAAAACATTTATATTATTAAATTATACGTTTTTTAGAAAACTCCAATAATGATATGTATTTACAAAAACATTTTTTTTTTTTTTTTTTTAAATAAATGCATATAAAATTATAGTGATGTATTTATTGTATATTTTTAAGGTAATAAAAGATATTTCTAATGAATGTACAAAAAATAATCATCGTTTTTAATTAATTTTTTCAAGATATGAAGAATTACTAAATTTTTGTCAATACTTTTTATGAATAATTACTCCTTCCATTCCTTTTCTTGATTTATCTCGAATTACAAAAAAATTCATATAATGAAAATTGTTATTGAGAAGCTTATTAAAAAAAAAATATATTAATAATAGAAGGGTGAATTAAAAAAAGACTTTTGATTGTGAAAAATTAGGCCTTTTTCATTCTATCTCTCTTCCCCCCCCCCTTTTTTTTTTTTTTTTTTTTTTTTTTTAATTTGAAGATATTTTGTTTAGAAGTGTAATTCTGAAAGTTTCTTAAACGAATAAATGGGAAATTTTTATTTTTATTGCGAAAATTATCACGTTTTTTTTTTTTTTTTTTTTTTTTTTTTATTATTATTTATTGATAACTTAAATTATTTTTTAAAAACAGATTATTTAGATAAATTTATGTATCACTGAAAGACTAACTCAATTTAACTTAGAAAAAAACATCATTTATAAATTCAATGCAGCTACTCTAAAATGCCTATTATTATTTTATTGTTTTGGATCTAAGCATGTTTGAATATATATATATATATATATATATATTAACAATTATTTAAATTTTTTAAGAAATGAAATATTTTTAAAGAAAGAAAACAGAAATACAAGTTACAACGTGATAATTTTAAATGTAAATAAGTAAAAGAAGAAGAAGAAATATGAGAAAAATGTGAAATTTGAAGTAAAATAAATTTCTATGTCCAAAAGAGATTCAGAATACGTTTCTTTTCATTTTCTTTTTATTGCTTATTTCTTTCTTTATTTTTGTGAATGGTTATATATACACACACTGATCTTTTTCATTTCTGTTTTTTTTTTTTTTTTTTTTTTTTTTTTTTTAATGCGAAACTAAAAAGAAAAAAAAATAGAATGCATAATTTGTCACAAAATGAATATTTCCCCATTTCATAATTTTTCGGAATTAGTTTTTATACCGCTTTTAATTTGTTATTATGAACGTATATCACATAATGTGACACAACACACAGTTGAATACGTAAACGTTGGCGGATATAAGAAAAATAATGTAGATGTAGATATATATTGTAGTAACTTAAATTTTGCTAAGTGAACAAGATTTATTCTGGCTTTTAATGGTTTTATTTATTAAGCACACATTTACAAACGATTTTAATTAATTTGTTTTCTTAGTCATATTTAAATCTCACATAGCTTTATATTATCTTTGAATAAGTTTCTTTGAGATTTTGTTGCATATTTATCCAGGTTATCATTGTATTCGACCGAATTTTATTGAAATACCAAAAGTTACTCGCATGTCTTTATTGTTATTATTATTATTATTATTTTAATTAATAAAAGACGCACGAATGAGTGAGCAAAGTGTGGGGTTTATTAAAATATTCAATTATAATTAAAACTCTCTAAACTACTCAATTAACAATTGTTCTATAATATATCACAGTACTATCTTGATTAAATAAAATTAATAATTTTGCAATTTCAGATACTAAATCAAATCTATAAAAGTGAACATGAATGTGCCTAAAGAATAAAAATATATTTAGAAGCGGGAATTTTAAAGTTGAATTTACTTGAGAATGTAGAATGAATTTATATTTTTGTGACATAAAAATGCCCCCCCCCCCTTTTTTTTTTTTTTTTTTCGTATTTCGAATCGGCAGCAATTTAATTTCTGTATTGGGATGTTCCCTCTAAAAGGATATGTAAATTCAATAAACTAGTTCAACAAGCAACCTACTCTCGAATTCCAAGTTTATACTTGCAAACTTTAGGTGCCTTCTTTTTTTTTAGCGTTATCTGTACGCACCAGGCTGGAAAAAATAAATAAATAAATAAAATATTCTTATATAAAAGAAAAAGTGGATTGCCTTCAGTGTTAGAAGAAAAGAAATAAATAAAGTATAGTGAAACTATTATTGTTGCGAAAATGTAGTTTATTTCTTTTAAAGCGTGCCAGTTTTACATTTTAAATCATTATTTCCTTTTAAAATGTTGTTTATAAAATTTATTGTTTATTACAATTACTGTTTGCAAATTTAATCCTTCACTATTAGTCATATTTTAATATATTATAGTGAAATATTTCTAGCCGAATGCCATTTCATTTTAAAAAATTCTTTATATATATATATATATATTCTGTTTATGAAAATAAATAAACATTTGGTTGCACGTAGGTGAATTTCATATGAAAAGGATTAAATATTACAGGAATTATTTATTTTTAAGTATTAAATTTACATTTGCAACATTTTTGCAGTTGCTCTATTTTGTCAATTAGTGTGTAGCTATGGTTAATATTTAATAAGGTCAAATATTTATATTTTAAAGCATATAGCCATTGCGTAAACTTATTGATAATCTTTCTTTCTCATGTTTAAATAAATTCTCATTAAAGAAACAAAGAAAAAAGTACATTACTGTATTTTTAATTGCTCAATATTTTTATGAAAGCATTGAAGTTATTTTAGGAATAAATTATATGACTATAAAAATAACTTTTATAAGCTGAAGGATTGAACGATATCTTAGATTTATCACTTTGGAAAGCAATATTTGGTAGTGAATTAACACTTTATTTAAAGGAAAAAAAAATTTAGAACCTTTGTTATTACTTATTACAAATGATAAATCTTTTTCACAACATCTATTCTTCTATATTCAGTAAAAGAGAGTATTAAAATCGTAAAAATTTCGACGAATTTACACGCTTTGAGAGGTCTAAAAACATTTTGACCACTCTTAGAAATTGTCCGTCTGTTCATCTCTATATCTGTGTATGTGTGACAAAAAAATTTGTGGCAGCTCTAGCACAAGAACTAATGCACAGAATTTCTTAAAAAATTATATTTAGCTTCACTTTAATATAAATTAGTGCCTAACATTTTTTGCTGCATATCGCTCAACAGGTGGCGTGTCTTTCCGTTGTTCCATGTTTTGTTTTGTTTTTTAAATACGGCAGTATAAGCCAAGATTTCGTACAAATGTACACAATTAGGGTTATTTTTAATCAATGATTGTGAAATTGAAAAATTTTTATTTATTAAAATAATATTTAAACAGGATAAAATATTTGTAGGAGTATTGCTTTTTCCCGTCTGGCGTAAATTTCCAATACAATTATTTTTCAAATACGCACTTCTATAGCTTTAAAACGAATGGCTCATTCATAGATTTGTGATAACGTTATTATTATTATTATTAATTTATTATTATTTTCATGTTTAACAAACAAACAAGCAAAAAGATCTTTATTTTTATGTTTAATTAATTAATTTTATTTTATTTATTATATATTTATTTTATTTCTTTTCATATACTAATTTATATTTTCTTGTTTTTAGAATGTAAAATGCGGTAGTGATGGCTTTGATGTAAATTACGTGAATATGTATAAGAAAATATAGTTCTTTTTTAATTTTTTTCTTTTTCTTTTTTTTTTTTTTTTTTTAATGAAAATATTTTTTTATGCCTTTTTTTTTTTTTTTTTTTTTTCTTGTTTTTACTATGTAAAGTGCAGTTGTGACTGTTTTGGTCTGAATTACGTGAATTTGTATATTGTAGAGAATAAAATATTTATATTTTAATATATTTTATAAACAGCCATCTAAGAAATAAAAATTTTTGAGATGGCCACAACATACTGGTATTTTGTTATGAAACTAATGTTATTATTTAAAATAAATAAATAAACAATAGATTTAAATATAATTAAAAACTGAAACAAATAAATCAAATTGATAAAATTTAATAAGCATTTGAAAATTAAACCAGATAAAATATTGTACTCTTCATATAAAATTGACATGCTAATTTCTTATCGCTTTCTGTCTTTTTTTCACTCTTTCCTTCTTCCTTTTTTTTTTTTTTTTTTTTTTTTTCTTTTTGAGTATGTGTGTTCTTTATAATATTATATTAATATATATTGTATATATATATACATATATATATATTTTTTTTTTCAATTAATAACTGTGCATTTTTTATATTTAAGAAAGCAGAACATTAAATTCTCTTTAATTAATCTACCATTTAAGAAATAGTTTTCACATTCTTTAATGGTCTTTCTTATGTTTAAACTCAGCCTTTTAATGGCGACAAATAACCATAGATGTAAAATTATGTAAGTTTTTTGATATTTCTAATGAAATGCATTGATAAAAAAAATTCAACCGTCAAAATGATTAGGGTTGACTATACGGTTTTAATTTCGAATGTAAAAAAAAAAAAAAAAAAAAAAAAAAAAAAAAGCTAAATAACACTTTTTGAATGCATATTTTTTAATCTCGTGTATGTGATCATTTATCAGTTCTTTCAAGTGTCCTTTAGTATTGAGAAAAGCGTAAAGATTTTAGATTCTAAGTCAAATTACTCTAACATTGAAGTACTCTCATGAAGTACTCTAAAATAACAAGGATTGGAGTTAAAAACTAGTATATTTTGACTAGTATATAAGACTTACTTCAATATTATTTTATACAAATTCACGTAATACAAATTATTTATTAAATTATCATTTATTAAAATTATTTTCCATGATGAATGCAGGCGATTTTTATCTCAGAGAAATATAACACTAAATACCGATAGAGTGTCAATTGTGTGCCGACATCAGACGAAACGCGATTTTATTTTATTTTATTTATTTATTTTCCTTCGTTAAAAGTGAAAAAAATCGATGACTTTGTTTTAAATTATCACAGAGACCTATAATTCAAACATTCGTTTTAAAATGTTGGCAAATTCTTTTGAAAAATATCCATATTCAAAATTTATGACGCCAGAGAGGAGTGATGCTCCAACATGCACACACTTTTTTTTTTTCTAGTTTATTACTAATGTTATAAATAATTCATAACAATTTACAATCCTGCATTAAAAATAAGCCTCATTATGTACATTTGTACTTAAATTTGTCCTATACAGCCATATTAAAAATTATGAAAATATGGGATGACAATGCCACCTGTAGCGATTGATCCTGATCCCCAAATGTAAACAGCACCAATTTAGGTCAAAGTATAATTAAATACTATGTTTGGTTAAATTTCGTTCATTGGTTGGTGTGATACAGCTTTCAAAAAATTTATGATACACATACTAATATACTGACAGACATCTTCTAATCATAGTCAAATCAAGTTCAGGAGACCTGAAAACGAGTAAATCCATCAGAAACCGAAGTTCGAAAATTTTTACGAATACTATATTTTCTTTTTATATATATAGAAGAAAATAAAAAGATATATTCATATTTAACAATATATATATATATATATATCAATATGAGCCTTAATGAGCAAAAGTGACTCTAGAGCGACAGTCCAAACACAAGCCCTGTATTGAATATAGATAATAATTTTCTGAGTTATGACTGTTGAAAATAATAATAATAACAAGTACGAGTTTTGAAATAAAAATTTGATTTTCTAATGCTAAATTACTTATTTTTCTTAGTTTCTTCTAAAAAATATGACACTAAATTTTCTTATAAACGTACTATAAAATGTCGTTTTTTTTTTTTTTTTTTTTTTGGGGGGGGGGGGGGGGGTAATTTTAAAATAACAAATGTGGATTACATGATTAGAAATTGAAAAAGATTGAATAACAATTTTTGAAAAATTTTATTGCATTATTTCGTTTGTAGACGTTTTCTATCCACATGTAGGGAAATTTTATTTATCTTGTTTATTTATTTTTCGATAACTTAATTGTTATCATTTAAATGTCATGGGAATGCGACCATAGGAAATTATCTAAAAACCTATTATGAATACATTAAATATAAGTGCGGAGTTTTAATTTGCATGTGTGAGTTTAAGAAGGATTGTCTACGCAAGAGACCTAAACCTCCTGAAAAACGTCCTGGAGGTCTTTCTAAGAGGATTGATCGCATATTCGAACAAATTTCGGAAGAAATAAATAATGATATCCAGTTTTGGATTACTGGATTTTAACCAAATATTCTTCTCTGAAACTTAAACTGACACTTAAGGATTGTAGTATACACATTTTTAATGATATTAAATGAAAGATCGCGTTTAATATAGCCCCTTTAGAAAATTTTAAAGTAGTAATAGATATGCTATCTTAAACTAATTAATATTGAATATAGAAATTATATTCTCAGCCTTGAAAACTCATTTCTGATGGAATGCAGTGGAAAGCTGATTTTTACCAACTTAAGTGAAAAATACCAGAGCCGGGAATCGAACCCTGGACTTTCCTCTTAACGTGCGGATGCTCTAACCACTGAGCTACCCTAGCTGATAACCAGCTTGGCATTCCCCACTTAATATACGTTTGCAGGGTCATCGAGTCTGCATTAAAGCAGCTATATATAGCTTTAGAGCATCCGCACGTTAAGCGGAAAGTCCAGGGCTCGATTCCCGGCTCTGGTATTTTTCACTTAAGTTGGTAAAAATCAGCCTTCCACTGCATTCCATCAGAAATAATTAATATTGGTTTTAGTTTTCATTCACCTAAACCTATGAAATAATATTTCAAATATTTTGCATGTTTTCTGCATTTATACTTAAAGAAACATTTAGATCCAAACTAATTAATAACATAATTGAAATAAACACAATAACAAACCCGAATTAAATGCCTTAACTTTCTATTTATTTTATTTATTTATTTTTATTTGTATTTATTGATTTATTTATTTTATTTATTTTTTCAAGAGTAGAAAGTTTCGCAATCCGAGGTCAGACTACTAAAATTTTACCCGAAAAAAATCAAAAACTTGATATTTTTTGTTATTTTATCTTAATACGTGAAATTTGGAATAATCTCTCTACGTGAAATTTGGAATATCTATAGGGCAGAACTTTACAACGAGAGAGTTTTTGAGAAAATCTGAGGCGTATTTTTCAGATGTGCATTCTCCTAGAGGCTAGTCTAATATTTCAGCGAAACAAGCTTGGTGCACCTGTACTTTTTATTTTTGGGACTATAGCTGGGTGAAACGCGATTGCCGCTCTTATTATTACCATTATTGTCTCTGTTCCACGCTTCGATGGCGGATATGCGTGGAAGGGCACATGCTACTAGCAAGTAACTGTCGCTCAGGATGAGTGACACCCCGTACCTTTACCCGCATCCCACGCCTGCGCCTTTTGCGGGCGGTGACAACACAGACCTTTTTTTTCTACCCACCCTCCTCTGTGATAGGTAATACGTGAGGAAAACGTAACTACCGGCATGAAGTTTGAAATGGGAGTTATACTGAAGAAATTGCTTTGTGAGAGGCTGACAAAAGCATGACGTTCAAACATATAATTTCATCCATTGAAACCCTCATTATTTTATGCGTTATTACATGTGATAATGTAAATTAATGAACCATACCTCAGATTCTCAAAATGTTTGTACTTATATATAAATGTATATCCAATATATATATAAATGTATATACAAATTATTCCAAATATGAATCTAATATATAAGAAAAGAAAATGTGTGTTTTTACCTTTTGTTTTATGTTGCCATGAATTGCTATTCGGCACAATGTGTATTTGGTAGAAATTTATGTAGCATATAATTCAATTTGAATTTTTTTTTCCTGAGAAATGTTATCGGATTGACACCAAGTAAATGTGACCATTGGCCCGTTAACCACCTGGCATCCGAATGGTTAGCAAGCAGTCTGATTTTCAGTTGCCAAGTGCCGTGTTCGAGTGCAGGTTTAGGCATGAATATTCTTAGTGGTTCAGAATCCATTTTAGGCCGTACGTCCTGAACTAATGACCCTTAATATTCAAAAGATGGCGGTAAAGTAAACATGGAAATGTCTGGATTATTAACATTCCCTCTAGTCATTTGATAAAAAAGTTTAAGAAAAAATAAAAATCAATGAAGCTTTATTTTTGTGATTTTCTAACAAAATATTGAGAAATGGTTTAATACGCCACTGATATTACTTGTTGAAAATTTTAACAAAATACGATAATGAATATCGGAGATATTAATTTATATATTTTTTAATCGTATTCCATTTTTATAAATGATGTAATTGTCGAATCCAAAAGCATCAGTTAATTCAACTGTTTCTTTGAGTACATAAATGAAGAGGTTAAAAAAAAAATATTGAAAAACCGTTTACGTTCGTATATGTAACTTATTATTTTTTAACAGGAATTGGGCAAATGGCCAATTTGTAATCAGAAAACAAAGTTATTAATTTTTATTTTTTTTTCTATATATATGAGAAGAAAATAGTGGATTTCTAGAAATTTTCGTCCTCCAGTTTTTGATGTGCTTACACGTTTGGAGAATCCTGAACACGATTTGACCATTTTCCCTCTATCTGTCTCTCGGTGTGTGTAGCAAAACTTTTATGGATGCTGTATCTCACGATCCAGTTCGCAAAATTTAACCAAATTTGGTATTTAGTTGGACCTTGACTTAAACTAGTGCTCATTATAATTAGAGATCAATCTTTCAATAGGTCACTGTCAACTTATTATTTCATAATTTTTAATATGGGACAGAATTTCGTATAAATATGCGCGAAAAGAATTATTTTCAACTTTTGAATTTGAAATTGTATCAACCAGGATTATATATATATATATGTGTGTGTGTGTGTGTGTGTGTGTATGTAGGAGTATCCCCCCCCCCTCCCCGCCTGGGAGAAAGTACATTTCTCTAGATGCACAAATTTTCGATATGTGTATCTTTCAAAAGAACTCGTCAATACATTTTAAACGAATGGTTGAACCACACAATTTTGATAATTTAAAATAAATTTATCATTTTTTAAATTTTAACAAAAACAAGAAAAAGCATTTCCTCGGATGTTCGCAAAAAATTGACTTTATTTGGACATTTAGTGTTATACTTCTCTTTCTCTCATAGGAAAATCATCTGCATTCGCCATGAAAAATAATTTTAATAATAATTTCTAGTGCATGAAGTTGCATAGCGTAATATAGAAGATATTTTTGTGGCGCTGTAACATACTTTTTAAAAATAATTTTCATTATTTCCGGATATTTTCAAGCTTTCATACTGAGACCAAAAACTTATCTTTATTCTGCGGTATCTATTCACAATACACATGCTGATCTCCAAGTGAATGATTTTTCATTTACGAAAGGCAAAGTTCCGTTTTTGTGAGGGCCCCATGCATCATTATTGGGACAACCAATTTAAATACAGGTGCTTGTAATAATTCTTTATGGGTACAAAATGTACAAAACTCGTTATAGTCAGAGCTGTTTTTAAATTCCTAAGCAGCAAATCAGTTTCCCCCTCCTTCCCTCTTCAAAAAAAAAAAAAAAAAAAAAAAAACCCTGGTTATTGAATGTGGGTATATGTTTATAGCATATGCAGCATAAAATGGTCAAGATTGACAAATGTAAGTTATACAAAAAAAAAAAAAAAAAAAAAAAAAAAAAGAAATTGAAAAATTTATCTTGGAGACAATATTCCAGTATTGTCAAATATATCTAACTTCTGAATCAAATGTAAATTATAAAAGTTATTATTGTTTCACTATTTTACTTCAAAAATTATTTTGCGATCATTTTTGGTATTAATTTTCTTAAACGTCTTGTGACTTCCAGTTAAAAAAAAAAAAAAAGACATTTATGAACTTTTTAATATTATTAAATGATTATAAGTGTCTGCAATTTTAAAAGCTTTAATAATAATAATAATAAAAAAAAAAAAAAAAAAAAAAAAAAAACTTTTCCTCTTGAAACGATAAAAATTATTTTAGCAATCTTCCTCTTTTTTAATTAAATGAGACTATAAGCATTTGTCCGTTATTAATTATTTATTTAATTATTTTTATGTGACAACTATTGTATGAAAAACAATATTTTATAAAAATAACAATTATTACAATATTATGTAAAATTTCTATGAAAAAGAAAGGAATATATTTGTTACAAATCTTTCTCAGTTTTCTTTTTCAGAGCAATATGCTTCCAAAAAGCACATAAAAGCAATTTTGATTTAAAAATCAAAGCTTATTATATGTGGTTGAGATTTTCCATATTTTCCATACTACGATTTTCCATATGACTACATCTCAGTATCTGTCAACCAGTAGGCGGTACGTTATATAGAACGATACGGAAGAAAATTTTGTAATGACCACAACATACTAGTTTTCCCTTGCATTAAAGTAAGTGTTGTGCCCGTCTACTACAATGTAACTTTCCCTTCTGTTTTGATTTTTTGTTAGGCTTGCAACAAATTCATTTCTTAGAGTGTTTTGGCAGTTTCTTCTCCTTGAAAAGTCTTTCATCTATTACTCAGTATCAAATTCTCACTTTCTATAGAATGTACTTGTAATAGTGGACCATACGCATGCTCTCTTACTGTTGGGTAGATGTAATACTAACTATGGATACAAGCGAAAACCAACCAGAACAACCATGGATAAAAACAGAATGAAAAAGAAATCTTCCACCAGCCAACAAATAGTAAAATAAACGTCGCAGCGAGCAGGCTGCCTTCATCCATATTCCCCCCCCCCTTCCCCTTTATCCCGTATCCTCGCCACCACTACTGCCACCACCCGCAATTCCGCTCCTATTTTCATTTCGCCTGGAGAGACGTCGCAGATAAGTCTTTTGCAGATCCTGAAGATTTTTTTTTCTTTCGCTGTATTTTTTTGTACCCCAGGATGAAAAAAATTTTCTCCCGATCCCTTTTCTTCTCCTGATGCTGCTAGATTCCTTCTTTTTTTTTCCTCTTTTTTTCTTTTTACCGTTCTTTTTTCTCAGTCCGAGAGAAGAACGGACGTCTCAAACTTTCCATCTCTTCCCACCCTCTAAAGAGTGGCATCCGGACCTGACGGAAAAGGAAAGAGGATAGACAGAATAAAAGAGAGAGAGAGAGGATGATAGGACAGGAACCCCTATCACTGGTATGTTTGGTACATCGAACTTCGAATGAAGAAAGAGAGAGAGAAATAAGAAAAAAATGTCAGGAGGGGGCGTCGAGAATTTTACGCAAATCCAAAAAAAAAAAAAAAAAAAAAAACATGGGTTTCCATCCAAAGTTGAAACTCTTGCGCAGAAAATGCATTCATGAGGGGTTACAACAGTAGTGGGACTGAGAGGATAAAGCTCAATATTGATCATGGACCAGCAAACTTGAGACACGCTTATAAGCTAGACTCCAGCACGCAATACTCAAAGCTCTCTCCCCTACCATCCAACTTCTTTTTTCAACCCATTTTGCTGGCTTACAACTCTATATCTATCGTCAGCCGTGCCTAAATTGTTCCTTAGTCCAACTTTTCAACACGCATATGTAGTATTACACTACAACTAAATTGTCTAAATCGAACACAGGAGGCTGGAAACGCGAAGTAACAGAAAAGGTAATTTGTGCTGATGTTGCTTTTGTGCCATACAATCATACTATGAAAAACAAAACTTTTCGATCAATAGAATGAAATATCACGGAATAAGATAAAAAAAAAAAAAAAAAAAAAAAAAAAAAAGGCTGCTGTACGCAAAAAATATGTACGTTAAATATATATATATATATATATATATATAATACTTTTCAATTAAAGTACCTATAAAGACTGAATAAACTGTAAAATTATTTTTCAAAAAGTTTTATTCTTAAAATTTATTCTTATTATTTATTCTTATTATTTATTTATTTTTTTTTTAAATGCAATGCTAGAAAAATAATATAACATAATATAATTAATAATTAATAAAAAAATAAAATAAAATAAACCCCTAATAAGAAGGAATGTTTTATGAGAATTTATTTTTTAAACTATTGTATTATTAAATTCTTTAAAATATTATAAAATGAGCTAATGATTTAACTCTAATTAATTTTCCTTTTCATTTCTTGTAATTTTCTACTAATAATAATTTATAGAAATTTTGTTTATTTCGTTAACAAAACTGAAAATGAATGTAATGAATTGGATTGATACCTTTCAAATAAAATAATCTGACAAAATCATCGAAATATTTTCTTTACCCTTAATGTAAACGGAATACTGTAGTGTGCAATAAGAAATTGTCTAATGAAAGAAATGCAGATACAGATTTATTCAGAACATCTTCCATACACGTGCAATTTTTAAGAGACTGGGGATAAGAAGAGACAAATATATATACATATGTATTATATTGCAATGTTTCAGGCTAATATTATATATATACAATGTATTAAATATATATATATATATATATATATATGTTAAAAAATTAAATATTCAACTTTTATTTAAAAGACACATCTAAGCATTTTTTTTCTTTTCGTTGTTTTTTTTATTTTTGTTTTTTTTTTATCCGCAAAAAGATTAAAAAAAAAAAAAAAAAAACTAGTGTGTTGTGGTCACCACAAAACTTTCTTCTATAATTTCCTATACAAATTCCCTAAGTGCAAATAATTTATTAAAACTATTATTTATTAAAATTATCTAACATGATGTATGCAGATGGTTTTCATTTAAAGATAACTAACGCTAAATATCCAAAGAAAGACAGTTTTATTGTCTATATATAACATATTTTAAAAAAAATCTGGTGTGAAACAACCACACGACTTCCATTACCCACTATTACACGTGTTATATGTATTTTTTTGGAGATGTGATCAGAAAAGATAATGTGATCAAAAGGCATGAAATTGACCTAACGAAATAGAAGCCTAAAATATCTCCGGTAAGAAAAACTTAATAAACGTGTAAAGACACATAAAACAAAGTTTACGTAGAGAGTTTAAAAGAAAAAAAAAAATGGTAGAGTTATATTTTGAAACATCAATTTCCGAGATGTAAAACTGATCTACCTAAGCAGGATGACTGCTAATTTTCCTGTAATAACCACATAAAACATGAGAAAGGGTATCTAAAATGGATTTATGTTACAGTTTTCAAGAAAATCGTTAGAGCTGTTTTTCAGACACCAACTGTTACCAAAACTTGGTATACTTAATTATTGACCGGAAAACAATAATTACGTACAAAAGGATATATAAAAGGGAGTTAATATAGCGAATTTGAAAAAAATCCGTACAGCCGTTTTTAAAGGAATGCATTTGTGTGACCTGAAAACGAGCTATTTATACAGAGGACGCCTATCAATTTTCCTGAACTAACCACCTAAGAGTGTTTATATAGCCACTTTGAAGAAAATCGTTTGAGCCGTTTTTGAGATATGGGCCCACTTCCTGTTTCCGATGTCCCACTTTTGTTTTTCCAATTTTCAACAAAATTTGTGAAATTCATCTGTACATCAGACCTGCCTCAATTTTGAAGTTTCGTCGTTCTATCTTTATTAGTTTCGGAGATATGATATCCAGAATATAGCACATGCATACATACACACATACATACATACACACACACACACTGAGCAATTGCCAAAAACTACTCTTTTGGACTCAGGAGACCTTAAAACGTATAAATCAGATGAAAACTTGATATCGAATTTTTAGACCGAATACAATACTTCCATTACCTACGGTAATCGGGTAATGGAAGTACAAATGCGTTTTTATAATGGTTATCTCACATATCAAGTTTCGTACAGTTATGTGCCATAGAAGTTGTTGCCTTCGCGTTATCGAGGAAAATTTGCAGTATGGCAGCGTCCCCTATTATTAACCAATAAGCATCCAAATTGAGTCAGCATAATGCCTCAACATGGCTTTCTTGCATATCAAGTTTTGTTTAATGATACCCAGTAGAACTTGAGATATAGCCTTCACTTAAATTGTGGAAATCACTCTGTAGTAGCGCCACCTGTTGAGCAGTAGGCACCAAAGGTTGATGAACACTAATTTAGGTCAAAGTGCATCTGCATATAAATTTGTATGCAATTCTGTGCAGTAGTTCCTGAGCTTTCCATTAAATTGTGGAAATCACTGTATAGCAGCGCCACATGTTGGCCAATAAGCATTCAAATTGAATCAATTTAATGTCCCATAAGTCTCATAATGTCTCATAAGCCTTCTCATATATCAAGTTTCGTTTGATTATACGCAATAGAATCTGAACAATACCCTCGCCTTAAATCGCGGAAATCGCTGTATAGCAGCGCCACTTGTTGAGCGGTTGACACCAAAGTTGGTAGGCACTAACTTAGGTCAAGGTGCATCTACGTATAAATGTATATACAATTCTGAGCAGTAATTCCGGATATAGAAATAAATTTTTTGCCAAACACACACACACATACAGATCGACAGACAATCGTGTTCTAGATTTTGCAAAACGTATAAATCCGTTAAAAATGTTTACGAATCCAGTACTTTCGTCTATTGAATATCGAAGAAAGCGAAAACCTGTGCGCTTAAGATTGAGCGACGGAAGTGTAACTGAATTTTGGTTTACTTTAATCTAAACTAATTAAATGTTGGTGGATATGCTGATCAGCCAGTAGCATTGTTGAGCAATAAAGGTCGTGGTTCTTGAGATATGTTTGGTCATCTACAGAACAGAAATACATCAAACATAATGTGTAAGATTATTATTGTAAAAAAAAAATATGCTGATTTAATTTTCATACATATCCTCAGCCAGATGTGTTGCAATTCTGTTCGATTAAATTTGCATTTGGGAGCTATATTCAAGCACGTTTATGGAGGAATAGCACTAACTTTAAGATGTTAAATGCTTATTATAAGGGTAATATATTAAGGTTAAATGCTTATTATAAATAACTATACTGATTCACTCATTTACTAAGTTCTTTTATCACGGTGGGTGAGAATGTTCTATCTCTGTTATCAGTGGGAAGGATTGCACCGCTTTAACATTTTAGATGTAAATTTTAACAAAATAGGAAATTTCAAATAATGTTTTAAACAGCCAACGAGAGACACTGTTGTTCTACTTTTCCTGAAATGATATATAAATCTCAGATTTTATTGAACAAAGATAAACGAGACTTAAATCTAATAACTTTAAAAAAAAAAAAAAAAAAAAAAAAATGAAGAAAGTTTTGTGGTAGCCATTGGCATAAGATTTTTAAAAGTTATTAACTTAGAAATCGATTTACTAATATATGAAAATCTATAAATAGATTTAATGACAGCCTTTTTTAAAACAAAATATTCGAAAAAGAATAAAACACATGGCTAAGATTGTCTCCAATATTTACGAGCGTTCAATTTATGCATATTTTTGAGAAGGTTTTCCTGTGGTCAAGGAGTTTTGCTCTCCAAGGTAGTAAACGGAAGGCGCTGGGTTTGAACCTAGGTCACGTTCGTTGGCCTAGTCGTTTGGAGTTTTCTATGGTTTTCTCCGAAAATCGCATAAATACGAGCTAGAAAATCTTAGAAAGACTCTCCATGCACAGTATTCCGTCCAAGCTAGCTGCCAGGTGTAGCCATATGGCCTTAAACCCTCTACCTCTTAAAGTTCCCAGTCTCTAGTTACTAAATCCCATATTATTCGATGGAGAAATTTGTTGCTAAAATTACTCATTAACTAATGTATTTTTGAAAATTCCATTTTCACATTAAGGAAATTCTCCATCGTTAAATTTGTTCTTGTTTTTCACAAAATTAATTTTTATTTTGAAGTTGTAAAGTGCAAAAAAAGCATTAGTTAATTTTCCGCATCTTTGAGCTCCAAAATAAAAAATTCAAAATATAAAGGTCAGCTTTTGGAAAACAAGAACAAATCTAACGGTTTTGAATTTTTTAATGTGAAAATGGAATTAAAAAAAAAATGTTAGTTAATGAGCAATTCTTATAAGAAATTTCCCTCATAGGATAACATGGGCTTCGGCTTCTGGCGACGATAGATAGAGAATCCCCTTAAATCTCAATCCATCGTTTATCAGATAAGTTTTGATATTTTATAATAATAATAATAATAATAATAATAATGAATAAAATAATAATAAATAATAAATAAGTTCTGGCAATTTTTTATCATTCAAATCGCTTGAAAAAAAGAAAGAGAAAAACGATTTTTTTTAAAATTATTATTCTACTTCTTTCTGCGACAAAATCCAATATAGTCACTTTATTAATTAATGTAATTGTTTTTTTAATGCAATTTGTATAAATTAGAATAATTGCTTCATTGAAGACATTAAAATAAATTCAACTAAAAAACTGTAAAAACTGTAAAAACACATATTTAAAATTTTTTCTATTCATATCTGTTTGTTCTGTAGTGAACTGAATCATTCACTTGGAGTTCACTGTTTCATTCACTTCCCCACAGTTCTTTTCTCAGATCATCCATTTCTTTGGGATACTCGGGAAAATAATCTTTCTTCTGGCCCAATCGTAACTGGAAGAAAAATCAAAATAAACACCACTATAATAATATTAATTATAAAACGTTCCAATTTCCTTTCTCTTTTTATGGATGTGTGCGTGCGCGCAAGTTATTACTTACAATTTTTTTTTTTTTTTTTTTTTTTTTTTTCGTTTTACTTATTATTAAATTTTTCGAATTTATTTCGTTAAAAAGATCTTCCTATCAAAACTCGAAATACTTAATTTTTCTCTAAGGCTATATTTTCAGCAATCAAATATTATTTTTAGTTAGATTTAGTATCCGTTTTGTATTAAAACAAAATATAAATAAAAAAATAGTTAAATTTTTTATTATTCTTAATTATTTTTATTATTATTATTATTATTTTAACTGTGTTCATGAAAGGTTAAGTTACTTCAGTGTATAAAACTATAAAATCGAAATTAATTTTGAATCCATCGCAAATAATCCTTCGCCGATGTGACTAAGTTGGGAATGACTTGGAAGATGATTACTTGGATAAATCCTTCAAGTTCCATCCGAAGACAATCAACAACATCTTTATAAGAGCCCTACTGGAGTCAATCATAGTGCTCTAGATTCATACCTTCAGATTAAAGTAACTAATGTTGTTTCTCATAGAAATCCCTACGAATACGTAGGGGAGAGTGGGGATGAATGGGACATTTTTCATGTTTTTACTGATAACGTTCACCATTTGTAATTCAGAATTTTGTAACAGTGCTCATAAGTACACTTCAGTAATCAGTTACATATAAACATACTAACTTTAATAAAAAGTTATCATTTTTAATTATTAAAAAGTTTTTTTACATGCATGTGCATTGTCCCATTCATCCCCACCTATGGGGATGAATGGGACATGGTTGGGGGGTGAATGGGACAGGACTAGAGTTAACAAAAAAAAGAAAACAAAACGGAAAGTAAGTAATTTTTTTAAGTTAAATTGGTTTATGTGATTTTATTACACACTATGAATTTACTGAAATTAACATAAACTGATATATTGACTCAAATTAATATCAAAAGGCAAAAGTCCTTTGGATCGCACAGTTCCTAGTGCTCTAGGCTTTGGTAATTTAATCTAATAAGATCTAATCTAAAAATAAATAAATAAATAAGACACTAGAAAGATATAAATCATTATAATAGAGTACAAATTATCCAGATAAATTTTTGTTTCCGACTGATCGGGAAACATCAGCATTCTATTCTGTATTACATTAATAATCACCAGGATTTATTTAATTAGCTTGATTGAAATTGTGATTTTAATCAAATTATTATTAGTTTATTTATTTATTTTTTAATTATTGATATTATTGACTTAAGTTGAATTGAATAGTCTAACTTATAATTTTTTTAATCATAATAATTATAAACAAAAATCAGAATAATTAATTTCAATCTATTTCTTTAAATCCATGCTATTTTTATAATTCAATGTTATAACTACTGAACTACAGGTTATAAAAATCTTGAAAATCTATTTACGATTTGTTTTAATATAATTCTTGTGTACAATTTTAAATTAACACATAATGGGGAATGTCCCATTCATCCCCATTCAGACTGTCCCATTCATCCCCACCACCACATGATCATATAAAACTTGAAATAGGCCTAAGGAACAATTGTCAATATTCTTCTTGAATATCATAAACACAATAAAAGATTATGCCTTTTCACCATATAAGAGTTATATTAACTTTAAGCGAATGGCTAATTTTTTAACTCTACCTAATTGAATCAGTAAAAACTTACTTTGGCAGCAGAAAAAGACAATTTTTTTCTTTCCATCTATAGAAAGCACAATTTTTAAACTACACTAGATGAATGACCTCAGTGATGCCATATATCAGAAAAACTGTCAATTTATGGTGCCTGCAAAACATAAAAATTTTGCTATTGTCCTATTCATCCTGCGTCCCATTCAACCCTACTCTCCCCTACACACAGAAAATACTAAAACTATGTGTTTTGCATTGTATTACTAGTAAAATGTATTCGAAATATAAAAATTTACTCACCGTTGAAAACGCCAATTTAAAAAATAGTAAACGCAAACTGCAGTTTCAGTAGAGTCCGAATAGCTATTCCGACTCTAAAATTCGTTTCCCTATCTATGTACAAGAGCAATAATCCGCCTTGTCATTCTGCACTGATGATGGTATGCTTAACGTTGTGTAAATATTTATATTTCTGTTCAACATCCAGTCTGTCTACTTATAAAATGTAGGTGGTTAAAAATTATATAAATAAATAGCTATGACACGCAAAACAGTATCTGTATCGGTATAGTTATGCTTTAATGAAAATAAAATATACGGTTTAATTTTCAAAAATAAAAGAAATGAAGTTTGAAATTTAACACTGTTGTTAATTATCATTGGAAATTTAGATTCCATTCAGAGCAAAATCGTGTTTTAATTGCACTTCACTGTATTAAATTTATTTTTAAGGAGACAGAGAAGAAATCTCCAAACGTTGAGTTAGCCAATTTTTTTTCCATGCTAATGAATAGAGGTAAAAATTAAATTAAATATTTTTTTTTTTCATGATGATTTATTATAAAGTTATAAAGCAACAACTTAACTAAACTTGAGTTGTAAATGTTTAAGGTAAGTTTCTAAAACAGGCTTTTATTGTAAAAGTTGCCTATCTTACATTTTATAAGTTCGATCCAGTTGCTGATTGTAAGCACAAATTTAAATGAGCCAGTGAAAAAGTAGAATTATTACTAGGCAGTTTTATGTGCATAAGTTTGCAGGCTACAAAAATTGTTTCAAAGCAACAAGTGGAAACAACCATATCTCCAAGAGCAAGGACAATAGGCAAATAGATCTTTATTATAGTGAAAAATATATAATAAAAGCAAATATTATTAAAACCATCACCCTTCCATACCCTTTCCCTTTTTGCCATTTTAGTAGTCAATAAATATTCTAACAATATGATGTTTATAAAAACGACAAGAGAGAAAAAAGTATAAAAATGATTAGGATGATCATCATATCTAGGATTCAGTATCCATTTCGAAATTCATAAGTCAATAACTGAAAATTATAAAATATTTCACTGTTTTCCCCATTTTATAATTTTAAAAATGTTATAAATTGCACACATTTAAAAAAATATATGATTGTTGTCTCTTTTATTTTTATTAAACTTTTTCATTACATAATTTCATTTAAATTTTAATTTGCTTAAATATGCTTCAGAATAGATCAGAAAAACAAGATTGGAATATTTCCCCCGAGAAATATATTACAGCGTTAAGATATCGAGGTCCATTATCTATAAGAAATTATATATTCTGTATCCCAAATAGGTGCACAACTTATTTTTTCTTGAAAATTTTTCTTTCCTTTTTTATATTTATTTTCCTTTCTTTTATTTTCAATAGAAGAAAGTATTGGATTCGTAAATATTTTTGACCTCGGGTTTTTGATGGATTTATACGTTTTGAGAGCTGTAGAACACGATTTGACCATTTTTAGAAAATGTCTGTCTGTCTGTCTCTGTGTGTGTGTGACAAAATTTTGTGGCAACTGTATCTGAGGAACTACTGCACAGAATTTCATACAAATTGGTATGTAGACCTTGACCTAAATTAGTGCCTATCAACTTTTGGTAAAAATTGTCTTATGCCATCCCGCTTTTTTAAAATTTTTAACATGGTGGTAAAGGACAAAATTTTGTATAAATGTGCATAAAGAGAATTATTTTTTAATAATCATTATGAAATTTACAAGAATTGTTTATAATAGAGATAGTCAACTAGGAAAAAAATTTTGTATATGTAGGAGCATCACCTCCCCCCCCCCCTGAGGGGGGAAGTCCACCCTCGAGGGGCATAAATTTTCGTGATGGGTATCTTTCAAAAGAGCTCTCCAATATCTTTAAAATGAATGGTTGAACCGTTAATCTGCTATAATTTAAAATGAGGTTATCGATTTTTTTTCATTTTTAAGGGGGGGGGGGGAATGATATCGAGAATAAAATGAACTTTTTTTGGATATTTAGTGTTATACTTCTCTGATATGGAAATCGTACTGCATTATCATGGAAGATAATTTTATTAAATAATGATTTTAATAAATTATTTTTACTGAATGAAATTGCATAGGAAAATATAGAAGAAAGTCATGTGGTGGCCACAACATTCTAGTTTCATTTTTATTACTTATTGCAGTCTTGCTTTGGAATTATTTAGGGTTTTCGTTTAGTTAAAAAAAAAAAAAAAAAAACTATAATAAACTTTTGAAGTACTTTTAAATGATTTCATGGCAGAAAACATTTGACAATACCATTTTCTTTTTCTTTCTTCTTTTTTTTCAGTATTGATTAGTGATTAAGAAAAAAAAAAAAAAATAATAGCAGGCTAACGATTACACAGAAAACCTGTTAACTTTGCAATAGCCAAATTTATAACAATATCTTATTAAGTGGCAGCAAAATGAAGATATTTGGTCATTTTTACAATAACACAAACTTATTGTAGTTAGAAGTTTTTGTCTTTTATTTTGAAAACTATCAGTATCTGAATAATGAGAAATTTTGTCTCTACAGCAAAATTTAAACAAAATATCGTTTAAATTGCTTTTAAGAATTATTGAAACTGCTGTCATAACTGTTTGTGGTTTCCAGGGAAAGGAAAATTTTCTTTTTTCTTTATGAAATTTTTTTTCATCAAATCCTAGACATCTTATAGATAATGGACAGATTTGTGCTCCAATTTGAGGTATGCCCTGTGGACAGGTATTTAAATTGCTCACGCTATAATATTTTAGAATCAGAGCTATTTTCAGTGATTGAGAACCTTCAACAAGTTCCAAAATTTTATATAATCTTTTAAAGATTTTTCAGAAATAGATATTTTGAGGCTAAACTTAATATGCTTTATAATAGATTTAAGAAAAAATGCTCAAAGTTTACCGTTTGCGGTTTGTCGATATCGAGACGCTTGAAACGTTCTTCGTGAGATTTAATCACTCTATAAACAAAAAAAAGAGAAAATAATAATATTACAATAAGATACCAAAGCTATTGCAATATAATAATCTACTAAAATAGTACTATGTAAAGAATAAGTGTCTCTAAATACAATGCGAGAGTAATGAATTCTTCCCTAGATTAATCTAATATCGTAAGGTAATTCTAAACATGTCAAAAAGTTTTTAAAAGCATTTTCTTCAAAAAATTTGCTAAATCTAATCTTCACACAGTTTAGTTAGAGACTAAATAGCTGTAATTGCTTCAGTGTAATTAAACTTTTTTTTTTTCTTTTTTACATTTAAAGTTGTGTATATAAACTGATGTTACGAGTCTACTTTTGTCTGCTCATATCTTGGTTTTCTTGTTTTAAAAATTTTAAAGTCTGTCGACATTTGGCTATTAATTATAAGTAGTATCTTTGGCTAATTTCTAGTAATATATAATTAGAGATAGGCAGAGATATTAAATATTATATTATTAATTTCTTTGAACTGCATTAATCTTCTATTTAACAAATTTAATAATCAATTTAATTTAACAATAAAATTTATTTACCAAATAATGACAATCATCATAATAATAAGAATGGGATCCCTCAAGGTGGTTGCAGTTCAAGACTTCTTGGAAAGATTTATCTCGATTATCACAAGCGTAATTTTAATTATTATAATACGTATTAATAGAAATTTATTAATAATATCATAATTATTTAAATAAATAATTTTTATCTCAATAATCTTAAAATAAAATTAGTCTTCGAGTTTAATTCTGACAAAAACTTATCTAAATAAACACTCTACTTACTTTTTGGACTTAAAAATTAATTAATTTGGAATAAAATGTATACTGGGATATGCAAAGATTTTTGTTTTAAAGATAAAATTTTTACGCATTTCAAATCCCGTCTTTACCTGTCTATCTTTAGAAATATTTTTATAAATCACTTTTTTCTAATTAAAAAATAATAAGAAGAAAAAGAAAAAAAGATTATATATATATATATATTTGTACTCCTCACGACATAAAAATAAAAATAAATTATTAAATGATTCCACACATATGGGCTTTCCTAAAACACTTTGTTTAATCCTCTATATATCAATAGATAAATGGCCTTATAGATAAATATCAAAAGTAAATACTTAAAAATAAAATCCTAGATAAATAAATAAAAGTAATCCACTTATTTTAGGTGAGGATATAATTTATGTGATGCATTATGCATTGTTTTTATTTCGGATATTTTGATATTTTTTAACAAGATATAAACATTTGAATATATTTTCTGAATCGTTATAAAAATTGGTTGAATGGATGATCATATGTTTGATTACAGAGGTTGGGGGGCGTTGCAAGGTTTGGATGGTTGTGTGGAATGATGGGATAAACTTTTACAGAAAAATGAAATTTTTCTTCCAATTATAGTATCTTCTTACTTATTTATCAAAATTACAGAGCAGTCTTTTTTATTCTTCAATACCATTACTTTATTTATTTTTTTTAATGTATATATATGCATTTAAATTATAAATGATATTTATGTAAATTAATTTCATAAAATCAATTGTTTTAAGGGAATTAGTATTTATTTAAAAAAATATATATATGTTCTTATTTAACTTATAATAATACGAATTATATATTATAAAATAATTAATTATAAATTTCCATCTATATTATTAGAATAATTATAATTATTATTAATTTCTGTTACAAAATGAAATTTATCACGTATATATAACTATATATATATATAAAGAGCATAATCCCGAAAATTTTCTTCATATGTCTAACACATAATACATAGACGCCAGATATCCTGTTTTTCAAAGACTTCACATCGGAAAGCTTTTATATATGTTTTCAGTTTATTTAATCATTGAAAATATATGCGACAGATTCCTGTTTAAAAATATTGGTGATAAATCTGATTAAAAAAATTATAAAGGTTGACAGTTATGTGTAATAAAAGTTATTCAAAAATTAATCATTATTTAAACTTTTTTTTATAAATATGGATTAGCATTTGATATTAAAGATTAAGTCTGTTATTAAATATTGTAATTTTATTATTTATTTTGTTTTAATTAATATCATATATTAAATAATTTTTTGTTAGCAATTTTTAGTTGATTGTTATTTAGTAAATCAAGACCAAAAAAAAAAGGCTTAATCTTAAATTTGATTTAAATTCCAAATATTTTGTGATTAATTAAATCTGACTATAACAAAATGTTGTTGAATTAAAATAAAAAAATTCATTTGTTACTGACTCAAAAATAGTTATATTTCATAAATATAGATGACAGCACTGTATAGATAACAGATCTATCTTAATATCTGTGTAAAAAGACTACAATGTGGAATAATTTTTGACAACAGATTGTGAATTTCAGTAAATAAAAAATAAAATAATTTATTTTTTAATTGTTATTTTATTGCAATATATATATTTTATTTTAATAATTTCTTAGTGTTAATTTTATATTTATAAATACATAATAGATACTTTTTTTTTATTATTATTTCATCGAAATTCATTATGTAGCAAAAGGAGAAATGGAGAAATACTACTCAACAATTAAAAAAAAAAAAAAAAAATCATAGCACATACTTTAGACAAATAATGAACAAGGCACACATTTTTTACTTTAGAGGAAGGATATAAGAGAAGATTATGAACAAGATGTAGCATACGTATTTCGATTTCGGTTTAAAAAGTCAAGGAATGTTGGGTATAGGGTTATAGCAATGCTTCAAAGTGATTGGTTAGCGATATATTGGCAACATTTCTGGATTGTCTTCGTCTCCCATCACCGTCGACGGGAGATAATCACAATTTGATTTGGGGCCTGGAGCTCTTTGCTTTAATCACGTTACTGCTTGAGCATGTATTGATTGCATAGATCAATTATATATCTTTGTATTGTCACCCTGTTCTCAGAAAATAATAATAAAATTAACAAATAAAATAAAACGTATTGTATAAATGAAAAAAAATAAATCCAAACAGCGATAAATGCGCCAAGGATGGATACCCTACTTCAAGGAACTTGGAAGCATAGTATCAAACGCTGGCAATTCGCTAGACGGGAACTGTAAGCATTTGAGTATTGAGACGCACCATCTTGTTCATTATTCATCTAGGATAAAAGATGGAATGTCCAGAAAACATAAAGCTGAAATCGTAACTGCAAAAGGAATTGAGTAGCATATTACTAGCCAATGTTTTGGTAGACTCAATATGGTTTCTGCGGTAACGCTTCTAGTGGGTCATCCATCTTGAGAAGACAACTTCTACTTCATTTGGTCCACATGCTGATACGCCGCTCGTATGCCAACTCCTCTTTTATCATATCTCTAAGCTTTCCACATTGTTTTTTGTTTATTCACTTTAAAAAGACATTTTGTCGTGCACGGAGACTTATTCAATATTGATTTTTATTCCATCTTTAATTTCATATTTATGTTATGGTTAAGTCAGTAACAAAGTATTTAGTAAACTATTTTATTTACGAAACCTTTTCAAATTTATGTTTCTTTGCTAATATAATAGAAATTGCTCTCTGATGAAGATTCTGTGACTTTTTGAGAGTTTTCATTTAATCTTCTTCTGTAACATTTTTTATTTAGTGCTCTATTTTGAAAATTTTATTAAACATTTTAGTCATGTGAGTATTATAAAATTAAGTGGTATCGTTTTATTTATTTATTTTTTCTCGATTATATTAATATGTCCAAAGTTCTGATGTTCCAAAAATTGCATGTGGTACAGGAAACTCTCAATGGCAGCGCGCAGCATATCAATATTTATTTGTCTAATATGTTGTAATGTCATACTCCTGGTGTTCCTGTAGATTCGAATCACTTTATTATTTTGCATAAGTTAATTGAGATGTTGACAGTGAAAAGAAGGTAAGTAAAATCCTCGAAATTCACTTTTTGACTTTTTGCCTGAAAAAAATGCTATGTTGAGACGCCAACTGAAAAAAGTCAAATTTTTACCACTCAAAAGAAGGCAAATTATAGTTCAAACGGTTTAGTTGAGAAAGAGTTCACAAAAGTCTGCCAGGAGGGTTTAATTGTAGCACTCACCTCTTTCTCAGTGTCAACACTTCAAAAATGCTCATTGGTTCTCTGTAATTTTTTTCAATCACTGGAATTCACGAAAGGGCAGCACTGACATTTCGTTCCGCTGATAAAACAGCTTCACTAAGCATAGTCACGTAGAGTTAGCACCACTGAAATAGAATTAATTCACTTATGAATAATGAGATTTCTTTAATTTTTCCTTCTTTATTTATGATCACTCTACATGGGACCGATTTATACAAATATCTTGCTTCACAGCAGCATCGAACATTCCCCTTGCGGTGACTTTTGGTACCAAATATTTTTCTTAAGAAATCGAAACAGCATACTCTATTGCACCTGTTCGAAAATTTTTGTTACATTTGGTTCACTACAGTGAGAGTTGCAGAATACCTCACGTTATTTTATGTGAACCCTGTATGTATATGTATATGTATATATATATATGTGTGTGTGTGTGTGTGTGCGTGCGTGTGCGTGCGTGTGTGTGCGTGTGTGTGTGCATATTTTTGATTGCATACATCTTAAAAAATATAAAACACAAATTTATTTTCGATTTATTTTTTTAATATTGTTTTTTATTCAAATTTTATTGAATTATGTATTCGACATATTTCATTTAAATAAATAGCTTAATTATCCTTATGTCTGCTATATCAATGATATATTATTATGAGTAACAGACCTGACATCCGGACGAGAATATAGCATCCAAAATGCACACGTTGGGACACCAATCGTATAGATACTGAAAAGAGTTACAAGAGGCAAAACCTAGGAAAACAGAGATAGTCTTTGTAGGAAAAGTAACACGAGAAATATTTTCGTATCTCATGATACGAGAGTTATTATTTTCTCATAGGAATAGTACTTAAAAAGACATTAAAAAGTGTTCCTTTTTATTATTATTATTATTATTATTTATTTGGTTAAAATCAAATATAAAATAGCTAATTTAACTATATATACACAAACGAAGTGATGGCGTGAGCAAACGTCAATGGGTACACGCACCCGACTTGCTAATGTAAATAATGGCCATAGAAAAATTTTTAATAATTAATTTTAAAAAGGTTTATAATTTTCAGGTGCTTTCATCTCCTGAGTTAGATACTTTGAAGTAGGATTTGAAATATTTATTTAGTACAGTCGGTAACAAAAGTGTCCGAACACTAGCAGAAATTACTATGTAAAAAAAGTACACTTCATACGGTTATGTTAAATAAAACCTTGTCGAATCCTGTTCTTAGTCAGTGTAAGAATATGATTCGATAAGGATTTATTTAACAAAACCGTATGAAGTGTACTTTTTTTGCATAGTAATTTCTGCTAGTGTTCGGACACTTTTGTTACCAACTGTACTTGAACAGATTTTGTTTTCTAAATGTTTTTTTTTTTTTTTTTTTTTTTCAGGCTTTAAAATTTAAACGATCGTAGCTCATTGGAATTGGAAACATCTTATACATAAATAAATCATCCAGTGTGTATATTATGTCTAGATAAACTTGAATAGATGTTTAGATTAACGTATGCTTATATTTTGTTGACGTATAAGTTATTATTTCACATCTGCATTTTTTCAAAAAAGCTAATTATTAATTCATGTTAAGAAACAGATTTAATATCCCTCGTCGTTCTTGGCGGAAGGGAAAAAAAAAAAAAAAAAAAAAAGATCGCCAAATTATTTAGCGAACATATTTAATTCCTTTCAAGAATCATGGTTATTTTAATAACGTATAACACGAGAGTAATCAGTAGTATGAAACAATATTTCGTACAATATATATTACGAAAATATACATCTGGCATGAATATTTTTGCATTATGTTTTTGATCACCAAATACAAAAAACGCCGAGTACGACAGATATAAAATCTATGCTCATTTTGTTTCTAGAGTTTTGAAATTTGACAACAAAATAATTTAATCTAACACATGTGCACGATAGCTAATTTATAATTATACCCAAATATGGGGATTAAAATCGGGAAATAATTTTCCTTAATTTTTAATAATTTTTTACAAAAAAATTCAATAAATGATTAACATAGGAAATATTTTGCTTGTCCCCATCGACGGTCAGTGACGTCACACTTCGCTTATGTATAGCAAAAATAAATTAGCATTAAAAACGTGTAAAGGCATGTCCATGTGCAAAGAATTAAAATAGGGGAGACGGAGGATAATGTGGACATAGAGCTACTGTGGACAGTTTGAATAACTCATTCAATTTTTACTCAAAATTAATCTGTAAGTTTTTGAAGTTTGGTCACACTAATTACCATGAGAAGTTATATGATAGCACAACTGTTAGTTCAGCAGTAGTTTATAAAACAAGATTTTTATGGTGGAAAGTAAGTTTCTGATTTGATTTGTAAAGTCACGTTTAGGTAACTTTACATTTGTAAAGTTTACAAATTTACTAACATACCTAACCTACTTTAGGTAGGTTATTTGGCTTCTGAATTTAAAAAGTAAATTATAGTGTTTTATAAGTGACTGTATTCAATACAAATTTATAAATTACTTTTGATCTGCATGGTTTATTAAGGCCTAAGTATTTAAAGTGTTGCATGGATGTAGTATGGACACATGACATTAATGACTTTGCCCATAGTCTTTTTTTTTTTTTTAATAATAATAATAATAATAATAATAATAATAATAATAATAATAAAGCAGTGATGTGTACTATGTGGATAGAGTTGGAACCATATATAGATCATAAATTAAATTAGCATTATGAATATATCAATGTAGCTTTCTTGTTAGGCCAATTTAGTTTGGTTTGTCCCTTTACGGTCATTTTTCAATCACCGACCAAAAAAGGTATGTTGTAAGTTTGAAATTTTCTGTGTGTGACTTTGCACGCAAAATCTTAATTTTTTTTTAATATACATTTCTGTTGGATATTTGTTTGCTTGGAAAAGAATCGTCCACGAGATTTAGTTCTCTACATCAATAAGCGTGACGCTAAAACACGAAAAAATATTTTGGAAAAGGATCTAATGATTTCACTCTGAAAGAAAAATTGAAAAAATCTGTATTGTTCTTGCAATGATAACCTATAAGCCTACTAATTTAGATATCTGAATAAATAAAAAAAAGTTTAGACGCTAACACACTAATAATAATTTGCGTTTACTGTCCCTACTGATTAAAAATTGTTCTTTACGTCCCCATAAAAGAACTGTAAGTCCTACATTAATTAAAATCTATAAAAATTGTGCTATGGTGACCTATAACGTACTTACCAATTTTAGCTCAATCGAATATGGCGTTTAGACATATTTGAGTCCATTGACCATAATGACAAAGAATTTTTCTATATGTCCCTGTGAAAAAACGAAGTAACTAGACTCATTAAAACCTTCACAGTTCATGGGACGGTGATTTTTAATGTACCGATCAATTTTTAGTTCAAATGAATAAGGTGTTTAGACGCTATCGCACTTTAAATAATTTCAATCCATCGGCCATAATAATAATAAAAAAGATTATTTGTAGAGTATATTATGTAGCTTAATATATTTGGCTAAAAAATTATGCAAAAGTAATTTTATTAACGCTTGCGCAGGCGCAGTTAAGCATTCTTTAGTTGCTCTATTAAATATTTAACATTTTCATTTTATTATTGCAAACTATTGTAAATATATGTATGTAATTACTAAAGTATCGTAAAAATCAACTATGTTTCCTATTTAAATAATGAAATTGAAATTATTATACAACACTTAAATTTCATTATCGTCTGTATATAGTGGAATTTGCCACGTTTTTAGGTTTAGTGAATAGTCGAATGCTGAAACTGTGTGCTGTTGCAATAAATTGCAATAATATTTTTCGTAAATTAGAACATTTTTAAAGCTCTTTCTTACCTCATAATGTTTTTTTAAAGTACGTAAACTAAATATTTTTCGCATATTCACCAACAAGAGTAATTTTCAGATAACCTGTAAAATAATAATATTAAATAAAAAAAGTAGAAGAAGAGAAAAGGTATAGATATAGATTGAGATACCACATGATGATGGTTATCAAAAATCGCCAATTTGTCGCAACATCCTGTCTTGAAGATTGGAATGCAATTTAGGGCTCTGCTCGATGGTGGCTATTTTTTTTTTCCAATATTTTTTACGATAAAGTATTTTTCCCTTCATATAGAAATAATTTTCCCTTCATATATATTTTATTACGTAAAAAAAAAAAAAAAAAAAATGACATTTTTTAAAAATCATGCTTTTACCTACAAAATATACTCTTACAGACATTTTGGTACTTTTCTGTTATTGGAATTGAAGACTGTCCTTTTGGCAAACGTCTAGTTAAATTCGCTGAACACCTTTAGTATGTATGGGATCCCCTTGACTAAATTTGAAATTTGGCACCGAAATAGTTCGGACATCTGAAGTCAAAGTCTTCATTTATGCAATTGCGACAGCCAATTCAATTTGTGATAAATTTAATAAATCTCATATAAAGGGGGGGAAAATCTCTACTTTTGTAAGTTTGCAGCCTCAATATAAATGCCAATGATTGTTGGAAAACTGTCACAAAACGTCCACAGATATACATAATATGTAAAAACACACATTTTAACATATATACACCTGCATGCATTTTAGTCATATGCTTAAATACTCACACGTATTTTTATGTATTGTTGACAAGTTGACATGTAGTACGTAATTAAACCAACTGCTTAGCTTAAAATTTTAATTATAACTTTTTTCTTTTTATATGAATTTTGAAAGGTTGCTTCCAGATTCAAGGCAGAATATTGTGCCAAATTTGGAATTTTATAAAATGTACTGTAAGCGGGGGATTAAACTGCATCTTTACCAAGAAACTATGTCATGACATTTTTTTTTTAATATCTTAAATTAAAGGGGCGGGGGGGGAACTTAATACAAAACTAAAATTATATACAAAATTATGGAACGATTTGCAGGTTGGTCCACAACTATATTTAGCAATTTTTTTGCGGTGATTATGGCGAAATGCGATTTTCGGAAATGGTTATCATGGGTTCCAAACCTTCCAAACGTAAACAAATGTTGCAAATAATCCAGAATGATATCGTTATCATTCAAAACGGCGCCAAAAGGAAACCACCAAATAGTATTGTGGACCAACCTGCAAGTTGTACCTTAATTTTAAAAATACAAGTGATTTCTACATCAGACACACATACACTACACTATAATATCTGCCGTACCGGAACTGAAGGAGTTCTGTGAAAAGGATTCCATGATATTAATTAAAACTATGCAAAAAATGCAACTAGTCTATTTCAGCACTGCTAAGGGATAATTTGAAACGTTTTAAGGTACAACTTCGATATACACCCACAACGATATTTGGCGCCGTTTTGAACGATAACGATGTCGTTCTGGACTGTTTGCGATATAATATGGCAGCCTATATGTTGTTTATTTTAGATTTGTGATTTTATGTTTTATGATTTATGATTTAGATTATGATTTTATCATTTATCATTTATGATTTTTAGATTTATGATTTAGCCATTATCGCCAACAAAAAATCGCCAAATATCGTTGTGGGTGTATATCGAAGTTGTTCCTAAAAGTCCTTTTTGTAATAAAGATCTGATTATTTTGTTTTAATAGCAGCTCTATCTGCTGCACTTTAAAAAGTTCGTCAAAAATTAGTTTTAATGCTATTTGGCGCTAACTATTCTGTCAAATATATTGTGTATTACTATGAGTGAATTGTCAAAAAAATATTTCATAGTAAATTTGATAATAATAATAATAATAATAATAATAATAATAACTTTTTTAACTGAAATTTGCGGATTTATTATAACCCATACTAAAGCTGTGTCAAACTCGCCAGTGTGGTGACAGATACATTCTAAAGCACAATTTAGGATGTTCAGACATTTTAATGTTCTTTACAGACTTCTCAAATGATAGCCACAATTTCGTGCCTGCATGTTAATAGAAAGGAAGCAGCTTTTGTGTTCGACACCCTTCACCGACTTTGAAATTTGGCATGAAAGTAGCTCGGACGCTTTTCGCCAAGGACTCTATTTTCACGATCGCGATAGCCATTTGAACTGAATCCGTGCGTTAAAAATACAAATAAAGTATAAAATACTGCGAAAAAAAATATGAAATATTAATAATTACGTAATTTATTTATTCAATGCGACTAGATATTTTTTTAGAACAATACTTTAAAAATTCCATCTTTACTTCCGCGTTTTTCTTTAACCCTTTCGCTACCAGCATCACATATGTGACAATCCGATTTTCTTACCTGAGCCCGGCGTCACAAATATGTGATGGGTGTTCATTATCAGTTTATGATAATTGTTTCCACCAAATCGTGTCGCACACACACGGGTTATGTTGTAAAACAATAAAATAGATACAGGATGTTATTGGTCTTAGTTAGAACGTTATAGATACATACCACAAAAATAAATGACAATTGGTATCATATTTAAATAATAAGACGTCTGGGCTGTGGTGGCAGTTTTTCTCCTGAGGCTCTGGTAGCGAAAGGGTTAACGTCGTTTTTAATCATGTGTCTAGTTAAAAATGAGCGACGGTGGCCAAATGGGCGATAAATGAACCAAATGTAGTGGCCTTTTTCTCGCCAAATCGTACACAAGGAAAACAGCATGACGTCCTGTTGGCATCGTTGAAATTTTAAACTGCGCCAAGGCCGTCGCTCATACTTCTTTAATAATTATCAATAGAATAGAAATATTGGCATATATTGGCGGAACAGCTTTAGTACAGAACCTTCTCGGCGAAATTTGAAATTTGGGGCCGAAGTGGCTCGGTTGTATATCGTCATAGTCTTTGTTTACGCATTTGCGATAGCCATTTTAATTCATCGTCAAAATGGTACCAAAATTTAAAAGTCGCAAAGCAGATCCTATACTAAAACTGTACCAATTATATTAAAAAAAAAAAAAAAAAAAAAAAAAAAACCTCGCTAAAATTAATGATAAAATTTTTTAATTTGCCAAGGGGGCTGCTATTCTAAAGCTGTACCCAACGCATTAAAAAAATTTAACTAAAACGCAACTAAAATTTACTTAACAAAATTTTAAATTTCTGTTGATATAAATAACGAGCATCAGTGCGTCCTGTTTTTCAATATTTCACGCCCTTCTTAACCGAAGTAGAAAATAATATTTCGTAGGGGTCAGTGCAAAATATAGTTTTCTTATTAAAAATATATTACATTATAACTTGAAATTTTTTTCATTCTACCATTATTTAGAAAACTGTGAGAATTATCTTCAAACCGAAACTACAATTGAGAATAAAATTTTAAGACAGACTATTTAAATTAAAATTTAATATTTTCTTATTCTAACCTTGAATTTTGAAATATAAACTCAATTATAAATAAATATAGTGACAGCACGTTCTACAGTTTCGTCACCGTTAATTTTTAACATAATAAAAAATGGTAAATATTTCATGATTTTCAAGTTGCTGTTCCGTAATCTAGAAAAAAAAAATGTTCAATAAAACTTTTTAAATAACAATTTAAAAGCGATTTTATTTTATTTATTAAACAGCTATAGGCCGCACTGCAGACATTTTTTTTATCAGCATAAATCATAGGCCAATTATAACAGTGGACGGGACAATACGCAAACGAAGTGATGACGTCACTTACCGTCCGTGGATGCAGGAAAAATATTTCTTATGTTAATCTCCCTTTGGATTTTTGTAAAAAATTATTAAAAATCGAGAAAAATTATTTCCCGATTTTAATCCCCATATTTGGGTATAGGTATGTATTAGTTACCGTATGCATGTGTTAGACAGAGTTATTTTGCTGTCAAATTGACAAAATTTTAATTTTAAATTTCAAAACTCTGTTTCCTTGGCGTTTTTTGTATTTGGCGATCAAAAACGTAATACGAAAAGATACATGCCGGATGTATATTTTCGTAATATGTATCGTACGAAATATTGTTTTATATTATTCATTACTCTCTTAATATAAGTTGTTAAAGTAACCATGATTTTTGAAAGGAATTAAATATGTTCGCCAGATAATTTGGCGATATTTTTTTTTCCGCCAAGGATGACAGATATGAAATCTATTCCGCTGCAACATATATCAGACACTTTATTTAGACATTTGAAAATTCAAATTATGATAGAATATTTATCATTTTCCTTTTAATTAGTATATTAGTTGGATTTTTATTGTGTAAATATCATCCTTTGGAATGAAATGTTTATGTTGTTAATTGAATAAAGTTTGCCATTTTTTTTTCTAGAGTTTTGAAATTTAAAATTCAAATTTTATCAATTTTACAGCAAAAACAAATTAATCTAACACACGCACACGATAACTAATACATATCTATACCTAAATATGGGGATTGAAATCGGAAAATACTTTCCCTCGATTTTTAATAATTTTTTACAAAAAATCCAATGAACGATTAACATAGGAAATATTTTTCTTCCATCCACGGACGGTCAGTGACGTCACACTTCGCTTCCGTATTTCAACCTTTTCGTGTGGCAAAGATCCCGAATTAAATAGTCACGTGACACGAGTCACTACAGTAAGCCAAATTGGCCAGCATTCAAATTTTCTCGCCAAGCTCTAAACTCTGCTTTCTCTTACGCAGACGATATCTCCCCCCACCCCCCCTTTTTTTTTAAGTTTTTCTTTCCCTTTAAAAGTTAGATTGTTTTGAATCTAAAAAAAAAAAAAAAAAAAAACTATCGCAAGCAATAGGGATTAGATGTTCTGTAAAAAGCCTTAAAAGTTATGTAAAATAAGGATTATATTTCACAAGTTAGATTTTTTTTTATACTTAATTATTTCATATTTTAAAATAATTATTTTTGTAAAACGCTTATAATTGCTATATTTAATTCTTTAAATTAAATTAATTTAAATATATTATGCTATATATTAATTTAAAAAAAATCAGTGATTATATAAATATAATCATGGAATTTCTTGAAATTAATATATATGGCACAATATATTTAAAGAGTGAAAGTGAGTATAGACAGACAGACAAACCGAAGTCATAAACACTTTTGAACTTTGTTAGAAAGTGTTACTAACAAGGTAAAAATAAATTCCAGCTGTAGTAGTGTTTTACACAAGTTTTGCTTGCTGTATCTTTTAATAATAAAATATTTATACTCAAAACAAATAACCGCCAATAACGCGAGAAATGCCAAAACACAGGTAACCTTTTCACTAAGCTGTTTCATCTTTGCCACACATTCTTATATCTGTAATAAAGGAATGTTCCGTCCACTGTTATAATAAATCCATGGTATAAATGCATCTAATATTTTGTTAAAATAGTTTTGCGTTTAGTGAACGCAGAGAGATAAACGAGATTTCAAATTACCAAGTGTGATGCTTATATATGCAACAAAATCTCTTATCTAGCATTTTTCTTTGACATAAAAAGAAATATATTTACTTACACATGAGACATGAATTAAATAGTAAAATTGCCGTCTCTATAGCCCATTGGACAAAGCACGAACTTCTGGAACAAAAGGGTCCTGGTTCGATTCCCGGGCAAGACCGGGTGGTTTGTGAAGTCTTTATATATACATATACAAGATATTGTGGCAGTCAGTCTGCCAAGCAGTCGATATGTTTAAATGAACCTTTTTTTCGAATTTGCATTATTTACCATATAAAAAAAAACAGTGCCCAAATGTGATGATAAATAGCCAATAATTAAAAAAAGAAAGAAAGAATATTTAAAATTCAACCATGTCTTTTTATTAAAAGAACGGAACTCAAGTAATGAAATGTAATTTAAATTTAATTACACAGGTCTACAAAAATAATGTTGACAGAATTTTATTCGATAATTTTAGCTGATACATATGTTTTTTTGGTGAGCTGGAACCGAAAATGAAGCCAGTTTACCCCTATCACATGTAGATTTTTGCCAATACAGGATGACTACAAGCACAATTTCTTCATTTTCGGTAGTTTCTAGTACGTTTCCACGATTAATTACAATTAATCATGGAAACATACTATAAACATTACCATATAATTATAAGTTTATACGTGATAGAGAAAAACTGGCTTCAGTTTCGGTTTCAGTACGTCAAAAAGCATAAAGATCAATCAATCAAAGTTATCAAATCAAAATTTTAGATGTAGACCTATGTTAGTTTTAAAAATAAGCTACAGTTTAAATTCATAAAAGACGTCGCTAGTTTATTGTCGACAGAATAACAGTGCCTAAATACCGCAAATTTATAACTTTTTTTCTCATGCCAATTTAAATTGTTTATCATCGATTTACATGGTACTTTTTAATAATTACAATTTCTTTTATATTATGATAAATCTGCTTAGACCTGCGCACAAATAATATGTTTAATTATTTTACCACGTTACCATGTTTTTATTAACTTCTATTCTTGTTTGTTTGTCCGGTACAAATCTTGCAATCTATTTTTAACTAACTTCCCTACTAGCTGGACATTTGAAACTTTCACAGTAGCTCAGAACCCGATGACAACACAATACTTTGAAGCCCGATTTTCGAATTTTTGATTAGTTTTCTTTTAATTAATTAAAATATGAAAAGAATAACCTCCTAATGGCTTTAAAAATAATCATTAAAATATTATCTGTAATTTAATTGTTGCAAAAAAAAAAAAAATACGAGTTTATTTTCTTTCGACATAAAAATAAATACATTTAATTAAACGTGAACGTTAAAAAAATTGTAAAAAGTTAAATTATGCATCTCAAAAAAATTGACGTCATTACCACTTTAAAAATTTTAATCGCATTGATAAAGTGCTAACGTAGTTCTACAGCTATGATTCAACAGGAAATTTATCAAAAATGTAAGTAAAAAATCATTTTTATAAAATTAGAAGCTTTTTATTGTGAAGCCCTAAAAAGCATAAATTAAAAAATTATTGAGGTAAAGACATGCTATAAAGAAATGAAAGTTTTAACACTAATGAAATTTTAGAGAAAAATATAGATATTTCCCTTTTGCAAGAGATGAAAAATTTTAAATATTCAAAATATTTTAAAAAGCATTCGAGACCAATAATCTTAGTTACTTGTTTTTTGCGTAATTATTCGTTAAGCCATAAATTTCAAAGGTCTTGAAAGCTTTTAAAATATTTTGGATATTTAAAAATTTTCTTCTCTTGCAAAAAGGGAAATATCTATATTTTTCTCTAAAATTTTCATTAGTGTTAAAACTTTCATTTCTTTATAGCATGTATTTTTACCACAATATTTTTTCATTTTATGCTTTTTAGGGCTTCACAATAAAAAGCTTGTAATCTTAAAAAATTATTTTTCACTTAAATTTTTATTTTGGGCTTTTTAGTTATAAATAAAGCTTCTTAAAAATCTAATCAAAATTTCTTAGGATATTGTGTAGACAACTAAAGATTTTCTTTTTTCTTCTGGCCTTTTTTTTTTAAATTATTATCTCCTAACCTCCCCCCCCCCCCCCAAAAAAAAAAAAAAAAACACGTCGGCCTTTGAGGATTGAACTCACGACTAATGCGTTATCAGCATGACATTCTAACCAAAAGTCAAATAACAGTAAAAAAAACAAAAAGTGACAGAACGTGCTAAAAAAAATCTAGGTAATGCAAAAAAATATTGTTCTTGAATGCCTTTCGAAATACTTTGAATATTTAAGAATTTTCATCTCGTGTAATAGTGAAATATGTACATTCTTCTTTAAAATTTTCGTATTGTTTAAACTTTTATTTTTTATAGCATGTCTCTGCAAGAATAAAATTTTATTTTATGCTTTTTAAGGCTCCTCAACAAAAAGTTTCTTACTTTTTATTTTTTGTTACTAAAAAGAAGCTTCTTAAAAAAACTAATCAAAATTTCTTAGGCTACTGTGTAGGCCATGAAAGGTTTTGTTTTTAACAAATAACATCTTTTTTATTAATTATCTACAAAAAAGTAACACGTTGGCCTTTGAAGGCTAAATCCACCCACCACCATCGCGTTATCAACAGGACGCTTTAACCAACTGAGCCATTGAATGATGTAAAAATTTCTTACATTTACTTTAAAATGGAAGTAATTAGTTTTTTTTAGCATGACACGAAGACGCGATGACAAAATCCAATTTCAAAAATAAAAAGTTTCTAAAAAAATATTTATGTATTTTTTACTTAAAACATTTTGTTTGGTGCTTTTTTTTACTATCAAAAATATTTTGTGATTTTTAATATTTAAAAGAAAAAAAAAGTTTCTTAAAAAAACGCCTCAAAAAATTCTTAGGATACTGTGTGAGCAACGAAAAATTTTCTTGTATCAATTGACATCTTTTGTACTAATTATCTGCAAAAATGAACACGCTAGATCTACCGGGGACCGAATTCTCGACCACCGCGTTATTAACGTGACGCTCTAACCAACTGAACCAAGGAGCGATAAAATGGCATACATTTACTTTAAAATGAAGGCGGATTGTTTATTAGCGTGATACGAAGACAGGATGAAAGTCAGTTTCATATAAAAAGCTTCTAAAAACATAGTTTATAATTTTCTTTTTAAATCTTGTAATTATTTTCTTTTTCGTTTATTGATTTAAAATTACGGATAAGATTATACTTTATTTTTTTAGTACATTGTTGTTGTGACGCCATTTTTTCTGTCAAATTAAACTTAAAAATAAAATAAAACAATCTTTTGAAAACATGGACAATATTTTATTTTCTTTATTTCAATATATTGCTCCACCAGCAATGACATAAATTTTAAGCGTTAATTTCCAGAAACTTGGACTTTCATTATTGAGAAATTTTTATATGTTTTTATTTTTATTTATTTTGTTTTACTTTATTTTATTTATTTATTTTTCGACTTACCAATCCTTTAATGAATGTGTATCTTAAATATTTTAAATTAAGTTAGGGTTTTGCAACCTTATATAAAAGTATTTTTTTTTTCCTTAAATTTTCCAACAAAGTTATTTTTATACTGTCTCATTGAGATTTTGAAAATAATAGAGAAACTAGTTGGCATAGGTGGACTCTGCTCAGTTCCCCATCATATTTATGTTCTCATAAATTTCTAGTGCGAGACATATTATAATCATGTTAAAAGAAATGAATTTGACCAAAGCTTGATACAGTGACAGAATGAAATCCCCGCCTAATAGGCTATCCACCGTTCACTTCGATATATTTATCTTATTCTAATCTATTAATTTATTTTATCAAGGTCAATACCGTTGTTTAGTTTTCATGCTACTATTTCCAATGCAATAATCCTCAAAATTCATATTTATATGAAAAATTTAAAATTCCGCTATGTTGATAAAATCGTAAATTACGAATATTTTACGAAATTTTCCTAGTAGAATATTTGTATTCAATTATGTTCAAACAAATAGCATAAACGTAATTTTGAAGTTGTCTAATGTATTTAGGATCCTCAAAATGGAAGTTTGTGCTCAATTTTGCCTTATTCCGACATGTTAAGTAAATCGTAAATTCCAAATAACTTACGAATTTTTTAATTGGAAAAATCATAGTCTATGATATTCCTGCCAGTATCCTAAATAATATTTCGAAAGTGGTCTGACATCTTTACAATGAAAATATCCCTCAAGATTGACGTTTATGTGAAATTTTCTCTATTCGGCCATGTTAAGAAATTCGTAAATTTCCAATAACTTACGAAATCTTTATATTGGAAAATTCATAGTCATTAATATTCATGCGCGTGTCCTAAATAATATTTCAAAAGAAGTCTGACATCTTTACGATGAAAATATCTCTCAAAATTGACGTTTATGTGAAATTTTGCCCTATACTGCCACGTTAAGAAATTCGTAAATTTCCAATAACTTGCGAAATTTTCAAAGTAGCATATTTATAGTTACTGATGTTCATTCCGGCATCAAAACGGATATTTTAAAACTGGTCTGATCTGCTTACAGTAAAAAGTTTCCATTTAATGCACGTTTAAATGAATTTTTGTCCTATTCTCCCATGTTAAGAAAATCGTAAATTTCTAATAACTTACGAAGTTTTAAATTCGAATGTTGCAAATGAATAGGGTTCTTGCCAGTGTTGAAAGTAATATTTTAAAACTAATCTGACCTCTCTGCGATAATTTGTTCTTGAGATATCGTGTACACAGACTAACAAACTAACGGACTGACCCACTAACAGACTAACACACTAACAGACTAACACACTAACAGACTAACACACTAACACACTAACAGACACCCTACAGACAGACACCATAGAAATTTTGTCATTTTCGGATTCCTCACACCTGAAAACGTGTAGAAAAGTCAAAAAACCGAGGTCGAAAATTTTCACGATTACCTAAGTTCCCCATACCTATAGTATGATGGGGAACTAATAATAAACAATTGTTAGGCTTGAAAAAGATTGCTTCTTTACGACTTTTGCAATTATTGAAATGTTTTTATTTATTTGTTTAGTTTAGTTTTATTTTATTATTTTTTTATACTTTTTTTTTTTTTTTTAGTTCACAGTTGCTTTCAGATAGTTAAAAAAAAAAAAAAAAGGTCGTTACCAGCCGATGGAAGAAAGTAGAATTAAACATTACGGAATATAGTTGCAACTCGTTGAAAGTGAAAACAAAGAATGTCATTTAATGCATATTTACGCGTATATAAGCGAATCAGTATTATATTGAAAATCAAGAAAGTAAAATCTTACATCATTGATATATTATGAATCTCTTTCTCATATTTTTAAGGGTAGAAGTACTTTTTCATATTTTATCTCACACTAAAAAAAAAAAAAAAAAAAAAAAATGTCCAAGTTATCCTGAAATTAAGTGAAAAAAGTCAGAAAAAGTTTTTAACATGCAAATTACCTTAACTGATAATTTCTTTGTTAAAGTCATTATTGCTGTTTTGAACTTTTCTAATTTTACCCCCTTTTGTCTCTTCATGATCATTAAAAACATATTATGGTAGCTATCGTTTATCGGAATTACCTCCATGCAACTTTCTTAAATTTTATTTTGATTGCGGTTAAAATATTTCTCTTGGACGTCGCTCCATTATCTCTTTAGTCTCACGGCATTAAAAATTCCTTTTATGGAATATATATGAAAAAATACATATTATATAAAAGCATAAACTATTCAAAGTAATAATTATATACTATTAAAAGTAAATATACAAATTACTTTCATAGTTTATGCTATGCATGAACGTTTTATCATCATTCTTTAGAAAACAAAACTTCAGGAGACGTAAAGTCACTTAGAAGTAAAAGGCAAAAACTACCCCAATTAACCTTTAAATTCGGGGAAGGTACAATGTTATTTGCATATTCCTTTCATTGGAAAGACGCTTTCTAAACTTTACATGCAGCGAACATCATCAATATTTCAAATGCATTTCAAGCCATTTTAAACAAAAACCATTATATATCCGAATTCTTTTGTTTCGTGTTGTTATTGCTGTAAGAGTTAAGGCCGACTAATTACACGAGAATCCTAGGCCTGGGGAGAATGCCTTCCTGGGGGATCTTTCTAAGGATTCTAATCCGTACTAACGTGTGTTTTGGTGAAAATTGAGAAAAAATCCCAAACGGCTAGGTCGATGATAGTGACCTGGGATGAGAGTGACCTCTGCACTTCCCATCTACCAGCTTCAAGAGTAAAATCTCTCAGCCATTGATGGGACTCCTTTGTTTGGCCCTGTAAACTAAGCATAAGAGCATTCCATACCAAATTTTATGTGAAACATGCTTTGGTGCATATAAAAAAATCTGGTGTGTAACAACCATACGACTTCCATTACCCCCTACCACACGTATTATATACTCTTTTTGAAAATTGTATGGTCAAAAAACATAAAATTATTTTTTAAAAATTAGACACCTAACAATTTTCCTGTCTGATACGTACGTCGTGAAAACATGTTTTAAAAAAGAAATCATTAAAACCTTTTTCTGAAGCACTCATTTCTGGGATCTATATGACTGACCTACCTAATCAGGACGGTTGTCAATTTTCCTGTGCATCCAATTTTCCTTCTCATGTAGTACATGCTAAAGGACTTCTAAAAAGTGGTTTTTATAGCGAATTTGGGGGGGGGGGGGAATATGTTAAAGCCATTTTTTAGAAAAGTTTCGTTCCACTGCCGATAATCACGAAAACTTCGCAAACTCGTCTGTTCACCGGAAACTAACAATTACATACAAAAGAATATCTAAAAAATAGTTAATAGGGCGAGTTTAAAGAAAATCAGTGGAGCTGTTTTTAAAGGATCGCACTTGCAAGATCTCAAATCGACCTATTTATAAAGGATATCTATCAATTTTCCTGAACTAACTAACTAATACATACGAAAGGACATCTAAAAGAGTGCTTATATTACAACTTTGAGAAAAATTGTTAGAGCCGTTTTCGAGATACGAACCTACGGTCCCATTTCAGTTTTTCAATTTTCACCAGAAGTTGGAAAAATCATCTTTACACTAGATCTG